>OU015766.1:33503760-33591701 GCA_907173295.1 Fagus sylvatica
TCCTGAATTCTTTACAAGTACAAAAAGCTTTGAGCCAAGAGAAGCAGTCATGTGCACAAGGAATATTTTTGATTGCATTGCCTTCAACTTTTTAAGCTCCTTCAAAATATCGCTATCTTTTGAAGATGGATGAATGAGACTTCTGTAAGGAAATCGGACATCAACCTCTTGGAAAGCATCTTTCAAATATAGAATTAGGCCGTTTCCATAATCTGTGTCTTCATAGATAGGGATGACTTCTCGCCAACCATAAGCTTCAACTAAAGAGGTTATGGCTTTCACTTGACCTGAGTCATCTTGGGTTGTCTGAATGAAAAATGGGCTATGGTTTGGGGAAAGAAAAAGACTTGTGGCTGAGAAAGAAAGGATGGGAACCTGAGCCTTTTCACCAAGATTTGCAACAAACTTAGCTTGTGTTGACCATTGAGGTCCTATGATGGCATGCACTTTTTCATTCTTCATTAGATCTAGAGCTGCATTCCAAACAAAAAATCAATGTTCACTAGAAATTTGTACAATTTTATACTGTCGAGCAACTACTTGATACAATACCTTAGGTTATTCTTGGGATTGGATGTATGAAAATTTTCCAAAATTTGGAATTTCATGCATGAGTATTAAAACAATGGGGCGGGATCGTATTGAACTTTGGGCGGGATCGTATTGAACTAAAGTTCAATAGTACTGCTACTAAATCAGACAAAATTTTGTCCACAACTTAGTAAAAACTCATTTTATTTTCTAAAAATAAATTCTCTTTCATTTTGCATTTAGGGATATAAGGATGATTGGATTTTTTTCCCCATTAAAAGAAAAGATGCTATGATTCTTAGAGTTAAAACTTAAAGTTTGGGACATATTCTACTTTGTCATCAAAATAAATAAATAACTCATTTAGTGTTTCCATTATTATATTCTCTTATATTACATTATATATGTTAAGGCATATATAAGTGATATCTATTATTTAATCTATACAAGGCATGAATGAGTCTCGTTTACCATGCTCCGTCTCGCCCTAGCTCACCCCTACTATGTGTGTGTGTGTGTGTGTGTGTGTATATATATATAAATCTTTTGTATACATATTCTATTGTCATCCCTAACACCTCTCTCTCACAATTGCCTTCCCTTTGTATCTCTATCTCCACCTCACCAATGTTGAATTCATCTTATTAAAGATGATAAAATACCTTTAACCATCCCACTCTCGACATGTGGTGCTCTCGCCCCACATGGGTTTTCTCCACCCTGAAGAAGGGAGGGGACAGGGATGGGTTACCATGATTCGACCTCATCCCAGCCCGCCTCATTGTCGTCCCTAAAACTACTCTTTGCATAAACATATTCTGTGTTCTTCTAAAAGTATTCTCTTCACATATGGGAGGACCTCTTGGGCCAAAGTCACCAAATGTTTTTAAGTTGCCTATATATAATACTTCAATATATATATATTTGTTGGGAACAAAGCTTTCCTCCAAAATAGTTTGAATGAATATCTTCCAACTCATTATATGATAGTTCATAAGACTATTCACGTATATTAAATCACATGATTTTTTAAATCATTTAAATAAGACATATGACTATTAAGTAAGTCATGTAAAATACACGTGGATATTTTTTAAGCTGCTATGTTGTGAGTTTGAGGCGATTCATCTAAATTACACACACACACAAATCAATTCAAAATAAGATTTTGACACACAAAAAAATCAATTCAAAATAAGATTTTGAGGTAACTTCCAACCCTAACTTGTATACGGATCGAGCTTTTAATTAGTACCACAGAGGCCTTTGTTGACAATGAAATATGATCTCTCTCTCACCATGTACATATACAATTTTGCCCAACCATGTAAATATGTGAATCATCTTTTTACTCACTTTTTCTTGTTAATTATAACAAAACCATTCACTAGTCAAGGTCTAGGTTTCTCTACAGTTTGTCAACTTTTTTTGCCAGACCTAGTCACAAGAAGCTGAATAGTTAGTCGGCCAAATGATCCATTAACAAAAACACAATTTTTTTGTACAGTAAAACTAATTGGAAGGCGTGTTTTAAAAATAGAAAAGATGAACTCAAAAGTAATTTGGAAATATTTATTTTGAAAAAAATAAATAAATAAATTTACAATAACCTCCCTCAAGATTTTAAGAATTATTTTAGACTTACCTTTTAGTTTCAAAAATAACACTCCATCCCTTGAGATAGTCAATTTTCCACCTCAATGATATAGGGCCTACTTAATTAGTTAATTAATTCACTCGTTTGGTTAGTTTGAAAAAAACAACATATTATGTTAGTGTAGATAAATACGTGTTAATGAAATGGTGTATGCATGTCTTAATCTTAGGATGTGTGTGAAAATTAATCTAATTAATTACCTGCACATGCCGCACCAACAACATCATCCTTTGAATCCCTGGTAAAAAGAGTGAGCCTAGTTTGATAATTAGCATTCACAGCATAAAAATCAGAGACCGCCATGGATATATAGCTCTCTGCCATTTCTCCCACTGTGGAGTTCAAATCAAGAACTACGCCCACTCGTATCACATTCACATCTGCCATTGACTGTTTACCCCCGAGGATAGCGCTGATTAAGAGAAAGAGGATAATAAAAGAGAAGAGGAACTTCAGGTTTGCCATTGTACTCATACTGGGCTTAAAAAGCTGTGCAGTACAAAGAGGTAAGTAGCAAGTACTTTGCTAAACGTGTGTGGAATTGTTTGTTATAATAGCTTGAGTGTGATAGGTGAGTTATCAAAGCACAAAGAGTAAATATAATTGGTAGAAGAAGTGGGACAAGTAGAGAAGGAATTGTTACTTTTAATTGGTTGGATAGGGTTAGAGTAAGCAAAGCATGCGTAGGATCTTGTTGGCTCACATTTCAGTCAAGGGCACTCACCCCTATTTATAGACTCATTTTCTCCGACAAAACTAACTCATGTAGTGGGTCAAATTTTTTTATTATTATTTAATTTTCAGATATTTAAAATTTAAAATTTATTTCTTAATTTTAGATGTTTTTTTAGCATAAAGTTATAAAAACCAGTCTGAACCAAGGGTTGGACCAGGTAACCCGACAAACCGAATGAAATTCAAGTCTAGTTTGATAAAAATACCAAATTTACAATAAACCTGGCTATACTAAAACACCAAAGTGTATTGTATTTACTGAACTGGACTAGGTCAAATATTTGTGTTTTTTTTTTTCTTACGAATAACCAAAATATTTTAGTGTTTCTTTCATTCTCATTAAGGTTTTTATTTTTTAGTTTTTTTTAGGTTCAAAACCTAAACATAACAATAATAGTCTAATGTTTTTAAGGATTTCTAACATTACGTAATAGTCTAATACTTTAATTATTATACACAGTAATGATCTAATACTTGTCATGATGTAATAGTAATATATATTTTGATGATTGAGTAGTTGATAAGTTTTTTATATTTAATATTAATATATATTTTAAATTAATTAATTATTAAACTAATGTACCAACGGTTGAACCAATGGACTGGTATACCAATCTCATGACAGTTTGATGCTGGATACAGTTCTAATAATTATGTTTTTTAGGGTTTTCTTAGTCAAAATAAGGTCTTTATTTGGTAGTATATTAATTAAGGTATATTTAAAAATATTCTTACATGAAAATGAGTTTGTTAGGGTTTATAAATAGGCCTATGTAAAATGAAAATATTAATCCATATTTAAAATAAACTTGAGATTTTCTTTATTTTTTTTTAATGAATTTTAAAGTTAAATTTTTTTTTTTCTTTTATTTAAGAATTTACATCTAAGTATGATTAAATGTAACCTCACTATGTTTTACATCTTACCTAAGAAGACAAGTGCTCTACATCTGAGGGTGGCAACAAGGCGGGGGAGGATTGAATCTCCCTGCCTAGCCCCCTTTTCGGGGTGACGAAAATTTTTAGGGGCAGGAGTAGGACAAGTTGAGTTGGGATGAGGTGAAAGGCATTTTGTCATCCCTAATGAGGTGGCTCCGAAATTGATAAGATTGAGATGAGAGAAAAAAGGGAGTGGTGATGGTTATAGTGTAGAGAGAGACAAAAGACGAGTGTTTTGGAGAATTGTAATAGAATAGATTAAAAAAAAAATTATAAATTGAATATATATATATATACACATACACTCAGAGTGGGATGGGACAAGATGAGGCGAGGATGAGAAGGGGCAGAATCATCATTTTTTCTTTGGGGTCAAAACATGAATTGAGAAACAAACTCTAAGATTTAAAATCAAATTAATTCATAAAAAAATACATTAATTAAAGTGATAACTCCATTTTATAATTTGGGATCACGTTCCCACAAAATAATATTAGTTTCATTGATTTCAATTTTTCAAATTTTATATAAGATTTTCTGAAATTAGGTATCAATATTAAATGTTGGCAATGTTGCATAATCAAATTTGGCTTATGAAGTACTTACATTTTTTTTTTCTTTTGAAAAGGTCAAATATTGGTTTGCTTATCTACAAATAAAATAAAAGTCATACTTATTATCTCATTATATGCCTATATTCTTTGTAAATAAAAAACCAATTAGTGCCTCAAAATTCAAAACCAATTATACGTTAAATATTTGAAAGTTTGAAACTACTCAAGCTCAACATTGTGTTCTATAATATATCATTGTTATTACTCAAAACCCAATATTTTCTTTAACTAAAAAACCAAATATATCATTGTTATTACTAAAAAAACCAATATTTTCTTTAGCTAAAAAACCAGTCAGTGTTACCATGGGGAGAACCTGGGTTTGAAGTGTCCCTCCCACTTGTTGTTATAAAAAAACCAATTTGTTAGTTAGAAATTAACTCCAAAGAGAGAGAAAAATAATGGATGTGGAACGGTGGAGTCATGGCCCCTAAAGGTAGGGGCGAGATTCGAGAACCAAGTGTCCTTATGGTGGTTATTCTCTTCAATAGCACCCCATAAGGACCTCAAGGTCGGTGGTTCGTCAAGGATGAGCATGTGAGTGGCATCAAACAACAACCAACCATTTTATTTTTTGTTGTCCAAATTTTAAATTATTAAATATTTATAAATTTAAAATTTTGGGGGAAGGGGTTATGACCCCCCTCACATCACACTCAACTTAGTTTCATCCTCCCTCTTCTAGATTTAAAAAAAACCCATATAAGATAAAATAGGATACGACAAGTCGCGCGTGACTAACCTTTTTGACATCCCTATCTAAGTCACTATCATGGATTTTCTTTTGAAAACATTGTAACATTTTATACGATAGGATTATGGTACACATTCTATGGACTTTGACTATCAAGTATGTGTTTTTAAACAAGTGTGGAAAAATTTTATGTTTCTTACAACTACTTTTTATGAGTGGAAAAATTTTGTGTTTCTTGCAACTACTTCTTTTTATGATTATAATATGAGTAATGTGTAGGAATACAATATTTTTTATACTTTAATATGATCTGTTGTAATGGAATTAATATCTAAGTGTAGTACTTACACTATTTTATTATATATCAATTACAACAAATCAAATCGAGGGTAGTTATAAATTGTAATATTTCTATGCTTTTTGTACAATAGACAATAGTAGCATAAAGAAGCAGGATACACAATGTTTTGCAGAAAGCAATAGCGCTTGAATAATGCAGATAATTATTCCTACTAACAAATCATATTCATCAGCATAAAAATCAAAAATCAAAAATCAAAGATTAAATTACCTTATTTCCTAAAGGAAGACAAGTGAAGTGACCATTTTTTCTCGTAATATGCTTCAAGTTCGACACAAACATAAGCATTCTTTTAGTGATTATTATTTTATTTTTTTCTGAATTAACAAATTGGATCTTCCACTTTATGAGTCATGTACCAATGTCCCATATATAGTCCACTCAAGTCTCAATTACCTCCAGTCGTTGCACTTTCCAATTCTTTTTTGACTTATTTGTTATTTCTAATTTTCTATCATTTTCACAAGGATTGTTTAGAATATCATGATAAATTATTAGTTATCCTTCATTAATTTTCAATCACAACTAATTTAACAAAAAAGTAGTTTTGTATGTAACCCATAATCAGTACGTATAATTTGAGTTTAATTTTATAAACTGTATAACCTTCTAAAGTAAACATTTGTTTCAATTTTTCTTTTTATGAAACTTAAATGCTTTAAAAAATATTTTTATTGTTAAAAGTTCTATTTGGTTTTCCCTGTCGGAATGGGACGCAACTTGGGCAAGCCAAGCTTGAGAGAGAGAGAGAGAGAGAGAGAGAGAGAGAGAGAGAGAGAGAGAGAGAGAGAGAGAGAGAGAGAGAGAGAGAGAGAGAGAGAGAGAGAGAGAGAGAGAAAGAGGTACATACTTGTCATTTGTGGTAAAATATGTTGGTCATTTGTATCATTTCGTGTAAATTCTTGTCATTTATGAAAAAATTTCTGTCATTTGTGATAAAATCGTTTTTTACCTTTACTACAAATGACAATAATGTACCACAATTATAGGTATTTTACAACACAAAATGTATAGTTGCTTTGAGTTAAGTTGGAATTCCAAGTACATTATGGCACTAACACATTGACAACTCACTACTTTTAATGTTTTCAAAGTACAAGAACAGGTTTTGCTTTCACTCAATCCCAAACCAAAACAAAACCACAAATATGTATCACTTTTGATGCATGCACGGTATCATGAGAGATATCCCCGTCCTCAATTGAATCAAGTGTTTTCATTTATTTGTTATTTAGTAGTGTTAGAAGGGATAATTGGAATTTGATACCATCTTTAACAGACGTTCTGGGTGTCTTAACACATTTCTCACGGATTACCGTTTTACCTAAATTAAATTAGAGTGCCTCAAGGCCATTAAAACCATACATGATTTTAATGAAATTTAAGTAAGTGAAATCACCCTTAGAATCTTATGATCAGTGGAAACTCTACTTCTTACACTTGTTACCCACCACATACCAACAAGCTCTTATGAACATTTGTACGTTGTCATTCCGTGGTTGGTCTCAAAAATGCTTAGTATTGACAGTAACCAGAAGTAAGAAATATATATGATGAATTTTGATAAGAGTCACAAAATTATCTAAAATAACATAAGTATAATAATCAACTGTAATAATGTTTAAAAAAATTTATTTAACATATATAATTATTCTTTTAGTTTTGATTTTTTTTTTTCTTCAAAAAAGTAACATAAAATATATGTATTTCTTTTTTTCTCATTTATGTTTCTTATCCGAAATTTTTATCAGCTTTTTAGAACCTAAAACCGGAAAAAGGTATGTGCGTATTCGATATCATATAATATTGTACATTACTAATATGAGTATATGACACTGCCATTGTAGTATCACTACATTCATAAATAAATAAATAAAATCATAAAAAACAAATAAAAAAAACCTAGTAGTTTATAATGTCATTATATTCCAAATGGAAGTTAGATTGATTTCTTCTTATGTTTGGTGAGGTGTTATTGTCAATTGGTCAAGCTAATTAATGGAATTGCAAGTGGCTTGACCAAGAACCAAAAAGTAGGCACAAAAGAGACTAAGATGTAAGTGTTGAGCACTGATCCTTATTCGCTGTCAAAAATCTTCTGTGGCATTGAAATATTTCATATTTGACCGGACTAGCTAGAAAAGACGAAGAAGAGATCACCATAATTAAAAATTGGATGCTCTTGTCTTATGTAATTGAATATGGAGTCCTTAACACTGCTATCAACATAAGAGTACATACCTAATACTAATAGGATTGTTTGAAACTTTGATATCAAGCATCACACTCCAAGGAAAATAGATTAAGTTTTTGAAAACGAAAAAATTACAAGGATAAATAGAAGTGATCCTACATTAATCAAAAAAACAAAAGTATAAGATCCTTATCACAATTTGTTTCCCTCGCCGCTCAACTTTAATTACAAAACCTGCCCATGTTACCTTGTTTCGGCAATTGTGTTACTATGGACTCGTTTAGGTTTTATTGTTATTTAATTCGAACCCGACTTCAAATGACATCATATCAATGCTTCGAGGAATAAAAAAAAAAAATAGAATTGATTGTTGAAAAGAGAATTAAAATAAATAGATGGATTTTCTAAGGAAACACTTCTAGAAAACCCAACCTCCCCAAGACCACAAATATTTTTCCAACTTAATTAAATGATTTTATTTAAAAATAGAAATTTATACAACTTCATCTAATTAAAATAAGACTCCACTAACTAAAAACAAGGAGCAAATACATGGTCAAACTCCATAACATACTAAAACACTATTAAAAATCCTAACAACTTGGTAATAAAGAAAACAAAACTACCCAACATCCACCTCTGTGCCAATTACTCCAATATGCACTTACCCAACATCCAACTCTGCGCCAATTACTCCAATATGCACTATAACAATGGTGCATACTGATTATTGTTTAATAAAAAAAAGGTGCATGCTTGTTATTTGGGATCAAGCAGAAAGTGATACACTCATTTCTCTTCAAACAGCATAAGATAGGATTGACATTCCAAAGCAAAGTTTTGGGATCAAGCATTAAAGTTGATACACTCATTTCTCTTCAAACTGACATAAGATAAGATTAGACATTCCAAAGCAAAGTTGTTGGGAATAATAGGAACCAAGAAAATCCATTCGAAGTTGGGATGAAATGTTTGGCAAATTAGGCAAGCATTTTGATGTGAAAAAACGTGCAAGGCTTTGTTGATCACTAAATTGAAATTTCTGAGACTCTTGTTTAATGAGTTACTAATTTTCACAATCGTTGAAGTGACAAATTATAAGTGATAAGCCATTACTATCATGGTGTCTCATTACTAGTACTATATTTATTTTCCAAATATTTTTGCTAATCACAACCTGCCATTTCAACAAGTTGTCAAAATAAGTGTGTTCGTAAACTTATTCAATTATATCAATAAGAAATGTGCTTTCCATAAGTCTCTCTCTAATATCTCTTACATCCATTTTACAAAATGAATCATAAATAAGAATAAGTCTAGCTAACAACTGCTCTAAGCCTCTCTAGGACAAAAATTAAAGATAAATATACAATTATAAGTTGCAATGCATATTTTCTTAAAAGAGAAGTACATGTGTCAATAATTTATTAGTTTACACGCACAAATTTATTATGGTTGTTTGTGTTTTTCTTAATATGTGTGTAATTAAACTTTAATTTTTTAAAAAGTATAAAATATTAATTAAATAAGTATTAAATACACCTTAACATATGCCCTTAGAGCATTTGTTAGCAAAACCATAATAGGTTATGACCACCACAATTTTTTTTTTTTTTTCCAGAAATAACAAGGGTGGGTATGTAAATTCCAAGCAAATTAGGTAAAACTTAAGGTAGGTATTAGGAATTCAAATACATTATTACTTAAAAAAGATATTGTTTGTTTCATTGATTAATGCAATGTGTTTGCAATTGGGAAAAATTAACTAAAAGAACTTAATTCATAAATTTTTACAGAACTTTGAATATATATTTTTTCAAGAAAAAATCATTAAGAAATGACTGTAAAAATATTCGAGAATCGAGAAAAAGTTTTCCACAGGTCTTAATTTTTGTTTCACATTCCTGTTGAAAACTCAGGTAAATAGAGGAAAAATGCTCTGGCTCTTTATTTTGCATGGCTACATATTTTTTTTAAAGATATTTATTAAAGAAAGGCAACCTGTGCATAAAGTATGAACACACGAGGACTAAATAATTACAACAGCATGTTTATGAGAATATGATATTTTGCTTGGCTATATTAAGGTTTGAATTCCTTGCCCTGCTGGTAACTACGAGAGTTACATTCATAACTTTTAAATACGTTCATATAACAACATTCTATCTTTCATATTACATTCATTCACTTTTAATTCATGCACCTAGCACTCTTTCCCATTAAACATTAAACAAAATTTATAGGATGAATCCATATATAATATCTACATTTTAATCTTATGATCCATATCCAATTTTACTTCTTAAAGAACACACCCTAATTCTCAATAAACTAACAAGAGTAAACAATGGTCATTGAAACTAATAAATGCGAGTAGAAATTAAATGATAACCCAAAAGACCAAATTAAAACCTCATTTTAGCAGTGTATCCTCTTATTATCAATTAATCACCATGTTCGATAAGTATCATTAACAATTATAAATACTTATTATATCAGAAGAATCATATCAACACCTATTTTCTGCACCTTAAATTACTCATTGAAGCACCAACAAACCTGGTAGCCAGTTCCTCTCTAAATAGTACGTAAGCTAATCTTTGCAATCAAAAGCTTTTGACTAACAATTGATTTGATATAACGACAAATACACTGCAGTGAAGCACATAAATACAATTTACAAGCCGCATGCTTTACATGGATCCCAGCTATACCTAAATGGAACACAACCCACTGATATCACTCTCCATTGATCATAAGTGAATGAAAAGGGACCCTCTTAATTTCCACAAACGTCGAATAGTCCTTGTTCAATATTTGTTTCCATGGCTCCCCATCTATTTGCATATATGCATCTTTCCACTCTCCACCTCTAATTTCCTATCGAATAGCTGCAGCCTGAAAAACAAAATAAAATTTAATTGAAGCACTCATATTTGATTGAGAGGGCTCAACCATCAACGTTATCACAATTGAAAAGGCATAGAACAAATTTATCTTATTATATATTATTCGTTTAGCATTTGGAAAGCTCTAATTGCTTCAAATCCAAATAAATAGAAGACATGAAACATAAGGCTAGAAAATCAAATACCCAAATATGGAAGAATGAAGATACCATTTAATAACACAATAACGTTTTCTAAGCTCCAAAAATAGGAAGGGTCTCCTTCAAGTATTTGAGTGGTCCCTCGAAAAGGCCGGCAAGACAATTTCGTTTTGGTCCAGACTCCAGATTGATAGGAGATGATAAAAGTCTTGATGCCAGCAACAAACAGAATGAAAGATATTCATATTCAGGGGGGTGGTGCTCACTCTGAATAGGGAACAAAAAGGATATCAAAGGTAAAAGAATGGACAAATGTGGAGGACGAGGTTGTTGGTTTAGCAGTTAAACCTAAGGATACGTTAAGAAAAAATTCGATTCTTGGTTAACAAAATCCTAAAGCACCTTGATAATTTAGAAAACTTTGGGAGAAAACATGAATTTAAGGGCAGCCATGTCAGCAGCTCCACTCCAAATATTTAATAAAAATATCTAGATACATATCCGATGAATGATTAATCAAACTCTTCAAAATTGCATCAAAATAACATTCCAATATTACAAACACCCCGACCAGTGCCAGATTTTTAAGAATATGTTAGCATTTGAGTAGTCAGAGCTTTACACAATAGCATAAACAATAAAAATTTCAAATTAGATACTGAAGGATTATAGAGGATATGGCAGAATGAGATTAACAGAAATGTTTAGAACTTTGAATAATACTTTGCTTAATTTATCTGATACAATAGGTAAGCTTTTATAGTTACAATGGGCTTAGGACAGTTGGCATTTAACTAACTGCAGCCCAAGATATTAGGAGCACGTGGGCTTACTAAAACCCAAACTATTAGGAGTGAGTTAAGCCCACGGGGTCTGTGTGACTATGGCCTGAATCCACATTATGAGGAGCCCATATTAATTTACAGCACTGACTAAGCTACAGACAGCATACATACATCACATACTAAGCTACACTAAGCTACAGGTCGTTTACTTCATCATCCCCCCTCAAACAAATGGTATCTACAGGAACCAGAAGTTTGGATTGGAGCTCCTGGAAACGATGAGATGAAAGCCCTTTGGTGAAGATGTCAGCAAGTTGATCATCAGTGGAGACAAACTTGACTTGAAGATCCTTACGGAGGACTCTCTCACGGATGAAGTGGAAGTCCACTTCAATGTGTTTGGTGCGAGCATGGAAGACAGGGTTGGAGGCAATTGCGAGAGCTGAAACATTATCACACCATAACACTGGAGGATCATATAAGTAGAGACCAAGATCTTTAACCAATGTGCGAAGCCAGCACACCTCAGCTGAAGCAGAGGCAAGAGCTCTGTATTCAGCTTCTGTGGAAGAGCGTGAGACCGTGAGTTGCTTCTTAGCAGACCATGTAATGGGGTTATGACCAAGATACACTAACAAGCCAGAAGCGGATCTTCGATCATTGGGATCCCCAGCCCAATCTGCATCAGAGAAGGCAGAAAGTGAGATTGGGCCTGGGGTATAAAAGAGACCATGATCAAGGGTGCCTCTGAGGTAACGAAGAATGCGTTTTGCTGCAGTGAGATGAACATCTGATGGAGCATTCATGAATTGGCAGACTTGATGAACCGCGAAGGATATGTCAGGCCTGGTAAAAGTCAAGTAATGCAGAGCACCAACAAGGCTACGATATGCATGAACATCTGCTATTGGTTGACCACAATGAGCAGAGAGTCTGACATGAGGAACACAGGGAGTTTTGCAGGGACTGCAATGAACCATATTATGCTTGGTGAGCAAATCTGTAGCATACTTGGTTTGAGTGATAGTGAGGCCCTTTGAAGATCTCTGGATTTGCAAGCCAAGAAAGTAACTCAGAGAGCCCATATCCTTGAGTTCAAAGACCTTGCTGAGAGCATGAATTAACTGAGTGATGAAGGATGAATTGTTACCTGTGAGGACAATATCATCAACATACAGTAAAAGGAAATGCAATGTCAGAACCAGCCTTGTAAGTGAACAAGGAGGAATCAGCTGAGGAGGCTTGAAAGCCTAGACTGAGGAGTTGAGTTGTGAAACTCTCAAACCAGGCTCGAGGAGCCTGCTTGAGGCCATAAATAGACTTCTGAAGCTTGCACACATGGTGAGGTTGGTTGGAAGCCACATAACCAGGAGGTTGCATCATGTAAACCTCTTCCTTCAAAACCCCATGGAGGAATGCATTCCTCACATCAAGCTGTCTAAGTGGCCAGTTGTAAGTCACTGCAAGAGCAAGGATCAGTCTAACAGTTGGAGGTTTGACCACTGGACTAAATGTCTCTTCAAAGTCTATCCCATACTGCTGGTGAAATCCCTTGGCTACCAGTCTGGCCTTATACCGAGAAATGGAACCATCACTGTTCCTTTTGAGCTTGAAAACCCACTTGCAGCCAACAATATTTTTGCCAATGGGTGGAGGTACCAGGGACCAAGTATGCTGTCTTTGAAGAGTTGAGAACTCTTCATCCATGGCATTGCACCATTGGGGATATTTGGAAGCAAGTTGGTAGGTTGGTGGTTCTATATGTGTGTAGTCAGTGGAGATGGTATGGTAAATTTTGGGTTTGAAAATGCCATGCTTGGAACAAGTCTGCATGGAATGAGTGTTAAGTGTGGCAGGGATAGGTGGTAAAGGTTGAGACTGGAAATGTGGGTTAGGTGAAGCTAGAGGTACTGCAGAAGTGGGAAATGGGGTGGTAGAGCTAGAGATAGGCTCAACTGAAAGAGGTGGGGTCATGGTTATATGAGGCAGTAAGTCTGGAATGGGGTGAGAGGTGGTAGCTGGAGGACATGATGCAGATGCAGAAGATGAAGGAGCAGATGTAGAAGCTGAAGGAACAGATGCAGAAGCTGAAGGAACAGATGCAGATGCAGATGCAGATGCAGAAGGAGCAGATGCAGGTACAGATGCAGATGCAAATTGACAAGTATGCAGATTGACCAGTAACCAAGGCAGAGAATCAAATTGAGAGGTGACTGGGTCTGGTTGAGTAACTGGTTTAGAGGATAGAGTGAGATGAGTGATAAATTCAGTTTCATTGAAAAGGACATGTCTAGAGATGTAGGTTCTTTGAGTGGCAGGATTGAGGCAAATGTAGCCTTTAGTATGAGCTGGGTAACCTAGGAAGATGCAGGGAGTAGTTCTAGGTTGAAGTTTGTGGTGATTATAAGGTCTAAGGTAGGGAAAGCATAGGGAACCGAATGTTCTGAGGTGGGTTAAGTCTGGAGGTTTGTGAAAAAGCTTTTCCCAAGGAGACTTGTTTGAAAGTTTAGGTGTAGGCAGTCTGTTAATGAGGTGTATGGCAGTAGTAACAGCATAAGTCCATTGGGTAATGGGTAAGCTAGCATGAGAGAGAAGAGTAAGTGCACTCTCAATGATATGTCTATGCTTCCTTTCAACAGTGCCATTCTGTTGAGGAGTATGGGGACATGAGAACTGATGGGTAATGCCTTGAGTGGAACAAAAATCAGTGAATGCATTGGAAGTATACTCTCCACCACAATCAGTTCTAAGAGACTTAATTGATTTAGATAACTGATTTTCAACTGTGGCTTTGAAATGTTTGAAAGTATTAAGCACCTCAGACTTGGATTTTAAAAGAAACAACCAACTGAATTTAGAGAAGTCATCAACAAACAAAAGATAGTATTTATATCCATTTGATGAATTGACTGGGGCAGGACCCCATACATCACTGTGTACCAACTCTAAAGGTTGAGTACTTTGAAATTTAGAATGAGGAAATGGAAGCCTATGCATTTTACCTATGAGACAGTGTTTACAGTGATGTTGAACATGTTACCCAAATATCAACCTAAGAGGGGGGGTGATTTAGGTTGAGGCAAACTTTTTCGATTTAAATGCGGAATTAAAAACTATTTTCAATTAGCAAAAATAAATTTAAGAACACAATTCAATTGCAATAAGATATGATAGAAAATCAAACACAAGCATATATAAGCAATTAAATATGTAAGAGATAGAGAGAGAGAAAATCAAACACGATGATTGTTATCGAGGTTCGGCTCCCGTGCCTACGTCCCCGCCTCAAGAACACTTCTTCGAGGATTCCCAAATTCACTAATTTGACAATCTTCTTTCGGGTGAAGATCAAAACCGTTACAAATCTTCCTTACACGGTGAAGAGTAACCACCGAGTGAAAAATCCTTTTCACTCTTAGGATTTATACCAAGACCCACAAATCTTCCTTACAAGGTGAAGAGTAACCACCCAATGAAAAATCCTTTTCACTACTTAGGATTTATACCAAAACCCTAACAAAAACACTCAATGGTTTCAACAAAGTATTTGTTGTACAAGATAAGGCTCTCTCAAAGAGTAATTGTACACAATATGCTCACTCTAATAGTATATCAAGGATTTGATCAATATGGCTCAAAAAGTGTTTAGAGAAATTTGATTTTCAATCAAGGATTTTGAATGATATGAAAATATAAGCTTGAGAAGGATGGATTGATGTATAAGATGTTATCTTTTCTATCTTTGATTTCTCTTGTATGCTTGGTGTTTAGAAATGAAGAAAGGGTAGTATTTATAGCCATCATGTTGTCTTGCATTCTTCTTGATTTTCAATCAATCAATTTGTTTTCTTTGAAAACTTTTCTTCTTAAGATTTTTCAACCATAATTGATATGATTGTCTTGCATGTGAATTTCAATCAATCAAATTTGTCTTTGAAGACTTTAAGAGATTTTTCAATTGATATGGTTGTCTTATATTTGAATTTCAACCAATCAAGTTGTCTTTGAAAACTTTAAGAGATTTTTCAATTGATATGGTTGTCTTATATTTGAATTTCAACCAATCAATTTGTCTTTGAAGACTTTAAGAGATTTTTCAATTGATATGGTTGTCTTATATTTGAATTTCAACCAATCAAATTTGTCTTTGAAGACTTTAAGAGATTTTTCAATTGATATGGTTGTCTTATATTTGAATTTCAACCAATCAAGTTGTCTTTGAAAACTTTAAAAGATTTTTCAATTGATATGGTTGTCTTATATTTGAATTTCAACCAATCAAGTTTGTCTTTTGAAAACTTTAAGAGATTTTTCAATTGATATGGTTGTCTTATATTTGAATTTCAACCAATCAAGTTGTCTTTGAAAACTTTAAAAGATTTTTCAATTGAAGTTGGTTTTAAAGTTGAGCCTTAAAGATCAAATCTTAATAAACTTTACAAAACCTAACTCTTACTTCTCATATGTCTCGGATCATTGTCTTTGAGCTTGATTTCTTTGTCTTGAGTCTTGATGACTTTGATCTTCAATGTGAATTTGCAACTTGTCAACTTTGCATTTGCTTGATATTTGAATTGGCCATCTTGGTCCAATTAAATCAATAGTCAAAATTAAGCTTTAAAACATAAATCATTAGTTCATATGAAAATATCATTAATGAACAACTTAAAATCATGGTTATCATCAAAACTACATGAATGTCCTTGGATTAATTAGCCAAGATATGATAATTAATAATCATATTGAATTATTTCTCCTTGAGGCTAACAGATCTCCCCCTTTTTGATGATGACACATATGATACTCTCTCTCTTCTGATAGGTGTATCAACAGTTTATACGATTTATGAGGAAGATGGAGTTTGAAGCTTTTCTTGATCAATAATAATCTTGCTCTTGATCCTTCCTAATGAATAATGCATCCTCATCATCTTTATGAAGCGAATTAGACAGATTTTGAATGAATCTCCCCGCTACGTGTCTCTTTATGCGATAAATGAAGTTTGACTTTTTCAATTTGTCATTTTAGTATTATCATCTCGAGCAATCAATATATAGGCTGGTGTTCAAAAATCTGAGGTTTATTTAACACACACTAATTTTCGATGAACTTCATCATTTTCAAATTGCTTAATCTCATTAGATTTTCTATCAAAACAAACCAGAAACAATTAATCTAAATTACACCTAGTGTGATGCCAGAAGTCTGGCGTCCTTACTTCCTTTCAATTAATGGCCCTGTGTCAGTAACTGTCATGATCTTTCTCCCCCTGGGAGGACTGACCCACAAATAATAAATGCATCACTCAAAAACTATGGGACGTCGTCTTCATGTTAGGAATCTTGAATGAAAACGCTGCGTTCTCAAGTCAATTTTACAAAGGTTCTCAAAAGGCAAACATCATTCAACATTAAGCTGCAGAAGCAGTAAAGCACTTCTCGCTCTACAAAAAAAGTTTATTTCTCCTTTTGCTTTCTTTTTAATAAACTCAAGTTTGTTTAAATGATAGTTTTATTTCTTATTTTATGCATGAACATATACGCAAATATACATAGAACTGGGCATATAATCTAATGTTCAAACAATATAACTAGAAAGATATAAAAAAAATGAACAATTTTATGAGCATGATATGGATAAAATCATTTTATATTCAATTCTTAAGGTATATATAGATTTAACACAGTTGAATCAAATAGAAGGATAATAAATTTCAAGCTTATTTGATATCAACGTATCTAGCCATACCTATTTCACGTCGAATTGTGCAAAATCGTTCTTCAATGAGAGGTTTCGTGAGAATATCCGCCCATTGACTATCGGTGCTCACAAATTCAAGTTCAATGTCCCCTTTTTGCACATGATCTCTTATAAAATGGTATCTAATTTCAATGTGCTTTGTGCGAGAGTGTTGGATAGGATTTTTACTTAAACTTATGGCACTTGTGTTATCACACCTTATGGGAATATGATCAAAAAAGAATTTTAAAATCCTCTAGTTGTTGTTTTATGTAGAGAGATTGAGCACAACAACTACCGGCCGCTACATATTCGGCTTCCGCCGTTGATAAGGCCACAGAATTTTGCTTTTTACTAAACCATGATACTAGTGAGTGTCCTAGAAAGTGACAAGTACCACTAGTGCTTTTGCGATCAATTTTGCAACCAGCAAAATCCGCATCCGTGTAGCTTATTAAGTCAAATGAATTTGACTTAGGGTACCATAATCCTAAATCAATGGTTCCAAGCAAATATCGAAATATTCGTTTGACTGCAATTAAGTGTGATTCTTTAGGACAGGATTGAAATCGAGCGCAAAGACATACACTAAACATTATATCGGGTCTACTTGCGGTTAAATAAAGTAAACTACCAATCATACCTCGATATAGCTTAACGTCCACCGGTTTACCTTTCTCATCTTTGTCAAGCTTTGTTGAAGGACTCATGGGAGTTCCATATGCTTTAGCATTTGTCAATCCAAATCTTTTTAGTAAGTCTATGACATATTTGGATTGATTTAAGAATATCCCATCTTCGGTTTGCTTTATTTGAAGTCCGAGAAAGAATTTTAGCTCACCCATCATACTCATTTCGAATTCATCCTGCATAGTCTTAGAGAATTCTTTGCACAAGTTTTCATTAGTAGAACCAAATATAATATCATCAACATAGATTTGCACAATAAGCATGTCTTTTCCATCAAACATTAGAAATAATGTTGTGTCAAGTTTTCCACGTGTAAAACCCTTTTCAATAAGGAAACCACTTAGTCGTTCATACCAAGCTCTTGGAGCTTGTTTTAAACCATATAAAGCTTTTGATAATTTAAAAACGTGGTTTGGAAATTCATGATTTTCAAATCCAGGAGGTTGTTCTACATAAACTTCTTCGGCAATAAAACCATTTAAAAAGGCACTTTTGACATCCATTTGAAATAATTTAAAATTTTTAAAACATGCAAAAGCAAGTAACATGCGTATAGCTTCTAATCTAGCAACTGGAGCATAAGTCTCTCCATAATCAATACCTTCCTCTTGATTATAACCTTGAGCGACTAACCTTGCTTTGTTCCTTACTATTATACCTTCTTCATCCTTTTTGTTTCGGAATACCCATTTTGTACCAATGACGGAGTGGTCCTTGGGTCTAGGTGCAAGAGTCCATACCTTGTTTCTTTCAAATTGGTTTAGCTCTTCTTGCATTGCCAAGATCCATGATTCATCTTCAATAGCTTCATTTATGTTCTTTGGTTCAATTCTGTGAGAGAAACGCCATGTTGTTGCAGATGTTCTTGAGCTTTGATCTTGTGCTTACTCCATGTTCAATTTCACCAATGATCAATTCTTTAGGATGACTATGGACTACGTTCCAACTTTTTGGTAATTCTTCATTGTTGGTTGGAGGAAGCGCTTTTTCTTCATCTTTTGGTTCATCTACTTGATCTTTGACTTTTTCACTTAAATCAACTTGGTTAGATGAACTAGCTTTATTTTCAAGAGAAATTGGCTCATCATCACAATTATTTTTGATATGGAATGGATTAGTTTCATCAAAAACAACATGCATAGATTCATCAACAACCATGGTTCGTTTATTGAACACTCTATATGCTTTACTATTTGTAGAATAACCAAGGAATATACCTTCATCGGATTTAGCATCGAATTTACCAAGATTATCTCTATCATTCAATACAAAGCACTTACATCCAAAAACTTTGAAATATCCAATGTTAGGTTTTCGATTATTCCATAGTTCATAAGGAGTTTTATTTAAAGTGTTTCTAATGATGGTTCTATTTATAACATAGCAAGCGGTGTTAACAGCTTCAGCCCAAAAGTATTGAGGTAAATTATGTTCATTAAGCATAGTTCTAGACATTTCTTGAAGTGATCTATTTTTACGTTCTACTACTCCATTTTGTTGAGGAGTACGAGGTGCCGAGAAATTGTGTCCAAAACCATTTTGATCACAATATAGTTCAATATCTTGATTATCAAATTCTCTACCTCTATCACTTCTAACATTGTTAATTGTATAACCTTTTTCATTTTGAATTCTTCTACAATGTTTAACAAATGCTTTATGAGCTTCATTTTTATGAGCAAGAAATAATACCCATGTATAGCGAGAGTAATCATCAACAATTACAAATGCATACAATTTGCCACTTAAGCTAGCGGTTCTAATAGGACCAAATAAATCCATATGCAAGAGTTCTAGAGGTCTTGAAGTAGAAATGACTTTCTTTTTCTTAAAAGATGATTTAGTTTGTTTACCTAGTTGACATGCATCACATATTTTATCTTTAACAAATTTAGTAACCGGCAAGCCTTTTACTAAATCAAGTTTAGACAATTTTGAGAGTAATTCCATATTGGACATGTCCTAATCTTCTATGCCACAACCAACTATTTTCATTTATGGCAGCAAGGCAAATTGATTCTTTTGAAATCATATTATCAAGATCAATAGTGTAGACATTTTCATTTCTAAATGCCACAAATAGAACTTGATTATCAATTTCATTTACTATAATGCACATGATTGATTTGAATATTACATTATAGCCTTTATCACACAATTGGCTAATACTTAGCAAGTTATGTTTCAAACCATCAACCAAGAGAACATCTTCAATAACAAGAGAATGTGTTTTACCAATATTACCTATACCGATGATCTTTCCTTTTGAGTTATCACCGAATTTGACATTTCCTCCATCTTTTAGAGTAAGAGAAGTGAACTTGTTTTTGTCACCTGTCATATGCCTTGAACATCCACTGTCATTGAGAAACCACTTATTCTTGGTAGATTTGGATATCAAGCACACCTACAAGACAACTTCAAATAACCTTCTTTGGTACCCAAATTTTCTTGGGTCCACTAGGGTTAGCTTTGGTGGAGGAGTAGTTCCTTTGAACTAACCCAAATCATATTTTTCATGGGACATGTATGAATATTATGCCCTAATTTTCCACAATGTTTACATATGGGAGATTTCAAGAAGTTTTCATTAATGAAAAATTTTTGATAGTGTTTTTCTTTTATTTTCGGGTTATATCCAATACCCGCTTTGTCAAAAACACATCTTTGACTACCTAACAAATTATCCAAATTTTTCTTTCCATTTGTAAAGTTAGTCAAAATTTTGTTTAAGTTTTCAACTTTGAGTTTTAATTCTTTATTTTCATTTACTAAGAGATTTGAATCATAAGCTATTTGTGATGATGTTTCCACATCTTTTGCTTTCATTTTCTCAATGAAGCTTTGTGATTCAATTTTCAACTTAATTATTTCTTTTTCTAAAGATAGATTTTTATCATTTAAAGAAATAATTTGTTTTTCTAAAATTTCATTTTTGCTTTTGAAATCATCTAATTCGTTTGAAAGAGATGTGACTTTCTTTTTAAAAACTTTATTTTTCAAAACATTCTTCTCAAATTCTTCAACCAATTCTTCAAAAGCATTTTGTAATTCATCATAGCTATAAGATTCATCTTCTAAAGAATTAAGTTTAGAAGTTACCTCATCTTCATATGCCATTAAGCAAAAAGCTTCGGTAGAATCTTCTTCATCGTTGGATGTTTGAGGGCTAATGCTTGTACATTCATCTTTCTCTATTTGAGGCAATTTGTGATCATGAACAAGCATGCTCATCTTTGATTCTTGACTTGCTTCTTCATATGTAGCTTCAAGTCTTTCCCAAATTTCTTTAGCTGAATTACAACTTGAAATTTCATCAAATTCCTTTGAGTCAAACGCACAATATAAACAATTCATAGCTTTATAATTTAATTCAATGAGTTTGACATCATTTTCATCCCATTCAGTTTCTTGTTTGGGTATTTCTTGTTCTTCTACTATTTTAGTAGGAACATGAGGACCATTTACAATGATTTTCCATATGAGATAATCTTGACCTTTAATGTACGTAGTCATTCTAGTTTTCCAATAACTATAATCACTACTATTGAACAAGGGTGGTCTATTTGTAGATTGACCTTCAACCATTTGAGGTCTAAATGTGTTTGCCATGATCTTAACTCTAAGATTGTTAAATCTATATGTAGAGCCTTGGCTCTGATACCAATTGTTACCCAAATATCAACCTAAGAGGGGGGGTGATTTAGGTTGAGGCAAACTTTTTCGATTTAAATGCGGAATTAAAAACTATTTTCAATTAGCAAAAACAAATTTAAGAACACAATTCAATTGCAATAAGATATGATAGAAAATCAAACACAAGCATATATAAGCAATTGAATAAGTAAGAGATAGAGATAGAGAAAATCAAACACAGATGATTGTTATCGAGGTTCGGCTTCCCCGCCTACGTCCCCGCCTCAAGATCACTTCTCGAGGATTCCCAAATTCACTAATTTGACAATCTTCTTTCGGGTGAAGATCAAAACCGTTACAAATCTTCTTTACACGGTGAAGAGTAACCACCGAGTGAAAAATCCTTTTCACTCTTAGGATTTATACCAAGACCCACAAATCTTCCTTACAAGGTGAAGAGTAACCACCCAGTGAAAAATCCTTTTCACTACTTAGGATTTATACCAAAACCCTAACAAAAACACTCAATGGTTTCAACAAAGTATTTGTTGTACAAGATAAGGCTCTCTCAAAGAGTAATTGTACACAATATGCTCACTCTAATAGTATATCAAGGATTTGATCAATATGGCTCAAAAAGTGTTTAGAGAAATTTTCAATCAAGGATTTTGAATGATATGAAAATATAAGCTTGAGAAGGATGGATTGATGTATAAGATGTTATCTTTTCTATCTTTGATTTCTCTTGTATGCTTGATGTTTAGAAATGAAGAAAGGGTAGTATTTATAGCCATCATGTTGTCTTGCATTCTTCTTGATTTTCAATCAATCAATTTGTTTTCTTTGAAAACTTTTCTTCTTAAGATTTTTCAACCATAATTGATATGATTGTCTTGCATGTGAATTTCAATCAATCAAATTTGTCTTTGAAGACTTTAAGAGATTTTTCAATTGATATGGTTGTCTTATATTTGAATTTCAACCAATCAAGTTGTCTTTGAAAACTTTAAGAGATTTTTCAATTGATATGGTTGTCTTATATTTGAATTTCAATCAATCAAATTTGTCTTTGAAGACTTTAAGAGATTTTTCAATTGATATGGTTGTCTTATATTTGAATTTCAACCAATCAAATTTGTCTTTGAAGACTTTAAGAGATTTTTCAATTGATATGGTTGTCTTATATTTGAATTTCAACCAATCAAGTTGTCTTTGAAAACTTTAAGAGATTTTTCAATTGATATGGTTGTCTTATATTTGAATTTCAACCAATCAAGTTTGTCTTTGAAAACTTTAAGAGATTTTTCAATTGATATGGTTGTCTTATATTTGAATTTCAACCAATCAAGTTGTCTTTGAAAACTTTAAGAGATTTTTCAATTGAAGTTGGTTTTAAAGTTGAGCCTTAAAGATCAAATCTTAATAAACTTTACAAAACCTAACTCTTACTTCTCATATGTCTCGGATCATTGTCTTTGAGCTTGATTTCTTTGTCTTGAGTCTTGATGACTTTGATCTTCAATGAATTTGCAACTTATCAACTTTGCATTTGCTTGATATTTGAATTGGCCATCTTGGTCCAATTAAATCAATAGTCAAAATTAAGCTTTAAAACATAAATCATTAGTTCATATGAAAATATCATTAATGAACAACTTAAAATCATGGTTATCATCAAAACTACATGAATGTCCTTGGATTAATTAGCCAATTAATAATTATTGAAACCTTGAGGCTAACAGAACATGTTTATTGCTAATAGACATACAAGAAGATAAGGATGGCATGGCTGAAACTAAGACTCTATCACTTGGATGTCCTAGTCTGTGGTGCCACAGTTGCCACTTATTTTTGGAAGACAGAAATGCTGAAACTGGAGGAGATGCAGTGGCAGATGGAGACATGGATGGAGAAGATGGAAGAGTATGAATGGGATAAAGCCCATTCTTACTCAAACCCTTGTAGAGGACCTTCCCCGAAGGTAAATCCTGAATAAGAAACTTATTAGAGTCAAAGTAACATGAACAATTGTTATCTTTGCATAGTGTGTGGACAGACAGTAGATTTGATGAAATTCTAGATGAATGCAGTAGGTTTTTTAGTCTAAAATTATAGTGTTTAGTGGATAACTGACCATTTCCAATGTGGTTGATAGGAATGGATTGACCATTGCCTACTGATACTTGTTCTGTCCCCTGGTATGGTGCTGCAGTCTGCAGGTTGGTCAGATTGGCAGTAAGGTGATCAGTGGCTCCAGTGTCAGTGAGCCAGGTATCTCCACCTTGAGAGCCATTGGAGGTTGAAGCCATTGCTGCTAACTTGGCAGGTGGATGTCTGCCTTGGTATGCAAAGTCCATTCGATGGTAGCAGTCAAGGGCTTGATGACCAAGCTTACCACAAATCTGGCACTGAGGCCTTGAACCTTCAGGTTTCTGTGGAAACTGAGAATTGCCTTGAGCTGATTGTGAAAACTGATTCTGATTGGAGTTATAGAATCTACCTCCTCGACCTCTTTGAGAATTGTTTCTGCCTCTTCCTCTAAATTGTGTATTGTTCCCATAGAATGCAGATTGGAGAGTTGGATGTTCTGTTGTTTGGTGCAGAGGCAAACATTGCCATAGGATGTGAATCTTTGCCAGAATCAGAACTTTCTGAAGCAGATTGTTCTTCTGTTTGGAGTAGCACCATGATCTCTTCAAAGGTCACTGGTTCATTTCTTGTTCTGATAGCAGAACAGAAAGGACCATATTCTCTAGGAAGTCCTTTGAGAATAATGTGAAGAAGTTCCTCATTGTCAATTAGAGTACCAACTGCAACAAGTTTGTCTCGAGTGTTCTTGACTTTTTGCAGGTATGAGCCGATAGATTCACTGCCTTTCTTAAGATTATGCAATTCAATCTTAAGATTCAGAACATTGGCTCTTGAGGTTGAAGTGAACCTGTGTTCAAGAGTCTTCCATACTTCTTGAGCAGAGTTGTGACCAACCACCATTGAAAGGACTGAGTGAGACAGTGTGGAGTTGATCAAAGCCAAGAGTCCTTGATCTCTGGTATTCCAGAGTTGAAACTCTGGATTCACAGTGGTAGTGAGAGCTCCATCTGCATTGATGAGAAACCGAGTTGGAGATGGAACAGTACCATCAACATTGTCAATCATGGAGTATGCCTTCAAGATTGAAGACAACTAATGCTTCCAAACTATGAAGTTTGTGCTATCGAGTTTGACTGACATCAAGTTAGACATATTTGATAGAAGAAGCAGTGGAGTTTGTATTGAAGCAGTTTGTGAAGAAAACTGATTGTGGGAGTTTGAGTTTGCATTAGAGGAAGCCATTGATGGCTCTGATACCATGAAGGATTATAGAGGATATGGCAGAATGAGATTAACAGAAATGTTTAGAACTTTGAATAATACTTTGCTTAATTTATCTGATACAATAGGTAAGCTTTTATAGTTACAATGGGCTTAGGACAGTGGCATTTAACTAACTGCAGCCCAAGATATTAGGAGCACGTGGGCTTACTAAAACCCAAACTATTAGGAGTGAGTTAAGCCCACGGGGTCTGTGTGACTATGGCCTGAATCCACATTATGAGGAGCCCATATTTACAGCACTGACTAAGCTACAGACAGCACACATACATCACATACTAAGCTACACTAAGCTACAGGTCGTTTACTTCATCAGATACTGCACCTGGGCAATGTGTTTGGCAGAGATGAGTTCAACCATAACAAACGATGCATATGACACCCTTGCTTTAGGCCAAATATTTATAGTAGACCATCATCAGCATGAGCCTCAACAAAGCCTCTCTGGTAATAAACCAAAAATAAAAATAGGTAAGCATCCTATACTTAGAACCGGCACTCTCTGAAAAGTATACTTTCACCAAGGAATCATCAATTTGACAATTGACTGTAGACCATGAAAAACGTGATACATAGAAAATAAGTTTACAGTCTTTTGTATTAATTCATATATAATATTCAAAACTTCAAGTTCCAAATATATGTAATTTAGCGCTTTCAGAGATAAGTTTTTCTGATATATCTTTTTTTAATGTGTTTTCAGATGTCTCTATTATCAACAAAAATAAAGGGAGAAAAAAAAAAATGCAAAAACCAGCTTCAACATGACATCAAATTGTCATCTAATTGCACTTGAAAGACTAACTTTTCTGCTGATTTCCTACATTATCAACGAAACAAAAAAAATAACAAAAAGCAAAAAGCAAGCTTCAAATGAACAATCATAGGCACTGATGTCTAATTGCACACTCCAACCAGTCTATTCTGTCATACTGGCTGTTCTGATTCCTAGTCCTTTCTGAAAACTTTTTTCACCTCGAGATTCATTACATTTGGAATCTTACATAGAGATAGGGAGGAATTCCTTTAAGTTTGACAACATGTGGCATAGAAAAGAGATTTTCTTGAGCAAGTTCGTGGTTGATGGAACCGTTACGATTTCAGCAGTTAAGTCATATCTGTTTTCTTCTTCAAATATTTATTCAACTTAGCTCATACTCATTCAACAAAGCTTCCAGATATTAGAACATATTTGACCTTTCAACATTTGCGTCATGTCTTCTTCTATTAAGGTGCAGCATGCAGGAAGGAATTATAAACTCATGTCTAATTGAGAATATATTTTCCCGTCTTGATATAACACATCTACTAGAGAAAATCAATATCAGGGATATCAAGGAAATAAACAAAACAGAAATGTTAAATATTTGTAAGAAATTATGAATTACTTCCCCACCCCTATTGTTCACATTTTGTTAGGGTTCTAGTCAAGGCCTACATAAAATTCACATATGCCAAGTAGGAGATTCAAAAAACTGACATCCACATACCAAAGAAAGATGGCTCAGGAAGCTAAATTAAACTCTACTGTTAATGGTATAACACCTCCTTTTTTTTTTTTTGGCTAAACGATGGTATAACACCGCAAAGCATTAATCAAACTCATAGATATAGTGGTCAAGACATTCAACCAGACCTTGTTTGCAATTGGAACATGTGCAAGGTAAGGTTTTTAATTGCGTAAATGGTGAAAACCATAAGCAACTTGGGCATCCATTCCTGTATGAGAAAATGATAAAATATAAGAAGATTCACAATAAAAAATAAAAAATTCCAAAGTAAAAAGAATCTCAAATTGTAGCCAGTCAAATCAAAGTTTTACAAACAAAACTCTTCCTACTCTTGAAAGTGTGTGTGTGTGTGTGTATGTGTCTGTGTGTAGATAACGGCATTAATTTGAGGGAACATGTTTAGTACCCTAAATAGTAGCAATGGGCCTTAGATTCAATCTATTCTTTCTTTCTTTCTTTTAACTAAGATATATTTCATTGAAAAATAGATTAAATCATGTTCATGATAATAAACGCGAAATAAAATAATTATGCAGAAGGTTAAGTGAGGAAGCAGAGTCTAAAATACGAATGCTAGCTTGGCGTGGTGATTTCCAGAAGTTCACATGAGCACCAGTAAGGGATTCAGCATGGCATGTGAAAGCTTCCATTGGGTTGACCATTTTAATGAATTTCTGGGTAGTTGCTACACCATTCAAGATTTAAATTCAATCCATGCTAATGAGCTGAGAGATGAGCATATATCATAATGTACCATTCTCTCACCAAGTCAAATACCATATCTGGACCAATTTAAATTCAACTAGTCAAGTCAACATACCAATGCTAAAGTAATTATAAAACACTCCTTCATAGCAAGTCAATTTCTCAGGCAAGCCCCCCTCAACTTCCAAACCCCTGCAGTTGCAAGAAAGCTTCCACCATTAAAATTAAAGACTTGCATCACAAGACCATCCAAAAGCAAAGAGTCTAGACTAGCAATAAAACACAAAAAATCAAATGAAACTTATGCATTATGATTTTATGAGCTATTTGACTTAAGTATTTAAATTATTCCATCTTATTTACCCAAACCAACTCTGACTACTCTCATCATATCCTCTTCAACTCTATATGCAGAAAGGGCGTCCATTTGTTTCTTTTTCCATTTGTTTCGTTGTAAAAGGTTTTCAGCTAAAAGTATTTATGTTTCATGTTTGATTTTATTCTTGAAAATGTTCCAAATATTTTTCATTATTTGGCATAATTTAAAATAAGAAAAATAACTCTGCCTCGGAGAATCCACACTCTAAATCCCAAGCAGAATATCATTTGGCACTCTAAAGTCTAGTTCGACACTTATTTCCATTTCTATGATGCTAAATCGGCACTATAATTGACAAACTCTGCGAAGGTTGTTATGTGCGAGAAATCATGAAGAGTGGCAGGGATGTTAAGTGCAAGATCAAAGAGGGGGGTTTCTTGTGGGAAGTAGGAAGTTGTTTCATATATATATATATATATATATATATATATATATATATATATATATATATATATATTTACTAAAACAATTTCCATTTTTTTACAAAGGATTTTTTAGTCCAAATATCAGTTTGACCAAGTATTTTACATCAAAACAAATAGTCGCGGCCAAACACCACAGATTGGTCATACAACATATCAAAGACAACATCCATCTTCAAAATAATCAAACCCATAATTAGAAACCACTTCATAACAAAGTTGTTATGTGAATCCAATCCCCTAAACTGTCAAACGTTGTCAAGAACCAACAATCACAACTTAGGCGATAATGGGATATTATTGAGCACTTTCAAATTTTAGGGAAACATTGTAAATCGGGTGAAACATTAGAATGAAAATGTGTAATTTGTCCTAATATTTTATATATAATATGGAAATATTATTTACTTGATAGAAATGAATGATAAAATATATAGAAATCTTTTACATGCTTCTCATATTGAATGGTTGTCTCATGCACTATACCCTTGCGGATTTGGGGTGTGACACGCATGATCATGTTACGTGGAGAGTCAAATACCATTAATAATGTAGGTAAGCACTAAGTACTCCATAAGTGTTTCATCTAAAAAAAAAAAGTACTCCATAAGTGAACCTTTTTCAAATGTTTTCCAAGTTATTTCCGGACTATATATTGTCTTAAAGACATTAGTACATTACAACAATATTACTAAAAAGAAATCATAGAAATAGCATTTTATTTTTTTTATAATAGATAAAGGGGCCCCAACCCTAGTGTACTTAAACTACTTAAACATGATAGTGATTTTAATGACTATGATCCTAATTGTTGTGAGTTGGATCATGTCCACACGCTACCTTAGGCATCAGAATACTTCTTTTTGGGTGCACTTGGGATTCATGCCATAAAAGCATTCATGTCTATAATAAGCTAGCCACATCAATAGAAGTATCACCATGCCTTGGAGAAAAAATTTCCTCATTTTTGTTTATAGCAACATTGTCGGCTCCTTCACTGGATGTCCTTGAATGTTTTTCCTCATCATCTATTGATTCTACACTAGGTGAAGCTCTAAAACCTTCTGAACTGCTTATTGTAGGATTCAGTCTAGATTCATTTCTCCTAAAAGGACATGCACAGAGATCTTTTTGGTCGAAATGCTTTACCAATTCAATAAATCTCAACCAAAAGAATCCTTCTGTGGGGATAATGTTTGAGGCTGGCCAGTGAAAGTGAAGGAAGTTCGCCACATATATCAAAAGGGAACACATGGAAGCCACTCCAACTATGATGAAAAGGCCCCCAAAGCTATACACACCAAGACTAGGAGAATATGAAGAGATTTCAGCAATACTTCCATCTACGCATGTAGTTTGACTTGCAAAGTATTTCCGCATAATTGTAGTCATCTTATCTTTATCTTGAGTGACATTCAAGATTGCTCTTGAAATGTAAGATACTAGAGGGGATTTAAGTGGGAAGGCCTGAATAAAGAATCCAAAAAAATGTAATCATATAATTGATAAATTAGAATATAAACTTGATTTTATTAAATGATGAAGCTTATTCATATATAAGAGGATTTAATGAAATAAAAATAATACTTAGACGAAGTTATGCCCTATGATAACGGTTGAGAAATATATAAAAACATGCATTCATCTATTTATAAAGAGTAAGAGTGGAGGAAGCTGAGAGATATCACAGAAAAAAGTGCATCTCTTTCTGTTCTCTCCTCAATTTCTCTTCCATTGTGAGTACTAGTGTGAGTATGTATAAGCCCATCGCCTTCCAACCATTTAAAATTTTAAATGGATATTGATTGTTTTACTCCACTTTTTCATACCAATAAAAAAATGATGGACATTAATATTTGTGGGCATATTTACAATTTGTAGATATTGATGTCTACATTTAGATAGTATGAACTAGAGGAGTATATATGTTGGGACAAAAGATTTTCGTCCTATGATAGTTACATGCAACATCTCTCTCACATGGGAGTGGGTCCCACATCATTACATTAAATACTTTTTCATGTGGACTAATACCTAAAGCATAAAATGGACTCATACATCTAAGAATTGGATGGATACCCTAAAGTTGTTGCATTTACCATGTTGAGATGTGACCTACGAAAACATTGACCATAAAAGTATCTAGATCAATAGAATGTTCTTCTGCAAATTAAGTGAATGCAACTTATATATAAGAAATATCTAAACAAAAATATATCTTGCATTCTCATATCACACTCTTATATATGCTGATGTGGCGAGAGGTTGAGAGAGAGAGAGACTCACAAAGCCGAATCCGTCAGTTTTGTAGATTGGTCCAACCATTGCATACCTAGATCCATACTTGGAGAGGAAGAGCTTAATGTAGGGGATCTCATCAAAAATAGTAGCTACCCCACCATTATGACTTCCCTTTAATAGTGCCTCATGATACTCCTCAGGTGTTCTATAAGGCTTCAACCTAGACTCATTGATATTTAACTGTTTTACGAGAAGCTCTCTAACAAAGGAATCCTCATGATATCCTAAAAAGTAACCATTCATTTTGATCTCTCTTACATCAACAAATTCAGGTTTCAATTTTTGTACCGTCAACATTGAAGTTAAGCTTGTTGTGTAACTCTATGTTAGGATGAGAACCATAAAGGCCCATATGATCAGCATAAATCGTGACCAATTGTTCACCACTTTTTCCCCTAAAACACCATCAATATATCATGAGTACGTACAAAGTGTCAACATGTTTAAATTTGTTTCCTTGAAAATAGAGGAAGTACTAAAGAAAAAAAAAAAAAAAATCGTTTATAGGGAGAAGAGAATTTACTATAACTTGAGGTGAGCATTGCAAAGGAGAACAAGAAGATTGTGCCAATCTGTTGTTCAGGGGGGCCTCTGAACTTAGTGTTGACACGATGTTCAAGAACCCATGTTACCAAACCTGTAAAAATGGAGGTTGCACCAATTGCTAACCAAAGATCCCAACGTATTGGCTTTAAGAAAATCCACATATTTTTCTTTTCATTATCTTTCATCAAAAGCTTATGTGGCGCAATATTATGAGGTCAATCAAAAGTCAAAAAGCATCGGTTTTACATTATAGTATAGATATAATGAGATTTTGACTAACAATTGATTTGATACAACAACAAATACACTGCAGCGATGCACATAAATACAATGTACAAGCCCTCTGGTAATACGCATGCTTTACATGAATCTCAACTATACCAAAATGGAACACAAGCCACTGATATCACTCTCCATTGATCATAAGTGAATGAAAAGGGACCCTCTTAATTTCCACAAGCCTCGAATAGTCCTTATTTTCAGTGGTTGTTTCCATGGTTCCCCATCCATTTGCATATATGCATCTTTCCACTCTCCACCTCTAATTTCCAATCGAATAGCTGCAGCCTGAAAAGCAAAATAAAATTTAATTGAAGCACTCATATTTGATTGAGAGGGCTCAACCATCAACGTTATCACAATTGAAAAGGAATAGAACAAATTTATCTTATTATATATTATTCGTTTAGCATTTGGAAAGCTCTAATTGCTTCAAATCCAAATAAGTAGAAGACGTGAAACATAAGCCTAGAAAATCAAATAGCCAAATATGGAAGAATGAAGATACCATTTAATAACACAATAACGTTTTCTAAGCTCCTAAAATAGGAAGGGTGTTGTGAAAATTAACTGTTTGCACAAGATTAAAGAAAAGAGAAAGAGATCAAACATACAAATAAAGAACACAAGAATTTATATGGTTCAGTAATATGCCTACATCCACCGACGACGACAAGGAGAAAGTTTCACTAAGAAAATAGGGAGATTATAATAGTGGCACCTGGACTCTCTCAAAGAACCTAAACCCCAATTATACCTTAACCTCTCTCTCTCTCACCAAGAATAAACCTAGAGAAAAAACCTTCTCTAATTATTCTATATTGTGGCACACTTGAGAGCAAGAGAACTAGTCTATATATATACTTAACATAGTTGGTTAGCTTGTGTGGTGCACAAGCATAAGACTAAAGGTCTTCTAATACCACTAGAATAGGACATTGGTTTGCCGCAACACTAATACCACTTGGGTCAGCTACCTTTGAGAGTCCTAACTCTAATAGGACTTGGTCACCTATATGGACCAACAAGTCACCGACTTAACAAATCTCCACCTTGACTTGAATTGGTCAAGCCTCACGAACTTCTCCTCCATCACCGCCACCATAGCCCCAAAGGGCTATCACAAGCTGCTAACATTGACCAAGTCCAAGCAATGCTTGAACTTGGTTATGGTAACTGGCTTCGTCAACATATCAGCTGCATTCTCTGAAGTGTGCACTTTCTCCAGAACAATATCTCCTGTAACAATCAACTCTCTTATCTTGTGGAACCTAACATCAATGTGTTTTGTCCTAGCATGATAAACCTGATTCTTTAACAAGTAAATGACACTTTGATTGTCACAATGCTTCCTTTGCAGCTTCAGCTATAGCCATGTATTCAGTTTCTGTAGTGGACATGGCTACTATAGATTGTAATGTGGATTTCCAACAAATAGGTCCTCCTGATAGTGTAAACACATAACCTGTAGTAAACTTCCTGTCATCCACCTCACTTGCGTAGTCTGCATTCACGTATCCTACAACTGAATTAGTCCCCGGTTGTCTTGAAAGTAAGATCCCATGTTCCGCAGTGCCTTTCAAGTATCTGAAAATCCACTTCACTGCATTCCAGTGCTCTCTCCCTGGGTTCACCATGTACCTGCTAATAGTACTCATTATATGAGTCAAATTCGGCCTAGTGCAAACCATTGCATACATTAAGCATCCCACTGCACTAACATATGGAACTTTTGACATACTTTCAATTTCTTCCTCATTCTTCAGATACTGACTACCAGATAATCTGAAATGATCCGCCAATGGTCTGCTCACAGGCTTAGCATCTAACATGCTAAATTTTTCAAGCACCTTCCTGATGTAGTTTTTCTAAGACAACCACAGCTTTCTTGCCTCTCTGTCCCTGCGAATCTCCATACCCAGAATTTTCTTAGTAGCACTCAAGTCTTTCATTTCAAACTTTTTGTGTAGCAAAGATTTTAACTTTTTAACCTCACACATGCTCTTAGCAGCAATTAACATATCGTCCACATACAGTAGCAGAAAAATATAAGAACCGTCTTCAAGAATACGAACATATACGCAGCAATCATATTCACAACGAGTATAACCAATCTGGATTATATACGAATCAAACCTTTTGTACCACTGTCTAGGAGACTGCTTGAGCCCATAGAGTGACTTCTTCAATCTGCAGACAAGATTCTCTGTACCAAGTTGCTTGAACCCCTCTGGTTGTTCCATGAAAATCTCTTCCTCCAAATTCCCATGAAGGAAAGCCGTCTTCACATCCAGTTGTTCCAATTCCAGATCCTGATCTACTACCAAAGCCAATACCGCTCTAATAGATGTATGCCTGACTACAGGTGAAAATACCCCATCGTAGTCGATACCATGTCTCTGTGAATATCCTTTGCTACCAATCGTGCCTTGAATCTTTTCTCTTCTTTTTCTGATACTGTTTCCTTCTTCTTGAATACCCACTTGCAACCTATAGGTTTCTTTCCTTTTGGAAGTTCCGTTAACTCCCAAGTTTTGTTCTTGCTCAAAGACTCATTCTCCTCCACCATAGCTTCCATCCATTTATCCTTTTCAGAGCTTTCAATTGCTTCTTGAAATGTAAAAGGATCCTCGCTACTAGTAAATAGAGTATAAGAGATAAGATCCTTAAAACCATACTTGACCAGTGGTCTTTTGTTGCGTTTAGGCCTATCTAACCTGGTGCTATCATGTTCTTGATCATTACTGTGAGGTTCCTCATCTGACTGAGACTCCAATTCATCAAGCTCCACCTGCACCGTTGATCTACCAATGTTATTACTGCTTTCCGCTGCTTGAGACTTCTCTTCCTTGAATGCTTTTGTCATTGACTTCTCATCAAACACTACATCCCTGCTGATCACCACTTTTTGCGCAACTGGATCCTAAAGCTTGTACCCTTTTACCGCTTTCTTAAAACCAAGAAAGATGCACTTCTTTGATTTTGGATCGAGTTTCGACCTATCTTCACCTGAAATATGAACATATGTGGGACACCCGAATATTCTCATGAAAGAGTAATCAACTTCTTATCCTGTCCATACTTCTTTAGCACTTTCCCATCAAGTGCAACTCTAGGTGATCGATTGATGATATAACAAGCCATATCCACTGCTTCCGCCCAAAAAATTTTAGGAAGCTCAGCATTCAACCTTAAACATCTAGTTGTCTATGTGATGGTCTTGTTAAGTCTCTAAGCCAACCCATTTTGTTGAGGAGTTTTCCGTACTGTAAAGTGTCTCTTGATACCATGTTTTTCGCAGAACTTTAAGAAATCACCATCCCTGTACTCAGTGCCATTATCAGTCCTAAGGCACTCTATCTTCCTTTTAGTCTAATTTTCCACTTCTGCTTTCCAAATCTTTAATTTAGCAAAAGCCTCAGACTTGTTCTTCAAGAAATAAACCAAAGCTTTTCTAGAATAATCATCAATGAAGCTCATAAAATATTAAGCTCCTCCTTTCGAAGGACTTCTCACTGGCCCCCAAATATTTGAATGCACATAGTCCAATATACCCTTTGTCTTATGTGTGGCAGTTTTAAATTGCACCCTACACTGCTTTCCCATAATACAGTATTTGCAGAAATCTAATTTGCACGACTTAATCCCAGTCAACAGATTTCTTTTGTGCAATTCTCTCATACCACGCTCACTCATATGCCCTAGCCGCATATGCCACAAGAGTGTATCATCATCCTCAGACTCAGCTACTGCAACAACTCCACCTAGAATGGTATTGCCTAGCAATTTATAAACATTGCTACTTATTTTCTGACTTGTCATCACAACCATAGAACCCTTTGAAACTTTCATTATCCCATTCTCAGACTTATAGCTATAGCCTTTTGAGTCTAGGGTTCCTAATAAAATCAAATTCTTTCTCATATCTGGGATATGTCTAACCTCTTCTAATGTTCTCACCACACCATCGGACATCTTAATTTTAATTGTTCTCATTCTAATAATTGTGCATGTAGGATCATTACCCATTCGAACAGAACCACAATTAATTAACCTATAAATGTCGAACCAGTTACTGTGGGGAGTCACGTGAAAAGAACATGCGGAATCCAGAAGCCAAGAATTGTTCAAATCATCAGTGCTTGATGAAACACAAAGCATGTCGCCATCAGATTCCGAGTCTGCTACTACGTTGATAGATGTAGAGGACTCTTCCTGCTCCTTATATATTTCATTCTGGACAGTCTCGCTTCATATGCCCCTTCTTTTGGCATTTGTAGCACTTTACTGTCTTACTCTTGGATTTAGATCTTTCCCTAGCAGATTTGTCATCCTTGTCTTTCTTCCTTCCACGATCTTGATAACCCTTTACTACTAGCCCTTCACCAAAACTCTCAGCTGAATCCTTATGTTTCCGTTGGTAGTGATCCAACAGGGCTCCTGAAACTTCTTCTAATTCCAGAGTTTCTTTTCCGTAAAGTAGGGTCGTCACTAGGTGTTCGTAGGAAGCCGGGAGGGAGGTTAGGAGCATCATCGCCTTATCTTCATCCTCGAATTTTATATCAATTCGTAACATATCACTAACGATTTGTTTGAAGGTATTGATGTGCTGCCGAAGGTCCGCACCCTCTATCATCTTAAGTCCATACAACTTTTGCTTTAGATGCAGTTTGTTCGTGAGGGATTTGGACATATATCTTTTCTCTAGATTCAACCAAATCCTTGCAGTTGAGTTCTCCTCCATGACATCGTACATGACTTTGTCTGCCAGTAATAGCCGAATTGTACTCACCGCCTTCATGTCTAGTTCTTCCCATTTATCGTCTGTCATCTTCTCTAGTTTCTTTGTCTTCCCATACAAAGCCTTCACCAAACCTTGTTGCACTAACAGATCCTTCACCCTTCTTTGCCATAGCCCAAAGTTACCAGTCCCGTTGAACTTAACTAGGCCTACTGTCGCAATAGAAGCATTAATTGTCATTGTTTCGACCAACAGCTCTGATACCAATTGTTGTGAAAATTAACTGTTTGCACAAGATTAAAGAAAAAAGAAAGAGATTAAACATACAAATAAAGAACACAAGAATTTACGTGGTTCGGCAATATGCCTACATCCACCGGCGGCGACAGGGAGAAAGTTTCACTAAGAAAATAGGGAGATTATAATAGTGGCACCTGGACTCTCTCAAAGAACCCAAACCCCAATTACACCCTAACCTCTCTCTCTCACCAAGAATAAACCTAGAGAAAAAACCTTCTCTAATTATTCTATATTGTGGCACACTTGAGAGCAAGAGAACTAGTCTATATATATACTTAACATAGTCGGTTAGCTTGTGTGGTGCACAAGCATAAGACTAAAGGTCTTCTAATACCACTATAATAGGACATTGGTTTGCCGCAACACTAATACCACTTGGGTCTGCTACCTTTCAGAGTCCTAACTCTAATAGGACTTGGTCACCTATATGGACCAACAAGTCACCGACTTAACAAAGGGTCTCCTTCAAGTAGATGAGTGGTCCCTCAAAAAGGCCGGCAAGACAATTTCGTTTTGGTCCAGACTCCAGATTGATAGGAGATGATGCCAGCAACAAACAGAATGAAAGATATTCATATTTTGTTAGGGTTCTAGTCAAGGCCTACATAAAATTCACATATGCCAAGTAGCAGATTCAAAAAACTGACATCCACATACCAAAGAAAGATGGCTCAGCAAGCTAAATTAAACTCTACTGTTGATGGTATAACACCTCTTTTTTTATCTTTTTTTTTTGGCTAAACGACGGTATAACACCTCAAAGCATTAATCAAACTCATAGATATAGTGGTCAAGACATTCAACCAGACCTTATTTGCATTGTAAGGTTTTTAATTCCGTCAATGGTGAAAACCATAAGCAACTTGGGCATCCATTCTTGTATGAGAAAATGATAAAATATAAGAAGATTCACAATAACAAATAAAAAATTTCAAAGTAAGAAGAATCTCAAATTGTGGCCAGTCAAACCAAAGTTTTACAAACAAAACTCTTCTTACTCTTGAAAGTTTGTTTGTGTGTATGTGTGTAGATAACAGCATTAATTTGAGGGAACATGTTTAGTACCCTAAATAGTAGCAATGGGCCTTAGATTCAATCTATTCTTTCTTTCTTTCTTATAACTAAGATATATTTTATTGAAAAATAGATTAAATCATGTTCACGATAATAAACACGAAATAAAATAATTATGCAGAAGGTTAAGTGAGGAAGCAGAGTCTAAAATAGGAATGCTAGCTTGGCGTGGTGATTTCCAGAAGTTCACATGAGCACCAGTAAGGGATTCAGCATGGCATATGAAAGCTTCCTTTGGGTTGACCATTTTAATGAATTTCTGGGTAGTTGCTACAGCATTCAAGATTTAAATTGAATCCATGCTAATGAGCTGAGAGATGAGCATATATCATAATGTACCATTCTCCCACCAATTCAAATACCATATCGGGATCAATTTAAGTTCAACAAGTCAAGTCAACATAACAATGCTAAAGTAATTATAAAATACTCCTTCATAGCAAGTCAATTTCTCGGGCAAGCCCCCCTCAACTGCCAAACCCTGCAGTTGCAAGAAAGACTTGCATCAGACCATCCAAAGGCAAAGAGTCTTGACTAGCAATAAAGATGCATTAAAACACAAAAAATCAAATGAAACTTATGCATTATGATTTTATGAGCTATTTGACTTAAGTATTTAAATTATTCCATCTTATTTACCCAAACCAACTCTGTCTACTCTCATCATATCCTCTTCAACTCTATATGCAGAGAGGGCGTCCATTTGTTTCTTTTTCCATTTGTTTCATTGTAAAAGGTTTTCAGCTAAAAGTTTTATGTTTCGATGTTTGATTGTATTCTTGAAAATGTTTCAAATATTTTTCATTATTTGACATAATTTAAAATAAGAAAAATAACTCTGGCTTGGAGAATGCACACTCTAAATCCTAAGCAAAATATCGTTTGGCACTCTAAAGTCTAGTTCAACACTTATTTCCATTTCTATGATGCTAAATCGGCACCATAATTGACAAACTCTGAGAGGGTGGTTATGTGCAAGAAATCATGGAGTGGCGGGGGTGTTAAGTGCAAGATCAAAGAGGGGGTTTCTTGTGGGAAGTAGGAAGTTGTTTCATATATTTTTTATTTTTTGAGTAAAACGATTTCCAATATTTTACAAAAGATTTTTTAGTCCAAATATCAGTTTGACCAAATAATTTACATCAAAACAAATAGTCGTGACCAAACACCACAGATTGGTCATACTCAACATATCAAAGACAACATCCATCTTCAAAATAATCAAACCCATAACTAGAAACCACTTCATAACAAAGTTGTTATGTGAATCCAACCCCCTAAACTGTCAAACGTGGTCAAGAACCAACAATCACAACTTAGGCGAAAATGGGATATTATTGAGCACTTTTAAAATTTAGGGAAACATTGTAAATCGGGTGAAAGATTAGAATGAAAAAGTGTAATTTTTCCTAATATTTTATATATAATATGGAAATATTATTTACTTGATAGAAATGAATGATAAAATATATAGAAATCTTTTACATGTTTCTCATATTGAATGGTTGTCTCATGCACTATACCCTTGCGGATTTGGGGTGTGACACGCTTGATCAAGTTACTTGGAGAGACAAATTCCATTAATAATGTAGGTAAGGACTGAGTACTCCATAAGTGTTTCATCTTAAAAAAATAAAAAAAAAATAAATAAAAGTACTCCATAAGAGAACCATTTCAAATGTTTTCCAAGTTATTTCTGGACTATATATTGTCTTAAAGACATTAGTACATTACAACAATAACACTAAAAAGAAATCATTGAAATAACATTTTATTTTTTAATAATAGATAAAGGGGTTTGTTAGCGTGCTACAGCCCCAGCCCCAGTGTACTTAAACTACTTAAACATGATACTGATTTTATGACTATGATCCTAATTTTTGTGAGTTGGATCATGTGCACTTGGGATTAGAATACTCCTTAGGCATTAGAATACTCCTTTTTGGGTGCACTTGGGATTCAGCCTTAAAAGCATTCATGTCTATAATAAGCTAGCCACATCAATAGATGTATCACCATGCCTTGAAGAAAAAATTTCCTTATTTTCGTCTGTGGCAACATTGTCTGCTCCTTCACTGGATGTCCTTGAATGTTTTTCCTCATAATCTATAGATTCTATACTAGGTGAAGTTCCAAAACCTTCCGAACTGCTTATTGTAGGATTCAGTTTAGATTCATTTCTCCTAAAAGGACATGAACAGAGATCTTTCTGGTCGAAATGCTTTACCAATTCAATAAATCTCAACCAAAAGGATCCTTTTGTAGGGATAATGTTTGAGGCTGGCCAGTGAAAGTGAAGGAACTTCGCCACATATATCAAAAGGGAACACATGGAAGCCACTCCAACTATGATGAAAAGGCCCCCAAAGCTATACACACTGAGACTAGGAGAATATGAGGAGATTTCAGCACTACTTCCATCTACGCATGTAGTTTGACTTGCAAAGTTTTTCCGTATAATTGTAGTCATCTTATCTTTATCTTGAGTGACGTTCAAGATTGCTCTTGAAATGTAAGATACTAGGGGGGATTTAAGTGGGAAGGCCTGAAGAAAGAAACCAAAAAGATTTAATCACATAATTGATAAATTTATATTAGAATATAAACTTGATTTTTTTTTTTTTTTTTTTTTTTGATTTGACGATAGCAATCTACACTACACACACGCACACACTGTTTGGGGAGGGCAGAGGGGATTCGAACCTCTGCCAAATGGGGGGGAATTTTCCCTTGCACCACTAGGCCAAATGCCTAGTGGGCTAAACTTGATTTTATTAAATGAAGCTTATTCATGTGTGGAGTTAATGAAATTAAAATAATACTTAGACGAAGTTATGCCATATGATAAAGGTTGAGAACTATATAAAAACATGCATTCATCCATTTATAACCAACAAGAGTGGAAGAAGCTGAGAGATATCAAAGAAAAAAGTGCTTCTCTTCTAGTTATCTCCCCAATTTCTCTTCCATTGTGAGTGTGAGTATGTATGAGCCCATCACCTTCCAACCATTTAAATGGATATTCATTGTTTTACACCACTTTTGCACACCAATAAAAAAAAATAATAAAAAAAAAATTTGAGGATCATCAATCTTGTGGGCATATTTACAATTTGTGGACATTGATGTCTATATATAGGTAGTATGTAGTGAAAATAGTGTGAACTAGAGGAGTATATAAGTTTGGACAAAAGATTTTCATCATGTAATGGTTATATGCAACATCTCTCTTACACGGGGGTGGGTCTCATACCATTACATTAAATACTTTTTCATGTGGACTAATAACTACCCTAAAGTTGTTGCATTTACCATGTTGACTTGTGACCACGAACACACTGACCATAAAAGTTTCTAGATCAATAGAATGTTCTTCTACAAATTAAGTGAATCCAACTTATAGCTATATATAAGAAATATCTAAAGAAAAGTATATCTTGCATTCTCGTATCACACTCTTATATACGCTAATGTGGAAGAGGTTGAGAGAGAGAGACTCACAAAGCCGAATCCGTCAGTTTTGTAGATTGGTCCAACCATTGCATACCTAGATCCATACTTGGAGAGAAAGAGCTTAATGTAGGGGATCTCATCAAAAATAGCAGCTACCCCACCATTATGACTTCCCTTTGACAGTGCCTCATGATACTCCTTAGGTGTTGTATAAGGCTTCAACCTAGACTCATTGATATTTAACTGTTTTACGAGAAGCTGTCTAACGAAGGAATCTTCATGATATCCTACAAAGTAACCATTCTTGTTGATCTCTTTTACATCAACAAATTCAGGTTTCAATTGTTGTACCGTCAACATTGAAGTTAAGCTTGCTGTGTAACTCTGTGTTAGGATTAGAACCATAAAGGCCCATATGATCAGCATAAATCGTGACCAATTGTTCACCACTTTTTCCCCTAAAACACCATCAATATATCATGAGCATGTACAAAGTGTAATTAACATGTTTAAATTTGTTTCCTTGAAAATAGAGGAAGTACCAAAGAAGAAAATAATAATAATAATAATCATTTATATGGGAGAAAAGAATTTACTATAACTAGAGGTGAGCGTTGCAAAGGAGAACAAGAAAATTGTGCCAATCTGTTGATCAGGGGTGCCTCTAAACTTAATATTGACATGGTGTTCAAGAACCCATGTTACCAATCCTATAAAAATGGAGACTGCACCGATTACTAACCAAAGATCCCAACTTAGTGGCTTTAAGAAAATCCACATATTTTTCTTTTTATTATCTTTCATCGAAACCACCATTGACACTCCTGATTCAGAATAAGGTAACGTAAAATCAGCATATGAGGAGCGATTAGCCACAATTGTTGTGTCTCCAACCACAGCATTGAACTTCTGCATTTTGAGAGAGAGAGAGAGGTTATAATTAGGAATATCATATTATGAAGTTAATTAAACACAATGATTAAGTATAGTAAACTAAAAAATGAATCACCTTAAGTTTGATTTGGTAAAGAAGATCATCGTAAGTTCCTGCACTTTGCCTATTTTGATTCACATAGGGCACAAACTCATGTGGAAGTGGAAATGGTAACATATCCAGTACAGCAAGGAACAAATCAATTGAAAACCTAGATATTTTTGGTTTATCGTTATGATCAGGATGCCATTCAACTTTCGTAAATTCACTAAAACCAAATGTTGATGGAACCCTAATCCTCAACTTTTTCGGCTGGTTTGTTGTGTCTCCGGGCCAGATTGGTTGCTTAAGTTTCTCCTTTGAAATTGAGTATGCATCTATTTCAGACAACATACTGTTGTCATCTGCTTCTCGTGAAAGTCGTTTTGTCTTGGGGTTCCAATATCCAATAATCCTCTCAGTGTTTCCTATCACATTGAAGATTTCAAAGGCTGAAGCTTCCAACTATCCCTTAACTAAACGAAAGTACCCACCAAGGCCTTTAAATTCAATGCTTCTAATTATGTTGAGAAGCCTTGGACCCATTTCGGAAACTCCTATGGTTGCTAGGTCTACTTTACTTTCACTAGCATTTTGCTTCAAAAAGCTAGAATTCTGCTTTATATTGGCCTTCTCCACTGCCATAGCCAATGCCCAAATCGTATCATATGCCCGAAATCCAAAGAGGTTTGCTTTTCCTGATGAGGGGAAATTTTTTGCCAATCTTCTTTCAAAATCTTTAACATTTGTTGAGATTGGTATATATGGCCTAATTCCCAAAACACCTTGCATTGAGTCCATGATCTTTGAATCAATAGGATCTAACAAACTTGATAGCCCTTGTGTGATTATCCATGCATACCCTTCACTCATCATTCCTGAATTCTTTACAAGTACAAAAAGCTTTGAGCCAAGAGAAGCAGTCATGTGCACAAGGAATATTTTTGATTGCATTGCCTTCAACTTTTTAAGCTCCTCTAAAATATCGCTATCTTTTGAAGATTGATGAATGAGACTTCTGTAAGGAAATCGGACATCAACCTCTTGGAAAGCATCTTTCAAATGTAGAATTAGGCCGTTTCCATAATCTATGTCTTCATAGATAGGGATGACTTCACGCCAACCATAAGCTTGAACTAAGGAGGTTATGGCTTTCACTTGACCCGAGTCATCTTGGGTTGTCTGAATGAAAAATGGGTTATGGTTTGGGGAAAGAAAAGGACTTGTGGCTGAGAAAGAAAGGATGGGAACCTGAGCCTTTTCACCAAGACTTGCAACAAACTTAGCTTGTGCTGACCTTTGAGGTCCTATGATGGCATGCACTTTTTCGTTCTTCATTAGATCTAGAGCTGCATTCCACACGAAAAATCAATGTTCACTAGAAATTTGTACAATTGTATACTCTCATGCAACTACTTGATACAATACCTTAGGTTATTCTTAGGATTGGATGTATGAAAATTTTCCAAAATTTGGAATTTCATGCATGATTATTAAAACAATGGGGATCGTATTGAACTAAAGTTCAATAGTATTGCTAATCAGACACAATTTTGTCCACAACTTAGTAAAAACTCATTTTATTTTCTAAAAATAAATTCTCTTTCATTTTGCATTTAAGGATATAAGGATAATTGGATTTTTTTCCCCATTAAAAGAAAAGATGCTATGATTCTTAGAGTTAAAACTTAAAGTTTGGGACATATTCTACTTTGTCATCAAAATAAATAAATAACTCATTTAGTGTTTCCATTATTATATTACATTATATATGTTAAGGCATATATAAGTGATATCTATTATTTAATCTATACAAGGCATGAATGAGTCTTGTTTACCCTGCTCCATCTCGCCCTAGCTCACCCTTAATATGTGTGTGTGTGTGTGTGTGAGTATATATATTAATCTTTTGTATACATATTCTATTGTCATCCCAAACACCTCTCTCTCTCTCTCTCTCTCTCTCTCTCTCTCTCAATTGTCTTCCCTTTGTATCTCTATCTCTACCTCACCAATGTTGAATTCATTTTATTAAAGATGATAAAATACCTCTAACCCATCTCACTCCCAACATGTGGTGCTCTCGCCCCACATGGGTTTTCTCCACCCCAAAGAAGGGAGGGGGCTGGGATGGGTTACCATGATTCGACCCCATCCCAACCCGCCTCATTGTCATCCCTAAAACTACTCTTTGCATAAACATATTCCATGTTCTTCTAAAAGTATTCTCCTCTTCACATATGGGAGGACCTCTTGGGCCAAAGTCACCAAATGTTTTTAAGTTGCCTATATATAATACTTCAATATATATATTTGTTGGGAACAAAGCTTTCCTCCAAAATAGTTTGAATGAATATCTTCCAACTCATTATATGATGGTTCATAAGACCATTCACGTATATTAAATCACATGATTTTTTAAATCATTTATATAAGACATATGACTACTAAGTAAGTCATGTGACTAAAAATACACGTGGATATTTTTTAAGGTGCTATGTTGTGAGTTTGAGGCGATTCATTTAAATTGATTTGGAGAAAACCTTTTGTCCTGACAAACTGATTTTGAGGAAAACTTAATTCATTATATTCGTTAGTGGACTAATTAAGAATATCTTTCTTAGTGGATAAGAAATACCCAATCATTTCTTTAATAAGAACTAGACTTTCCTTCCAAATCAAAAAAAAAAAAAAATAGATAATCAATTCAAAATAAGATTTTGAGGTAACTTCCAACCCTAGCTTGTATACAGATCGAGCTTTTAATTAGTACCACAGAGGCCTTTGTTGACAATGAAATATGATCTCTCTCTCACCATGTACATATACAATTTTGCCAAACCATGTAAATATGTGAATCATCTTTTTACTTACTTTTTCTTGTTAATTATAACAAAACCATTCACTAGTCAAGGTCTAGGTTTCTCTACAGTTTGTAAACTTTTTTTGCCAGATCTAGTCACAAGAAGCTAAATAGTTGGTCAGGCAAATGATCCATTAACAAAAACATAATTTTTTGTACAGCAAAACTAATTGAAAGGCGTGTTTTAAAAATAGAAAAGATGAACTCAAAAGTAATTTGGAAATATTTATTTTGAAATAAATAAATTTACAATAACCTCCCTCAAGATTTTAAGAATTATTTTAGACTTACCTTTTAGTTTCAAAAATAACACTCCATCCCTTGAGATAGTCAATTTTCCACCTCAATGATATAGGGCCTACTTAATTAGTTAATTAATTCACTCGTTTGGTTAGTTTGAAAAAAAACAACATATTATGTTAGTGTAGATAAAGACGTGTTAATGAAATGGTGTATGCATGTCTTAATCTTAGGATGTGTGTGAAAATTAATCTAATTAATTACCTGCACATGCCGCACCAACAACATCATCCTTTGAATCCCTGGTAAAAAGAGTGAGCCTAGTTTGATAATTAGCATTCACAGCGTAAAAATCAGAGACCGCCATGGATATATAGCTCTCTGCCATTTCTCCCACTGTGGAGTTCAAATCAAGAACTACGCCCACTCGTATCACATTCACATCTGCCATTGACTGTTTATCACCGAGGCTAGCGCTGATTAAAAGAAAGAGGATGATAAAAGAGAAGAGGAACTTCAGGTTTGCCATTGTACTCATTCTGGGCTTAAAGAGCTGTGCAGTACAAAGAGGTTAGTAGCAAGTACTTTGCTAAACGTGTGTGGAATTGTTTGTTATAATAGCTTGAGTGTGATAGGTGAGTTATCAAAGCTCAAAGAGTAAATATAATTGGTAGAAGAAGTGGGACAAGTAGAGAAGGAATGTTACTTTTAATTGGTTGGATAGGATTAGAGTAAGCAAAGCATGTATGGGATCTTGTTTGGCTCACATTCCAGTCAAGGGCACTCACCCCTATTTATAGGGCCAAAGTTGCTAAAAAATGCATTTTTTTTTTTTTTAAGTTTTTGGGCCAAACATGACATTTTTTATGTTTATTTGAAAAATAGACTGATTCAAAATCGTCTTTATGAAAGACAATTTTGAAAGTGAAAATCTTCTTTGTAAAAGACACTTTCTAACCAAATTTTTCGTTTTTAAATTATTGATGTGACTTTTTTTGCCACCTGGATATTACTAAAAGTCGTCTTTAGAAAAGACGACTTTTGACAAAATTTTTATATTTCTCAAAATCGTTTTTTCTAAAGGCAACATCTTATCAAAATATGAGAAAAACGTTTCAGATTGTGAACTTTTAAAAACGTGAAAGTCGTCTTTCGTAAAGACAACTTTTAGATAATTTTTTTGAAATCATATCTAAAAGTTGTCTTTACAAAAGGCGACTTTTGACCAAATATTTCTTAAATTTTTTTAAAAAACGTGAAAGTCGTCTTTTATAAAGACACTTTTAGAAAAAAAATTTTGAAATCATATCTAAAAGTTTTTTTTACAAAAGACAACTTTTGACCAAATATTTCTTAAATTTTTTTTTTTAAAACATGAAAGTCGTCTTTTGTAAAGACAACCTTTAGAAAAAAATTATGAAATCATATCTAAAAGTTGTCTTTACAAAAGATGACTTCTGACCAAATTTTTCTTAAATTTTTTTTTTTTTTTTAAATGTGAAAGGTGTCTTTTGTAAAGACAATTTTTAGATAAATTTTTTTAAATCAGACTTCAAAAGGTGTCTTTGCAAAAGACGACTTTTGACCAAATTTGTAAAAGTTGTCTTTTGTAAAGGACTTTTAGATTTTTTTTTTTTTTTTTTTTTTTTTTTTTTTATTTTTAAATCAAACTCAAAAGGACGACTTTTGACCAAATTTGTCAAAATTGTCTTTTTTAAAGATGACTTTTAGTTAATTTTTTAAAAAATCAAACCTTAAAGTTGTCTTTACAAAATAAGACTTTTGACCAAAATTTTCTTAAATTTGAAAAAATACGTCAAAGTCTTCATACGTCAAAGACTTTTCAAAAAATTTATGAGTCATGCCCCATAAGCATTCTTTTAGTGATTATTATTTTATTTTTTCTGAATTAACAAATTGGATGTTCCACTTTATGAGTCATGTCCCAATGTCCTATATACAGTCCACTCAACTAACTCAAGTCTCAACTACCCCAGTCATTGCACTTTCCAAGTCTCTTCGACTTATTTGTTATTTCTAATTTTCTATCATTTTCACATGGATTGTTTAGAATGTCATGATAAATTATTAGTTATTCTTCATTTTCAATAACAACTAATTTAGCAAAAAAGTAGTTGTGTATGTAACCCATAATCAGTACGTATAATTTGAGTTTTATTTTATATACTATATAACCTTCTAAAGTAAACAATTGTTTCAATTTTTCTTTTAATGAAACAATTTTAGTTTTCAGAATGTTAGAATATAAGTCCAATGGGTCTTAGGCCCAATATATTGTCTTGTATAGCACTCCTTTTACTTGTGCATTACTCTTACCTCTGCCTATATAAAGGCTCTCTCTTGTACTACATTTGATATAATACAATATATAGACTTTCAGTCTTTAACATGGTATCAGAGCTAAGGCTCTAATATTGTGCAGTTCTAGTTCTTCCAGGCGTTCTTCCGCTGCCTCAGCTGTCTCTGGCACTGCCCAGCCGCCACCGTCAGAAATCCGGTTGCCTGCGCTGCCAAGAAGCTAATTCATCGCCGAACAGACTTGCTGCCACCCTCGGTTCTCCCGCTACAGAACTCCGATCACGACACCTCTGCATCCGTTTGAAAGATCTAGAGAAGCTAGACCCAACCGCGCAAGAATCAACCCCATACGACGTCGGACGCGCCGCCACGCGCCGCCCAAAGTTCCGGCGCCGTTATCCTCGGTTCTTCAGCTACCGGACTCCGATCACGACACCTCTACCACCGTTGGAAAGATCTCGAGGAGCTGGACCCAACCGCGCAAGATTCGTCCTCATCGGAGCTTGGACGCGCCGCCACGCGCCGGTCAAAGTTCCGGCGCCGTCAAGGTCTTCTTCACGCGCCACGTCAGCCCTAGCCTTCACTGCCACGTCAGCCCTAGTGCCACGTCAGCCCTAGTTGACCAGCGTTGACCGTTGACCATTGACCGTTGACTTTGACCGTTGACCAGCGTTGACCGTTGACCGTTGACTTTGACCGTTGACCAGCGTTGACTTTGACCGTTGACCAGCAGCGTTGACTTTTTCCAGAGTTGACTTTTTGCAACCCAGGTGCTCCCTACCCAGTTTTTCGTGCTGATTTCATTTTTGTGGTCTGTTTTTGCAGTTGAGATTTCATTATGACTCAAAGTGAAATTTCTAAGCCTATTCATAGGCGAACCAATCAGAAGAATTATCATCTTATTTGTGCCTTTTGCAAGCATCGCGGTCACACTATTGATCGATGTAACATGCGTGCCGGCATTCTTCAGCGCTCTGCAGCCTTGACTGCCTCTGAGTCTGTACCATCATCCGATGCTGCATCTTTTGATCCTGTCTCATTGCCTACACCTACTTACAGCATAGCAGATCTACAAGCCCTCTTCAGTCAGGTTCAAGCTTTGTCTTCCAGTGCATCCAATTCTGCTCTTTCTGTGACACCAGGTATCTCTTCTGAATGGTTCTTAGATTCTGCCTGCTGCAATCACATGACGGACAATCCTCATCTCACAAGTGCCCACACTCCTCCTGTCTTACCTACTATTACCACTGCTGATGGCTCCGCCATGACTGTTAGTCATGTTGGCTCCATCTCTACCCCTAACTTATCTATCTCTGATGTCTTTTGTGTTCCTAAACTGCATCTTAATCTTTTATCTGTTGGCCAACTAACCGAACTTGGTTTAAACCTGTTCTTTTCTTCTCGTGGTTGTCTTGTGCAGGATTCTCGGACGGGGCAGATCGTTGGGTCCGCGCGTAAGGTTGGACAGTTGTTTGAGCTCACTTCCCTTCACTTTCCGTCTTCATCAGTCTCCGCCCCTGTTATTGCTGCTTCTGCCTCCATCGAGTTGTGGCACTCTCGTCTAGGTCATGTTTCTCTTCCTCGTATTCAAACCTTAGTATCTAGGGGTCTATTAGGTTCAGTTTCTTCCAGTCCATTTGATTGCATGCCATGTCAGCTCGGCAAACAACCTGCCTTACCTTTTAATAATAGTGAGTCTATTGCTTCTGCAACTTTTGATCTTATACATTCAGATGTATGGGGGCCCTCTCCTGTTCCCACAGTGGGGGGGTCAAGATATTTTGTTATTTTTGTCGATGATTTTTCTCGTTACACTTGGATTTATTTAATGAAAAATCGTTCTGAAGTTCTCACAATTTATCGTGATTTTGCTAAAATGGTTCAGACTCAGTATTCTAAAGCTATTAAGGTATTTCGCTCTGACAATGCACGAGAATATAGACAAACAGATTTTTCTACTATTCTTAAACATTATGGAACTGTTTTTCATACCTCTTGTGCTGGCACCTCACAACAAAATGGACGAGCTGAACGTAAACTCCGTCACATCCTAGATACTGTTAGGGCTCTCACCAATGCAGCCTCCACTCCTGCCTCATTCTGGGGTGAAGCTGCTCTCACTGCAGTATACACCATCAACCGATGCCCCTCACCTGTCATTCAAAACACAACACCATATGAACGGTTGTTTGGCACAGCTCCAAACTACAGTCTACTCAAGGCTTTTGGTTGTGTCTGTTTTGTTCTTCTTCAACCACATGAGCGCACTAAACTTCAACCCCGCTCCCAGCTCTGTTGTTTTCTTGGCTATGGCCTTGAAGAAAAGGGGTACCGATGTTATGATCCAGTCGCCAAGCGTCTTCGAGTCTCTCGACATGTGGTATTCTGGGAACACAAGATGTTCTATTCCTTACCTTTATTTTCTGCAGGTAATTCTGATTCTCAGGCTGATCCTCTACCAAATCTCTTCCCTGAGATTCCTTCCCCTTCTACTGAGTCAGTTAATCCCATCTCCGATGAGTCTCCCCCTGCTGATCCCTCTTCTGATGAGTCTCCTACAGCCGATCCTACCTTCGACGAGTCTCCTCTCTCTGCCCCTGCTGCGAATCCTGTCAACACTACTGCTCCTGAGCCTCGTCGCTCTCATCGGGTAAGAACTCTTCCCTCTCATCTTCGTGATTTTCACTGCTTTTCTGCCTTTGCCACCTTACATGAACCTCACACCTTTCGTGAGGCCTCCTCTGACCCTTTATGGCAGCAAGCTATGAAAGAAGAATTGGATGCATTGTTAAAGACAGGTACTTGGGATCTGGTTGATTTGCCAGCTGGTAAATCTGCTATTGGTTGCAAGTGGGTGTACAAGATCAAGACTCGATCAGATGGTACTGTTGATCGCTACAAAGCTCGTCTCGTTGCCAAGGGATTCACTCAAGAGTATGGCATTGACTATGAGGAGACATTTGCACCAGTGGCTCGCCTCTCCTCTGTTCGTACTCTTATCGCAGTTTCTGCTTCCCGACATTGGCCACTTTTTCAGATGGATGTGAAGAATGCCTTCCTTAATGGAGAACTAACTGAGGAAGTCTACATGCAGCTCCCTCCTGGTTTCTCCCAACCTCCAGGCTTTTATCCCAAAGTGTGTCGCTTACGTCGGGCACTATATGGTCTTAAGCAAGCTCCACGCGCTTGGTTTGCCAAGTTCAGCTCCACCATTTCTCAGCATGGTTTTTCAGCTAGTTCATATGATTCAGCTCTGTTCTTCCGATGCTCAGATCATGGTATTACCCTTCTCTTGTTGTATGTAGATGACATGATTATTACTGGTGATGATGTGCAGGGCATCCAGGATCTTAAGCGCTTTCTTGGTCAGCATTTTGAGATGAAGGATCTGGGTCCTCTCAGTTATTTTCTTGGCCTTGAAGTCTCTTCCTCCTCCGATGGTTACTATCTCACTCAAGCCAAGTACACATCTGATCTTATCTCTCGAGCTGGAATCACGGACAGCAAGATCGTTGACACACCCATTGAATACAACAATCGCCTGAATACTCATGATGGAGAACCACTTCCTGATGCTACCCTCTACAGACAATTAGTTGGGAGTCTTGTTTACCTCACTGTCACTCGACCAGACATCTCCTATGCTGTTCACATTGTTAGCCAGTTCATGGCTGCACCGCGGTCTCTCCATTATGCAGCTGTACTTCGGATTCTTCGGTATTTGAAAGGCACCTTGTTTCATGGACTTCACTTCTCATCTCAGTCGTCGCTCACTCTTCAGGCTTATTCTGATGCCGACTGGGCAGGGGACCCTACTGACCGTCGTTCCACTACAGGGTATTGCTTTCTTCTTGGTGACTCCCTCATCTCTTGGCGCAGCAAGAAACAATCTGTTGTTGCTCGTTCTAGTACTGAGGCAGAATATCGAGCACTTGCTGACACCACTGCTGAGCTCCTTTGGTTACGTTGGCTTCTCCAGGACTTAGGCATTGATTGTTCTACTGCAGTTCCGATCCATTGTGACAATCGAAGTGCCATCCAAATTGCCCACAATGACGTCTTCCATGAGCGTACTAAGCATATTGAGATCGACTGTCACTTTGTTCGTCATCACTTACTACAGGGTACTTTGCAGCTCCGTTCAGTATCTTCTCAGGACCAGTTAGCTGACATATTTACCAAACCTATGCCTCCAGGCCGTTTCCGTGATCTTATTTCCAAACTCAAGTTGGTGTCTGTTCACCCAACATGAGTTTGAGGGGGGATGTTAGAATATAAGTCCAATGGGTCTTAGGCCCAATATATTGTCTTGTATAGCACTCCTTTTACTTGTGCATTACTCTTACCTCTGCCTATATAAAGGCTCTCTCTTGTACTACATTTGATATAATACAATATATAGACTTTCAGTCTTTAACACAGAAAAGTTTGACATCGAATTTGGGATCGAATTAGCATGTCGCACCAACAACATCATCCTTTGAATCCCTGGTAAAAAGAGTGAGCCTAGTTTGATAATTAGCATTCACAACGTAAAAATCAGAGACCACCATGGATATATAGCTCTCTGCCATTTCTCCAAAAGTGGAGTTCAAATCAAGAACTACGCCCACTCGTATCACATTCACATCTGCCATTGACTGTTTACCACCGAGGATAGCGCTGATTAAGAGAAAGAGGATGATAAAAGAGAAGAGGTGCTTCAGGTTTGCCATTGTACTCATACTGGGCTTATTAAAGAGCCGTGCACTACGAAATATTACCATGCGGTAATGACCGCGCAGTACAATGAGCTAAGTAGCAAATTACTTTGCCAAACGTGTGTGGAATTGTGATAGGTGAGTTATCAAAGCTCAAGAGTAAATATAATTGGTAGAAGAAGTGGAACAAGTAGAGAAGGAATGTCACTTTTAATTGCATAGGGTTGGAGTAAGCATGCATGGGATGGGACTCATGGGATCTTGTTTTGGCTCAAATTTTCACCCCTAATTATAGACTCACTCTCTCCGACAAAAACTAACTCATCAATTTTCTCTTTTCATAAATTTAAAATTTAAGATTTTATTTCTTAATTTTAGTTGTTTTTGGCATAGTTTTAAAAAATGGTCCAAACCGACGATTGGACCGACAAACTAGATGAAATTCCGCTCCGGTTTGATAAAATACCAAAATTACAATTAACCCGGCTATACTAAAAACCCAAACCATACGGTATTTACTGAACTGAACCGGATCAAATATTTGTGTTTTTTTTACCAATAACCAAAATAATTTAGTGTTTCTTTCATTCTCATTAAGGTTTTTATTTTTTTTTTTTTTTTTTTAGGTTCAAAACCTAAATATAACAATAATAGTCTAATGTTTTTAAGGATTTCTAAAATTATGTAATAGTCTAATACTTTTATTATTATACACAGTAATAATCTAATACATATATGTATATTTTGATTGGTGAATGCCTTGGTCTTGGAGGTATGCTGCCTTCAAGGTCCAAGGTTCAACACATCTTGGGTGCAAACAATTCATTGGGGCCACACCTCCTGGTAAAAAGCTAGCGATTTACCCTGATCCGTGTAGGGAAACTTCTGAGGGTACGGTGCATGGATCCCGTGGAATTAGTCGAGATGGGCGCGTAAGCTAACCTGAACAAGTTTATAAAAAAAAAAAAATGTATATTTTTTATAATTGAGTAGTTGATAAGTTTTTTATATTTTATTTTTATCATTAAAGATGTTATTTCTTCATTTTATATATTTAATATTAATATAGATTTTAAATTAATTAATTATTAAACCAATAGTTCAACATTGTTCCAAAAGTTTAACCAAACGGTCCAAACTAATATACCAATCTCATGATAGTTTGATGTTTGATACAGTTCTAATAACTATGGTTAGTCAAAATAAGGTCTTTATTTGTTAGTATATTAATTAGGGTATATTTAAAAATATTCTTACATGAAAATGAGTTTGTCAGAGTTTATAAATAGGCCTATGTAGAATGAAAATATTGATCCATATTTAAAATAAAATTGAGATTTTCTTTATTTTATTTTTAATGAATTCTAAAGTTAAATTTTTAATAATTTTTTTTATTTTTTATTTATTTAGGAGTTTACGTCTAACTAGGATTAAAGGTAATCTCACTATGTTTTACATTTTACCTAAGAAGACAAGTGCTTTACGTCTGAGGGTGGCAACAAGGCAGTGGAGGATTGAATCACCTTGCGCAACCCCTTTTCATGGTGAGGAAAATTTGTGGGGGTAGGAGCTGGACTAGTCGAGTTAGGACGAGGTGAAGGCATTTTGTTATCCCTAATGAGATGGCTCCAGTATTGATAAGATTGAGATGAGAGAAAAAGGAAGGGGTGGCGGTTATAGTGTTGAGAGAGACAGAAAGACGAGTGTTTTGGAGAATTGTAATAGAATACATAAAAAATAATTACATTATAAATTGAATATATATATATATATATACATTCACATACACTCGGAGTGGATGGGACAAGATGAGGCGAGGATGAGTAGGGGCAGAATCATCATTTTTTCTTTGGGGTCAAAACATGAATTAAGAAACAAACTCTAAGATTTAAAATCAAATTAATACATAAAAAAATACATTAATTAAAGTGATAACTCCATTTTATAATTTGGGATCACGTTCCCACAAAATAATATTAGTTTCATTGATTTCAATTTTTCAAATTTTATATAAGATTTTCAGAAATTAGGTATCAACATTAAAGGTTGGCAATGTTGCATAATCAAATTTGGATTATGAAGTACTTGCATTTTTTTCTTTTGAAAATTTTAAATATTGGTTTCCTATCTACAAATCAAATAAAAGTCATACTTATTATCTCATTATATGCCTATATTCTTTTAAATAAAAAACCAATTAGTGCCTCAAAATTAAAAACCAATTATACGTTAAATATTTGAAAGTTTGAAACTACTCAAGCTCAACATTATGTTCTATAATATATCATTGTTATTACTAAAAAACCAAATATATTTTCTTTAACTAAAAAACCAAATATATCATTGTTATTACTAAAAAAAACCAATATTTTCTTTAGCTAAAAAACCACTCAGTGTTACCATAGGGAGAACCTGGGTTCGAAGTGTCCCTCCCACTTGTTATAAAAAAAAAAACCAATTTGTCAATTAGAAATTAACTCCAAAGAGAGAAAAAGACTAAATGTGAAACGGTGGAATCATGGCTCATGGAGGGAGGGTCGAGATTCAAGAACCAAGTGTCCTTGTGGTGGTTGCTTTCTTCAGTAGCATGTGAGTGGCATCAAACGACAGCCAACCATATTATTTTTTGGGTCCCTTGTCAAATTTGAAACCTCAGGGGAGTTACTTATAATGTTTGTGGCCCAAATTTTAAATTATCAAAATATCTATAAATTTAAAATTTTGGGGGAAGGGGTCATGGCCCCCACTCATACTAAACTTAGTTTCATCCTACTTTTTTCGAGATAGAAAAACACTTGTATAAGATAAAAAGGATAAGACGAGTCGTGCACGACTGACATTTTTGACATCGTTATCTAAGTCATTATCGTGGATTTTCTTTTGAAAACATTGTAACATTTTATACTAGTGGACTATAGTACACGTTCTATGGACTTTTGACTATCGAGTATGTATTTTTAAACATGTGTGGAAAAAATTTATGTTTCTTACAACTACTTCTTTTTATGATTACAATACGAGTAATGTGTAGGAATATAATATATATATATACTTATATATATATATATATATATATATATATATATATATATATATATATATATATATATATATTTTATAATTTAACATGATACGTTGTAATTGAATTAATATCTAAGTGCACTTACACTATTTTATTATATTTTAATTACAACAAATCAGATCGAGGGTAGTTACAAATTGTAATATTTCTACGCTTTTGGTACCAATGGTAGCATAAAGAAGCGGGGTAAACAATGTTTTGTAGAAAGTGACAGCACTTGAATAATACTGACCAAAAAGAATCAATGTCGTCAGCATTTAAATAAAAAGACCTTATTTCCTAAAGGAAGACACCATTCTTTCTCGTAATAGGCTTCAAGTTCGATGCCAACATAAGCATGCATTTGTTTTAGTGATTATTATAAAAAAGATTCTCAATTAACTAGTTGGATCTTCCACTTTATGAGTCATGTCCCAATGTCCCATATATAGTCCACTCAAATCTCAACTACCTCCAATCGTTGCACTTTCCAAGTCGTTTTGACTTATTTGTTATTTCTAATTTTCTATCATTTCACATGGATTTGTTTTATAAAAATAAAAATAAAAAACCTCACGGACCGTCCCATAAAGACAAAGAGAGAGAACAAGAGAGAAGAAATTCACATATATTTATTAAAGCAAATGGATTCCTACATTAACTAGATTTGATAGTTATTAACTGTTTAAAAATGTAGAACTCTTCTGAAATTACACTTGGTATACTTTAAACCCATATATATATATCCCACATTATACTTATATAAAAATATTCTAATTATACTAATTTTTTTATAGTCTTATGGATATTATACTCGGTAGTTATTCCAAATTGAATTATTATTATCAACAAGACAATTATGAAAATTATGATTTTAATAACAGTTGAGAAAAAATTTCAATTTCAAGTTATAATAACAAGAGAAAAAAATCTTATTATTATTATCCAATGTATAATTGTTGATACCTTATTTTTCCCACTAATGCTAACTCTAATGCAACACGTGTACCTTAAAAATTACGTATTATCTTGGTGGTGCCTAAGTTGCCAGAAATTTAGTTGACCGACCTTATTTACACCGGTCATATGTGAAAGTATATGCAGGATTTTAAACTAAACAAAAATTACAATTTAAAATCTATACTATAATGTAAAACCGAAGCTTTTTGACCTTTAATTGACCTCATCATGTTGAGCTACATAAGCTTTTGAAATCTCACAATTTTACACCTCATTATTTTAATATATATTTTCTAATTGAATTTAAATTTTATTCTATTATTAAACCTTCCATTAAGAATTTTGACACATCATATTTTCTTTAATATAAGAATATATTATTCCATATATAAAACACAATCATAATTAATGTCTAATACTAAAATATATTCCATATATAAACACAATATAAATATCTTTTAATAATAATTATAATTATCAATTTTCATCAAGATTCTTAGAGTTCCTTTTTTTTCTTATGTATTTCATTTAATTTTGTTGCTGGTAATGAAAAAAGACGGATGGATTTGTTATAATAAAACCATGTGAGCTTGAAATGAGTTATGAAAATTATTTAGGTTTGATCATATAATCATATGCCCATGTATATATTTGTCGTTCTTCTTATTTTAAATATCATTTATTTTATTTTTTTTATGGAAACATGATCCATATGGTGAATATAAACATGGATCAGGTTTTATAAAAATTGGACTATATTCAACTTATGCCAAAAGAAAAATTACATTATATTAAATTTTAATTATCCTATAGTAAATACTTTCTTAGTTATTTTTTAAAACCAAAAAGTAGGATCTATCCTAAATCCGATTCGTAAAGTCTCTTTATCGATCTTGCCTACAACATTTTGAACTAAAAAAAAAAAAAAAAAGTAAAAGGAATCAAAATTAATTTAGATTTTATTTTAAAATTATAATAATATGAGAAGAAAAAAAATATTATTGTTCTCCAATGTATAACTATCGATAACTCCCAATAATGTTAATTCAAATGCAACACGCGTATCTTAAAAATTACATATTATTTTGGCGGTGCCCGAGTTGCTAGAAATGCAGTTGATCGAACCTATTTATATCGATCATATGCGCAATAACAAAATTTTATAAAAATATAAACTTTGACAAAGTTTGATTAAGTTTAACCAAATTTCACCAAGTTTGACAAATATTTTACCAAAAATCGGATCATTTGATCAAAGTAAATGAGGCATCATCTCGAAGAGCATTAAATTCCCTTCGTGTTTTACTGCACATGCATCAAAATTGGTTTTGAATCGAATGAGATATTGCAAAATCAAGCAATTGATGCAACACTTAGTCAATTTTGGTTGTCGGAAAAGTTTGACATCGAATTTGGGAAAATGAGATGTCTTTGGAAGAGTATTAGCGAATGTGAATATAAGGTACACATACTTGTGTGTTCAATTAAATAAATCCAACACTCATCAAAGGACATACAACATCAATCTTGACCGGGCGATGTGATCTAGATGATGATTAGCGAAATAAAATGTATAGTTGCCTTGAGTTACGTTGGAATTCCAAGTACATTATGACACTAATACATTGACAACTCACTATTTTTATTGTTTTCAAAGTACAAAAACATGTTTTATTTTCGCTGAATCCCGAACCAAAACAAAACCACAAATATCATCCCACCTGTATCACTTTTGATGCATGCACGGTATCATGAGAGACATACTCATCCGCAACTGAATCAAGTGTTTTCATTTATTTGTTATTTAGTCGTGTTAGAAGCAAAGTAGTCAATTCCATGCTGTTCTGGCTGGAACACCCAGAATATATTGTTTCGGTACCCCACCCGATACAAGAAATACCACTGAAACGTACTTGTAAATATTTCAGGGTGTTTCGGACATTTTGGGGTGTTTCGGGAATGAGCAATTTTTTTTTTTTTTTTAGAATAAATTTTTATGTTAATGTGTTTTAAGTGACTTTTAGCTTTTATATTCATGTAAGAAAGAATGAAATTTTATTTTATTTTTTTATCAATGAAAGAATGAAGTTTTATCACTTATGTTCAATATATATATATATATATATATATAGCGGTAAACCCGAAACGGTACACGGTATTGGCTAGTACTGAAATATTTCATTCACTCTCACCAAACCGAAATGGCTTCTGGTACGATATTGACCACCTTGGTTAGAAGGGATAATTGGAATTTGATACCATCTTTCATCTAACACATTCCTCACGGATAACCGAACTTATCTTTGTTTCTGGTTTAAGGCACGATTTTACGTAAATTAAATTAGAGGGCCTTAAGGCCGTTAAAACCATGCATGACTTTAAGTTGAAATCATTTTAGGTAAGTGAAAAACCACACCCTTAGAATTCCAATGATTAGTGGAAATTATACTTCTTACACTTGTTACCCACGTACCAACACACGCTCTTATGCATAGACGCATAGTATCGACAATAACCAAAAGTAAGAAATATATATATGACTAATTTTGATAAGATGTCACAAAATTATACTAAAATAACATAAGTATAATAATCAACTGTAATCATGTTTTTTTTTTTTTTTAATTATTTAACATATATATGATTTTGATTTTGATTTTTTTTTTCTTCAAAAAAGTAACATAAAATATATGTATTTCTTTTTTTCTCATTTATGTTTCTTATCCGAATTGTTTTTATCAGCTTTTTAGAACCTAAAACCGGAAAAAGGTATGTGCGTATTCGATGTCATATAATCTCGTACACTATTAATATGACACTGCCATTGTAGTATCACTGCATTAATTCATAAATAAAAAAAATAAAAAATAAAAAACCTTAGTAGTATATAATATCATTATATTCCAAAAGGAAGTGAGATTTATTTCTTCTTCCAAACTTATGTTTGGTGAGGTGTTGTTGTCAATCGGTCAAGCTAATTAATGGAATTGCAGGTGGCTTGACCAAGAACAAAAAAGTAGGCACAAAAGAGACTTAAGAATTTTATCTTTTTTATGTTGCAATCGCAAGTGTTGAGCACTAATCCTTCGCCGTCAAGATCAAGAGTCTTCTTTGGCATTGAAATATTTGACAGGACTAGATAGAAAAGACGAAGAAGAGATCACCACAATTAAAAATTGGATGCTCTTGTCTTATGTAATTGAATATGGAGTCCTTAACACTGTTACACAGAATTTTGCTACTCAACATAGAGTACATACCTAATACTAATAGGATTGTTTAAGAAACTTTGATATCAATGCATCACAGTAACCAAGGAAAATAGATTTTTTTTTTTTTTTTTTTTTTTTTTTTTTTTTTTTTTTTAACCTTGGGTGTCCGGGCCTAGCTTTCCTGTAGATACGCAGCACCTCGACTAATTCCAAGAAGACACGCAACACCCTACTAGCACGTGTACCACGATAGGTGCAAAGGTTTTGTCTTGGGTAGGATGGACTCTGGAAGGGGACTCGAACTAGTGAACATTAGGGAGCACACCCAAGATCAGACCAGTTAAACTACCTCGTAGGGTTAATTAGATTAAGTTTTTGAAAATCGAAAAAAAATTACAAGGATAAATAGAAGTGATCCATACCATATTTTAAATTTTATTGTTTTCTAGTAATATAGAAGTGAGGTTGAAGCTTTTGTACTTATCCCACATTAGAAATATACAAACTAAGTCTTGAAAGTGTTTATAAACACTTTAAAAGAATAAAGTGGATCTATAGATATGTGGCTCTACTATTCACACAAGCGCGTGTGTGGCGTAATGTGACGCACTTGGCACTTGCGCATGTGATTAAGATTGGACAGTTAACCTCAAAGTCGCATTGTTCTTTCTGATCATATCAAATTCTTCAACATATCACAATTTGTTTCCCTCTTGTTTTTATCAACAATTAATGTGAAAACCCTAACCTCCTCTTTCTCAAAAGAAGGACTCCACTAACTAAAAACAATCAACCAATACATGGTAAAACTCAACAACATACAAAAATGCTCCTAAAAGTCCTAACAACTTGATAACAAAAGATAAGGATTAATTAATTGAAAAACAAAACTACCCAACACCCACGTCTGCGCCAATTACTCCAAAAATGCACTTACTAGTGCAGATATGTGGGACCTCTAAATATTCATGCACGTAACAATAGTGCACACTGATTATTGTTTAATAAAAAAAAAAAGGCGCATGATTGTTATTTGGGATTAAGCATTAAATCTAATACACTCATTTCTCTTCAAACAGACATAAGATAAGATTAGACTTTCCAAAACAAAGTTGTTGGGAATAATAGGAACCAAGAAAATCCATTCGAAGTTGGGATGAAATGTTTGGAAAATTAGGCAAGCATTTTGATGTGAAAAAACGTGCCAGGCTTTGTTGATCACTAAATTGAAGTGTCCGAGACTCTTGTTTAATGAGTTATTAATTTTCACAATCGTTTAAGTGACAAGTTATAAGTGGTAAGTCAATACTATCATAGTCTCTCATTACTAATACTACATTTATTTTCTAAATATTTTCACCAATCACAACCTGTCACTTCAACAAATTGTCAAAATAAGTGTATTCGTAAACTTATTCAATTATATCAATAAGAAATGTGCTTTCCATAAGTCTTTCTCCAATATCTCTTACATCTTTTTTACAAAATGAATCATAAATAGGAATAAGTCCAGCTAATGAGGGCCTTAAAGACAAAAATTAAAGAATAATAAATATACAATCATGAGTTGCAATGTATGTTTTTTTTTTATTAAAGAGAAGTACATGTGTCAATAATTTATTAGTTTACAAGTACAAATTTATTATGGTTGTTTGTGTTTTTCTTAATATGTGTGTAATTAAACTTTAATTTTTTAAAAAGTATAAAATATTAATTAATTAAGTATTAAATACACTTTAACATATACCCTTAGAGCATTCTTTAGCAAAACCTAATTGGTTATGACCACCACAATTATTTTTTGCTAGACATAACAAATGTAAATTTCAGGGGTAGGTATTAGGTATGACATATTTCGCAGGCAAATTAACTAAAAGAACTTCATAAATTTTTACAGAACTTTTGTATATAGAGTCTTTCAAGAAAAAATCATTAAGAAATGACTAGAAATATTCGAGAATGGAGAAAAAGTTTTCCACAAGAAAGGGCAGTCTAACTTTTTGTTTCACATTCCTGTTGAAAACTCAAGTAAATAGAGGAAAAATGCTCTCACTCTTCATTTTGCTTAGCTATATTTTTTTTAAAAAGATATTTATTAAAGAAAGGCAACCAATTTGTGTGCATAAAGTATGAACACACGAGGACTAAAAAATTACAAGAGCATGTCTATGAGTTTGACTAACAATTGATTTGATACAACAAGAAATACACTGCAGTGAAGCATATAAATACAATTTACAAGCCGCATGCTTTACATGGATCCCAGCTATACCTAAATGGAACACAACCCACTGATATCAGTCTCCATTGATCATAAGTGAATGAAAAGGGACCCTCTTAATTTCCACAAACGTCGAATAGTCCTTGTTCAATATTTGTTTCCATGGTTCCCCATCCATTTGCATATATGCATATTTCCACTCTCCACCTCTAATTTCCAATCGAATAGCTGCAGCCTGAAAAAACAAAATAAAATTTAATTGAAGCACTCATATTTGATTGAGAGGGCTCAACCATCAACGTTATCACAATTGAAAAGGCATAGAACAAATTTATCTTATTATATATTATTCGTTTAGCATTTGGAAAGCTCTAATTGCTTCAAATCCAAATAAATAGAAGACATGAAACATAAGGCTAGAAAATCAAATACCCAAATATGGAAGAATGAAGATACCATTTAATAACACAATAACGTTTTCTAAGCTCCAAAAATAGGAAGGGTCTCCTTCAAGTAGTTGAGTGGTCCCTCAAAAAGGCCGGCAAGACAATTTCGTTTTGGTCCAGACTCCAGATTGATAGGAGATGATAAAAGTCTTGATGCCAGCAACAAACAGAATGAAAGATATTCATATTCAGGGGGGTGGTGCTCACTCTGAATAGGGAACAAAAAGGATATCAAAGGTAAAAGAATGGACAAATGTGGAGGACGAGGTTGTTGGTTTAGCACTTAAACCTAAGGATACGTTAAGAAAAAATTCGATTCTTGGTTAACAAAATCCTAAAGCACCTTGATAATTTAGAAAACTTTGGGAGAAAACATGAATTTAAGGGCAGCCATGTCAGCAGCTCCACTCCAAATATTTAATAAAAATATCTAGATACATATCCGATGAATGATTAATCAAACTCTTCAAAATTGCATCAAAATAACATTCTAATATTACAAACACCCTGACCAGTGCCAGATTTTTAAGAATATGTTAGCATTTGAGTAGTCAGAACTTTACACAATAGCATAAACTCCAACTATTTTCAGAGATAAGTTTTTCTGATTTATATTTTTTTAATGTGTTTTCAGATGTCTCTATTATCAACAAAAATAAAGGGAGAAAAAAAAAATGCAAAAACAAGCTTCAACATGACATCAAATTGTCATCTAATTGCACTTGAAAGACTAACTTTTCTGCTGATTTCCTACATTATCAACGAAACAAAAAAGAACAAAAAGCAAAAAGCAAGCTTCAAATGAACAATCATAGGCACTGATGTCTAATTGCACACTCCAACCAGTCTATTCTGTCATACTGGCTGTTCTGATTCCTAGTCCTTTCTGAAAACTTTTTTCACCTCGAGATTCATTACATTTGGAATCTTACATAGAGATAGGGAGGAATTCCTTTAAGTTTGAGAGCATGTGGCATAGAAAAGATATTTTCTTGAGCAAGTTCGTGGTTGATGGAACAGTTACGATTTCAGCAGTTAAGTCATCTCTGTTTTCTTCTTCAAATATTTATTCAACTTAGCTCATACTCATTCAACAAAGCTTCCAAATATTAGAACATATTTGACATTTCAACATTTGCGTCATGTCTTCTTCTATTAAGGTGCAGCATGCAGGAAGGAATTATAAACTCATGTCTAATTGAGAATATATTTTCCCGTCTTGATATAACACATCTACGAGAGAAAATCAATATCAGGGATATCAAGGAAATAAACAAAACAGAAATGTTAAATATTTGTAAGAAATTATGAATTACTTCCCCACCCGTAATATTCATATTTTGGTAGGGTTCTAGTCAAGGCCTACATAAAATTCACATATGCCAAGTAGCAGATTCAAAAAACTGACATCCACATACCAAAGAAAGATGGCTCAGCAAGCTAAATTAAACTCTACCGTTGATGGTATAACACCTCTTTTTTTATCTTTTTTTTTTGGCTAAACGATGGTAGTACACCTCAAAGCATTAATCAAACTCATAGATATAGTGGTCAAGACATTCAACCAGACCTTATTTGCAATGTAAGGTTTTTAATTGCGTAAATGGTGAAAACCATAAGCAACTTGGGCATCCATTCCTGTATGAGAAAATGATAAAATATAAGAAGATTCACAATAAAAAATAAAAAATTCCGAAGTAAGAAGAATCTCAAATTGTGGCCAGTCAAACCAAAGTTTTACAAACAAAACTCTTCTTACTCTTGAAAGTTTGTGTGTGTGTGTATGTGTGCAGATAACAGCATTAATTTGAGGGAACATGTTTAGTACCCTAAATAGTAGCAATGGGCCTTAGATTCAATCTATTCTTTCTTTCTTTCTTTTAACTAAGATATATTTCATTGAAAAATATATTAAATCATGTTCACGCTAATAAACGCGAAATAAAATAATTATGCAGAAGGTTAAGTGAGGAAGCAGAGTCTAAAATAGGAATGCTAGCTTGGCGTGGTGATTTCCAGAAGTTCACATGAGCACCAGTAAGGGATTCAGCATGGCATATGAAAGCTTCCGTTGGGTTGACCATTTTAATGAATTTCTGGGTAGTTGCTACAGCATTCAAGATTTAAATTCAATCCATGCTAATGAGCTGAGAGATGAGCATATATCATAATGTACCATTCTCCCACCAAGTCAAATACCATATCTGGACCAATTTAAATTCAACTAGTCAAGTCAACATACCAATGCTAAAGTAATTATAAAATACTCCTTCATAGCAAGTCAATTTCTTGGGCAAGCCCCCCTCAACTTCCAAACCCTGCAGTTGCAAGAAAGACTTGCATCACAAGACCATCCAAAAGCAAAGAGTCTTTACTACCAATAAAGATGCATTAAAACACAAAAAATCAAATGAAACTTATGCATTATGATTTTATGAGCTATTTGACTTAAGTATTTAAATTATTCCATCTTATTTACCCAAACCAGCTCTGACTACTCTCATCATATCCTCTTCAACTCTATATGCAGAGATGTTTCTTTTTCCATTTGTTTCATTGTAAAAGGTTTTCAGCTAAAAGTATTATGTTTCGACGTTTGATTGTATTCTTGAAAATGTTTGAAATATTTTTCATTATTTGACATAATTTAAATTAAGAAAAATAACTCTGCCTCAGAGAATCCACACTCTAAATCCCAAGCAAAATATCGTTTGGCACTATAAAGTCTAGTTCGACACTTATTTCCATTTCTATGATGCTAAATCGGCACCATAATTGACAAACTCTAAGAGGGTGGTTGTGTGCGAGAAATCTTGGAGTGGCAGGGGTGTTAAGTGCAAGATCGAAGAGGGGGGTTTCTTGTGGGAAGTAGGAAGTTGTTTCCTATATGTTTTTTTGAGTAAAACGATTTCCAATATTTTACAAAAGATTTTTTAGTCCAAATATCAGTTTGACCAAGTATTTTACATCGAAACAAATAGTCGCGGCCAAACACCACAGATTGGTCATACTCAACATATCAAAGACAACATCCATCTTCAAAATAATCAAACCCATAACTAGAAACCACTTCATAACAAAGTTGTTATGTGAATCCAACCCCCTAAACTGTCAAATGTCATCAAGAACTAACGATCACAACTTAGGCAACAATGGGATATTATTGAGCACTTTTAAAATTTAGGGAAACATTGTAAATCGGGTGAAAGATTAGAATGAAATAGTGTAATTTGTCCTAATATTTTATATATAATATGGAAATATTATTTTCTTGATAGAAATGAATGATAAAATATATAGAATTCTTTTACATGTTTCTCATATTGAATGGTTGTCTCATGCACTATACCCTTGTGGATTTGGGGTGTGACATGCTTGATCAAGTTACTTGGAGAGTCAAATTCCATTAATAATGTAGGTAAGGACTAAGTACTCCATAAGTGTTTCATCTAAAAAAAAAAAAAGTACTCCATAAGTGAACCATTTTCAAATGTTTTCCAAGTTGTTTCCGGACTATAGATTGTCTTAAAGACATTACAACAATATTAATAAAAAGAAATCACTGAAATAGCATTTTATTTTTTATAATAAATAAAGGAGTTTCTTACTGCATGTGCTTACAGCCCCAGCCCCAGTGTACTTAAACTACTTAAACATGATAGTAATTTTATGACTATGATCCTAATTGTTGTGAGTTGGATCATGTGCACACGCAAACTTAGGCATCAGAATACTCCTTTTTGGGGGCACTTGGGATTCATGCCTTAAAAGCTTTCATGTCTATAATAAGCTAGCCACATCAATAGATGTATCACCATGCCTTGGAGAAAAAACTCCCTCATTTTCGTCTATAGCAACATTGTCTGCTCCTTCACTGGATGTCCTTGAATCTTTTTCCTCATCATCTATAGATTCTATACTAGGTGAAGCTCCAAAACCTTCCGAACTGCTTATTGTAGGATTCAGTTTAGATTCATTTCTCCTAAAAGGACATGAACAGAGATCTTTCTGGTCGAAATGCTTTACCAATTCAATAAATCTCAACCAAAAGGATCCTTCTGTAGGGATAATGTTTGAGGCTGGCCAGTGAAAGTGAAGGAACTTCGCCACATATATCAAAAGGGAACACATGGAAGCCACTCCAACTATGATAAAAAGGCCCCCAAAGCTATACACACCAAGACTAGGAGAATATGAAGAGATTTCAGCACTACTTCCATCTACGCATGTAGTTTGACTTGCAAAGTATTTCCGCATAATTGTAGTCATTTTATCTTTATCTTGGGTGACATTCAAGATTGCTCTTGAAATGTAAGATACTAGAGGGGATTTAAGTGGGAAGGCCTGAAGAAAGAAACAAAAAAAATTAATCATATAATTGATAAATTAGAATATAAACTTGATTTTATTAAGTGAAGCTTATTAAATGAGGAGTTAATGAAATAAAAATAATACTTAGACGAAGTTATGCCACATGATAACGGTTGAGAACTATATAAAAACTTGCATTCATCCAAAGAAAAAAGTGCTTATCTTCCTCTTCTCTCCCCAATTTCTCTTCCATTGTCAGTGTGAGTATGTATGAGCCCATCACCTTCCAACCATTTAAATGGATATTGATTGTTTTACACTACTTTTTTCATACTGATAAAAAAATGATGGACGTCAATGTTTGTGGGTATATTTATAATTTGTGGGCATTGATGTCTACATTTAGGTAGTGTGAACTAGAGGAGTATATAATTTGAGACAAAAGATTTTCATCATGTAATAGTTACCTGCAACATCTCTCTTACATGGAGGTGAGTCCCACACCATTACATTAAATACTTTTTCATGTGGACTAATACCTAAAGCATAAGATGGACTACTACATCTAAGAATTGGATGGATACCCTAAAGTTCTTGCATTTACCATGTTAACTTGTGACCTACAAAAACATTAACCGTAAAAGTATATGGATCAATAAAATGTTCTTCTAAAAATTAAATGAATGCAACTTATATATAAGAAATATCTAAACAAAAATATATCTTGCATTCTCATATCACACTTTGATGCTAATCATGTGGGAGAGGTTGAGACAGAAAGAGACTCACAAAGCCGAATCCGTCAGTTTTGTAGATTGGTCCAACCATTGCATACCTAGATCCATACTTGGAGAGGAAGAGCCTAATGTAGGGGATCTCATCAAAAATAGCAGCTACCCCACCATCATGACTTCCCTTTGACAGTGCCTCATGATACTCCTCAGGTGTTCTATAAGGCTTCAACTTGGACTCATTGATATTTAACTGTTTTATGAGAAGCTCTCTAACGAAGGAATCTTCATGATATCCTACAAAGTAACCATTCTTGTTGATCACTGTTACCTCAACAAATTCAGGTTTCAATTGTTGTACCGTCAACATTGAAGTTAAGCTTGCTGTGTAACTCTGTGTTAGGATGAGAACCATAAAGGCCCATATGATCAGCATAAATCGTGACCAATTGTTGACCACTTTTTCCCCTAAAACACCATCAATTAATATATCATGACCACGTATAAAGTGTTAATTAACATGTATTAAATTTGTTTAACCTTTAAAAAAAAAAAAAAAAAAATCGTTTATAAGGGAGAAGAGAATTTACAATGACTAGAGGTGAGCGTTGCAAAGGAGAACAAGAAAATCGTGCCAATCTGTTGATCAGGGGGGCCTCTAAACTTAGTATTGACACGGTGTTCAAGAACCCATGTTACCAAACCTATAAAAATGGAGACTGCACCGATTGCTAACCAAAGATCCCAACTTAGTGGCTTTAAGAAAATCCACATATTTTTCTTTTCATTATCTTTCATCGAAACCACCATTGAGACACCTGATTCAGAATAAGGTAATGTAAAATCAACATATGAGGAACGATTAGCCACAATTGTTGTGTCTCCAATCACAGCATCAAACTTCTGCATTTTGAGAGAGAGAAGTTATAATTAGGAATATCATATAATTATGAAGTTAAATACAATAACAAAGTATTGTTGTAAGCTAAAAAATTAATCACCTTAAGTTTGATTTGGTAAAGAAGTTCATCATATGTTCCTGCACTCTGCCTATTTTGATTCACATAGGGCACAAACTCATGTGGAAGTGGAAATGGTAATATATCCAACACAGCAAGGAACAAATCAATTGAAAACCCCGATATTTTTGGTTTATCATTATGATCAGGATGCCATTCAATTTTCAAAAATTCATTAAAACCAAAGCTTGATGGAACCCCAATCCTCAACTTTTTCGGCTGCTTTCTTGTGTCTCCGGGCCAGATTGGTTGCTGAAGTATCTCCTTTGAAATTGAGTGTGCATCTATTTTAGTAGTATTGTTGTCATGTGCTTCTTGTGAAAGTTGTTCTGTCTTGGGGTTCCAATATCCAATAATCATCTCAGTTTTTCCTCTCACATTGAAGATTTCAAAGGCTGAAGCTTCCAACTGTCCCTTAACCAAACGAAAGTACCCACCGAGACCTTTAAATTCAGTGCTTCTAATTGTGTTGAGAAGCTTTGGACCCATTTCAGAAACTCCTATGGCTGCTAGGTCTACTTTACTTTCACTAACATTTTGCTTCAAAAAGCTAGAATTCTGCTTTATATTGGCCTTCTCCACTGCCATAGCCAATGCCCAAATCGTATCATATGCCCGAAATCCAAAGAGGTTTGCTTTTCTTGATGAGGTGAAACTTTTTGTCCATCTTCTTTCAAAATCTTCAACATTTTTTGAGATTGGTAAATATGGCCTGATTCCCAAAACACCTTGCATTGAGTCCATGATCTTTGAATCAATAGGATCTAACAAACTTGATAGCCCTTGTGTGATTATCCATGCATACCCTTCACGCATCATTCCTAAATTCTTTACTAGTACAAAAAGCTTTGAGCCAAGAGAAGCAGTCATGTGCACAAGGAATATTCTTGATTGCATTGCCTTTAACTTTTTAAGCTCCTTCAAAATATCGCTATCTTTTGAAGATGGATGAATGAGACTTCTGTAAGGAAATCGGACATCAATCTCTTGGAAAGCATCTTTCAAATATAGAATTAAGCCGTTTCCATAATTTGTGTCTTCATAGATAGGGATGATTTCTTGCCAACCATAAGCATGAACTAAGGCAGTTATGGCTTTCACTTGACCTGAGTCATCTTGGGTTGTTTGAATGAAAAATGGGTTATGGTTTGGGGAAAGAAAAGGACTTGTGGCTGAGAAAGAAAGGATGGGAACCTGAGCCTTTTCACCAAGATTTGCAACAAACTTAACTTGTGCTGACCTTTGAGGTCCTATGATGGCATGCACTTTTTCGTTCTTCATTAGATCTTGAGCTGCTTTCCACACGCATAAGGGTAAGAAAATCATTGTTCATTAGAAATTTGTACAATTGTATACTTTCATGCAACTACTTGATACAATACCGATTTAGGTTATTTTTAGGGTTGGATGTATGAAAATTTCCAAAAAAAGTGGAATTTCATGCATGAGTATTAAAACAATGGGGATCACAATGTACTAAAGACTATTACTAAATAGGACGCAATTTTGTCCATAATTTCTCCCCAACTCCCTTTTTCTTTTCCAAAAATAAATTCTTTTTCCTTTTACATTTAGAGAGTTAAAGATATAAAGGTGATTGGATTTTTTTTTCCCATTAAAAGAAAAGATGCTGTGATTCTTAGAGTTAAAACTTAAAGTTTGGGACATATTCTACTTTGTCATCAAAATAAATAAATAACTCATTTAGTGTTTCCATTATTATATTCTCTTATATTACATTATATATGTTAAGGCATATATAAGTGATATCTATTATTTAATCTATCTTAAATTAATTAATTTATATATATTTAAGATGTTTAATTTATTTAACAAAAAAAACATTGATTGAAAATCTTTCAAGAATATTAATTGTGATTTATATAATTTAAATGATAATTACACATGACTTAAAGAAAGAAAATATTTTTCTTTAATTCTATCAAATTAACTTGATGAAATCTTCTTGTATAGAGAAAAAAAAAATTATTTATATATATATATTTATATATATATATATATATAAATCATGTTAAAGACATGTTAAATTCTAAATAAAAATGTGTGTGTGCGCGTGAGTGTGTGTGTGTTGTGTACATATTTTATTGTCATCCTTCAAAACACCTCTCTCTCTCTCTCTCTCTCTCTCTCTCTCTCTCTCACACACACATAGTTGCATTCCATGTGTATTTTATCTCTTAATGTTGGAGTTATCTTATTAGAGATGATAAAATACCTCTAACACATCTCACTCCCGACCTGTGGTACTCTCTCTCTGGCCACATGGGCTTTCCCCACCCTGAAGAAGGGATGGGGTACCATTATCCGACCCCATTCCACCTTAGCTCATTGCCATCCCTAAAAGTCTAAAACTACTCTTTAATGAAACATATCACATGTTCTTTTAAAAGTATTCTCCTCCTTACATATGAGAGGACCTCTTGGGCAAAGTCACCAAATGTTTCTAAGCATTTGCCTATATATAATGCTTCAATATATATATATATATATATATATATAAGATAGGTTCAAGTTACACCCGGTGTAACTTTAAAGGAGTTACACCATTTTTGAACTATTGATTTCTAAGAAATCTAATGGTTAAAAAAGCACCACTCATTTATTAACCTCAAGTCAACTTATCTCATTTAAAGCATTTTTTTTTTTCTTTTTCTCTCTCCTCTACTAAACGTTCAAAGAATAAATAAATTGCTAACTTTTCTCTTTCTCTCTTTCCTTTTGTTTCAGCTTTTGGGGGGGTATTTGAGTTTGTCATAATCTTGGTTCCAATGGATCCAATTCCCATTATTAAAATTACAAACGTTCCTATAATAGTATAGGTGCATGTTGGTTCCTGGGTTGTGTAGTTTGGTTGTAAGTACAAATTTGATAGTTGGAAACTTGGAATCAGTCCATGTACCCTCTAACTCGGTTTACACCCAACACACTGGAACGAGTAACTCCACAAAAAATTATGTAATATTGAAAATTTTAATTTCTACAAATTCCGGTAGAATCATCATATTAAAATAAAAAAAAAAAAATGTTAGATTAAAAACGTGATCAACTGATCATAAATGCTGCAAGAATATTATTATTAGTTCTATTTCTTTTTCTTTGAATCGATGGAGGAGAGAAATGTTTTGTTCGGAAAGTATGAGATGATGGGAAGGTTCTTGGGCAAAAGCACTTGCGCAGCTACTGCCAAAGAATTAGGGTGGAATGGTGCCTAAAAAAACTATTAATGGTAATCTCTAGAATTTAGGGGAGAGAGTTGTATTTTCTATAATTTTCTGTTGTATTTGGCTATTTGCAATAAATAAGGAGAGAGAATAAATAAATGCCCAAGAATTAATTTAGCTGATTTGGAAGTAATTAAATAGTTAAAGATGACATGGATTGTTGACATTTTTCAACTGTTAGATCTTTTAGAAATCTACGGTCTAAAAAAGGTGTAACCTTAATGAAGTTACACTTGGTGTAACTTGAACCCATCTCATATATATATATATATATATGAGTCCGGCTCACCTCCAATTTAAAACCCTCCCATTATCTCCCATTTTTATCTAGATTGGCAATACGTGGCACATAAGTGATCCAACGATTGAAAAAAAGACAAAGCACAAATCTCTCTCACGTTACTCTCTCTTTCTCTTCTCTGCCATTGCTGCCTCTCTTTCTCTCCTTCTCTTCTCTTCTTTGTAACTATAACATCACCAGCACCACTCCATAAACAACAAATCACTCACCCACAAAAATCAAAAGCCCCTCTTTTGGTGGCCGAACTCCATGGAATATGCTTATTGGGAGAGATTAGACGAAGATATGGCTTTCAAAAATTAGAAACAAAGAAATCTAAGTGACTTTAGGGATGGATTGGAATCTCACCTAAAGAGAATGTAATGTGAAAATTGTCATCCTCTCAAGCTCTGCCATCAGCTCAAATAATGGTGTATTTTAGGTGTTTTACGTTTGGCCAAATAGTTTGTGGGGTCAACGGTCTTGACTCTAGTCTTGACTTCAGGCCTTCAGCAACTATAATAGGAATTTGCTGCTAAGGTATTAACATTACAACTTGTAGGGTGGGACTGTGGAGGTTGGATTTGAACTTTGAAACCTAAACAAGAAAATTTCTTCCTTTTTTCTTTTTTTCCTTTTCTCCCCCTTCTTTCATAATCTATTTTTCTATGTGTTTTTGCTTTCTTGCAGTTCTTTGGGGAAAATTCAAGCATGGGTTGTTTTAAGCAAGAATTAGTCACCACAAAAAGCTTGAAATTTGAGGAAGACAAAGCAAACTTTTCAACCCCACTGTTGGTGTTTTGAAATAAAAGAAAAGAGGGTTTTTTGAAGGAGGAAGAAGGGTGAAAGGGGCTGTGTGAAAATAGGGTGTGATGTGGCTTTTTATTACCCTTTAGATTTTCTACCTGACACGTGTCTTCCATCCATATAAAAATGGGAGGAAATGGGAGGGATGGGAATTGGAGGGGAGCCAGACCCTCTCTATATATATATATAAATTTGTTGGGGATAAAGCTTTCCTTCAACCCGGTTTGAATGAATTTCCTCCAACCCATTATGTAGTGGTTCATAAAACCATTCACGTGTATTAAATCATATTATTCTTGAAAATTCATTTATATAAGGCATATGAGTACTATTAAATAAGTCATGTAACTAAAAATACACATATTCTTTAAGATGTTATGTAGTAGGTTGGAAGAGATTCCTCTAAACTAATTTGAAGGAAAGCTTTGTCTCGGTAAACTGGGTTTGGAGGAAAACTTTGTTCTATTCGTTGGTGGGCTAAATAAGAATATCTTTCTTAGTGAATAAGAAATACCCAATCATTTTTTTAATAAGCACTACACTTTCCTTCCATAATTAAAAAAAAAAAAAAAAAACAAAATAGATAATCAATTCAAAATAAGATTTTGAGGTAACTTCCAACTCTAGCTTGTATACGGATTGAGCTTTAATTAGTACCACAGAGGCCTTTGTTGACAATGAAATATGATCTCTCTCTCACCATGTACATATACAATTTTGCCCAACCATGTAAATATATATGTGAATCATCTTTTTACTTGCTTTTTCCTGTTAATTATAACAAAACGATTCACTAGTCAAGGTCTAGGTTTCTCTACAGCTTGTTAACTTTTTTGCCAGACCTATTCACAAGAAGCTAAATAGTTAGTGGGGCAAATGATCCATTAACCAAACATAATTTTTTGTACAGAAAAAACTAATTGAAAGGCGTGTTTTAAAGTGGAAGGGTATGAATAGAGAAGATGAACTCAAAAGTAATTTGGAAATATTTATTTTGAAAAAATATATATAAATTTACAATAACCTCCTTCAAGATTTTAAGAATTATTTGAGAATTCCCTTTTAGTTTCAAAAATAACACTTCATATAGTCACTTTTCCACCTCAATGACCTCATATAGGGCCTACTTAATTAGTTAATTAATTAATTCACTCGTTTCGTTTCGTTAGTTTATAGTAAATCTATCTTGAAAAAAACAACATATTATATGTAGATAAAGACGTGTTAATGAAATGGTGTATGCATGTCTTAATCTTAGAATGTGTGTGAGAATTAATCTAATTAATTACCTGCACATGCCGCACCAACAACATCATCCTTAGAATCCCTGGTAAAAAGAGTGAGCCTAGTTTGATAATTAGCATTCACAGCGTAAAAATCAGAGACCGCCATGGATATATAGCTCTCTGCCATTTCTCCCACTGTGGAGTTCAAATCAAGAACTACGCCCACTCGTATCACATTCACATCTGCCGTTGACTGTTTACCACCGAGGCTAGTGCTGATTAAGAGAAAAAGGATGATAAAAGAGAAGAGGAACTTCAGGTTTGCCATTGTACTCATACTGGGCTTAAAGAGCTGTGCAGTACAAAGAGGTAAGTGGCAAGTACTTTGCTAAACGTGTGTGGAATTGTTTGTTATAATAGCTTGAGTGTGATAGGTGAGTTATCAAAGCTCAAAGAGTAAATATAATTGGTAGAAGAAGTGGGACAAGTAGAGAAGGAATGTTACTTTTAATTGGTTGGATACGGTTAGAGTAAGCAAAGCATGCATGGGATCTTGTTTGGCTCACATTTCAGTCAAGGGCACTCACCCCTATTTATAGACTCATTTTCTCCGACAAAACTAACTCATGTAGTGGGTCAAATTTTTTTATTATTATTTAATTTTCAGATATTTAAAATTTAAAATTGCATTTCTTAATTTTAGTTGTTTTTTTAGCATAAATATAAAAACCGGTATGAACCAACGATTGGACAGGTAACCTGACAAACCGGATGAAATTCTAGTCTAGTTTGATAAAAATACCAAATTTACAATAAACCCGACTATACTAAAAAACCAAACCGTACGGTATTTACTGAACTAGACTAGGTCAAATATATATTTGTGTTTTTTTTATACGAATAACCAAAATATTTTAGTGTTTCTTTCATTCTCATTAAGGTTTTTATTTTTTATTTTTTATTTTTTAGGTTCAAAACCTAAATATAACAATAATAGTCTAATGTTTTTAAGGATTTCTAACATTATGTAATAGTCTAATACTTTTATTATTATACACAGTACTGATCTAATACTTGTCATGATGTAATGGTAATATATATTTTGATGATTGAGTAGTTGATAAGTTTTTTATATTTAATATTAATATATATTTTAAATTAATTAATTATTAAACCAATAGTTGACCCAATGAATCGGTATACCAATCTCATGACGGTTTGATACTCGATACGGTTCTAATAACTATGGTTTTTAGGGTTTTCTTAGTCAAAATAAGGTCTTTATTTGGTAGTATATTAAAAAGGGTATATTTAAAAATATTCTTACATGAAAATGAGTTTGTCAGAGTTTATAAATAGGCCTATGTCAAATGAAAATATTAATCAATATTTAAAATAAACTAGAGATTTTCTTTAATTTTTTTAAATGAATTCTAAAGTTAAAGTTTTATTTATTTCTTTAAGAATTTACATCTAACTAGGATTAAATGTAACCTCACTATGTTTTACATCTTACCTAAAAAGACCAGTGCTCTACGTCCGAGGGTGGCAACAAGGCGGGGGGAGGATTGAATCTCCCTGTCCAGCCCCCTGGCCTTTTCAAGGCTGAGGAAAACTTGTGGGGACAAGAGTAGGACAAGTCGAGTTGGTACGAGGTGAAGACATTTTGTCATCCCTAATGAGGTGGCTCTTGCATTGATAAGATTGAGATGAGAAAAAAGGGGGTAGTGGTGGTTAGTGTCGAGATAGACAAAAAACGAGTGTTTTGAAGAATTCTAATAGAATACATACAAAAATAAAATTATAAATTGAATATATATATATATATATATATATATATATACACATACACTCAGAGTGGGATGGGACAAGATGAGGCGAGGATGAGTAGGGGCAGAATCATCATTTTTTCTTTGGGGTCAAAACATGAATTGAGAAACAAACTCTAAGATTTAAAATCAAATTAATACATAAAAAAATACATTAATTAAAGTGATAACTCCATTTTATAATTTGGGAGCATGTTCCCACAAAATAATATTAGTTTCATTGATTTCAATATTTCAAATTTTATATAAGATTTCAGAAATTAGGGTATCAACATTAAGGTTGGCAATGTTGCATAGTCAAATTTGGCTTATTAAGCACTTGCATTTTTTTTTTTTCTTTTGAAAATGTCAAATATTGATTTTTCCATTTACAAATCAAATAAATGTTATACTTATTATCTCATTATATGCCTATATTGCTTTAAATAAAAAAACCAATTATAGTTCCTTAAAATTAAAAACCAATTATACGTTAAATATTTGAAAGTTTGAAACTACTCAGACTCAACATTATGTTCTATAATATATCATTGTTATTACTTAAAAAACCAATCAGAGTTACCATGGGGAGAACCAGGTTTGAAATGTCCCTCCCACTTCTTGTTATAAAAAAACCAATTTGTCAATTAGAAATTAACTCCAAAGAGAGAAAAATAATGGATGCGGAACGGTTGAGTCATGGCCCCTAGAGGGCGGGGGTGAGATTCGAGAACCAAGTGTCTTTATGGTGGTTGCTCTCTTCAGTAGCACCCCTTAAGGACCTCGAGGTCGGTGGTCCATCAAGGATGAACATACGAGTGGCATCAAACGGCAACCAACCATTTTATTTTTTGTGGGCCAAATTTTAAATTATTAAATATTTATAAATTTAAAATTTTGGGGGAAGGAGTTATGGCCCCCTCACACTAAACTTAGTTTCATCCTCCCTCTTCGAGATAGAAAAAAACCCATAAAAGTTAAAATAGGATACGACAAGTCGCGTGTGACTGACATTTTTGACATCCCTATCTAAGTCACTATCGTGGATTTTCTTTTAAAAACATTGTAACATTTTATATTGTTGGATTATGGTACACGTTCTATGGACTTTGACTATCAAGTATATGTTTTTAAACAAGTGTGGAAAATTTTTATGTTTCTTACAACTACTTCTTTTTATGAGTGGAAAATTTTTGTGTTTCTTGCAACTACTTCTTTTTATGATTATAATATGAGTAATATGCAGGAATACAATATTTTTTATACGTTAACATGATCTGTTGTAATTGAATTAATATCTGAGTGTAGCACTTACACTATTTTATTATATATCAATTACAACAAATCAAATCCAAGGTAGTTACAAATTGTAATATTTCTATGCTTTTGGTACCAATAGTAGCATAAAGAAGCGGGATACACAATGTTTTGCAGAAAGCGACAGCGCTTGAATAATGCAGATAATTATTCCTACTAACGAATCATAGTCATCAACATAAAAATCAAAAATCAAAAATAAAAATACCTTATTTCCTAAGGGAAGACAAATGGTGTGACCATTTTTTCTCGTAATAGGCTTCAAGTTCAACGCAAACATAAGCATTCTTTTAGTGATTATTAATTTATTTTTTCTGAATTAACAAATTGGATCTTCCACTTTATGAGTCATGTCCCAATGTCCCATATATAGTCCCCTCAAGTCTCAACTGCCTCCAGTCGTTGCACTTTCCAAGTCTTTTTTACTTAGATCTTATTAGTTGACACGTAGTGAGTTGTAGTAAGTTGGCCACAAACTTTATTCTTATTTAGAATATCATGATAAATTATTAGTTATCCTTCATTTTCAATCACAACTAATTTAGCAAAAAAGTAGTTGTGTATGTAACCCATAATCAGTTTTTTATAATTTGAGTTATATTTTATATATTGCATAACCTTCTAAAGTAAACATTTGTTTCAATTTTTCTTTTTATGAAATTTAAATGCTTTAAAAAAATATTTTTTTTTTGTTAAAAGTTCTATTTGGTTTTCCCTGTCGGAATGGGAAGCAGCTTGGGCAAGCCAAGCTTTCAAGTGAGAGAGAGAGAGAGAGAGAGAGAAAGGTGCATACTTGTCATTTGTGGTAAAATATGTCGGTCATTTGTATCATTTCGTGTAACTTCTTGTCATTTATGAAAAAATTTCTGTCATCTGTGATAAAATCGTTTTTTACCTGTACTACAAATGACAATCATTTTACTCCAATTATAGGTATTTTACAACACAAAATGTATAGTTGCTTTGAGTTAAGTTGGAATTCCAAGTACATTATGGCACTAACACATTGACAACTCACTACCTTTAATGTTTTCAAAGTACAAAAACAGGTTTTGCTTTCACTCAATCCCAAACCAAAACAAAACCACAAATATCATCCCACTTGTATTACTTTTGATGCATGCACGGTATCATGAGAGACATCCCTGTCCTCAACTGAATCAAGTGTTTTCATTTATTTGTTATTTAGAAGTGTTAGAAGGGATGATTGGAATTTGATACCATCTTTAACGAATATTCTGGGATGTCTAACACATTTCTCATGGATAACCATTTTACCTAAATTAAATTAAAGTGTATCAAGGCCATTAAAACCATACATGATTTTAAGTTGAAATCATTCAAGGTAAGTGAACAATCACACCCTTAGATAATTAAATTTGGCTTATGAAGTACTTGCATTTTTTTTCTTTTGAAAATGTCAAATATTGGTTTTCCTATCTACAAATCAAATAAAAGTCATACTTATTATCTCATTATATGCCTATATTCTTTTATATAAAAAACAATTAGTGCCTCAAAATTAAAAACCAATTATACGTTAAATATTTGAAAGTTTGAAACTACTCAGGCTCAACATTATTTTCTATAATATATCATTGTTATTACTAAAAAACCAATATTTTCTTTAACTAAAAAACCAATAAGTGTTACCACGGGGAGAACCTGGGAATTTGAAGTGTCCCTCCCACCTATTGTTATAACAAAAACCAATTTCTCAATTAGAAATTAACTCCAAAGAGAGAAAAATAATGGATGTGGAAAGGTGGAGTCATGGCCCCTAGAGGGAGGGGCAAGATTCGAGAACCAAGTGTCCTTATGGTGGTTGCTCTCCTCACTAGCACCCCATAAGGACCTCAAGGTCGGTGGTCCATCAAGGATGAGCATGTGAATGGCATCAAACGGCAACCAATCATTTTATTTTTTTGTGGCCCAAATTTTAAATTATTAAATATTTATAAATTTAAAATTTTGGGTGAAGGGGTTCTGGCCTCCCACACACTAAACTTAGTTTCATCCTCCCTCTTCGAGATAGAAAAAAACTCATATAAGATAAAATAGGATACAACAAGTCACGGGTGATTGACATTTTTGACATCCGTATCTAAGTCACTATCGTGGATTTTCTTTTGAAAACATTGTAACATTTTATACTAATGGATTATGCTACACGTTCTATGGACTTTGACTATCGAGTATGTGTTTTTAAACAAGCTAGTGTGGAAAAAATTTATGTTTCTTACAACTACTTTTTATGAGTGGAAAATTTTTGTGTTTCTTGCAACTACATTCTTTTTATGATCATAATACAAGTAATGTGTTGGAATACAATTATTTTTATACGTTAATATGATCTGTTGTAATTGAATTAATATATGAGTATATCACTTACTCTATTTTATTATATATCAATTACAACCAATCAAATCGAGGGTAGTTACAAATGGTAGTATTTCTATGCTTTTGGTACCAATAGTAGCATATATAATGAAGCGGGATACACAATGTTTTGCAGAAAGCGGCAGCGCTTGAATAATGCAGATAATTATTCCTACTAACAAATCATAGTCATCAGCATAAAAATCAAAAATAAAAATAAATATACCTTATTTCCTAAAGGAAGACAAGTGAAGTGACCATTTTTTCTCGTAATAGGCTTCAAGTTCGACGCAAACATAAGCATTCTTTTAGTGATTATTATTTTATTTTTTCTGAATTAACAAATTGGATCTTCCACTTTATGAGTCATGTCCCAATGTCCCATATATAGTCCACTCAAGTCTCAACTACCTCCAGTCGTCGCACTTTCCAAGTCTTTTTGACTTATTTGTTATTTCTAATTTTCTATCATTTTCACATGGATTGTTTAGAATATCATGATAAATTATTAGTTATCCTTCATTTGCAATAACAACTAATTTAGCAAAAAAGTAGTTGTGTATGTAACCCATAATCAGTACGTATAATTTGAGTTTTATTTTATATACTGTATAACCTTCTAAAGTAAACAATTGTTTCAATTTTTCTTTTAATGAAACAATTTTAGTTTTCAAAAAAGTTTGACATCGAATTTGGGAATTCGATGTCATTGGAAGAGAATTAGCAAATGTGAATATAGAAATGATTAGCCCAAAAAAAAATGTGAATAAAGAAATACACATCATTTTGTGTTTAATTAAATAAATCCAACACTCATCAAAGGACATACAACATCAATCTTGACCGGGCGATGTGATCTAGATGATGATTAGCGAAATAAAATGTATAGTTGTTTTGAGTTACGTTGGAATTCCAAGTACATTATGCCACTAACACATTGACAAATCACTACTTTTAATGTTTTCAAAGTACAAAAACAGGTTTTGTTTTCACCCAATCCCGAACCAAAACATGCAAAACCACAAATATCATCCCACTTGTATCACTTTTGATACATGCATGGTATCATGAGATACATCCCCGTACTCAACTGAATCAAGTGTTTTCATTTATTTGTTATTTAGTAGTGTTAGAAGGGGTAATTGGAATTTGATACCATCTTCAACGGATGTCTTGGGATGTTTAACACATTCCTCATGGACAGGGGCGAAGCTAGGAATTTATTTTAGGGTGTGCTAGAATATCAAGTAAATAAATCTCGACGATACGAGAAAATTTTATTAAATAGAAAAAAAAAAAATACACCTAGTCAGAGGGAGACATAATAAACTTTACCGCTGAATGCATATTCCAAACATAAGCAAAAAGAAAAAAAAAAAAAATAATACAAATACAATAGATACTATCCTAAATAAAGCAAAAAAAAAAAAAAATAGATACTACTTATGTGGTGCCCTGCAATTCTTGATAGAATAAAAATCATTAATTATCAAATTTGAATCAATATTTTTAGCAAGTTCTTTTTTATTTTGATGAAGATAATCAAACAATATACAAGAAATCATCTTCATAAAAATAACTATTAACTTAATAATCCAAAATAATTAAATAAAAAGTTATTGATAGAGTGACATAGACACATAATGTACTGTGTACTGGTAACGTGTTAAATTGACAAAAGCAAAGTGTACTAGTACTGAAACAGTGAATGAATAAAGAATTAATAAAAAACAAATTGCTAATTGAAATAAGTAATTGTAGAGAATCACTGAATCAGAAAATAAGAGAGAGAAAGAAAGAAAGGGAGACCGGAGTCAACTGGAGAAGAAAGAAGAAAAAGAAAGAAAGAAAGAAAGAAAGGGAGAAGAGAGAAGAAAAAAGAAAGAAAGAAAGAGAGCTGGTCCTGGTGGTCGGTGTGGTGGTGATCGTGCGTGAGGTGAGGCCGTGACCGTGTGGCCGTGGCCGTGAGCCCGTGACCGTCAGGCCGCGTGACGGCGTGGAGGGGCAAAGATGAAAGAGCCGAGAGCGAAAGAGAGACTGAGAGAGAAACCATACCTGTTCCGAGCAGACCGGCGGAGGAGATGCGCCGTCTTCCACTGCTGAGGCTAGCCGACGCACGGCAGTCCACAGTGTCAATGAGGTTTTTTTATTAATTGATTGTGAGTTTTTTTTTTTTTTTGGAATTAATTGGGAATTTTATGTTTAGATGATAATGAAATTGGAATTATTTGGGTTGGGGTTTGATTGAAATTCCTGGGCTTGATTTTATGTTGAGATGATTTTGGGTTTTAAATTGGAATTGCTGGGCTAGTGAATTGGACTGGGTTAGAGCTGAGATTGTGATTAAAATTTAGACTGGGCTAGGTACATGATTATTAAAAAATAAATAAATAAATTACCTATGAAATTTTGAAAAAAAAAAAAAAAGCTTGACTGGGCTATAGCCCAGTCAAGCTTGTACACAGCTCCGCCTCTGCTCACGGATAACCATGATGAATTTTAGAACCTAAAATCAGAAAAAGCTATGTGCGTATTCGATATCATATAATCTTGTACATTACTAATATGAGTATATGATTTAGCAAAAACTAATATGACTATATGACACTGCCATTGTAGCATCACTACATTCATAAATAAATAAAAAAAGAAAAAAAAAAAAAAAAAAGCCTAGTAGTTAATAATGTCATTATATTCCAAATGGAAGTTAGATTTGTTTCTTCTTATGTTTGGTGAGGTGTTATTGTCAATTGGTCAAGCTAATTAATGGAATTGCAAGTGGCTTGACCAAGAACCAAAAAGTAGGCACAAAAGAGACTAAGATGTAGGTGTTGAGCACTGATCCTTCGCTGTCAAAAATCTTCTGTGGCATTGAAATATTTCATATTTGACCGGACTAGCTAGAAAAGACAAAGAAGAGATCACCATAATTAAAAATTGGATGCTTTTGTCTTATTTAAAATTTTGGGGAAAGGGGTTATGACCCTCCTCACACTCAACTTAGTTTCATCCTCCCTCTTCTCGAAGAAAGAAAAAAAATAATAATAATAATAAATAAATAAATAAATATAAGATAAAATAGGATACGACAAGTCGCGGGTGACTGACCTTTTTGACATCCCTATCTAAGTCACTATTGTGGATTTTCTTTTGAAAACATTGTAACATTTTATGCTATAGGATTATGGTACATGTTCTATGGACTTTGACCATCAAGTATGTGCTTTTAAACAAGTGTGGAAAAATTTTATGTTTCTTACAACTACTTTTTATGAGTGGAAAAATTTTGTGTTTCTTGCAACTACTTCTTTTTATGATTATAATATGAGTAATGTGTAGGAATACAATATTTTTTATACTTTAATATGATCTGTTGTAATGGAATTAATATTTAAGTGTAGTACTTACACTATTTTATTATATATCAATTACAACAAATCAAATCGAGGGTAGTTACAAATTGTAATATTTCTATGCTTTTTGTACCAATAGTAGCATAAAAAAGTAGGATACACAATGTTTTGCAAAAAGCAACAGCGCTTGAATAATGCAGATAATTATTCCTACTAACGAATCATAGTCATCAGCATAAAAATCAAAAATAAAAAATCAAAGATTAAATTACCTTATTTCCTAAAGGAAGACAAGTGAAGTGACCATTTTTTCTCGTAATATGCTTCAAGTTTGACGCAAACATAAGCATTCTTTTAGTGATTATTATTTTATTTTTTTTCTGAATTAAGAAATTGGATCTTCCACTTTATGAGTCATGTACCAATGTCCCATATATAGTCCACTCAAGTCTCAAACCTCTAGTCGTTTGCACTTTCTTTTTTGACTTATTTGTTATTTCTAATTTTCTATCATTTTCACAAGGATTGTTTAGAATATCATGATAAATTATTAGTTATCCTTCATTTTCAATCACAACTAATTTAACAAAAAAGTAGTTGTGTATGTATCCCATAATCAGTACGTATAATTTGAGTTTTATTTTATATACTGTATAACCTTCTAAAGTAAACATTTGTTTCAATTTTTCTTTTTATGAAACTTAAATGCTTTAAAAATATTTTTATTGTTAAAAGTTCTATTTGGTTTTCCCTGTCGGAATGGGATGCAACTTGGGCAAGCCAAGCTTGAGAGAGAGAGAGAGAGAGAAAAAAAAAGTACATACTTGTCATTTGTGGTAAAATATGTTGGTCATTTGTATCATTTCGTGTAAATTCTTGTCATTTATTAAAAAATTTCTGTCATTTGTGATAAAATCTTTTTTTACCTTTACTACAAATGACAATCATTTTACCACAATTATAGGTATTTTACAACACAAAATGTATAGTTGCTTTGAGTTAAGTTGGAATTCCAAGTACATTATGGCACTAACACATTGACAGCTCACTACTTTTAAAGTTTTCAAAGTACAAGAACAGGTTTTGCTTTCACTCAATCCCAAACCAAAACAAAACCACAAATATCATCCCACTTGTATCACTATTGATGCATGCACGGTATCATGAGAGATATCCCTGTCCTCAACTGAATCAAGTGTTTTCATATCTTTGTTATTTAGTAGTGTTAGAAGGGATAATTGGAATTTGATACAATCTTTAACGAACATTCTGCGGACTCTGACACATTCCTCACGGAAAAACGTTTTACCTAAATTAAATTAGAGTGCCTCAAGGCCATTAAAACCATACATGATTTTAAGTTGAAATCATTCAAGGTAAGTGAACAATCACACCCATTACAGTTGATTATTAGGATTCTTTTAGTTTTGATTTTTTTTTTTTCTTCAAAAAAGTAACATAAAATATATGTATTTCTTTTTTTCTCATTTATGTTTCTTATCCGAAATTTTTATCAGCTTTTTAGAACCTAAAACCGGAAAAAGGTATGTGCCTATTCGATATCATATAATATTGTACATTACTAATATGAGTATATGACACTGCCATTGTAGTATCACTACATTCATAAATAAATAAATAAAATCATAAAAAACAAATAAAAAAAACCTAGTAGTTTATAATGTCATTATATTCCAAATGGAAGTTAGATTGATTTCTTCTTATGTTTGGTGAGGTGTTATTGTCAATTGGTCAAGCTAATTAATGGAATTGCAAGTGGCTTGACCAGGAACCAAAAGGTAGGCACAAAAGAGACTAAGATTTTTATCATTTTTATGTTACAACTTACAAGCGCAAGTGTTGAGCACTGATCCTTCGCTGTAAAAAATCTTCTGTGGCATTGAAATATTTCATATTTGACCGGACTAGCTAGAAAAGACGGAGATCACCATAATTAAAAATTGGATGCTCTTGTCATATGTAATTGAATATGGAGTCCTTAACACTGCTACTCAACATAAGAGTACATACCTAATACTAATAGGATTGTTTAAGAAACTTTGATATCAATGCATCACACTAACCAAGGAAAATAGATTAAGTTTTTGAAAATCGAAAAAATTACAAGGATAAATAGAAGTGATCCATATCATTAATCAAAAAAACAAAAGTAGTGATGAGTGATCCTTATCAACTTTAATTACAAAACCTGCCCATGTTGAGATTCACTTGTTTCGGCAATTGTGTTAACATTATGGACTCGTTTCAAGTGGTTTTAGTGTGTTATTCTATGATTCGAAGCACCCGACATCTCAAATGGACATCATCCATGGCATGATACGCTTCAAGGAATAAAAAAAAAAAATAGAATTGATTGTTGAAAAGAGAATTAAAATAAATAGATGGATTTTACTAAGGAAATCATGACTTCTAAATATAGATTTTTTTAGAAAACCCAACTTCCCAAAAGTCTTAAGGACCACAAATATTTTTCCAACTTAATTAAATGATTTTATTTAAGAGAACTGAAGAGAAATTTATACAACTTCATCTAACTTCCAAAACAGTAAAATAAGACTCCACTAACTAAAAACAAGGAGCAAATACATGGTCAAACTCGATAACATACTAAAATACTCCTAAAAATCCTAACAACTTGGTAATAAAGAAAACAAAACTACCCAACATCCACCTCTGTGCCAATTACTCCAATATGCACTTACCCAACATCCACCTCTGCGCTAATTACTCCAATATGCACTATAACAATGGTTCATACTGATTATTGTTTGATAAAAAAAAGGTGCATGCTTGTTATTTGGGATCAAGCAGAGAGTTGATACACTCATTTCTCTTCAAACAGACATAAGATAAGATTAGACATTCCAAAGCAAAGTTGTTGGGAATAATAGGAACCAAGAAAATCCATTCGAAGTTGGGATGAAATGTTTGGCAAATTAGGCAAGCATTTTGATGTGAAAAAACATGCGAGGCTTTGTTGATCACTAAATTGAAATTCCTGAAACTCTTGTTTAATGAGTTACAAATTTTCACTATCGTTGAAGTGACAGTTATAAGTGGCAAATCATTACTATTATAGTGTCTCATTAATAGTACTACATTTATTTTCTAAATATTTTCACCAATCACAACCTACCACTTTAATAAGTTGTCAAAATAAGTGTGTTCGTAAACTTATTCAATTATATCAATAAGAAATGTGCTTTCCATAAGTCTCTCTCCAATATCTCTTACATCCTTTTTACAAAATGAATCATAAATAAGAATAAGTCTAGCTAACGAGTGCTCTAAGCCTCTCAAGACAAAAATTAAAGATAAATATACAATTATAAGTTGTAATATAAATTTTTTTAAAAGAGAAGTACACGTGTCAATAATTTATTAATTTACACGCACAAATTTATTATGGTTGTTTGTGTTTTTCTTAATATGTGCGTAATTAAACTTTAATTTTTTTAAAAGTATAAAATATTAATTAATTAAGTATTAAATACACCTTAACATGTGTCTTTAGAGCATTCGTTAGCAAAACCCAATAGGTTATGACCACCACAATTATTATTATTTTTTTTTCCAGACATAACAATGTAAATTTCAAGGATAGGTATTAGGTATGACATATTTCCAAGCATTCTCTATTTTTTTTTTTCCTTTTTCTTTTCCCCTCAACCCATGGTCACTGTATCTCTCTCACCATTCTCTTTTTCACTTTGTTTTTTTTTTCTTCATCACGTCTCACACTTTTTTATATTCTGGATCTACAGATTTTTTGTTGTTCTACATGTTCTTTTGTTTGTGTTTTTGTGATTAGATGCGGGGGTTTGTTTCTATTTGTGAATTTGTTCATTGACTTGTTGTGATTTTTTTTTTTTTTTATCTATGAAGTGTTATTTTGTTGTGATTTTTCAAAAGATTTTTTTATTGTGATACACTGATTTTTTTTTTCCTTGGATGTTAACAAAGGTTATGAAACAAGCCGACGGATAAACTAGCAAAAAAAAATTTGAGTAATGGAGCAATCAATGGTCTGTCTATGGGTCTTACTTGCATTAGAAAAATGAGAATCAAAAGTCAAAATAAATCATGAATTCTGAATAAAAATAATTGATCCATATCATAATTTGTTCCATGTGTTCACACTGCTCAACTTTAATTACAAAACTTGCAAATAAATGAATAGTCATCTATCACAGAATGGTGAGTCTTATCATGAATTTAATTAGTAGGATCTATTATTCATGTGAGAAGGCGATTATGCATTTATTTATAGTTCATTACTGAATAATCATTCTTTATATATATATATATATATATATATATATATATATATATATAATTTAACTTTTCTTTTCTTTTTTTTTTGAAAAAGGAATAAAAATATTAATTAATTGAGCATAAACTGACCTTAATATCTTCCCTTAGAGCATTTGCCCAATAGGTTATGACCACTACAATTATTTTTTTTTAAGACACAACAAATGTAAATTCCAGGGATATGTATTAGGTATGACATATTTTGCAAGCAAATTAACTAAATGGACTTCATGAATTTTTTTTAGAAATTTGTATATAGATTCTTTCAAGAAAAAATCATTAAGAAATGACTGTAAAATTATTATGAGAATAAAGAAAAAGTTCCTCAAGAAGGGCAGTCGTACTTTTTATTTCATATTCCTGCTGAAAACTCTAGTAAAAAGAGGAAAATTTGCTCTGGCTTTTCATTTTGCTTGGCTATATTATAGTTTGAATTCTTTGCCCTGCTCGTAACTGCGAGAGTTACATCCATAACTTTTTTTTTTTTTGTCTAAACAAGATCAAAACATTCTCATTAATCACAACTATCAATATCTTTCAATCAAGCCTTGTACACTGAGGGAGGGAGGGAGTCAATATTACAAAAAGTATTGGCATGTGACTAGGAAGCAAATTTGGCCAAAGCATGAGCGATCGAATTCACTTCTCTTCTAATCCACATAAAATCTACTCTAGTAAAACTATGTAAAAGACACTTGAAATCATGGCAGATTGCAGACAAAGTTACATCCATAATTTTAAATACGTTCAAATAACAACATTCTATCTTTCACATTACATTCATTCACTTTTAATTCATGCACCTAGCACTCTTTCCCATTAAACATAGAACAAAATTTATAAAATGAATCCATATATAATATTTACATTTTAATCCTATGATCCATACCCAATTTTACTTCCTAAATAACACACCCTAATTCTCAATTAACCAACAAGAATAGACTACAAACCATAAACAATGGTCATTGAAACTAATAAATGAATAGAAATTAAATGATAACCCAAAAGACCAAAACCCCATTCAAGTAGTGTATCCTCTTATTATCAATTAATCACCATGTTCAATAAGTATCATTAACAATTATATAGACTTATTATATCAGAAGAATCATATCAACCCAAGACAAAGTCTTGCATATATCGTGGTACATGTGCTAGTAGGTGTTGCGTGTTCCTTAAGATTAGTCGAGCTGCACGTATCTACGGAACATTTGGCTCAGACACCCAAGGTTATCAAAAAAAAAAAAAAAAAGAATCATATCAATTCCTATTTTCGACACCTTAAATTACTCATTGAAGCACCAATAAACCTGGTAGCCAATCCCTCTATAAATAGTACGTAAGCTAGTCTACGCAATTAAAAGGGATATAATGAGATTTTGACTAACAATTGATTTGATACAACAACAAATACACTGCAGCGATGCA
>OU015766.1:33591801-33843737 GCA_907173295.1 Fagus sylvatica
ATATTTAAAATAATGAGGTGTAAAATTGTGAGATTTCAAAAGCTTATGTGACACAATATTATAAGGTCAACCAAAAGTTAAAAAAGTTTCGGTTTTACATTATAGTATAGATTTATCAAACTTGAAACCATCCCCACGTGAACCTTTACCAACTCTAATGCTTTAACTTGTCAATAGATAGGTCTGAGTCAACTTAGCCTTTCTTTTTACTCCCTAGTCTATATAGGAATTTCATTTATCAAAGATATTAGGCCACCTGACAAGTACAGTACCTAGAACTAAAGCAATAGAACCAAATCAATCTATGTGTACCAATTTCACACCAACGTATATGATCTTTCATGCTACAGGGACACAAATTGTTCAACCAATGGCTGGTAATCATCAAAAATCAAATCGGTTTACTTTATTTGTTGGCCAGATTTCTTCACAAACCATATATTCAATTAAATATAATAAGGTTATATGCTCTTACCTCAAGAATTCTCCAATTTATCTTTTCTCAAAATCCTTCAAAATCTTGCCATCAAAGAGTGTCTATAGGTATTAAAATAAAGTTTATAACTCTATTTATACCCTAATATTGCTAGGGTTACAACCCATTTATTTTTATTTCTAAAAACTTCTCAAATAAATGATTTATTTGTATTTTTACCCTACAATTAAAATTTGCTAAATTACCCACTTAAACAAAAATTCTTTTCTTTCCTCATGTGGGTTACGGGTATTATAGTATAACTAGTCGCAAACCTGTGCGATGAACAAGAAAATAATTAAATATAAGATCTAAATTAATTTTGATTCCTTTTACTTCTTTTTGTTGAATATGTATTTTTTTTTTTGTAGTTCGAAATGTTGTAAGCAAGATCGATAAAAGAGATTTTACGGAGATTTAGGATAGATCTACTTTTGGTTAAAAAAATAACTAAGAAAGTATATTTATCATAGGATAATTAAAAAATTTAATATAATGTAATTTTTTTTTGGCATAAGTTGAATAGTCCAATTTTTATAAAACACGATTCATGTTTATATTTACCATATGGATCATGTTTCCATCCAAAAATAAAATAAAGAATACTTAAAATAAGAAGAATGACAAATAAATACATGGAACATGATTAATGATCAAATCTAAATAATTTTCATAACTCATTTCAAGCTCATGTGTTTCATTATAACAAATCCATCCACCTTTCTCCATTGCCAGCAACAAAAATTAAATGAAATACATAAGAAAAAAAAGGAACTTTTGATAAAAATTGATAATTATGATTATTATTAAAAGATATTTATATTGTGTTTATATATGGAATATATTTTAGTATTAGACATTTATTATGATTGTGTTATATATGGAATAATATATTCTTATATTAAAGAAAATATGATGTGTCAAGATTTAATGGTTTAATTATAGAATAAAATTTATATTCAATTAGAAAATATATATTAAAATAATGAGGTGTAAAATTGTGAAATTTCAAAAGCTTATGTGGCGCAATATTATGAAGTCAACCAAAAGTCAAAAAAGTTTGATTTTACATTATATAGATACTCACTTTTTTTTTTTTTTTTTTTTTTTGGCTTAACGATGGTATAACACCTCAAAGCATTAATCAAACTCAAAGATACAGTGGTCAAGACATTCAACCGGACCTTATTTGTAATGTAAGGTTTTTAATTGCGTAAATGGTGAAAACCATAAGCAACTTGGTCATCCATTCCTGTATGAGAAAATGATAAAATATAAGAAGATTCACAATAACAAATAAAAAAATTCCAAAGTAAGAAGAATCTCAAATTGTGGCCAGTCAAACCAAAGTTTTACAAACAAAACTCTTCTTACTCTTGAAAGTTTGTTTGTGTGTATGTGTGTAGATAACAGCATTAATTTGAGGGAACATGTTTAGTACCCTAAATAGTAGCAATGGGCCTTAGATTCAATCTATTTTTTCTTTCTTTCTTATAACTAAGATATATTTCATTGAAAAATAGATTAAATCATGTTCACGATAATAAACACGAAATAAAATAATTATGCAGAAGGTTAAGTGAGGAAGCAGAGTCTAAAATAGGAATGCTAGCTTGGCGTGGTGATTTCCAGAAGTTCACATGAGCACCAGTAAAGGATTCAGCATGGCATATGAAAGCTTCCTTTGGGATGACCATTGAATGAATTTCTGGGTAGTTGCATACATCATAATTTACCATTCAATCCCATTAAAGTCAAATACCATTTCGGGACCAATTTAAGTTCAACTAGTACAAGTCAACATACTGCTAAAGTATATAAAATACTTCTTTATAGCAAGTCAATTTCTCGGGCAAGCCCCCCTCAACTTCCAAACCCTGCAGTTGCAAGAAAGACTTGCATCACAAGACCATCCAAAAGCAAAGAGTCTTGACTAGCAATAAAGATGCATTAAAACACAAAAAAAATCAAATGAAACTTATGCATTATGATTTTATGAGCTATTTGACTTAAGTATTTAAATTATTCCATCTTATTTACCCAAACCAACTCTGACTATTCTCATCATATCCTCTTCAACTCTATATGCAGAGAGGGCGTCCATTTGTTTCATTGTAAAAGGTTTTCAACTAAAAGTATTATGTTTCGATGTTTGATTGTATTCTTGAAAATGTTTCAAATATTTTTCATTATTTGACATAATTTAAAATTAGAAAAATAACTCTGCCTCGGAGAATCCACACTCTAAATCTCAAGCAAAATTTCGTTTGGCACTCTAAAGTCTAATTCAACACTTATTTCCATTTCTATGATGCTAAATCGTTACTATAATTGACAAACTCTGAGAGGGTGGTTATGTGCGTGAAATCATGGAGTGGCGGGGGAGTTAAGTGCAAGATCGAAGAGGGGGGTTTCTTGTGGGAAGGAGGAAGTTGTTTCATATATATATATATATTTTTTAGTAAAATGATTTCCAATATTTTACTAAAGATTTTTTAGTCCAAATATCAGTTTGACCAAGTATTTTACATCGAAACAAATAGTCGCGGCCAAACACCACATATTGGTCATACTCAACATATCAAAGACAACATCCATCTTCACTTCATAACAAAGTTGTTATGTGAATCCAACCCCCTAAACTATCAAACGTGGTCAAGAACCAACAATCACAACTTAGGCGAAAATAGGATATTCTTGAACACTTTTAAAATTTAGGGAAACATTGTAAATCGGGTGAAAGATTGGAATGAAAAAGTGTAATTTATCCTAATATTTTATATATAATATGGAAATATTATTTACTTGATAGAAATGAATGATAAAATATATAGAAATCTTTTACATGTTTCTCATATTGAATGGTTGTCTCATGCACTATACCCTTGCGGATTTGGGGTGTGACACGCTTGATCAAGTTACTTGGAGAGACAAATTCCATTAATAATGTAGGTAAGGACTGAGTACTCCATAAGTGTTTCATCTTAAAAAAATAAAAAAAAAATAAATAAAAGTACTCCATAAGAGAACCACTTTCAAATGTTTTCCAAGTTATTTCCGGACTATATATTGCCTTAAAGACATTAGTACATTACAACAATATTACTAAAAAGAAATCATTGAAATAACATTTTATTTTTTTATAATAGATAAAGGGGTTTGTTAGTGTGCTTACAGCCCCAGCCCCAGTGTACTTAAACTACTTAAACATGATAGTAATTTTATGACTACGATCCTAATTGTTGTCAGTGGGATCATGTGCACACGCAACCTTAGGCATCAGAATACTCCTTTTTGGGTGCACTTGGGATTCAGCCTTAAAAGCATTCATGTCTATAATAAGCTAGCCACATCAATAGATGTATCACCATGCCTTGAAGAAAAAATTTCCTCATTTTCGTCTATAGCAACATTGTCTGGTCCTTCACTAGATGTCCTTGAATGTTTTTCCTCATAATCTATAGATTCTATACTAGGTGAAGCTCCAAAACCTTCCGAACTGCTTATTGTAGGATTCAGTTTAGATTCATTTCTCCTAAAAGGACATGAACAGAGATCTTTCTGGTTGAAATGCTTTATCAGTTCAATAAATCTCAACCAAAAGGATCCTTCTGTAGGGATAATGTTTGAGGCTGGCCAGTGAAAGTGAAGGAACTTCGCCACATATATCAAAAGGGAACACATGGAAGCCACTCCAACTATGATGAAAAGGCCCCCAAAGCTATACACACCGAGACTAGGAGAATATGAAGAGATTTCAGCACTACTTCCATCTACGCATGTAGTTGCAAAGTATTTCCGCATAATTGTAGTCATCTTATCTTTATCTTGAGTGACATTCAAGATTGCTCTTGAAATGTAAGATACTAGGGGGGAGTTATGTGGGAAGGCCTGAAGAAAGAAACCAAAAAGATTTAATCAGATAATTGATTAATTTATATTAGAATATAAACTTGATTTTATTAAATGAAGCTTATTCATATTCATGTGTGGAGTTAATGAAATTAAAATAATACTTAGACGAAGTCATGCCATATGATAAAGGTTGAGAACTATATAAAAACATGCATTCATCCATTTATAACCAACAAGAGTGGAAGAAGCTGAGAGATATCAAAGAAAAAAGTGCTTCTCTTCTTATTCTCTCCCCAATTTCTCTTCCATTGTGAGTGTGAGTATGTATGAGCCTATCACCTTCCAACCATTTAAATGGACATTCATTGTTTTACACCACTTTTGCACACCAATAAAAAAAAAAAAAATGAGGGACATCAATCTTGTGGGCATATTTACAATTTGTGGACATTGATGTCTATATATAGGTAGTATGTAGTGAAAATGTGTGAACTAGAGGAGTATATAAGTTTGGACAAAAGATTTTCATCATGTAATGGTTATATGCAACATCTCTCTTACACGGGGGTGGGTCTCACACCATTACATTAAATACTTTTTCATGTGGACTAATACCTACCCTAAAGTTGTTGCATTTACTATGTTGACTTGTGACCGCGAAAACATTAACCATAAAAGTTTCTGGATCAATAGAATGTTCTTCTACAAATTAAGTGAATCCAACTTATAGTTACATATAAGAAATATCTAAAGAAAAATATATCTTGCATTCTTGTATCACACTCTTATATACGCTAATGTGGGAGAGGTTGAGAGAGAGAGACTCACAAAGCCGAATCCATCAGTTTTGTAGATTTGTCCAACCATTGCATACCTAGATCCATACTTGGAGAGAAAGATCTTAATGTAGGGGATCTCATCAAAAATAGCAGCTACCCCACCATTATGACTTCCCTTTGACAGTGCCTCATGATACTCCTCAGGTGTTGTATAAGGCTTCAACCTGGACTCATTGATATTTAACTGTTTTACGAGAAGCTCTCTAACGAAGGAACCTTCATGATATCCTACAAAGTAACCATTCTTGTTGATCTCTCTTACATCAACAAATTCAGGTTTCAATTGTTGTACCGTCAACATTGAAGTTAAGCTTGCTGTGTAACTTTGTGTTAGGATGAGAACCATAAAGGCCCATATGATCAGCATAAATCGTGACCAATTGTTGACCACTTTGTCCCCTAAAACACCATCAATATATCATGAGCACGTACAAAGTGTAATTAACATGTTTAAATTTGTTTCCTTGAAAATAGAGGAAGTACCAAAGAAGAAAAAAATAATAATAATAATAATCGTTTATATGGGAGAAAAGAATTTACTATAACTAGAGGTGAGCGTTGCAAATGAGAACAAGAAAATCGTGCCAATCTGTTGATCAAGGGGGCCTCTAAACTTAATATTGACATGGTGTTCAAGAACCCATGTTACCATTCCTATAAAAATGGAGACTGCACCGATTGCTAACCAAAGATCCCAACTTAGTGGCTTTAAGAAAATCCACATATTTTTCTTTTCATTATCTTTCATCGAAACCACCATTGACACTCCTGATTCAGAATAAGGTAATGTAAAATCCACATATGAGGAGCGATTAGCCATAATTGTTGTGTCTCCAACCACAGCATCGAAATTCTGCATTTTGAGAAAGAGAAAGGTTATAATTAGGAATATCATATAATTATGAAGTTAAATACAATAACAAAGTATTGTTGTAAGCAAAAAAAATTAATCACCTTAAGTTCGATTTGGTGAAGAAGTTCATCGTAAGTTCCTGCACTCTGCCTATTTTGATTCACATAGGGCACAAACTCATATGGAAGTGGAAATGGTAACATATCCAGTACAGCAAGGAACAAATCAATTGAAAACCCAGATATTTTTGGTTTATCGTTATGATCAGGATGCCATTCAACTTTCGTAAATTCACTAAAACCAAATCTTGATGGAACCCCAATCTTCAACTTTTTCGGCTGGTTTGTTGTGTCTCCAGGCCAGATTGGTTGCTTAAGTTTCTCCTTTGAAATTGAGTATGCATCTATTTCAGACGTCATATTGTTGTCATCTACTTCTTGCGAAAGTCGTTTTGTCTTAGGGTTCCAATATCCAATAATCCTCTCAGTGTTTCCTATCACATTGAAGATTTCAAAGGCTGAAGCTTCCAACTGTCCCTTAACTAAACGAAAGTACCCACCGAGGCCTTTAAATTCAGTGCTTCTAATTGTGTTGAGAAGCCTTGGACCCATTTCAGAAACTCCTATGGTTGCTAGGTCTACTTTACATTCACTAGCATTTTGCTTCAAAAAGCTAGAATTCTGCTTTATATTGGCCTTCTCCACTGCCATAGCCAATGCCCAAATCGTATCATATGCCCGAAGTCCAAAGAGGTTTGCTTTTCCTGATGAGGTGAAATTTTTTGCCAATCTTCTTTCAAAATCTTCAACATTTGTTGAGATTGGTATATATGGCCTGATTCCCAAAACACCTTGCATTGAGTCCATGATCTTTGAATCAATAGGATCTAACAAACTTGATAGCCCTTGTGTGATTATCCATGCATACCCTACACTCATCATTCCTGAATTCTTTACAAGTACAAAAAGCTTTGAGCCAAGAGAAGCAGTCATGTGCACAAGGAATATTTTTGATTGCATTGCCTTCAACTTTTTAAGCTCCTCCAAAATATCGCTATCTTTTGAAGATGGATGAATGAGACTTCTGTAAGGAAATCGGACATCAACCTCTTGGAAAGCATCTTTCAAATATAGAATTAGGCCGTTTCCATAATCTGTGTCTTCATAGATAGGGATGACTTCACGCCAACCATAGGCTTGAACTAAGGAGGTTATGGCTTTAACTTGACCCGAGTCATCTTGGGTTGTCTGAATGAAAAATGGGCTATGGTTTGGGGAAAGAAAAGGACTTGTGGCTGAGAAAGAAAGGATGGGAACCTGAGCCTTTTCACCAAGATTTGCAACAAACTTAGCTTGTGCTGACCTTTGAGGTCCTATGATGGCATGCACTTTTTCGTTCTTCATTAGATCTAGAGCTGCATTCCACACGAAAAATCAATGTTCACTAGAAATTTGTACAATTGTATACTCTCGTGCAACTACTTGATACAATACCTTAGGTTATTCTTAGGATTGGATGTATGAAAATTTTCCAAAATTTGGAATTTCATGCATGAGTATTAAAACAATGGGGATCGTATTGAACTAAAGTTCAATAGTACTGTAAATAAATCAGACACAATTTTGTCCACAACTTAGTAAAAACTCATTTTATTTTCTAAAAATAAATTCTCTTTCATTTTGCATTTAGGGATATAAGGATGATTGGATTTTTTTCCCCATTAAAAGAAAAGATGCTATGATTCTTAGAGTTAAAACTTAAAGTTTGGGACATATTCTACTTTGTCATCAAAATAAATAAATAACTCATTTAGTGTTTCCATTATTATATTCTCTTATATTACAATATATATGTTAAGGCATATATAAGTGATATCTATTATTTAATCTATAAAAGGCATGAATGAGTCTCGTTTACCCTGCTCCGTCTCGCCCTAGCTCACCCTTAATATGTGTGTGTGTGTGTGTATATATATATTAATCTTTTGTATACATATTCTATTGTCGTCCCCAACATCTCTCTCTCTCTCTCTCTCTCTCTCTCTCTCTCTCTCTCTCTCTCTCTCTCTCTCTCTCTCTCTCTCTCTCTCTCTCTCTCTCTCTCAATTGCCTTCCCTTTGTATCTCTATCTCTACGTCACCAATGTTGAATTCATCTTATTAAAGATGATAAAATACCTCTAACCCATCTCACTCCCGACATGTGGTGCTCTCGCCCCACATGGGTTTTCTCCACCCCGAAGAAGGGAGGGGACAAGGATGGGTTACCATGATTCGATCCCATCCCAACCTGCCTCATTGTCGTCCCTAAAACTACTCTTTGCATAAACATATTCCATGTTCTTCTAAAAGTATTCTCCTCATCACATATGGGAGTGTTAAGGTATCCCACATAGGTTAGATAGAAGAGTTGTATTATTAGCCCTATGTATAAATAGGACACCTTCACAACATATTGTAATCATCCAAAATAATCATAAAGAGAATATAATAAAGATGTAGCCTATTGGCTACATCCTGTGGACGTAGGCTCACATAGCCGAACCACTTGAAAAACCCTAACCTCCATTCTCTTCCTCTCTTCATCTATCTCTATCTCTCCATTATATTTTCCATTCTCATTAGATTTAAGTTTTCTACATGGTATCAGAGCCCTAAAGCTTTCACGAGCCATCCCGAGCTTTTCGCTTCCGCACCACATCAAACCAATCCCTTCTCACCACAATATTTCATTTTTTTTTTTCGCCAAACTGATTACACAAATCAGTCTCTGGTCTCAAGCTCAGAAAAACCCAGTTTTCCCGATCATACTCCGCATCCGCACGCGCCTTCACGCGCCTCCCACAGTTTCAGAAAATCCCTCACGCGCCTCCAGCGCCGCCGGAACCACCAAGCTCCAGATCTGCCTATTCCGTCATCATTTACCAGAAATTGACAGCACCATAACGATCGTCGTCATCAGATCGGTTTGCACCGAAAATTTCGCGACCATCTGCCTTCGCACGCACCCGCACGCGCCGGGTAACTAATCGGGTACCCATGACCCGGATTTAAGATCCGTCCCTGTTCTGACCCGCGCCGCTCACAAGGATGACGTCAGCCCTAGGCACTATTGCTTACTGCTGACGTCAGCAGACCCGAAAAAAAAAAAAAAAAAAAAAAAAAAAAAAAAAAAAAAAAAAAAAAAAAAGAAAAATGTGACCAGTGAGCAAAAAAAAAAAATCATTTTATTTTTATGTGTTTTGCTTGCATTTTATTTTTTATTTATCTTTGTTTGCAATATTAAAAAAAAAAAAAAAAAAAATAAAAAAAAAAAAAAAACTGGCATTGACCAGTAAGGGAAAAAAAAAAAAAAATTGTGGGATTTACTTTTTGATTCTATCTTAAATGAGCCGAGATCGAGCCAAGCCATCGAGCCACTGAGCTGAGATCCCGAGCCAAGACCATTTCAAGATCCAAGCCTCTGAGCCACTGAGTCACGATCCGAGCCATTGAGCCATGATCCGACCAAGCCAAGCCGAGATCTACTTCAAGCCAAAATCCAAGCCACCGAGCCTCTGAGCCGAGATCCGAGCCATCGAGCCGAGATACGAGCCAAGCCAAGTTGAGCCAAGATATTTGAGCTATTCTTTTGTAAACAAACTCAAAGGTTTCATTAAAATTACACCTTGAGTTTGAGGGGGAATGTTAAGGTATCCCACATAGGTTAGATAGAAGAGTTGTTAGTAGACCTATGTATAAATAGGACACCTTCACAACATATTGTAATCATCCAAAATACAATACAAAGAGAATATAATAAAGATGTAGCCTATTGGCTACATCCTGTGGACGTAGGCTCACATAGCCGAACCACTTGAAAAACCCTAACTTCCATTCTCTTCCTCTCTTCATCTATCTCTATCTCTCCATTATATTTTCCATTCTCATTAGATTTAAGTTTTCTATAGGGAGGACCTCTTGGGCCAAAGTCACCAAATGTTTTTATGTTGCCTATATATAATACTTCAATATATATTTGTTAGGAACAAAGCTTTCCTCCAAAAAAGTTTGAATGAATATCTTCCAACTCATTATATGATGGTTCATAAGACCATTCACGTATATTAAATCACATGATTTTTTAAATCATTTAAATAAGACATGACTATTAAGTAAGTCATGTGACTAACAATACACGTGAATATTTTTTAAGCTGCTATGTTGTGAGTTTGAAGCGATTCATCTAAATTGATTTGGAGAAAACCTTCTGTCTTGACAAACTGATTTGGAAGAAAACTTAATTCATTATATTCGTTGGTGGACTAATTAAGAATATCTTGCTTAGTAGATAAGAAATACCCAATCATTTCTTTAATAAGAACTAGACTTTCCTTCCACACACACCACAGAGGCCTTTGTTGACAATGAAATATGATCTCTCTCCCACCATGTACATATACAATTTTTCCCAACCATGTAAATATGTGAATCATCTTTTTACTTACTTTTTCTTGTTAATTATATATAACAAAACCATTCATTAGTAAAGGTCTAGGTTTCTCTACAGTTTGTCAACTTTTTTTGCCAGACCTAGTCACAAGAAGCTAAATAGTTAGTCGGGCAAATGATCCAATAACAAAAACACAATTTTTTTGTACAGCAAAACTAATTGAAAGGCGTGTTTTAAAGTGGAAGGGTAGGAATAGAAAAGATGAACTCAAAAGTAATTTGGAAATATTTATTTTGAAAAAAATAAATAAATAAATTTACAATAACCTCCCTCAAGATTTTAAGAATTATTTTAGACTTACCTTTTAGTTTCAAAAATAACACTCCATCCCTTGAGATAGTCAATTTTCCACCTCAATTATATAGGGCCTACTTAATTAGTTAATTAATTCACTCGTTTGGTTAGTTTGAAAGAAACAACATATTATGTTAGTGTAGATAAAGACGTGTTAATGAAATGGTGTATGCATGTCTTAATCTTAGGATGTGTGTGAAAATTAATCTAATTAATTACCTGCACATGCCGCACCAACTACATCATCCTTTGAATCTCTGGTAAAAAGAGTGAGCCTAGTTTGATAATTAGCATTCACAGCGTAAAAATCAGAGACCGCCATGGATATATAGCTCGCTGCCATTTCTCCTACTGTGGAGTTCAAATCAAGAACCACGCCCACTCGTATCACATTCACATCTGCCATTGACTGTTTACCACCGAGGCTAGCACTGATTAAGAGAAAAAGGATAATAAAAGAGAAGAGGATGATAAAAGAGGAGAGGTGCTTCAGGTTTCCCATTGTACTCATACTGGGCTTATTAAAGAGCCGTACACTACGAAATAATACCATGCGGTAATGACCACGCAGTACAAAGAGCTAAGTAGCAAATTACTTTGCCAAACGTGTGTGGAATTGTGATAGGTGAGTTATCAAAGCTCAAGAGTAAATATAATTGGTAGAAGAAGTGGAACAAGTAGAGAAGGAATGTCACTTTTAATTGCATAGGGTTGGAGTAAGCATGCATGGGATGGGACTCATGGGATCTTGTTTTGGCTCACATTTTCACCCCTATTTATAGACTCATTCTCTCCGACAAAAACTAACTCATCAATTTTTTATTTTCATAAATTTAAAATTTAAGATTTTATTTCTTAATTTTAGTTGTTTTTGGCATAGTTATAAAAAATCGTCCAAACCGACGGTTGGACCAACAAACCAGATGAAATTCCGCTCCGGTTTGATAAAATACCAAAATTACAATTAACCCGGCTATACTAAAAAAACCAAACCATACGGTATTTACAGAATTGAACCGGATCAAGTATTTGTGTTTTTTTTTACCAATAACCAAAATATTTTAGTGTTTCTTTCATTCTCATTAAGGTTTTTATTTTTTTTTTTTTTTTTTAGGTTCAAAACCTAAATATAACAATAATAGTCTAATGTTATTAAGGATTTCTAAAATTATGTAATAGTCTAATACTTTTATTATTATACACAGTAATAATCTTATACATATATGTATATTTTGATTGGTGAATGCCTTGGTCTTGGAGGTTTGCTACCTTCAAGGTCCAAGGTTCAACACCTCTTGGATGCAAACAATTCATTGGGCCACATCCCTTGGTGAAAAGCCAGCGATTTACCCAAATCCGTGTTGGGAAACTTCCGAGAGTGCGATGCATGGATCCCGTGGGATTAATCGAGGTGCACGCGTAAGCTGGCCCAGACACCCAAGATTATAAAAAAAATAAAAATGTATATTTTTTATAATTGAGTAGTTGATAAGTTTTTTATATTTTATTTTTATCATTAAAGATGTTATTTCTTCATTTTATATATTTAATATTAATATAGATTTTAAATTAATTAATTATTAAACCAATAGTTGAACAATGTTCCAACAATTGAACCAAACGGTATACCAATCTCATGATAGTTTGATGTTTGATACGGTTCTAATCAACATTATGTTCTATAATATATCTTTATTGTTATTACTAAAAAGCCCAATATTTTCTTTAACTAAAAAACCAAATATATCATTGTTATTACTAAAAAAACAAATATTTTCTTTAACTAAAAAACCACTCAGTGTTACCATAGGGAGAACCTGGGTTTGAAGTGTCCCTCCCACTTGTTATAAAAATAAAAAATAAAAAACCAATTTGTCAATTAGAAATTAACTCCAAAGAGAGAAAAATAATGAATGTGAAACGGTGGAATCATGGCTCGTGGAGGGAGGGGGCGAGATTCGAGAACCAAGTGTCCTTGTGGTGGTTGTTTTCTTCAGTAGCATGTGAGTGGCATCAAACGACAGCCAACCATATTATTTTTTGGGTCCCTTGTCAAATTTCAATCCTTAGGGGAGTTACTTACAATGTTTGTGGCCCAAATTTTAAATTATCAAAATATCTATAAATTTAAAATTTTGGGGGAAGGGAACTTAGTTTCATCCTCCTTTTTTCGAGATAGAAAAACACTTGTATAAAATAAATAGGATAAGACGAGTCGTGCACGACTGACATTTTTGACATCGCTATCTAAGTCACTATCGTGGATTTTCTTTTGAAAACATTTTAACATTTTAAAATGTTTGTGGCCCAAATTTTAAATTATCAAAATATCTATAAATTTAAAATTTTGGGGGAAGGGGTCATGGCCCCCACTCATACTAAACTTAGTTTCATCCTCCTTTTTTCGAGATAGAAAAACACTTGTATAAAATAAATAGGATAAGACGAGTCGTGCACGACTGACATTTTTTACATCGCTATCTAAGTCACTATCGTGGATTTTCTTTTGAAAACATTGTAACATTTTATACTAGTGGACTATAGTACACGTTCTATGGACTTTTGACTATCGAGTATGTATTTTTAAACATGTGTGGAAAAAATTTATGTTTCTTACAACTACTTCTTTTTATGATTATAATATGAGTAATGTGTAGGAATACAATATTTTTTATACTTTAATATGATCTGTTGTAATTGAATTAATATCTAAGTGCACTTACACTATTTTATTATACTTTAATTACAACAAATCAGTTCGAGGGTAGTTACAAATGGTAATATTTCTATGCTTTTGGTACCAATGGTAGCACAAAGAAGCGAGATACACAATGTTTTGCAGAAAGTGACAGCACTTGAATAATACTGACCAAAAACAATCAATGTCGTCAGCATTAAAATAAAAAGATCTTATTTCCTAAAGGAAGACACCATTCTTTCTCGTAATAGGCTTCAAGTTCGAAGCGAACATACGTTGTAATTGAGTTAATATCTAAGTGCACTTACACTATTTTATTATATTTTAATTACAACAAATCAGATCGAGGTTAGTTACAAATTGTAATATTTCTATGCTTTTGGTACCAATGGTAGCATAAAGAAGCGGGATACACAATGCTTTGCAGAAAGTGACAGCATTTGAATAATATTGACCAAAAAGAATCAATGTCGTCAGCATTAAAATAAAAAGAACTTATTTCCTTAATTCATTCTTTCTCGTAATAGGCTTCAAGTTCGATGCGTACATAAGCATGCATTTGTTTTAGTGATTATTATAAAAAAAGATTCTCAACTAACTAGTTGGATCTTCCACTTTATGAGTCATGTCCCAATGTCCCATATATAGTCCACTCAAGTCTCAACTACCTCCAATCGTTGCACTTTCCAAGTCGTTTTGTCTTATTTGTTATTTCTAATTTTCTATCATTTCACATGGATTTGTTTTATAAAATAAAAATAAAAAAACCTCACGGACCGTCTCGTAAAGACAAAGAGAGAGAACGAGAGAGAAGAAATGCACATATATTTATTAAAGCAAATGGATTCCTACATTAATTAGACTAACATATAACCTGTGCAAAGCACGAAAAAAATTCTATATAAACACATAATATGTATATGATACAAAATATATATTCAGAATTATTTTATGAAAAATATGTTCCATAAAAAAAATAAAACTGATAATAACAAATAGATGGAATTACACCAACAACAGAAAAATAAAAGGAATTAGATAGTGTATAATAATTGAGAAAAAATAATTATCTTTAATTGATAAAACAGAAAATAAGTTAGAATCAAGCAAAAATAAAAGATTACCTTAGTTGAATTGCCTCTTAGATCCCCTTGCAGTCATATAAACGTACAAAAACACATAAATAAAAATAGATCATAATAGAAAAAGAAGTAGAAGAACAAAACTTGTACCAGATTACTATTATTTAGATGTTACATAAGCAGGTTATGGAAGAATGGGAAACCTTCAATTTAACGTGCTCTATTTATCTTCCTTCTATCAAGGAGTATGTCTGTTCACTAAATGATATCTTAAGTGATTGTTCACCAATCAGTACATTTTCACTAAAAGAGTACTTCTAACACAGAGAATTTGATTATCTATTTTTATTTAAATGTGTTTGGCAGTTATTAAATCAAACCACTTATGAAATTTAAACAACGTATGATTTTTTTTTTTTTTTAATAATCTTTAAGAAGTCTTCTAGTATTAGGAGATTGTCATAATTGTAAGATTTTTAATATGATATTTTATTAAGATGTCTTTTAGTAGTAGGAGACTTATTTTAAATAATTTGCTATCATCTATTTTTATTTTAAAGATTTTTATTATGATATTTTATTAAGATATCTTTTCAGTAGTAGGAGACTTATTATCAAGAATTTGTTATTATCTATTTTTATTTAAAAGTATTTGGTAGTTATTAAATCAAACCACTTTAAAAATTTAAACAACATATCACTTCGGAAATTTAAACAACATATTACTTTAGAAATTTAAACGATAGATAGACATGCAAACCACTTAAAAAATCTAAACAACGTATCATTTCAAAAATTTAAACGATAGATAGACATACCACTTATTATGATGTCAGACATTCTTGATTCTAACGCTCATGTCTTCTGCTATTATATATTATATAGATATAGATAGATTTGATAATTATTAACTATTTAAAAATGTAGAACTCTTCTGAAATTACATTGGGTATACTTTAAACCCATATATATCCCACATTATACTTATATAAAAATATTCTAATTATACTAATTTTGTTATAGTCTTATGGATATTATACTCAGTAGTTATTCCAAATTGAATTATTATTATCAACAATACAATTATGAAAATTATGATTTTAATGACAGTTGAGAAAAAATTTCAATTTCAAGTTATAATAACAAGAGAAAAAAAACTTACTATTGTTATCCAATGTATAATTGTTGATACCTTATTTTTCCCACTAATGCTAACTCTAATGCATGCAACACGTGTACCTTAAAAATTACGTATTATCTTGGTGGTGCCTAAGTTGCCAGAAATTTAGTTGACCGAGCTTATTTACACCGATCATATGTGAAAGTATATGCAAGATTTTAAACTAGACAAAAATTACAATTTAAAATTACAATAATATGAGAAGAAAAAAAATAGGGTAAATTGCACTTTCCCCCCTTTAACTATCACGTCCATCTCAATTTTCCCCTTTATCTATAAAACTGAGCAATGTCCCCCTTTATGTATTGAAAATATGCAAATAACCCCCATTGTCTAATTTTATGTTAAATTCCAACAAAATTAATGAAATATTTTTATCAAGTTTTTAGAGTTTTGTCATGTATTTCTAATTTTGTCATAATATGGATTTGTTATAATAAAACCTATCATTATATATTAATATACTATAAAAATATTCCATTATTTTGGCTTGGATTTAACATAAAATTAAACGGTGGGGGGCGATTGGCATATTTTCAATACATAAAGGGGGATATCGCTCGATTTTATAGATAACGGGGGGAATTGAGATAACCCAATAGATAAAGGAGGAAAAGTGCAATTTGCCCTAAAAAATATTATTGTTCTCCAATGTATAACTATCGATAACTCCCAATAATGTTAATTCAAATGCAACACGCGTATCTTAAAAATTACATATTATTTTGGCGGTGCCCGAGTTGCTAGAAATCCAGTTGATCGAACCTATTTATATCGATCATATGCGCAATAACAAAATTTTATAAAAATATAAACTTTGACAAAGTTTGATTAGGTTTAACCAAATTTCACCAAGTTTGACAAATATTTTACCAAAAATCGGATCATTTGATCAAAGTAAATGAGGCATCATCTCGAAGAGCATTAAATTCCCTTTGTGTTTTACTGCACATGCATCAAAATTGGTTTTGAATCGAATGAGATATTGCAAAATCAAGCAATTGATGCAACACTTAGTCAATTTTGGTTGTCGGAAAAGTTTGACATCGAATTTGGAAGAGTATTAGCGAATGTGAATGTAAGGTACACATACTTGTGTGTTTAATTAAATAAATCCAACACTCATCAAAGGTCATACAACATCAATCTTGACCGGGCGATGTGATCTAGATGATGATTAGCGAAATAAAATGTATAGTTGCTTTGAGTTACGTTGGAATTCCAAGTGCATTATGACACTAATACATTGACAACTCACTATTTTTATTGTTTTCAAAGTACAAAAACAGTTTTTATTTTCACTCAATTCCGAACCAAAACAAAACCACAAATATCATCCCACCTGTATCACTTTTGATGCATGCACGGTATCATGAGAGACATACTCGTCCTCAACTGAATCAAGTGTTTTCATTTATTTGTTATTTAGTAGTGTTAGAAGCAAAGTAGTCAATTCCGTGCCGTTCCGGCTGGAACACCCGGAATATATTGTTCCGGTACTCTACCCAATACAAGAAACACCACTGAAACGTACTTGTAAATATTTCGGGTGTTTCGGTTTGGGTGTTTCGGGAATGAGCAATTTTTTTTTTTTTTTTAGAATAAATTTTTATGTTAATGTGTTTTAAGTGACTTTTAGCTTTTATATTCATGTAAGAAAGAATGAAATTTTATTTTATTTTTTTATCAATGAAAGAATGAAGTTTTATCATTTATGTTCAATAATTTATATATATATATATATATATATATATATATATATATATATATATATATATATATATATATATATATATATATATAGCAGTAAACCGAAAACGGTACACTAGTATTAGCTAGTACTAAAATATTTCATTCACCTCACCAAACTGAAACGGCTTCCGGTACGATATTGACCACTTTGGTTAGAAGGGATAATTGGAATTTGATACCATCTTTCATCTAACACATTCCTCACGGATAACCGAACTTTTGAATCTTTGTTTCTGGTTTGAGGCACGATTTTACCTAAATTAAATTAGAGGGCCTTAAGGCCGTTAAAACCATGCATGACTTTAAGTTGAAATCATTTTAGGTAAGTGAACAACCACACCCTTAGAATTCCATTGATTAGTGGAAATTCTACTTCTTACACTTGTTACCCACGTACCAACACACACTCTTATGCATAGACGCTTAGTATCGACAATAGCCAAAAGTAAGAAATATATATATGACTAATTTTGATAAGATGTCACAAAATTATACTAAAATAACATAAGTATAATAATCAACTGTAATCATGTTTTTTTAAAAAAATTATTTAACATATATATAATTTTAATTTTGATTTTTTTTTTTCTTCAAAAAAGTAACATAAAATATATGTATTTCTTTTTTTCTCATTTATGTTTCTTATCCGAATTTTGTTTTTATCAGCTTTTTAGAACCTAAAACCGGAAAAAGGTATGTGCGTATTCGATATCATATAATATTGTACACTATTAATATGACACTGCCATTGTAGTATCACTGCATTAATTCATAAAAATAAAAAAATAAATAAAAAAAATAAAAAACCTTAGTAGTATATAATATCATTATATTCCAAACGGAAGTGAGATTTATTTCTTCTTCCAAACTTATGTTTGGTGAGGTGTTGTTGTCAATCGGTCAAGCTAATTAATGGAATATTGCAAGTGGCTTGACCAAGAACAAAAAAGTAGGCACAAAAGAGACTTAAGAATTTTATCTTTTTTATGTTGCAATCGCAAGTGTTGAGCACTGATCCTTCTAAGTCAAGATCAAGAGTCTTCTATGGCATTGAAATATTTGACAGGACTAGATAGAAAAGACGAAGAAGAGATCACCATAATTAAAAATTGGATGCTCTTGTCTTATGTAATTGAATATGGAGTCCTTAACACTGTTACACAGAATTTTGCTACTCAACATAGAGTGCATACCTAATAATAATAGGATTGTTTAAGAAACTTTGATATCAATGCATCACAGTAACCAAGGAAAATAGATTTTTTTTTTTTTTTTTCAACCTTGGGTGTCCGGGCCAACATTCCGTAGATACAAGCACCTCAACTAATTCCAAGAAACACGCAACACTCAACTAGCACGTGTACCACGATAGGCACAAAGTTTTGTCTTGGGTAGGTGGCCTGGAGGGGACTCGAACTAGTGAACATTAGGGAGCACACCCAAGACCGAATGAGTTAAACTACCTCACAGGGTTAAATAGATTAAGTTTTTGAAAATCGAAAAAAAATTACAAGGATAAATAGAAGTGATCCATACCATATTGTAAATTTTATTGTTTTCTAGCAATATAGAAGTGAGGTTGAAGCTTGTGCACTTATCCCACATTGGAAACATATATACAAATTAAGTTTTGAAGGTGTTTATAAACGCTTTAAATGAATAAAGTGGACCAATAGATATGTGGCTCTACTATTCACACACGTACGTGTGTGAAGTAATGTGGTGCACTTGGCACTTGCACATGTGATTAAGATTGGACAGTTAACCCCAAAGTCGCATTGTTCTTTCTGATTATATCAAATTCTTCAACATATCACAATTTGTTTCCCTCTTGTTTTTATCAACAATTAATGTGAAAACCCTAACCTCCTCTTTCTCAAAAGAAGGACTCCACTAACTAAAAACAATCAACCAATACATGGTAAAACTCAACAACATACAAGAATGCTCCTAAAAGTCCTAACAACTTGATAAAAAAGATAAGGATTAATTAATTGAAAAACAAAACTACCCAACACCCACGTCTGCGCCAATTACTCCAAAATGCACTTACTAGTGCATATATGTGGGACCTCTAAATATCCATGCACGTAACATACTGATTATTCTTTAATAAAAAAAAGGCGCATGATTGTTATTTGGGATTAAGTATTAAAGCTAATACACTCATTTCTCTTCAAAAAGACATAAGATAAGATTAGACTTTCGAAAACAAAGTTGTTGGGAATAATAGGAACCAAGAAAATCCATTCGAAGTTGGGATGAAAGGTTTGGAAAATTAGGCAAGCATTTTGATGTGGAAAAACGTGCCAGGCTTTGTTGATCACTAAATTGAAGTTTCCAAGACTCTTGTTTAATGAGTTATTAATTTTTACAATCGTTTAAGTCACAAGTTATAAATGGTAAGTCAGTACTATCATAGTCTCTCATTACTAGTACTACATTTATTTTCTAAATATTTTCACCAATCACAACCTGTCACTTCAACAAATTATCAAAATAAGTGTATTCGTAAACTTATTCAATTATATCAATAAGAAATGTGCTTTCCATAAGTCATTCTCCAGTATCTCTTACATCTTTTTTACAAAATGAATCATAAATAAGAATAAGTTCAGCTAACAAGGGCCCTAGGGACAAAAATTAAAGAATAATAAATATACAATCATGAATTGCAATGTATGTTTTTTTTTTAAAGAGAAGTACACATGTCAATAATTTATTAGTTTACAATCACAAATTTATTATGGTTGTTTGTGTTTTTCTTAATATATGTGTAATTAAACTTTATTTTTTGAAAGAGTATAAAATATTAATTAATTAAGTATTAAATACACTTTAACATATACCCTTAGAGCATTCTTTAGCAAAACCTAATTGGTTATGACCACCACAATTATTTTTTGCTAGACATAACAAATGTAAACTTCAGGGGTAGGTATTAGGTATGACATATTTCCCAAGCAAATTAACTAAAAGAACTTCATAAATTTTTATAGAACTTTGTATATAGAGTCTTTCAAGAAAAAATCATTAAGAAATGACTAAAATATTCGAGAATGGAGAAAAAGTTTTCCACAAGAAAGGGCAGTCTAACTTTTTGTTTCACATTCCTGTTGAAAACTCAAGTAAATAGAGGAAAAATGCTCTCTCTCTTCATTTTGCTTATCTATATTTTTTTAAAAGATATTTATTAAAGAAAGGCAACCAATTTGTGTGCATAAAGTATGAACACACGAGGACTAAAAAATTACAAGAGCATGTCTATGAGAATCTGATATATTACCGTTCTGGTAACTACGAGAGTTACATTCATAACTTTAAAAACGTTCATTTGATACATTCATAACTTTAAATACGTTCATATATATAACAACATTCTATCTTTCACATTACATTCATTCACTTTTAATTCATGCACCTAGCACTCTTTCCCATTAAACATTAAACAAAATTTATAGGATGAATCCATATATAATATCTACATTTTAATCTTATGATCCATATCCAATTTTACTTCTTAAAGAACACACCCTAATTCTCAATAAACTAACAAGAATAAACAATGGTCATTGAAACTAATAAATGCGAGTAGAAATTAAATGATAACCCAAAAGACCAAAACCTCATTTCAGCAGTGTATCCTCTTATTATCAATTAATCACCATGTTCGATAAGTATCATTAACAATTATAAATACTTATTATATCAGAAGAATCATAGCAACACCTATTTTCTGCACCTTAAATTATTCATTGAAGCACCAATAAACCTGGTGGCCAGTCCCTCTCTAAATAGTACGTAAGCTAATCTTCGCAATCAAAAGGAATATAATGAGATTTTGACTAACAATTGATATGATACAACAACAAATACACTGCAGTGAAGCATATAAATACAATTTACAAGCCGCATGCTTTACACGGATCCCAGCTATAACTAAATGGTGAAAAGGGACCCTCTTAATTTCCACAAACGTCGAATAGTTCTTGTTCAATGGTTGTTTCCATGGTTCCCCATCTATTTGCATATATGCATCTTTCCACTCTCCACCTCTAATTTCCATTCGAATAGCTGCAGCCTGAAAAACAAAATAAAATTTAATTGAAGCACTCATATTTGATTGAGAGGGCTCAACCATCAACGTTATCACAATTGAAAAGGAATAGAACAAATTTATCTTATTATATATTATTCGTTTAGCATTTGGAAAGCTCTAATTGCTTCAAATCCAAATAAGTAGAAGACGTGAAACATAAGGCTAGAAAATCAAATACCCAAATATGGAAGAAAGAAGATACCATTTAATAACACAATAACGTTTTCTAAGCTCCTAATATAGGAAGGGTCTCCTTCAAGTAGTTGAGTGGTCCCTCAAAAAGGCCGGCAAGACCAGAGGCGGAGCTGTGTACAAGCTTGACTGGGCTATAGCTCAGTCAAGCTTTTTTTTTTTTTCAAAATTTCATAGGTAATTTATTATTATTTTTTTAATAATCATGTACCTAGCCCTGTCTAAATTTTAATCACAATCTCAGCCCTAACCCAGTCCAATTTACTAGCCCAACAATTCCAATTTAAAACCCAAAATCATCTCAACATAAAATCAAGCCCAGGAATTTCAATCAAACCCCAACCCAAATAATTCCAATTTCATTATCATCTAAACATAAAATTCCCAATTAATTCCAAAAAAAAAAAAAAACTCACAATCAATTAATAAAAAAACCTCATTGACACTGTGGACTGCCGTGCGTCGGCTAGCCTCAGCAGTGGAAGACGGCGCATCTCCTCTGCCGGTCCGCTCGGAACAGGTATGGTTTCTCTCTCAGTCTCTCTTTCGCTCTCGGCTCTTTCATCTTTGCCCCTCCACGCCGTCACGCGGCCTGACGATCACGGGCTCATGGCCACGGCCACACAGTCATGGCCTCACCTCACGCATGGTCACCACCACACCGACCACCAGGACCAGCTCTCTTTCTTTCTTTCTTTTTTCTTCTCTCTTCTCCCCTTCTTTCTTTTTCTTCTTTCTTCTCCAGTTGACTCCGGTCTCCCTTTCTTTCTTTCTCTCTCTTATTTTCTTATTCAATGATTCTCTACAATTACTTATTTCAATTAGCAATTTGTTTTTTATTAATTCTTTATTCATTCATTGTTTCAGTACTAGTACACTTTGCTTTTGTCAATTTAACACGTTACCAGTACACAGTACATTATGTGTCTATGTCACTCTATCAATAACTTTTTATTTAATTATTTTGGATTATTAAGTTAATAGTTATTTTTATGAAGATGGTTTCTTGCATGTTGTTTGATTATCTTCATCAAAATAAAAAAGAACTTGCTAAAAATATTGATTCAGATTCGATAATTAATGATTTTTACTCTATCAAGAATTGTAGGGCACCACTTAAGTAGTATCTATTTTTTTTTTGTTGCTAAGATTAGGATAGTATCTATTGTATTTGCATTATATATATATATATATATATATATATATATATATATATATATATATTTTTTTCTTTTTGCTTATGTTTGGAATATGCATTGAGCGGTAAAGTTTATTATGTCTCCCTCTGACTAGGTGTATTTTTTTTTCTATTTAATAAAATTTTCTCGTATCGTCGAGATTTATTTACTTGATATTCTAGCCCACCTTAAAATAAATTTCTGGCTTCGCCCCTGGGCAAGACAATTTCGTTTTGGTCCAAACTCCAGATTGATAGGAGATGATAAAAGTCTTGATGCCAGCAACAAACAGAATGAAAGATATTCATATTTTGTTAGGGTTCTAGTCAAGGCCTACATAAAATTCACATATGCCAAGTAGTAGATTCAAAAAACTGACATCCACATACGAAAGAAAGATGGCTCAGCAAGCTAAATTAAACTCTACTGTTGATGGTATAACACCTCTTTTTTTATCTTTTTTTTTTGGCTAAACGATGGTAGTACACCTCAAAGCTCAAAGCATAATCAAACTCATAGATATAGTGGTCAAGACATTCAACCAGACCTTATTTGCAATGTAAGGTTTTTAATTGCGTAAATGGTGAAAACCATAAGCAACTTGGGCATCCATTATTCCTGTATGAGAAAATGATAAAATATAAGAAGATTCACAATAACAAATAAAAAATTCCAATGTAAGAAAAATCTCAAATTGTGGCCAGTCAAACCAAAGTTTTACAAACAAAACTCTTCTTACTCTTGAAAGTTTGTTTGTGTGTATGTGTGTAGATAACAGCATTAATTTGAGGTAACATGTTTAGTACCCTAAATAGTAGCAATGGGCCTTAGATTCAATCTATTCTTTCTTTCTTTCTTATAACTAAGATATATTTCATTGAAAAATAGATTAAATCATGTTCACGATAATAAACACGAAATAAAATAATTATGCAGAAGGTTAAGTGAGGAAGCAGAGTCTAAAATAGGAATGCTAGCTTGGCGTGGTGATTTCCAGAAGTTCACATGAGCACCAGTAAGGGATTCAGCATGGCATATGAAAGCTTCCTTTGGGTTGACCATTTTAATGAATTTCTGGGTAGTTGCTATAGCATTCAAGATTTAAATTCAATCCATGCTAATGAGCTGAGAGATGAGCATATATCATAATGTACCATTCTCCTACCAAGTGAAATACCATATCGAGACCAATTTAAGTTCAACTAGTCAAGTCAACATACCAATGCTAAAGTAATTATAAAATACTCCTTCATAGCAAGTCAATTTCTCGGGCAAGCCCCCCTCAACTTCCAAACCCTGCAGTTGCAAGAAAGACTTGCATCACAAGACCATCCAAAAGCAAAGAGTCTTGACTAGCAATAAAGATGCATTAAAACACAAAAAATCAAATGAAACTTATGCATTATGATTTTATGAGCTATTTGACTTAAGTATTTAAATTATTCCATCTTATTTACCCAAACCAACTCTGACTACTGTCATCATATCCTCTTCAACTCTATATGCAGAGAGGGCGTCCATTTGTTTCTTTTTCCATTTGTTTCATTGTAAAAGGTTTTCAGCTAAAAGTATTATGTTTCGATGTTTGATTGTATTCTTGAAAATGTTTCAAATATTTTTCATTATTTGACATAATTTAAAATAAGAAAAATAACTCTGCCTCGGAGAATCCACACTCTAAATCCCAAGCAAAATATCGTTTTGGCACTCTAAAGTCTAGTTCGACTTCCATTTCTATGATGCTAAATCGGCACTATAATTGACAAACTCTGAGAGGGTGGTTATGTGCGAGAAATCATGGAGTGGCGGGGGTGTTAAGTGCAAAATCAAAGAGGGGGGTTTCTTGTGGGAAGTAGGAAGTTGTTTCCTATATGTTTTTTTGAGTAAAACGATTTCCAATATTTTACAAAAGATTTTTTAGTCCAAATATCAGTTTGACCAAGTATTTTACATCGAAACAAATAGTCGCGGCCAAACACCACAGATTGGTCATACTCAACATATCAAAGACAACATCCATCTTCAAAATAATCAAACCCATAACTAGAAACCACTTCATAACAAAGTTGTTATGTGAATCCAACCCCCTAAACTGTCAAACGTGGTCAAGAACCAACAATCACAACTTAGGCGAAAATGGGATATTATTGAGCACTTTTAAAATTTAGGGAAACATTGTAAATCGGGTGAAAGATTAGAATGAAAAAGTGTAATTTGTTCCTAATATTTTATATATAATATGGAAATATTATTTACTTGATAGAAATGAATGATAAAATATATAGAAATCTTTTACATGTTTCTCATATTGAATGGTTGTCTCATGCACTATACCCTTGCGGATTTGGGGTGTGACACGCTTGATCAAGTTACTTGGAGAGACAAATTCCATTAATAATGTAGGTAAGGACTGAGTACTCCATAAGTGTTTCATCTTAAAAAAAAAAAAAAAAAGTACTCCATAAGAGAACCATTTTCAAATGTTTTCCAAGTTATTTCCGGACTATATATTGTCTTAAAGACATTAGTACATTACAACAATATTACTAAAAAGAAATCATTGAAATAACATTTTATTTTTTTATAATAGATAAAGGGGTTTGTTAGTGTGCTTACAGCCCCAGCCCCAGTGTACTAATTAAACTACTTAAACATGATAGAGATTTTATGACTATGATCCTAATTTTTGTGAGTTGGATCATGTGCACACGCAACCTTAGGCATCAGAATACTCCTTTTTGGGTGCACTTGGGATTCAGCCTTAAAAGCATTCATGTCTATAATAAGCTAGCCACATCAATAGATGTATCACCATGCCTCGAAGAAAAAATTTGCTCATTTTCGTCTATAGCAACATTGTCTGCTCCTTCACTGGATGTCCTTGAATGTTTTTCCTCATAATCTATAGATTCTATACTAGGTGAAGGTCCAAAACCTTCCGAACTGCTTATTGTAGGATTCAGTTTAGATTCATTTCTCCTAAAAGGACATGGACAGAGATCTTTCTGGTCGAAATGCTTTACCAATTCAATTAATCTCAACCAAAAGGATCCTTCTGTAGGGATAATGTTTGAGGCTGGCCAGTGAAAGTGAAGGAACTTCGCCACATATATCAAAAGGGAACACATGGAAGCCACTCCAACTATGATGAAAAGGCCCCCAAAGCTATACACACCAAGACTAGGAGAATATGAAGAGATTTCAGCACTACTTCCATCTACGCATGTAGTTTGACATGCAAAGTATTTCCGCATAATTGTAGTCATCTTATCTTTATCTTGAGTGACATTCAAGATCGCTCTTGAAAGGTAAGATACTAGAGGGGATTTAAGTGGGAAGGCCTGAAGAAAGAAACCAAAAAAAATTTAATCATATAATTGATAAATTAGAATATAAACTTGATTTTATTAAATGATGAAGCTTATTCATATGAGGAGTTAATGAAATAAAAATTATACTTAGACGAAGTTATGCCATATGATAACGGTTGAGAACTATATAAAAACATGCATTCATCCATTTATAACCAGTAAGAGTGGAAGAAGCTGAAAGATTTCAAAGAAAGAAGTGCTTCTCTTCCTCTTCCCTTCCCAATTTCTCTTCCATTGTGAGTGTGAGTATGTATGAGCCCATCACCTTCCAACCATTTAAAAGGATATTGATTGTTTTACACCACTTTTTCATACCAATAAAAAAAATGATGGACATCAATGTTTGTGGACATATTTACAATTTGCGGACATTGATGTCTACATTTAGGTAATGTGAACTAGAAGAGTATATAAGTTGGTAAAAAAGATTTTCATCCTGTAATTGTTACCTGCAAGATCTCTCTTACATGGGGGTGGGTCTCACATCATTATATTAAATACTTTTTCATGTGGACTAATACCTACCCTAAAGTTGCTGCATTTACCATATTGACTTGTGACCTACGAAAACATTGACCACAAAAGTATATGGATCAATATAATGTTCTTCTACAAATTAAGTGAATGAAACTTATATATAAGAAATATCTAAACAAAAATTAAATATATCTTGCATTATCGTATCACACTCTTATCCTGATTGTGTGGGAGAGGTTGAGAGAGAGAGACTCACAAAGCCGAATCCGTCAGTTTTGTAGATTAGTCCAACCATTGCATACCTAGATCCATACTTGGAGAGGAACAGCCTAATGTAGGGGATCTCATCAAAAATAGCAGCTACCCCACAATTATGACATCCCTTTGATAATGCCTCATGATACTCCTCAGGTGTTCTATAAGCCTTTAACTTGGACTCATTGATATTTAATCATTTTACAAGAAGCTCTCTAACGAAGGAATCTTCATGATATCCTACAAAGTAACCATTCCTGTTGATCACAGTTATATCAACAAATTCAGGTTTCAATTGTTGTACCGTCAACATTGAAGTTAAGCTTGCTGTATAACTCTGTGTTAGGATGAGAACCATAAAGGCCCATATGATCAGCATAAATCGTGACCAATTGTTGACCACTTTTTCCCCTAAAACACCATCAATTAATATATCATGACCACGTATAAAGTGTTAATTAACATGTTTAAAAAAAAAAAATCGTTTATAGGGGAGAAGAGAATTTACTATTACTAGAGGTGAGTGTTGCAAAGGAGAACAAGAAAATCGTGCCAATCTGTTGATCAGGGGGGCCTCTAAACTTGGTATTGACACGGTGTTCAAGAACCCATGTTACCAAACCTATAAAAATGGAGACTGCACCGATTGCTAACCAAAGATCCCAACTTAGTGGCTTTAAGAAAATCCACATATTTTGCTTTTCGTTATCTTTCATCGAAACCACCATTGACACTCCTGATTCATAATAAGGTAATGTAAAATCCACATATGAGGAGCGATTAGCCACAATTGTTGTGTCTCCAACCACAGCATCGAAATTCTGCATTTTGAGAAAGAGAGATGTTACAATTAGGAATATCATATAATTATGAAGTTAAATACAATAACAAAGTATTGTTGTAAGCAAAAAAAATTAATCACCTTAAGTTTGATTTGGTAAAGAAGCTCATCGTAAGTTCCTGCACTCTGCCTATGTTGATTCACATAGGGCATAAACTCATGTGGAAGTGGAAATGGTAACATATCCAGCACAGCATGGAACAAATCAATTGAAAACCCAGATATTTTTGGTTTATCGTTTTGATCAGGATGCCATTCAACTTTTAGAAATTCATTAAAACCAAAGAATGATGGAACCCCAATCCTCAACTTTTTCGGCTGGTTTGTTATGTCTCCAGGCCAGATTGGTTGCTTAAGTATCTCTTTAGAAATTGAGTATGCACCTATTTCAGTAGTAGTGTTGTCATCTGCTTCTCGTGAAAGTCGTTCTTTCTTGGGGTTCCAATATCCAATAATCCTCTCAGTGTTTCCTATCACATTGAAGATTTCAAAGGCTGAAGCTTCCAACTATCCCTTAACTAAACGAAAGTACCCACTGAGGCCTTTAAATTCAGTGCTTCTAATTGTGTTGAGAAGCCTTGGACCCATTTCGGAAACTCCTATGGCTGCTAGGTCTAATTTACATTCACTAGCATTTTGCTTCAAAAAGCTAGAATTCTACTTTATATTGGCCTTCTCCACTGCCATAGGAATGCCCAAATCGTATCATATGCTCGAAATCCAAAGAGGTTTGCTTTTCCTGATGAGGTGAAATTTTTTGCCAATCTTCTTTCAAAATCTTCAACATTTGTTGAGATTGGTATATATGGCCTAATTCCCAAAACACCTTGCATTGAGTCCATGATCTTTGAATCAATAGGATCTAACAAACTTGATAGCCCTTGTGTGATTATCCATGCATACCCTTCACTCATCATTCCTGAATTCTTTACAAGTACAAAAAGCTTTGAGCCAAGAGAAGCAGTCATATGCACAAGGAATATTTTTGATTGCATTGCCTTCAACTTTTTAAGCTCCTCCAAAATATCGCTTTCTTTTGAAGATGGATGAATGAGACTTCTGTAAGGAAATCGGATATCAACCTTTTGGAAAGCATCTTTCAAATATAGAATTAGGCTGTTTCCATAATCTGTGTCTTCATAGATAGGGATGACTTCTTGCCAACCATAAGCTTGAACTAAGGAGGTTATGGCTTTCACCTGACCCGAGTCATCTTGGGTTGTCTGAATGAAAAATGGGTTATGGTTTGGGGAAAGAAAAGGACTTGTGGCTAAGAAAGAAATGATGGGAACCTAAGCCTTTTCACCAAGATCTGCAACATACTTAGCTTGTGCTGACTTTTAAGGTCCTAGGATGGCATGCACTTTTTCGTTCTTCATTAGATCTAGAGCTGCATTCCACACGAAAAATCAATGTTCACTAGAAATTTGTACAATTGTATACTCTCATGCAACTACTTGATACAATACCTTAGGTTATTCTTAGGATTGGATGTATGAAAATTTTCCAAAATTTGGAATTTCATGCATGAGTATTAAAACAATGGGGATCGTATATATTGAACTAAAGTTCAATAGTACTACTACTAAATCAAACATGATTTTGTCCACAACTTAGTAAAAACTCATTTTATTTTCTAAAAATAAATTCTCTTTCATTTTACATTTAGGGATATAAGGATGATTGGATTTTTTTTCCCCATTAAAAGAAAAGATGCTATGATTCTTAGAGTTAAATCTTAAAGTTTGGGACATATTCTACTTTATCATCAAAATAAATAAATAACTCATTTAGTGTTTCCATTATTATATTTTCTTATATTACATTATATATGTTAAGGCATATATAAGTGATATCTAGTATTTAATCTATACAAGGCATGAATGAGTCTCGTTTACCCTACCCCATCTCGCCCTAGCTCACCCTTAATATGTGTGTGTGTGTGTGTATATATATATATAATCTTTTGTATAGATATTCTATTGTCGTCCCTAACACCTCTCTTTCTCTCACACAATTGCCTTCCCCTTGTATCTCTATCTCTACCTCACCGATGTTGAATTCATCTTATTACAGATGATAAAATACCTCTAACCCATCTCACTCCCGACATGTGGTGCTCTCACCCCACATGGGTTTTCTTCACCTAGAAGAAGGGAGGGGACAGGGATGGGTTACCATGATTCGACCCCATCCCAGCCCGCCTCATTGTTGTCCCTAAAACTACTCTTTGCATAAACATATTCCGTGTTCTTCTAAAAGTATTCTCCTCTTCACATATGGGAGGACCTCTTGGGCCAAAGTCACCAAATGTTTTTAAGTTGCCTAATTTTACCTATTATAATAAATAAATAAAACAAAAGAATTGTGGGGCCCCCACTAACCGTAGTTCCACCCTTTGAATTATCAAAATAGCCCACTAAGCATTTGGCTTAATAGTGTAGTCCCCTCCCTTGATCCTCACTCCTAAAGGGCGTGGGTTTGAGTCTTCATTTATACAAAATTAGAGTAGTGTGTGCGTGTGTTTTTATCGTTAATTCAAAAAAAAAAATTATCAATATATATCTTTTTTTATGAAAGAGCTAGGGTACGTTTGGTACACTGTAATGGTTATTACATTTTAATAGTAATCAATATTACAAGGAATAAAAGAAGTTGTAATATAATAACTATTACCATTCATTTGTTTGGTAAAAACACATAAATAGAACCCTGAATCTATATTCTATATTTTACTACAACTTAATTAATATAATATTAATAATTTTAAAACATTTTTTAGACTTGAATTTTGAATGTTATATATATATATATATATATATATATATATATAGAGAGAGAGAGAGAGAGAGAGAGAGAATTTAAAAAAAAAAAAAAATTTGGAGACTTGGATATATGGTTTTTGGAATTTTTTTGAACTATGATGTAATCTAAGGAATATCTATTAAGGCCATTTTGATAAGTAATAACTATTTCTCATTATTCTCTATAATGAAAGTGTTATTAAACAATCAAATAATTATTTCTTAAGAATAGTTATTACATTACTGGACCTATTATATATATATATATAGAGAGAGAGAGAGAGAGAGACACACACACACAACAACAAACAATGATAATAAACTTTATCATAACATGGTGGAAAATATTAACATTTTGGAACTGCATGTATATTTTGTGCACCAACATGTTTAAATATGATTAGCTGTTTGCTCCATCCATGGAGTGATGGAGTCTTGGAGAGGTCACGGAGTTTATCACAGCTACAAAACTGATACTTTACAACATGCCAAGAATTGTTTGTAAAAAGGTGAAGGTGCAAAATAAAAAAGCTGAGATCAATTCTGAACTTAAATTGAACCAGACTGCACCTTCAGAAGTTTTTATATTAGTATGTGAAGGAAGCAATTGCCATGGGGCCCCCTTTAAGCTTGAGATCCATCAATTAGTATATGGACCAGAATCTACACCAATTCTAAAGTTCTTAGTCATAAGCTTAATTTAGTGGAAAAGGGTAGGCTCCTGTACTTGGTACTCCAAAAGTACAATGATATAATACTCCCTACTCTAGTGTACTGGGTTACATGAATTAAGTTTATTAATAATTGGTACTCTAAAAGTACAGCGATATAATACTCCCTTCTCTAGTGTAATATTGGGTTACATGAATTAAGTTTATTAATAATTTACCGGATCCTTATTAAAAATCTTCTTACTATATGTAAGACTTTAGCTTTGTAGGCCACGTTATTTTAGTATACTATGTTAATAGACAAAGGTTAGTTACAAACCAGTTTGTAATGTAAGGCTACAAACCCACTATATGGCAACTCATCTACATGTATTATTTAAACAAGTCACATAACTCATTAAATACGTCATGTGACTAAAAGTACATATGGATAATCTTATTAGTTATCACATAATGAGTTTGTTATCTGAAGTTGCAAATGATTTGTAGTTAAACACTGTCCGTTTTAACACTTTTCCTTGCTTTTTGGATGATTATTGTTGGCACGATTTAAAAAAAAAAAAAAACCATTTCTGGTGGCATTTCATAACGTAGAATGATAGATGCGTATGTGCATATGCGGAGCATCTAACTTTACGTACCTGCAGATGCCGCAGCAATGACATCATCCCTAGAATCCTTTTTGCGGAGAAAGAGTCTTGTGCGATAGTTATTATTGACAGCATAAACGTCTGAGAGCGCCATGGACATATGGCTATCTGCCACTCTTCCCACCGGAGAGGTCAAATCCAAAACTACGCCTACTAGAATGACCTCATTTGCCATCAAAGGCTCACCCCAGAGGCTGAGCAAGATAAAGGTCAGGCAAAAGTGGAGGTGCTTCAGCTGGTTTTCCGTTGTCAAGCTAAACTTTGCTAGCTGAGGGGACTAATAAGTTAACTTTATATTGTTTGATGTCGTGAGTTGGAACAAATGAAAATGCTACTTAAAGACACAAGGCTTCGACGTTGAAATCTTTGGGCAACTTACTGTTGACTGGCTTTAGTTTGCCAGATGAGTGGCCCAAATTATAGCCCCTCTGATCAGGAAGAAAATGCTGCTTAAAGACACAAGGCTTCGACGTTGAAATCTTTGGGCAACTTACTGTTGACTGGCTTTAGTTTGCCAGATGAGTGGCCCAAATTATAGCCCCTCTGATCGGGAAGAAAATGCTGCTTAAAGACACCAGGCTTCGATGTTGAAATCTTTGGGCAACTTACTGTTGACTGGCTTTAGTTTGCTAGATGAGTGGCCCAAATTATAGCTCCTCTGATCGGGAAGAAAATGCTGCTTAAAGACAAAAGGCTTCGACGTTGAAATCTTTGGGCAACTTACTGTTGACTGGCTTTAGTTTGCCAGATGAGTGGCCCAAATTATAGCCCCTCTAATCGGGAAGAAAATGCTATTTAAAGACACAAGGCTTCAACGTTGAAATCTTTGGGCAACTTACTGTTGACTGGCTTTAGTTTGCCAGATGAGTGGCCCAAATTATAGCTCCTCTGATCGGGAAGAAAATGCTGCTTAAAGACACAAGGCTTCGACGTTGAAATCTTTGGGCGACTTACTTTTGACTGACTTTAGTTTGCCAGATGTGGCTTCGACGTTGAAATCTTTAGGCAACTTACTGTTGATTGGCTTTAGTTTGCCAGAAGAGTGGCTCAAATTATAGCCCCTTTGATCGGGAAGAAAATGCTGCTTAAAGACACAAGACTTCGACGTTGAAATCTTTGGGCAGCTTACTGTTGATTGGCGAGCTCCTAATACTTTATTCCTCAGATCAATAATGAGTTTTCAATAGAGTTGGCCCCACAAGGATTGTTTTATAACCGTCAACTTCCAATATTCACACTGAATTTGTCAATGGCCCTTCTATGCATGTGATTGATTATTCAGCAATCACACATTCACATCAGGGAAAAATATAAAAATCACCATTGAACTTTGACAGCAACTATCAAATACTTTTTTAAAATATCTTGATTGCCTCGCAAACAACATTTAACATCGTTTATATATTTTTTCTATATTTTACCTTTCACATTATTGTAAAAATTTATAAATATTGATGTCTACGTGTGCATATAAATGTTCACAATTTATAAATATATGTCCATACTAGGTGGTGTGTGCACACCTTGATATGTAACAATATTTATTCTTATCTCAAAATCAAATTTCCTCTCATCCCAAAGCAAGCTAGACCCCTTCTTATTCCGTTAATGAATTACAGTATACCATTACAGTCTGTTTGGGATTTTCGCAAGTAGCAAAGCTTTGCTGAAGAACTCTTACGACAAAAGGTTTTAATTGAAAATTTGTTTTGTATTTGGAACTTTACTAAATTACAGTGATAAAATGTTTTGAAATTTTGACACTTGTTTGTTATAAATTGCTTCGAAGTTATGACACCCGTTTGATATTCAAATAAATATATAAACTTTTAGATGTGAGAAATAAAAAATAAAATAAAATAAAATAAAAGATATAATAAAAGTCCTTTGTATTTTCATTTTTAATCTAATTAATTCAAATAATAGCAAATATTTATTATTATTATGGGTAAATTACCTCTCTATGGTTTGACTGTTTCACAATTTAGTTCACAAAATATCAATTATTATGGGTAAATTACCTCCTTGTTAGGATTCTATCCAAATTTAGCCATTTTTTTTTTATATACGTATGGAACATTTGAGCAATTTTATAGGACTAATTATTTGATGAAAATGCCCCTAGCTCCAAATCCATCTACATTCCATGCATTCTCCATATTTTTTTTCTTTAGAAAGTGAGAGGAAACAATAACAAAAATAAGTGTCATGCCCTGAATCCAATGTTTGCGCTAATAAGCACGTGATAACAACCGCACACCTATAAGCTTCACCTTAGAAGCGCGCAAGGCACCACTAAATTTCAATAATTCTCCTCTAAAAGGGATTCAGTAACAAATATAAATTCTATTGAATATTCTCTAAGAAACAAAAGTTGACCGTTTATCATTAGTTAATATATATCTAATAAATCATTATTAAAAAGAAATTCCATGCATGTGTTATACTTTTAGGACTAAAAACTACATTTGCAGGCCATGTTTGATAGAAAAATATATTAGCAAATATATCAATACCTTTTTGTGGAAGGAAATAAGTTTTTCTTGGCATGGAAAATTTGTTTTTTTCCTTGTTGTGGAAGAAAAGTTTCTTATTGAAGAATATATTGAGTATTATTCCGTGTTCATCAAGGAAGAGAATTGGAGGTTTATAAATAGGTATTGCTACAAAGGGTTTGATGGTTTTGGCCCAAGGTTTCTCCCACATGAATCGGTTTCTTCATAAAATAATTTGGTAACTTTGGGGGTCAAAAGACAGTCATACTTGTGTATTGAGAGGTTTGTTTGTTTTGTTAGTATGAGAGTCATTGAGTGTATTGGGGCTTTACTTGGACAAAGTCTATGCATGTAAGGTTTGTGAGTTAGTTTGTGTTTTTGTGAGAGTTGTGAGTGTTGTTTGTGAGAGTAGTGGTGGAGCCAAAAAATTTATTCAAGGATTACAAACTAAATATATCAATAAATTTCAAAATTTATTCAGGAAGGACAAACTAAATATATTAATAAATTTTAAAGTCACACACACACAAATGAGAACATTTTATCAAGTCATATTTCAGAACAAATATTTTTTAATTATTAAATCATGTATAATTTTCCTTTAAATTAATTAATCACAATTAATATTCTTTAAACATTTTAAATCAATGTTTTTTTGTTAAATAATTTAAAGACTAAACATTAGAATATAATAATAGTTTTAAAAAATATACAAAAATATACAAATCAATTAATTTCAGATAAATTAAATAATGAATGTCACTTTTTATATGCATTAACATATACCATGTAAAATAAGGAAAATATACTTATGACAAAAACTAAATACCCCCCCCCCTCCCCTCCCCTTTTGTATTTATGAATAACAAGTAAAACGTGTCCCAAACTTTTTAACCATGTATTCCCATAATGTGTTTAAAAGAAGTCAAAATTATATTTGAGAAAAATGTGTTTAAAAGACGTCAAAATTATATTTTTGAAACTGTTTTTTGTTTTTAGTTTAAGAAAAAATAAACAAAACCATTATCATTATTTTTTAGAGTTTAATTTTTATGTTCTATAAAATAATAGATCTTCTTTTTTCTTCTAAAAATTACAATCAAACAAATTCGAAGATCCTTCTTTCCAATGAAGACTTTGGTTGGGATGATGAATAAGTGAGAGGACGGAAATTGTTGGAATAATAGAAAATGTAGGAGGATAAAAAATAAATTAATTTTTCACGACGTGTATTTGGTACAGAGTATGGAAAATTGAAATAATGAAAAAAAAAAAATATATATATATATATATATATATATATATATATATATAGATATGAACGTATTTATGAATATTATCATTAATGAAAATAACATACTGTGCATCTAAATAGAAGTAGGATTACCATTCCTCCAAAATTCACGGTTGAAATAAGTTTATAGGCTTTCTTGATATTACAACTATCATACCAAGTCTGACAAAAATAAAAATAAATAAAAATAAATAAATAATAATAATAATAATAATAATAATAATAATAATAATTAAAGTTGGGGCTGGTAGAGAAGGAAAAAAATAAAAGAAGAAGAAGAAATTTTGGAATGACACGTCGGCGCTGGCAAGCGCTAGTGCTCATGCTGAAATAGCGTCGTTTAGGAGAACCATGAGATGGAGAGATTAAACCCAAATTTGAAAATCCGGCCATCCCAATGCAATTGGCCATAAAATGCTTTCTTATTGGAGGATAAAAGTTTCCTTCAAATATGTTAGAATATTAGTCACAAGCCCATTATCGGGCCCATATTACACTATTAGGTATTATATTGTACTATTGGGTTAACTATTGTACTGCTAGGATAATTGAGCTCTATATATAGGCTTCTAAGAGCATCTCCAAGAGCAGTTTAAAACTACTCTGTATCTCTATTTATAGAGTATAAAACCAAAAACTCAGCTCCAGCAGTCCTCCAAAAGCGCTCTTCGTCTTCAAATTTTTTTACAAAGTGAACAGTAACCTTTCATTTTTGAAAGGTTACTGTACACTTTGTAAAAATTAAAAAACTAATTTTTTTCAGCTCTGACCCCACCATATCAACTAATATTTCTTCCGGATTTTTTCTCTCTCCTCTCATTTCTTCCGAAAATTTCTCTCTCTTCTTCTCATTTGCTCTCTCTTCTCTCTGCTCTCTCTTCTCTCTTTGCTCTTTCGGCCTTTTGGGTTTTCTGTTGAAGCACGGTGGTGGCTTGGGCTTGCCGGCGATTCGGTGGTGGTGGTTGATTTGGTTGATTTGGTGGTGGTGGTTGATTCGGCCTGGACGAGAGAGACCCACCCCACGATCTCGGCCTAGACGAGAGAGACCCATGCCACGGCCTGGGCTTGCCGTCCCCGATCCCAACAGTCTGGAGGTCACCCGTGCCGATCTCGGCCTGGACGAGAGAGACCCACGCCACGGCCTGGGCTTGCCGTCCCCGATCCCAACGGTCTGGAGGTCACCCGTGCCGATCTCGGCCTGGACGAGAGAGACCCACGCCACGGCCTGGGCTTGCCGTCCCCGATCCCAACGGACTTGCCGTCCCCGATCCCAACTCGTGCTTTTCATAACGCTCTCTCTCTCTCTCAGAAATTAGGGTTTCTCTCTCTCTAAAATCATCTCGAAGTGAGAGCTTTGAGCCTTTGAGCGAGCTTTACTCAGTTTTTTTTTTGAGCTCAGCGTTTGCAGCTGAGGAATTGATTGATTCAATCTCACATGCGTGAAAAAATGTATGAAATTTGGTTAAGATTTTGAGCTTGAATAATGTATGTTTTTGATTTTGTGAAAGATTTTAGATCTGATTTATGAGTTATGAATGTGTGAAATTTGCTTAGTTTGAGCTAAAATATGCGATTGTTGAAATTCCAGTTCCTCGAGCTAGGGTCTCGAAGCTTCGTTTCGCAATCTGTGAAGTTTCTGGATCGCGGAGCTTTGTCTTGTACTGAGCTTTGCTGAATTGTTGAGCTTAGTGTTTGTTGCTGAAGATTTTGCGGAGTGAACAGTTTGTGGTTCCGATTCAAGCATACGCATGAAAAAAAGAAAGGGTCACCGGAAGTGGAGTCGGCCTGGAGGTGGTGGAGCCGTGCCGTTTGGTGGCTGAGAAAATTTTGGTTGCTGAAATTAATTTGAAATAATTAATCTGTTTTTTGGTTGGTTGCTGTTTGTTTCGTTGGTTGTTGTTTGTTTGGTTGCTGTGAGAAATTGATTTGGGTGGGAGTTGGTTATTTTTGGTGGGAAGTAATAATAAAAAAGTAGTTTTTAATAGAATAGAGAGTAAAATAAAGAGTACTGTTGGAGTAAAAAAAATAGAGAGTTGTTAAAAAGTGTAATTTAGAGATAAAGATAGAGATAAATTTAAAGTATTGCTGGAGATGGCCTAAGAAGCACGAACACTTCAAAACCTTCGACGTATCCGTGTCAAACACGTGTTGGTTTTCGACATACTAAGGATACTCTTGCATGCGTGTCCTCATTGTATTGGAAAGGAAAAAAAATATTTGTTTATTTAAAAAAGTTTGCTTTGATTATAAATGTGTTTTTAAAGATTTTGATAGTTGTTTTTTATATTGACAACTTAAAATAAACATAAAATAAGCCTATAAATAAATAAAATATACCTAAAGATATATATTAATCAATTAATTAATGGTCTTATCCCTACCGTGTCGTGTCCTAATTTTTCAAGAAACGTCGTATCGTTGTGTCTCGTGTTGTATCGTGTTTCGTGTTATACCAGTGTCAATGCTTCATATTAGGCTCCCATGGTATGTGATTTAGTAATATATTCATAAATTTAATATGAGATTAGTCAAGGTACGCGTATCTACGAAACGCTGGCCCAGACACCTAAGGTTAAAAATATATATATATTATATATATATAATATATATATATATATATATATATATATATATGGTATTTGAAGTGATATGGGGTTATGTCAATAGTGTGGGCATTTTCATCCATTTTTTTAGTCAGGAGATAATAGGTGGTGGTGGTTTGTTGAAGAGAGAGGGGAGAGGAGAAGATAAATAGTTTATTTTTTTTTTTTTTTATGAATTTTAAAACAAATATTTTATTAAATATTACTTTAATAATGATTGTACTTTTCAAATTCAACAGAAGGCTATTAGGATGATTTATTTGGGCTATTTGTAAACACTTTGAAAATCCAATGAAAACGCCTCAACCACTGTTTTTAGCTAGAAGCTGTATAAGAAGCATCAAATATTAGAGAAATTATTAAGTCCACAAGTGAACAAGCTTAATGGTCCACCTATCCAATAATTAAATCACATAGATTTCAATTCAATGACTTAGAGATAACAAATAAAAGTGAAAGACCAAAATACCCTGCCAGATCCACATTCCACCTCACGTTCACTTCCACTTCCCCATCTCTGCCATAGTCACGATTTCTTGAAGTTTGTTACCAGAAGTCCAGAACTACCCTTCCAATGAGCTTGATACGTGTACTATGGGTTCACCATGGGCCATGGCTCCATCTAACCCAACTGCACATAAAAGAAAGGCGGAGAAGTCAGAGTTTTTCTTTGCCACATACATTTGGGAATGGAGAACTCTCAGATTGTTTTAAAACTGATATTGCTTGGACATAATTGACACCTTTCAACAACACAAATGTCAAAAATTTTAGGAGACCCACCAGGTTGTTGCTCAACCGAACCATCTGTCCATTGCGCCGTGCCTTTTGCTTGAGAGAAAAAATAAAACTTGGAATTCAAGATAAAGGAGTCAAGCAGAGGAGAGTAAGGAGACGAGGGAATTATATCTATTAATATTTTCTCATTCCATTCTTCTTGATTTATGGAAACCAAGTGAAACCCATCGTGCTTCATGATGTCGTGAACCTGAATGCAGATCTAGGTTTGGGTGCCTGAATGGTTTTGGCCGGAATAGAGAGGTTGTAGCGCAAATAGTTGGGTTTGGAAGTGGAGAGAGTTGTTGCGTGTTGAACCACGATGGGTGAAATAGATTTGGGTTGTTTGGCTATGGCAGAGATGGGAAGCAGAAGTGAACGTGTGGGAGGAGCTAGAGGTGGAAGATGGAACTGACAACGATGCCGTTTAGGGGTGAAAAAGCCCCTAAAACGGTAAAACCCGCCCAGTGAGGACTGAGCCTCCTCCATTGTTCCGGTATGCTCTCGTTTTCTCTCTAGTTGTGGATTTGTAGCTTTCGGCTAATTATTTGATTTTGATGATTTGATCTTTAGCCTAGTGGTTAGTGGGTAGTGAAAGATTGTATTTGAGACATGAGAGCCACGCTTCTTGGCTGCATAACTCTAACTTTGGTCTTTTTAATTATTATTTTTATTCAATCATTTGGTCTTCTGGGGTTGCTTTGATTTCGTTCTTCTTTAATGGGTCGTTGAGTTTTTGTCCTAATTTTTGCTTTTTCTGTTTTGGATTGGGAATTGCTACAGAAAGCTCGCATTCAGATATGGCTTTTTGAGTAGCGAGACCCGAGGATCGAGGGCCGTATCATTGTAAGTTTTACTTTTATGTCTAAGCTTATATATGTTGTATATTTTAATTACTACTTAATTTTTGATAGCTTGTAGGTTTCGGATTGTTTTGTCATTGGTTTTGATGTGGTTATATGTTGTTCACTGTAGATGATGTTTTCAGTTGGACTTTACATTGTAGCATTTGCGATTTAGGGTTATTTTAGCTTGAGAATGATATAAATTTTATTTATTTACAATTTGTAGGGAAAATTAAATTTGGGGGGGTGGGTTACAGTGTTTGAAATTGGCGTGACAGAAATTTAGTAAAGGCAAGAAGGATGTTTTAACATCTAGAGTGTTTTTGTGTAATAGGAGGGTTAAGATCATGATTTATACATTTGATGAAGGGGGTGAGAATGCTACAGAATGTCTAAGATTCGTTCAAGTGTTGTTATGCTGGTAGCTGGATTAGTTGGAGTATCTGAGTGATATGATTCATGAAATTCTTATGAACATTATTTTTGTCAGGTTTAGTGATGGATAGCACTAGTTCAATCTATGATTTAGTGATTAACTAAAAAGGAGAGTGATTGAAACTTAACATTATATTTGGATGGAGGAAGATGAAGGGAGAATAGAGGAGAGGGAAGAAGAAGAAGATGATCGAAATATACTAAAAATTAGTACATTCCATTAATCTTTGGGTAGAAAAAACCGTCTCTATTATGAATTGGGTACATCCTGTATAGATTTTCCACCATGCCATGAAGAAAGACTTATGTTGCAATCGTGTATAACCACATCATCTGTTCCTTCAAAGGAATTCCTCGAGTGGTTTCGCATATCATTAATACTAGGTGAAAGTTCAAGAATGTCCGGACTTGTTACAGCATGTACACTTGATTCTTTCGTCTTAAAGGTGTGTGAAGAGAGATCTTTCTGGTCAAAACATTTTGCCATTTCAACTAATTTGGACCAGAAGCAGTTGGCAGTATTGTTGTGGCTCAAAGCAGGCCAATGTGAGTAAAAGAACTTAAACACATAAACCCAGTGAGACCATGGAAGCAATTCCTGCTATGAGGAAGAGGCCCCCGAAGCTGTCGACCCCAAGACTAGGACTTTGTGAAGAGATTGTGGTGCTTTGATCTTCACATGCAGTTTGACTTGAAAAGTACTTCTGCTCAATAGCTCCAATTTTATTTTTATCTTGAGTGACATTCAAGATTGCCCTCAAAATGTAAGGGACTAAAGGAGATCCTTGTCTAAGGGCCTGAAAAAACATGTTAGAAAATTGTAGCATTAAACAAAATTGGGTAAAACTTAGGTGCGGTACATTAAGTTCTACAATTAAATTTCCTCATTTTTTAAAACAATTTCCTCATTTTTTTCTTTTTAAATTGGAAACTATAGTAAACATGAGGATGTTAAATGATAAATTCTTTTCAACCATGTACTGATGTATATGCACGTGACAGATCTTGTATTAAAGGATTGACCTAACATGAGGATCATTTTTTATGTTTAAGGCTCACTTGTATTGAGTTTGTATTTCTGGAACAGGTAAGTGCTGCTATTCAGCAAGAGTTACCACCAGTAATAGAAAAGATGAAGCTTTATTTGCAGAATCCACCAACCCGAACAATTCTTTTCAAACCAATAAAGTAAGTTATGGATTCACATGGAATTTGCAACTTAATTGTCATGTTTCAATGTGACTGGTTAGATTTGTCTTTCTTTCCTGGGTTATTTATATAACTGTCAAAGAGTGTGTTTGGTAGGAAGAACAGGGAGGATAGAAAACAAAGGAGGGAAAATGAAGGAAGAATATTATTTTCCACTGTTTGGTAGAAAGGAAGGAGGGTTGTTATCCATCTGGCCCCAGCACTTCTCATCCACCCAAATTGGGCAGAAAAATTGAGAAAACTTTTGTTAAGGGAAGGCCGGAAGGCTTGTTTTGCCCCTTGTGATTAATTTTTTTCTTTTTAAAGTTTGTTAAATTTGAAAGGGGAGAAAAAAAAAATCACGGTATTATTAATTTTGGATGTCATTGCTTTTCTATCTTCGTAAGTAAGAATATTACGATTGTAACATTACTGTGAGTGAGGATTTTTTTTTTTTTTTAAAAAGTAGTAAAACTATATTTCATTATAAATGAATTACAACAAGTCGATAATAAATTTGAAGTGTGTTCTTGAAAGTCATTTGTTATTGTAATAAACATTCAAGCACTATGAAAAATAATACTAAAAACAAAAAAACTTGACAATTGTTAATAGCATAGCAGTAAATTGGTACAAATTATAATTTATTTCCTCCCGTCACTCTTCTTAACCAAAATAATTTCAAATACATTTTCAATTCTTTCATTTTTTTTGTCATATCTACCAAACACACATGATGGAAAATTGACATCTTCCCCATCCCCTTTTTCTATCCTCATCTTTTCCCTTGTTCCAATTTTCTTTCCTACCTACCAAACAATATCACTCAAAACACAGTAATCAGGCAGACCTAACCAAATGTCAAGTTTTTTCTCTTATTATTTTGCATATAGGATTTGATGACTCCAATTTAACCGGGATTGAATTTTAGTTGAGTTTTATTTGTACCTAATTTTGTGTATATTGACAAAAGTCATTGTTTCAAATTTCATGCATGCATGAAAAAAATTACTGAAGCCAAATTTTGTGATCCTGAAGCCTACCTGGTTTAGGAATCTCTTAAGTATGCTCATATGATATAGAATTCTACTATCATTACAATTGCATTCTTTTATCCATATCTGGGTGAGTAAAACATGCACCATAAGCTGGTTTTTTGAACTACATATTAATCCATGGAATAATTAGGATCATCTGATCATGTCTCTGAGTCTGGTAGTTGTGACTTACGCTTTTTTTCCTTCTTTCTAATAATTCAACTAAAGAATTTATTCTTATCTAGTGCACTCTTCTTTTTGGGTAATGCAGGACAAACATTGTGGAAGCCCATGTACAAGTACAATCCCTGTTAAAAGCAGAATACTCCCCTGAAGAGATTCAAAGCATCATCAATATGGTGTCCATACAGGATCTGCAAGCACAACTTGATAATCCCCTGTAAGGTGTTCTTGAAGCCCATTGAGCTACTTAATGCCAACTCTTTCTATCAATAACTTGATCTTTACCTTACAGAGCAGTTTTAGGTCTGCCACTATATAGATTATTGAGCTTGCTGGTAGATTCATAGGAAGTTCTGAAATACAGATATATCAGGAGCTGTAGCTTTATTTTATAGAGTCCATATCAATTTATATTTTTTGGTTCGGGGTTGGAGATTCTGTTGTTCAAAATCTCCAATAATAATTACACTTTCATATATTCATGTTGCTTGTGATAATGCTTGGATGATGATCTTGTCAAGGAGATAATACTTTATTAATGTTGCTGCTTTGAGTCTGCACATACATTAACTGTATGAAGAATTTGACAACTGAAGTATGCAAAAGGGTCAGCTAATATATTTTGCCTGAGAACTAGAATAGGACAGGTATCACTGTTATTTTGAAAGAACAGCCAGCTAAAATCTTCTATAGGATGTAGTCTCGATGAGCTCTCTGAGTGGATTTTCTCCTTCATTGTAAGAGCATTCCCACTGGGAGAGCTAAAACTCACTATTAGCCAAAATACCTAACACTGTTCACAAAAACCACAAAGATACACTCCCTATCCGGTGAGGTAAAATAGATCTGATTTTTGCTAAAAGCTACAGTACTCGGTATCAATAGATAGTGGAGAATTTTTACAAAATGGGATGGGAATGCTCTAAGCTTATAGAACTTGTTAAATCTTATATGTCAATATTTTTTTGTAAATTCTGAAAGGATTTTATTTCTTAAATTATGTTCATAGGAACGACATATAGTTCAACCATTGAAAAAAATATCACAAACCAACAACAAGATTTCTATCACAAGCTTTCATAAGAACACTAATTTAAAATAAATAGATTTAGCTATTCATTTCAAATTAAAAGAGACAAACATAAAATTTTAAGCTCTTTAGGATAAATATATGTAAGAAAAGTTTTACAAGAAGTGCGGGAGGGGGATTTGAATTCAATTGTTACAACAAGTGAGGGAAATGAGGATTTGAACTCAGGTTCTCCTTATAAAGGAGACTTGACAATATCATTGAAATATAAGGTTCTTGGCACTTGTTCTTGTAGGATTAGTCTCGGTGTGCGCAAAGTGATTCGGACACCAAGAAAAAGGTTCTTGGCACCATGATTTTTCAAACTCAACTCTTTTTTTCTTATACAGTATATGATATATTACAGGATAAATATAAATTATCAAACAAACTTAACCCTATGTTTGGATGGAGGGAGATGATGAGAGAGTATATGTGCCACCATGCCTTGAAGAAAGACTTATGTTGCCATCGTGTATAACCACATCATCTGTTCCTTCAAAGGAATTCCTCGAGTGGTTTTGCATATCATTAATACTAGGTGAAAGTTCAAGAATGTCCGGACTTGTTACAGCATGTACACTTGATTCTTTCGTCTTAAAGGTATGTGAAGAGAGATCTTTTTGGTCAAAACATTTTGCCATTTCAACTAATTTGGACCAGAAGCAGTTGGCAGTATTGTTGTGGCTCAAAGCAGGCCAATGTGAGTAAAAGAACTTAAACACAGTAACCAATAGTGAGACCATGGAAGCAATTCCTGCGATGAGGAAGAGGCCCCCGAAGCTGTCGACACCAAGACTAGGACTATGTGAAGAGATTGTGGTGCTTTGATCTTCACATCTAGTTTGACTTGAAAAGTACTTATGCTCAATAGCTCCAATTTTATCTTTATCTTGAGTGACATTCAAGATTGCCCTCGAAATGTGAGGGACTAAAGGAGATCCTTTTCGAAGGGCCTGAAGAAACATGTTAAAAAATTATAGCATTAAACAAAATTGGGTAAAATTTAGGTGCAGACTGTGCAGTATATTAAGTTCTACAATTAAATTTAAACACATATGCAATACATTTAATTGCTCTTGAAAAATATAATATTGTTTGTGTTTCATTGGTCAATGCAACCATGTGTTTGAATTTATTGAAAAACCTAATATAATACACTTAAGAAATTGTCCCTAAGTTTTATCCAACAAAATTATATAGAAAAGTGAATTTCATTAGAATGACTTATGGAGCATAATGAGAATGACCAAGAATACACGTTGATCAATAACTAAAAGCTCATGTAAGAGGAACATTGTATGCAACAATTACACAAGATAATAAAGAGAGAGAGAGAGAGAGAGAGAAACTCACAAAGCCAAATCCATCGGTTTTGTAGATGGGTCCAACCATGGTATACCTAGTGCAATACTTAGCAAGGAATAGCTTTATGTACGGGATTTCATCAAAAATAGCTGCAACCCCACCATTGTTGGTTCCATTTAACAGTGCTTCATGATACTCCTCAGGGGTGTTATACGACTTCAACTTGGACTCATCGAAACCTAATTGTTTTATTAGAAGCCCCTTAACAAAGGAGGCATTTTGATATCCAACAAAATAACCATTCTTTATAATCTCTTTTACATCAACAAATGAAGGTTGTAATCTCTGTACTGTTAACATTGAGGTTAAGTTTGCAGTATAACTTTGAGTCAAGATGAGTACCACGAAAATCCATATGATTAGCACAAATCTTGACCAATTATTCACCACTCTTTCCCCTGGTACCATTAAATTATTGTTAATATACGCATGCATAAAATATGGATCCATGTTTTGAAGAGAGAGAGAATAAAAAATTTATCAAGGGTTGAAGAAAATTTACTATGAGCAAAGGCAAGCGTTGAGAAGGAGAACCACAAAATCAGGCCAAGTTGTTGCTTTGGAGGACCTCTAAACTCATTGTTTACACGGTGTTCAAGAACCCATATTACCAAACCTGTAATGATGAATGCTGCACCAGTTGATAACCATAAATTCAAGCTTAGTGGCTTTAAGAAAATCCAAAAGTTTTTACTCTCATCATCTTTCACCAAGACCACCATCGACACGCCTGATTCCGAATAAGGCAAAGTGAAATCAACATACAAGGAGCGATTAGCCACAATTGTTGTGTCTCCAACAACAGCGTCGTACTTCTGCATTGAGAGAGAGAGAGAGAGAGAGAGAAAGAGAGAGAATTATCAATTTATGGACTTTGGAAAAAATTAAATGAAGTAACTAGTTAACAGAACATGATCCTCTTGATTTCACGGTTAATATTTTATTTTCTAGATCTAACAGTGTACAGACTGTCATCTCATTTAAAATTTAAAATGATGTAGTAATTTGTACACCTTTAGATTTGTAAAATTTAATTTGAACTAGAAAATAAATCGATTTCAAATTTGATTAGAACACGCACCTGAATTGTAATTTGGTAAAGAAGTTCATCGTATGTCCCATTAATTTGCCTATCTGTATTCATGTAGGGAATAAACTCATAAGGAAGGGGGAAGTGTAATGCATCTTTTACAGCAAGGAACACCTCAATGGAGAACCCTGATATGCTAGGCTTATTAGTGTTGGAATGCCATTCCACTTTCAAGAATTCTTCAAAACCTCTTCTTACTGGAACTCCAATCCTTAACTTTGTCGGCTGCTCTATTGTGTATCCTGGCCAGATCGGTTGTTTAAGTTTGTCCTTTGAAGTTGAGTATGCCTCTTTATGAGTATCATTCAAATCTTGTGAAAATCCTTTCTGTCGGGTCCAATATCCAATAATTCTCTCGGTATTTCCTATCACATTGAATAGTTCAAAGTCTGAAGTCTCCAGCTCTCCCTTAACCAAACTAAAATTCCCGCTTAGGCCTTGAAATTTAGTGGTTAAAATTGTATTGCGAAGCCTTGAACCCATTTCAGAAATGCCTAAAGCTGCAAGATCAACATTACTATTGCTAGCATTTTGCTTCAAGAAGCTAGAATGCACTACGCCAGCCTTCTCCACCGCCATGGCCAATGCCCAAACTGTATCATATGCCCATAATCCGAAGAGGTTGAAGCTAATTCTCTTGCTGCTTGTGGTTAAATTTCTCTTCCATTTTCTTTTGAAATCTTCAAGATGTTTAGATGGGGGTATGTATGGCCTTATTCCCAATACACCTTGCATTGAGTCCATGACCTTTGAGCCCATAGGATTTAGCAAAGATGATAACCCTTCTGTGAGGATCCAAGCATACCCTTCCTTCATCATTTCTGCATTATTTGCAAGTACAAAGAGTTTTGAACCAAGTGAAGCAGTCATGTGCACAATGAATATTCTTGTATGATTGGCCTTTAATTTGTTAAGCTCTTCAATGATTTCAGTATTACTAGAAGATGGAGGAATGACACTTCTATAAGGTACCCGAGTGTCAATCTCTTGTAAAGCGTCCATCAAATATGCAATTAAACCATTTCCATAATCTGTGTCTTCATAAATAGGGACAACTTCCCGCCAACCAAAGGCCTTAACAATGTCTGCTATGGCTTTAACCTGTGCGGAGTCATCATGGGTTGTGCGTATGAAAAACGGGTTCTGGGATGGAGAAAGAGAGGGACTTGTCGCTGAAAAGGAAATGATGGGAACCTGAGCTTTGCGGCCAAGCTCTATCACAAACCTAGCTTGTGATGACCTTGCAGGTCCTATAATGGCCTGCACTTCTTTATTCTTCATTAAATCCAACGCTGGATTTCATTGCAACAGTGAATGACTTAGATAATAGAAATTTTATTTGCGATGTTCAAAAGCAATTTACAACAACAAAACATTGTAAGTTGATTAATACTTACATAAAATGAAAACGAAAAATGCATTTACTTTATTAATATATATATTCATCAAACTATATGCATACAAATATATACATATTATTTCTGTTGAAATTGAGATCAAAAGGTGCCCACCCTAACTTAAATTATATAATTTAAGTTAGGGTGGGCACCTTTTGATCTCAATTTCAACAGAAATAATATGTATATATTTGTATACATATAGTTTGATGAATAATATATTTATTAAAACAAAAATGCCAAAATTCGATATACATTGTATATATAAACAAAAAGTAACCAAAAATAAGTTCATTGTAACCTTTTACAATTGATTTCGACGTGTTTTCATATAATTATAATATTATAACAAATCTCAAAACACAAACCAAATCTAAAATTCCAAAGCTCAGAAAATCAAATTTAAGAACAAATTTCTCAAACTAACACATCATAAAATATAAAATTCAACATTTTTTAGGGTTTTGCTTTTGTTTTGCTACACTAATAAAACTAATAAAAACCCAATTATTAGTTCAGAAACAATTTATGATAAAATAAATAAATAAAAACCCAAGAGTTTTTTAGTTCAACGTGCATTGTTTGTTCTTCTCTATAAGGAGAAGCAATGTCTAAATCCCCTCTCCCCAATTATTGAGCTCAGGAGCGGAACTAGAAATTTTTGTTTGGGGAAAGAACAAGATAGTTCATATACTAATCATATACTAAGACATATATCAAACTACTCAAAAAGAATGACAATCTAAAATTTCAAAAGATCTAAAAAATCTAAAAAGATGGTGAAGAGATACTGACCAAAATAGTCATCCAGTGATACAAAGATCTTCCAAAAAAGAGTGTTTCATAACATGCTGAGGACGCTCAATAAGTCAATATATAATATATATGTAACAGCTAAAAATAAATTATAAAATGAAATTATGCCACAATAAATCTTGACACAAACCTTTTGCCATAAATTAACCAATCAAGAAAGCAACAAAGGAAGTGGAAGATATTGGTAAAATAAAAGGTTAAAAAAACAAATTGAAAAAACAATTAAATTTTCTGCACAAACCCATTTGAGTTTATGCCTCAATATAGCTTAAAAATCTAAAGATACTTGAAAGAACCAATTAATGTCAAGCTTTTTGTTTAGAGAGAGTGATGAAAGTTGAGAGGTTTTGGATAGCCATAACGTATAAAGTGTAAGCTTATACGTTGTAATAGTTTTTGGGAAAATGTAAACGAAGCTTCAAAAGAAAACTCTCAGCTAATATTAAAGGGAATGAGGGAAAACTAAAAGGTGTGAAATGGGTGGGGCAGGGAGTCAAGGACTAAGGGACGGACAAGGTTAGGGGGAAATTTGTCATTTTCGGGCCAGTTGTGACACAGGTGTGTCCAACAAATCCAATCTGGTTTTAAAGCCCAACTTTGGTGTTCCTAAGCCTAACAAATAAGCAGGTCCCATTTTGCAGAAGTTTCAGTCAGCCCATTTCAAGTTAAAAAGCTCAATTATAATGATTTTGAAAATTCAGATAATCAAGCCAATATTTTGAACGAATTTGCCAAGAAGTGAACCAGCATTTATTGGACTCTCTTGGAAATATTCCAGCCTTTAATTTGTAGTTTTTCAAGGCATTTACTTTTGTTTCAAGTTCTATGTCTGTCTTTATTATATTGTCTAGTTCCTAAGTATCATTTGAATTTCCTTTAATGTAATTTCGTTTTCCTATGCTTAGAGGGTTGTTCTAAGCATCTATATAAGTATTTGGCTAGAATGAATAAAGTAGAGATTGAATTTTCAGAAAATAAGCTTTGTGCTTTCTTAGAAAAAGGATTTCTTCTGCTTTAAACTCTTATCCCTTGGGTGGACTTCCTTTGGGTGGCGAGTTTGGTTTCTGTATCTCATTGGTGGATTCCATTGAGTGGTGAGCCTATCTATCTTTTATTTTGAATGTTTCATATTCTCTTATCCATATCCCAAACACATATATCCAGCCATCCTCCTATTAACCGGGTTATCAGTTTGGGTTTCCATACTAATTCTATTTCAGTTGGGATATCCATAATAATTCCGGTATCAGTTGGTATCATAGCTTTGGTTTAATGGCTGGACATCATCATCAAGGTTATAACATGGAGGACCATGATGAGGGTCATACAAATTTCGAAATGGATGAGCTAAGGAGACAGCTTCAAGAACTCCAACAACGTTTGGAGCAGTATGAGAATCAAGGACGTGGTGCTAGGCATCATGATTCTGAAAGTGATAATGAAAATTCATTCCACCGTGCCCATAGTCACTCCTCTAGTGGGAGCACTCCACCCCACCCTTGTTTTTTGAGAAATTCACGACCAAGTTTTGATATGAAGGTGGACATACCAGAATTTGAAGGAAAGATATAACCAGATGATTTCATTGATTGGCTTACTACCGTTGAGCGAATCTTTGATTTCAAAGATGTTCCAAAAAATCGCAAAGTGAAAGTTGTTGCCATCAAGCTAAGGAAACATGCTTCAATTTGGTGGGAGCATTTGAAGAGGAAGCGAGAACGTGAAGGAAGAGAACGTATTACAACATGGGCAAAGATGAAGAGAGAGCTAAAAAGAAAGTATTTACCTAAATACTACAAGCAAGATGCTTTTATGAAATTTCATAAGTTCAAGCAAAGGGAGCTATCCGTGGAGGAGTATACAGCGGAGTTTGATCATCTAATGATTCGTTATGATGTTGTTGAGCAAGAGAAGCAGATGATAGCCCGCTATCTCAGTGGGTTACATGTTGAAATCAGTGATGTGGTGCAGCTACAACCATATTGGACTTACAATGATATTTGCAAACTAGCTATGAAGGTGGAGAAGCAACTGAAAGAAAAACGTGGCAATAGTTTTCGATCCTTTACTTGAGATGGAGTTTCTAACCATGGGAGTGGTTCCACTTCTAAAACCACTACCATACCCAAGACAGCCGCTGCCAAGCCAATTCCAAATAATGAAGCTACATCAGGTTCAAATCGTCTAATCACTTCCAATACAAGTCGCAAGTGTTTCAAATGTCAAGGTTTTGGACATATTGTTTCTGATTGTCCAAATCGCAAAATGGTGTCTCTTATGGAAGAAGATATGGAAATGGAAGATAAGGATGATTTTTCACCAGAAACTAATGAACATGTTGTTGTGGAAGAAGAAATTACTTATGCTAATCGAGGGGAGGCTCTTGTGGTTCAAAGAAGCCTCAAAGTAACCTATGTGGAAGATGAATGGTTGCGGAACAATATTTTTCATACTAGATGCACTTCTCATGGAAAGGTCTGTAATGTCATCATTGATGGAGGAAGTTGTGAAAATGTTATGAAAGTAACAATGGTGGAGAAACTAAAGTTAAAAATTGAAGATCATCCGGAACCTTACAAACTCCAGTGGCTTTGCGAAGGCAATGAAGTGAAGGTAAATAAAAGATACTTTGTTGAATTTTTCATTGGCAAGAATTATAAAAATGTTGTAGTTTGTGATATTGTGCCTATGGATGCATGTCATTTGTTGCTTAGTAGACCTTGGCAGTATGATAGAAAGACTAAGCATGATGGTTTCAAAAATACTTATTTTTTTGAAAATGATGGAGTTAAGGTCCTTTTGGTTCCATTGAAAATGGTTCATGTTCCTAAACCTTCTTTTAGGGAGGGAACTAATTTGCTGACCAGATCTGGGGTTGAAAAGGCATTTATGGAGAATGGTGAAGGCTTTGCAATTGTATTAAGGGAAGAGAAAGAACCAACAGCAATTCTCCTTCTTTGATTCCATTTCTCAAGGAATTTAGTGATGTTTTTCTGGGCGAAATTCCTCATGGCCTTCCACCTATGAGGGATATGCAGCATTACATTAATCTTGTACCAAGATCTATGTTGCCTAACAAACCAACCTATCGATTGAATCCTATGGAGCATGAAGAATTACAGAGACAAGTTAAAGAGTTGATAGAAAAGGGACATGTTAGAGAGAGCATGAGTCCTTGTGTTGTTCCAGCACTCCTTGTTCCAAAAAAGGATGGCTCTTGGCGTATGTGCATTGATAGTAGAGCGGTGAATAAGATCACCATCAGATATCGCTTTCCTATTCTGCGATTAAATGATCTTTTGACCAGCTTTATGGAGCTGTTATTTTCTCAAAAATTGATTTTCGCAGCGGTTATCACCAAATCAGAATGAGGCCGGGAGATGAGTGGAAAACAACATTCAAGACTAGAGAGGGGTTATATGAATGGATGGTGATGCCTTTTGGGCTCTCTAATGCTCCTAGTACTTTTATGCGACTGATGAATCATGTGTTTAAACCTTTCATTGGGCTTTTTGTTGTTGTGTATTTCGATGACATTCTGGTATACAGTAAATTTCAACAAGATCATTTGGAGCACCTTTATCAAGTGTTTCAAACTCTTCAAAAATAGAAGTTATATGTGAATTTGAAAAAGAATCATTTCTTAACAAATAGCCTTGTGTTCTTAGGCTATGTGGTTTTAGCTGAAGGAATCAAGATGGATCCTAGCAAGATAAAGGCAATAATTAGTTGGCCCGTGCCAAAATCTCTACATGATATCAGAAGCTTCCATGGGCTTGCTTCTTTTTATCGTCGTTTTATAAGAAGTTTCAGTAGCATCATTGCTCCTATTACTGAATGCTTGAAAGGAGGAAAGTTCCAATGGAATGAAGAAGCCCAAAAGAGTTTTGAGTTGATCAAGAAGAAAGTAACAAAAGCTCAAGTGCTTATACTTCCAGATTTTAGCAAGCCTTTTGAAGTTGATTGTGATGCGTCGGGAGTGGGAATTAATGATGTGCTCAGCCAAGAAGGTAAGCCTATTGCCTTTTTTAGTGAGAAGTTGAATGAGAGTCGTAGGAAGTATTCTACCTATGATAAGGAATTTTATGCTATTATTCGTGCTTTGGATCATTAGAGTCACTATCTCCTTCCAAATGAGTTTTTGTTGCATTCTGATCATGAAGTTTTGAAGTATTTGAATAGCCAACAGAAATTTAACAGCCAGCATGCGAGTTAGGTTGAATTCCTTCAACCTTATTCTTTTTCTATCAAGCATAAATCTGGAAAGTTGAATCAAGTGGCTGATGCTTTAAGTAGAAGGCATTCTTTGCTCAGCACTATGGAGGTGCAAGTATTGGGTTTTGAAGTGCTCAAGGAATTGTACAAGAATGATCCTGACTTTGGAAATGTGTGGGAGAGTTGCTCTAAGGATTCATTCAATCGTTTCTTGGTGCAAGAATGTTTTCTTTTCAAGAACAACAGATTGTGCACTCCTCAATGTTCTTTACGAAGAGCAAGTATTCAGGAAGTTCATGGAGGAGGTTTGGCGGGACATTTTGGGAGAGACAAGACTCTTGCATGCTCTTGTGCAAGAAAACTTTTTCAGGCCTAAGTTGGCTCATGATGTTGAGTGCTTTGTGAAAAGTTGCAGAATTTGCCAAATTGCTAAGAGTCATAGCAAGAACACCGGTTTATACACACCACTACCTATTCCCAAAGCTCCATAGGAAGATATCAGCTTAGATTTTGTTTTGGGATTGCCTCGAACCCAAAGAAACAAGGATTCTATTATGGTGGTTGTTGATCAATTTTCAAAGATGGCACATTTTGTTCCTCGTAACAAGACTGCGGATGCTTCTCATATTGCTGACTTATACTTTATAGAGATAGTTAAGCTCCATGGAGTTCCAAAAACTATCACATCTGATCGGGATTCGAAGTTCATAAGTCCTTTTTGGCGTACTTTTTGGAGGAAGCTTGGTACTACACTACAATTCAGCTCTTCTTGTCATCCACAAACTGATGGTCAAACTGATGTGGTGAATCGAAGTTTGGGAAATCTTTTAAGAAGCTTTGTGGGGAAGAACATTCGGCAATGGGATCTCCTTTTAGCTCAAGCTGAATTTGCTTATAATCGATCTCCTAGCCAAACTACTAGCCATAGTCCTTTTGAAGCTGTGTATGGTCTTAATCCTATTGGACCACTTGAAATAGCTCCACTTCCAGTTACTAAACATTTTAGTGGAGATGCTGAAGAACAGGCTAAGGAAATCAAGAAATTACATGAGCAGATCCAAGGAAGAATTTTGAAGAAAAATGAGAAGTATGGCAAGCAAGCTAATAAGCATCAGAAACCAATAGCTTTCATGGAGGGTGATTTGGTTTGGATTCACTCTTAGGAAAGAGCGGTTTCCCTCTAAGCGTCTTCTAAGTTGATGCCTTGAGCTGATGGTCCATTTAGGGTGCTTCAACGTATTGGGGAGAATGCTTACAAGATTGAGCTGCTTGGCGATTATGGAGTTTCTGCAACCTTTAATGTTTCAGATCTTTCTCCTTACTATGAGGATCAAGAAGACCAAGTGGACTTGGGGGCAAGTCTTCATCAACCGGGGGAGACTGACACAAGTGTGTCCAACAAAGCCAATATGGCCTTAAAGCCCAACTTTGGTGTTCCTAAACCCAACAAATAAGGCCCCATTTTCCAAAACCTTCAGTCAGCCTATTTCAAGTTAAAAAGCTCAATTATAACGATTTTGAAGATTCAGATAATTAAGCCAATATTTTGAACGAATTTGCCAAGAAGTGAATAAGCATTTATTGGACTCTCTTAGAAATATTTCAGCCTTTAATTTGTAGTTTTTCAAGGCATTTACTTTTGTTTCAAGTTCTATGTCTGTCTTTATTATGTTGTCTAGTTCCTAAGTATCATTTGAATTTCCTTTAATGTAATTTCGTTTTCCTATGCTTAGAGGGTTGTTCTAAGCATCTATATAAGCTATTTGGCTGGAATGAATAAAGTAGAGATTGAATTTTCAGAAAATAAGCTTTGTGCTTTCTTAGATGAAAGATTTCTTCTGTTTTAAACTTTTATCCCTTGGGTGGACTTCCTTTGGGTGGCGAGTTTGGATTCTGTATCTCATTGGTGGATTTCATTGAGTGGTGAGCCTATCTATCTTTTATTTTGAGTGTTTCATATTTTCCTATCCATATCCCAAACACATATATCCAACCATTCCCATATTATCCGGGTTATCAATTTGGGTTTCCATACTAATTCCATTTCAGTTAGGATATCCATAATAATTTCGGTATCAAGTTGTTAAAAAAATAATGTGAAATGCAAATATAATACTTCAATATATATATTTGTTGGGAACAAAGCTTTCCTCCAAAATAGTTTGAATGAATATCTTCCAACTCATTATATAATGGTTCATAAGACCATTCACGTATAGTAAATCACATGATTTTTTAAATCATTTAAATAAGATATATGACTATTAAGTAAGTCACGTAACTAAAAATATACATGGATATTTTTTAAGCTGCTATGTTGTGAGTTTGAGGCGATTCATTTAAATTGATTTGGAGAAAACCTTTTGTCCTGACAAACTGATTTGGAGGAAAACTTAATTCAGTATATTCGTTGGTGGACACACACACACACACACACTATATTCGTTGGTGGACTAATTAAGAATATTTTTCTGAATATTTTTCTTAGTAGATAAGAAATAGCGCACACACACACATTATATTCGTTGGTGGACTAATTAAGAATATTTTTCTTAGTAGATAAGAAATACCCAATCATTTCTTTAATAAGAACTAGACTTCACACACACACACACATCTAAATAGATAATCAATATGTGAATTATCTTACACTATATTCGTTGGTGGACTAATTAAGAATATTTTTCTGAATATTTTTCTTAGTAGATAAGAAATAGCGCACACACACACATTATATTCGTTGGTGGACTAATTAAGAATATTTTTCTTAGTAGATAAGAAATACCCAATCATTTCTTTAATAAGAACTAGACTTCACACACACACATCTAAATAGATAATCAATATGTGAATTATCTTTTTACTTACTTTTTCTTGTAAATTATAACAAAACCATTCACTAGTCAAGGTCTAGGTTTCTATCTAAATAGATAATCAATATGTGAATTATCTTTTTACTTACTTTTTCTTGTAAATTATAACAAAACCATTCACTAGTCAAGGTCTAGGTTTCTCTACAGTTTTTCAACTTTTTTTGCCAGACCTAGTCACAAGAAGCTAAATAGTTAGTCGGGCAAATGATCCATTAACAAAAACATAATTTTTTTGTATAGCAAAACTAATTGAAAGGCGTGTTTTTAAAATAGAAAAGATGAACACAAAAGTAATTTGGAAATATTTATTTTGAAAAAAATAAATAAATAAATTTACAATAACCTCCCTCAAGATTTTAAGAATTATTTTAGACTTACCTTTTAGTTTCAAAAATAACACTCCATCCCTTGAGATAGTCAATTTTCCACCTCAATGATATAGGGCCTACTTAATTAGTTAATTAATTCACTCGTTTGGTTAGTTTGAAAAAACCAACATATTATGTTAGTGTAGATAAAGACGTGTTAATGAAATGGTGTATGCATGTCTTAATCTTAGGATGTGTGTGAAAATTAATCTAATTAATTACCTGCACATGCCGCACCAACAACATCATCCTTTGAATCCCTGGTAAAAAGAGTGAGCCTAGTTTGATAATTAGCATTCACAGCGTAAAAATCAGAGACCGCCATGGATATATAGCTCTCTGCCATTTCTCCCACTGTGGAGTTCAAATCAAGAACTACGCCCACTCGTATCACATTCACATCTGCCATTGACTGTTTACCACCGAGGCTAGCGCTGATTAAGAGAAAGAGGATAATAAAAGAGAAGAGGAACTTCAGGTTTGCCATTGTACTCATACTGGGCTTAAAGAGCTGTGCAGTACAAAGAGGTAAGTGGCAAGTACTTTGCTAAACGTGTGTGGAATTGTTTGTTATAATAGCTTGAGTGTGATAGGTGAGTTATCAAAGCTCAAAGAGTAAATATAATTGGTAGAAGAAGTGGGACAAGTAGAGAAGGAATGTTACTTTTAATTGGTTGGATAGGGTTAGAGTAAGCAAAGCATGCATGGGATCTTGTTTGGCTCACATTTCAGTCAAGGGCACTCACCCCTATTTATAGACTCATTTTCAGTCTAGTTTTTTTTTTTTTATTATTTAATTTTCAGATATTTAAAATTTAAAAGTTTATTTCTTAATTTTAGATGTTTTTAGCATAGTTATAAAAACCAGTCTGAACCAAGGGTTGGACCGGTAACCCGACAAACCGAATGAAATTTCAATCTAGTTTGATAAAAATACCAATTTACAATAAACCTGGCTATACTAAAACACCAAAGTGTATTGTATTTACTGAACTGGACTAGGTCAAATATTTGTGTTTTTTTTTTTCTTACGAATAACCAAAATATTTTAGTGTTTCTTTCATTCTCATTAAGGTTTTTATTTTTTAGTTTTTTTTAGGTTCAAAACCTAAACATAACAATAATAGTCTAATGTTTTTAAGGATTTCTAACATTACGTAATAGTCTAATACTTTAATTATTATACACAGTAATGATCTAATACTTGTCATGATGTAATAGTAATATATATTTTGATGATTGAGTAGTTGATAAGTTTTTATATTTAATATTAATATATATTTTAAATTAAACAATTATTAAACTAATGTACCAACGGTTGAACCAATGGACTGGTATACCAATCTCATGACAGTTTGATGCTGGATACGGTTCTAATAATTATGGTTTTTAGGGTTTTCTTAGTCAAAATAAGGTCTTTATTTGGTAGTATATTAATTAAGGTATATTTAAAAATATTCTTAAATGAAAATGAGTTTGTCAGGGTTTATAAATAGCCCTATGTAAAATAAAAATATCAAACCATATTTAAAATAAACTTGAGATTTTCTTTATTTTTTTTAATGAATTTTAAAGTTAATTTTTTTTTCTTTTATTTAAGAATTTACATCTAAGATGCTTTTAGTTTTACATCTTACCTAAGGGCAGGAGTTGAATCTCCCTGCCTAGCCCCCTTTTCGGGGTGACAAAATTTTTAGGGGCAGGAGTAGGACAAGTTGAGTTGGGACGAGGTGAAAGCATTTTGTCATCCCTAATGAGGTGGCTCCGAAATTGATAAGATTGAGATGAGAGAAAAAAGGGAGTGGTGATGGTTATAGTGTAGAGAGAGACAAAAGACGAGTGTTTTGGAGAATTGTAATAGAATAGATTAAAAAAAAAATTAAAATTGAATATATATATATATACACATACACTCAGAGTGGATGGGACAAGATAAAGCGAGGATGAGAAGGGGCAGAATCATCGTTTTTTCTTTGGGGTCAAAACATGGATTGAGAAACAAACTCTAAGATTTAAAATCAAATTAATACATAAAAGAATACATTAATTAAAGTGATAACTCCATTTTATAATTTGGGATCTTGTTCCCACAAAATAATATTAGTTTCATTGATTTCAATTTTTCAAATTTTACATAAGATTTTCTGAAATTCGGTATCAATATTAAATGTTGGCAATGTTGCATAATCAAATTTGGCTTATGAAGTACTCACATTTTTTTTCTTTTGAAAATGTCAAATATTGGTTTTCTTATCTACAAATCAAATAAAAGTCATACTTATTATCTCATTATATGCCTATATTCTTTTAAATAAAAAAACAATTAGTGCCTCAAAATTCAAAACCAATTATATGTTAAATATTTGAAAGTTTGAAACTACTCAAGCTCAACATTATGTTCTATAATATATCATTGTTATTACTAAAAACCCAATATTTTCTTTAACTAAAAAACCAAATATATCATTGTTATTACTAAAAAAACCAATATTTTCTTTAGCTAAAAAACCAGTCAGTGTTACCATGGGGAGAACCTGGGTTTGAAGTGTCCCTCCCACTTGTTGTTATAAAAAAAACAATTTGTCAGTTAGAAATTAACTCCAAAGAGAGAGAAAAATAATGGATGTGGAATGGTGGAGTCATGGCCCCTAGAGGTAGGGGCGAGATTCGAGAACCAAGTGTCCTTAATTATGGTGGTTGTTCTCTTCAGTAGCACCCCATAAGGACCTCAAGGTCGGTGGTTCGTCAAGGATGAGCATGTGAGTGGCATCAAACGGCAACCAACCATTTTATTTTTTGTTGTCCAAATTTTAAATTATTAAATATTTATAAATTTAAAATTTTGGGGGGAAGGGGTGATGACGCCTCACACTCAACTTAGTTTCATCCTTCCGCTTCAAGATAGAGAAAAACCCATATAAGATAAAATAGGATACGACAAATCACGCGTGACTAATCTTTTTGACATCCCTATCTAAGTCACTATCGTGGATTTTCTTTTGAAAATATTGTAATATTTTATACTATTGGATTATGGTACACGTTCTATGGACTTTGACTATCGAGTATGTGTTTTTAAACAAGTGTGGAAAAATTTTATGTTTCTTACAACTACTTTTTATGAGTGGAAAAATTTTGTGTTTCTTGCAACTACTTCCTTTTTTTATTATAATACAAGTAATGTGTAGGAATACAATATTTTTTATGTTGTAATGGAATTAATATCTTAGTGTAGCACTTACACTATTTTATTATATATCAATTACAATAAATCAAATCGAGGGTAGTTACAAATTGTAATATTTCTATGCTTTTGGTACCAATAGACAATAGTAGCATATATAATGAAGCGGGATACACAATGTTTTGCAGAAAGCAATAGCGCTTGAATAATGCAGATAATTATTCCTCCTAACGAATCATAGTCATCAGCATAAAAATCAAAAATCAAAAATAAAAATACCTTATTTCCTAAAGGAAGACAAGGGAAGTGACCATTTTTTCTCGTAATAAGCTTCAAGTTCGACGCAAACATAAGCATTATTTTAGTGATTATTAATTTATTTTTTTCTGAATTAACAAATTGGATCTTCCACTTTATGAGTCATGCCCCAATGTCCCATATATAGTCCACTCAAGTCTCAATTACCTCCAGTCATTGCACTTTCCAAGTCTTTTTTTACTTATTTGTTATTTCTAATTTTCTATCATTTTCACATGGATTGTTTAGTAATCCTTCATTTTCTATCACAACTAATTTAACAAATTAAAAAGTAGTTATGTATGTAACCCATAATCAGTACGTATAATTTGAGTTTTATTTTATATACTGTATAACCTTCTAAAGTAAACATTTGTTTCAATTTTTCTTTTTATGAAACTTAAATGCTTTAAAAAATATTTTTGTTGTTAAAAGTTCTATTTGGTTTTCCCTGTCGGAATGGGACTCAACTTGGGCAAGCCAAGCTTTAAAGAGAGAGAGAGTGAAAAAGGTACATACTTGTCATTTGTGGTAAAATATGTCAGTCATTTGTATCATTTCGTGTACATTCTTGTCCTTTATGAAAAAATTTCTGTCATTTGTGATAAAATCGTTTTTTACCTTTACTACAAATGACAATCATTGTACCACAATATAGGTATTTTACAACACAAAATGTATAGTTGCTTTGAGTTAAGTTGGAATTCCAAGTACATTATGGCACTGCCACATTGACAACTCACTACTTTTAATGTTTTCAAAGTACAAAAACAGGTTTTGCTTTCACTCAATCCCAAACCAAAACAAAACCACAAATATCATTCCACTTGTATCACTTTTGATGCATGCACGGTATCATGAGAGACATCCCCCCGTCCTCAATTGAATCAAGTGTTTTTATTTATTTGATATTTAGTAGTGTTAGAAGGGATAATTGGAATTTGATACCATCTTTAACAGACGTTCTGGGTGTCTTAACACATTTCTCACGAATTTTTGATTAGTTTGAGGCCGTTTTACCTAAATTAAATTAGAGTGCCTCAAGGCCATTAAAACCATACATGATTTTAAGCTGAAATCATTCAAGATAAGTGAACAATCACACCCTTAGAATCCTTATGATCAGTGGAAACTCTACTTCTTACACTTGTTACCCACCACATACCAACACACGCTCTTATGAACATTTGTACGTTGTCATTCCGTGGTTGGTCTCAAAAATGCTTAGTATTGACAGTAACCAGAAGTAAGAAATATATATGATGAATTTTGATAAGATGTCACAAAATTATACTAAAATAACATAAGTATAATAATCAACTGTAATAATGTTTAAAATAAATTTATTTAACATATATAATTATTCTTTTAGTTTTGATTTTTTTTTTTTCTTCAAAAAAGTAACATAAAATATATGTATTTCTTTTTTTCTCATTTATGTTTCTTATCCGAAATTTTTATCAGCTTTTTAGAACCTAAAACCTGAAAAAGGTATGTGCGTATTCGATATCATATAATCTTGTACATTACTAATATGAGTATATGACACTGCCATTGTAGTATCACTACATTCATAAATAAATAAATAAAATCAAAAAAAAAATAAAAAAAACCTAGTAGTTAATAATGTCATTATATTCCAAGTGGAAGTTAGATTTGTTTCTTCTTATGTTTGGTGAGGTGTTATTGTCAATTGGTCAAGCTAATTAATGGAATTGCAACTTGCAAGTGGCTTGACCAAGAACCAAAAAGTAGGCACAAAAGAGACTAAGATCTAAGTGTTGAGCACTGATCCTTCGCTGTAAAAAATCTTCTGTGGCATTGAAATATTTCATATTTGACCGGACTAGCTAGAAAAGACGAAGAAGAGATGACCATAATTAAAAATTGGATGCTCTTGTCTTATGTAATTGAATATGGAGTCCTTAACACTGCTACTCAACATAAGAGTACATACCTAATACTAATAGGATTGTTTAAGAAACTTTGATATCAATGCATCACACTAACCAAGGAAAATAGATTAAGTTTTTGAAAATCGAAAAAATTACAAGGATAAATAGAAGTGATCCATATCATTAATCAAAAAAACAAAAGTAGTGATGAGTGATCCTTATCACAATTTGTTTCCCTCGCCGCTCAACTTTAATTACAAAACCTGCCCATGTTGAGATTCACTTGTTTCGGCAATTGTGTTAACATTATGGACTCGTTTCAAGTGGTTTTAGTGTGTTATTCTATGATTCGAAGCACCCGACATCTCAAATGGACATCATCCATGGCATGATATGCTTCAAGGAATAAAAAAAAAAAATAGAATTGATTGTTGAAAAGAGAATTAAAATAAATAGATGGATTTTACTAAGGAAATCATGACTTCTAAATATAGATTTTTTTAGAAAACCCAACCTTCCCAAAAGTCTTAAGGACCACAAATATTTTTCCAACTTAATTAAATGATTTTATTTAAGAGAACTGAAGAGAAATTTATACAACTTCATCTAACTTCCAAAACAGTAAAATAAGACTCCACTAACTAAAAACAATGAACAAATACATGGTCAAACTCGACAACATATTAAAATACTCCTAAAAATCCTAACAACTTGGTAATAAAGAAAACAAAACTACCCAACATCCACCTCTGTGCCAATTACTCCAACATGCACTTACCCAACATCCACCTCTGCGCCAATTACTCCAATATGCACTATAACAATGGTGCATACTGATTATTGTTTAATAAAAAAAAGGTGCATGCTTGTTATTTGGGATCAAGCAGAAAGTTGATACACTCATTTCTCTTCAAACAGACATAAGATAGGATTAGACATTCCAAAGCAAAGTTGTTGGGATCAAGCATTAAAGTTGATACACTCATTTCTCTTCAAACTGACATAAGATAAGATTAGACATTCCAAAGCAAAGTTGTTGGGAATAATAGGAACCAAGAAAATCCATTCGAAGTTGGGATGAAATGTTTGGCAAATTAGGCAAGCATTTTGATGTGAAAAAACGTGCGAAGGCTTTGTTGATCACTAAATTGAAATTCCCGAGACTCTTGTTTAATGAGTTACTAATTTTCACAATCGTTGAAATGACAAGTTATAAGTGGTAAACCATTACTATCATAGTGTCTCATTACTAGTACTACATTTATTTTCTAAATATTTTTGCCAATCACAACCTGCCACTTTAACAAGTTGTCAAAATAAATGTGTTCGTAAACTTATTCAATTATATCAATAACAAATGTGCTTTCCATAAGTCTCTCTCCAATATCTCTTACATCCTTTTTACAAAATAAATCATAAATAAGAATAAGTCTAGCTAACAACTGCTCTAAGCCTCTCAGGACAAAAATTAAAGATAAATATACAATTATAAGTTGCAATGCATGTTTTTTTAAAAGAGAAGTACACGTGTCAATAATTTATTAGTTGACACGCACAAATTTATTATGGTTGTTTGTGTTTTTCTTAATATGTGTGTAATTAAACTTTAATTTTTTAAAAAGTATAAAATATTAATTAATTAAGTATTAAATACACCTTAACATGTACCCTTAGAGCATTCGTTAGCAAAACCCAATAGGTTATGACCACCACAATTATTTTTTTCCAGTAAATTTCAGGGTGGGTATTAGGTATGACATATTTCCAAGCAAATTAACCAAGGGTAAAACTTAAGTACAGTTCCCTAGGTCAAGTAAATTAGGTTCCTAGTTGAATTCAAATACATTGAATTTAAATATTCTTAAAAAAGATAACATTGTTTGTGATTCATTGATTAATGCAACCATGTGTTTGAATTCAATTGGGAAACTTAATGTACTTGACCTAAGAAACTGTATCTAAGTTTTACCCATTAACTAAAAGAACTTCATAAATTTTTACAGAACTTTGAATATATATTCTTTCATGAAAAAATCATTAAGAAATGACTAAAAATATTCGAGAATCGAGAAAAAGTTTTCCACAAGTCTTACCTTTTGTTTCACATTCCTGTTGAAAACTCAGGTAAATAGAGGAAAAATGCTCTGGCTCTTCATTATGCATGGCTATATATATTTTTTTAAAGATATTTATTAAGGAAAGGCAACCTGTGCATAAAGTATGAACACACAAGGACTAAATAATTACAACAGCATGTTTATGAGAATCTGATATTTTGCTTGGCTATATTAAGGTTTGAATTCCTTGCCCTGCTGGTAACTTCGAGAGTTACATTCATAACTTTAAATACGTTCATATATATAACAACATTCTATCTTTCACATTACATTCATTCACTTTTAATTCATGCACCTAGGACTTTCCCATTAAACATTAAACAAAATTTATAGGATGAATCCATATATAATATCTACATTTTAATCTTATGATCCATATCCAATTTTACTTCTTAAAGAACACACCCTAATTCTCAATAAACCAGCAAGAATAAACAATGGTCTTTGAAACTAATAAATGCGAGTAGAAATTAAATGATAACCCAAAAGACCAAAACCCCATTTTAGCAGTGTATCCTCTTATTATCAATTAATCACCATGTTCAATAAGTATCATTAACAATTATAAATACTTATTATATCAGAAGAATCATATCAACAACTATTTTCTGCACCTTAAATTACTCATTGAAGCACCAATAAACCTGGTAGCCAGTCCCTCTCTAAATAGCACGTAAGCTAATCTTCGCAATCAAAAGGAATATAATGAGATTTTGACTAACAATTGATTTGATACAACAACAAATACACTGCAGTGAAGCATATAAATACAATTTACAAGCCGCATGCTTTACATGGATCCCAGCTATACCTAAATGGAACACAACCCACTGATATCACTCTCCACTGATCATAAGTGAATGAAACGGGACCCTCTTAATTTCCACAAACGTCGAATAGTCCCTGTTCAATGGTTGTTTCCATGGTTCTCCATCCATCTGCATATATGCATCTTTCCACTCTCCACCTCTAATTTCCAATCGAATAGCTGCAGCCTGAAAAATAAAATAAAATTTAATTGAAGCACTCATATTTGATTGAGAGGGCTCAACCATCAACGTTATCACAATTGAAAAGGCATAGAACAAATTTATCTTACTATATATTATTCGTTTAGCATTTGAAAAGCTCTAACTGCTTCAAATCATAATAAATAGAAGATGTGAACATAAGGCTAGAAAATTAAATACCCTAATCTTGATATCCCCGAATATGGAAGAATGAAGATACCATTTAATAATACAATAAAGTTTTCTAAGCTCCTAAAATAGGCGGGGTCTCCTTCAAGTAGTTGAGTGGTCCCTCAAAAAGACAAGCAAGACAATTTCGTTTTGGTCCAGATTAATAGGAGATGATATAAGTCTTGATGCCAGCAACAAACAGAATGAAAGATATTCATTTTCAGGGGGTGGTGCTCACTCTGAACAGGGAACAAAAAGGATATTTTTTTTTTTATTAGTAGGGAACAAAAAGGATATCAAAGGTAAAAGAATGGACAAATGTGGAGGGCGAGGTTGTGGGTTAAGCACTTAAACCTAAGGATACGTTAAGTAAAAACACGATTCTTGGTTGACCAAATCCTAAAGCACCCTGAAAAATTAGAAATATTGGGAGAAAACTTGAATTTAAGGGCAGCCATGTCAGCATCTCCACTCCAACTATTTGATAAAAATATCTACGTACATATCCCATGAATGATTAATCAAACTCGTCAAAATTGCATCAAAATAACATTCCAATATTACTAACACCCTGACCAGTGCCAGATTTTTAAGAATATGTTAGCATTTGAGTAGTCAGAACTTTACACAATAGCATAAACAATAAAAATTTCAAATTAGATACTGCACCTGGGCAATGTGTTTGGCAGAGATGAGTTCAACCATAACAAACGATGCATGCCACCCTTGCTTTAGACCAAATATTTCTAGTAGACCATCATCAGCATGGGCCGCAACAAAGCCTCTCTGGTAATAAACCAAAAATAAAAATAGGTAAGCATCCGTAAGTGTGACAGATGCATCTCTGTGCATTATTGTGGCGTATAAATATAAGAAAGTGCATCCCTGAAAATGCACATAAGCGACATATGTTATCTAAAGTACATCTATGTGATACCTTTTCCAAATAGTCTGGTTTCAAATTACCCCATGGATTTCTTCCACTTCCATAGCTATGAAGATTTAGAGCAACAATTGCCCTTACACTGGAAGGAAACAATATAACAGAGTTAGGCCAAACAAAGTGACACGACAAACAAACAAAAACACAATGGCATCCTAGTCCACTACAGGTCTTATATCAATCTAAATTTAACAATATAGCTTTGAGTCAGAAGGAGAAGGTGAAGCCAACAAGAAGAATAGATATACACATTTGCTCACAATTTGATTATGGCAAAAATCATTCTGATCATGAAATTTTTTTTTTTAAATTCGCACCGGGTGTCCGAAGCATTTGCTCCGACTAATCCCGGGGGTGCACAGGCCCTCGGCAAGTAGTTTCCCGCAAGTGCACCTCAGGTAATTAAATGGGCAATTAAATTCCTCCAGTCCAATGGCCCCAAAGGATTGAATGCCATCAAGAGGTGTTGAACCTCGGACCTTGTAGGGAGCATAACTCCAAGACCAAGGCCTTCACCACTTCAGCCACCCCCTTAGGGTTCATTCTGATCATGAAATATTAGGCCATGTCAAACAAAAGTTGTATCATTAAAACTTTACCTTGAGGGGACTGGAATCTGCTCCCATTCTGCGCAATTAATCTTTTTGACATGCAGCCGTAGAATGTTCTTTAGGCCCCTACAACCAGAAAAAAAAAATTTTTAAATACTTTTTTTAAAGAATATATATTACCATGTGAATGGTAGTTGCCAGACAAAACATAGTCCTACTAACAGAATCTTATTGCGAACTACTCTATAAAGGAAAACTTGTACATCCTTAAAATGTTCTTTAGGCCCCTGCAACAAGAAAAGGTTTTTAATTTTTAATTTTAAATATTACATATTACCATAGGAATGGTAACTGCCAAGGCAAAACATAGCTTATTGCAAACAAATCTATAAAGGAAAGATTTTACGCCACAATAAGGCGACGAGAAATTAATTTCTCACCATAACCAAGTAAAATTAACTTCCCCCAGAAATTCCTATAGATTGCATTTTTTATCTAAGGATTTGAAGAACGCTTGCTTGATATGATTTGAGCATCGAGGATGTTGCTCCTACAAGAACACTTTAGGAATTTAAAATAACATCTCACACCTAATCATTTTGTTTATTATTGGTATGTTATACATTTACCTAGTACGTCTTGAACCTGTGACCTTACCCTCCAACTTACTCGTACAAGGGGAGGAGGTGCCATTCAAACTAGAGCTCATTGGCAACATCTCACACCTAATCATCTCAAATTCATATATTAATAAGGCATAAATCCAACCTTAAATTTCATCAACTAAAAAAAATTGTCTCGCATTTTGTTGGTCCTCTATTCCATTTTGGGATGTCCCAATATATAGTCCTATTTGAAAAACACAATACATTTCTTTCTAGAACATGTTTTATCTGAAGGGGGGGGAGGGGAGGGAATAAGATGAAAACCTTCAGTCTCTGCACCTACTGAGGATAGTAGCAACCCCCTCCCTCCCACCCCCCCCCCCCCCCCCACCAAAAAAAAAAAATTCAAAATGATAAGTAGAAGGAGGCTAACATAGAAATTAAAGATAAGGGTCAGCCCAAAGAAAACCCATCTCTAAAATGACTTGTACAAGGAGAAAAAAATAGAGTGCAACAAGAACACTGATATGGTGATCCAGGTTCAAAGTAAGAAGCAATAAAGGATGAATCTCAAGAGAAAAAAACGTGTCAGTTTCTAGCAGTATGGAAGCTTCATATGTCACATCTAGCAATGCCATCACCATTGATTAATTTAAACATACATCACAAACAATGACAATTTCATGATAAGCAAATAACCCATCCTCCTGAAGAATTAGAAATATGACATTATTTTTGCTGCTGTTAGAGATAGAACTATATATTGCCAAAGAGAGAGGCAGAAGAGAGACATGCAAATGCTATATGATTTTTTTTTTTTTTGTTAAGTAATAAAATTTCATTGACAGTAGAATAAAAGGCCTAGTACACGAGATATACTAGGAACAAACATAATAAAAAAGAACTATCAATTAAGTCAAAAACAGAATGAAGAGAGTGACTGGACAGAGCAGCCATCCAGTTAAAGAGAGTCTGAAGAAGAAGCATCTTCAGCTCCACGGAATGACGTTCTAAATCCTCAAAAGCCCTGCAGTTTCGCTCCCTCCAAGTAACCACATTAAACACAACGGAGTAGCATTCCAAATAGCATTGTGGGAACGAGCGGAAGCTCTCCTCCACCAACAAGCCAGCAGCTCTAAAACTATATGAGGGATGACCCAACTTACCCCAAAAAGACTGAATACCAAAGACCAAAGCTCCCTGGCATAGTCACAATGAATCAAGAGATGGTCTACCATCTCCCCTGCTTTTTTGCACATGAAACACCAATCTATCACCACAACCATACGTCGGCATAAATTATCAATCGTGAGAATCTTCCCGAGAGCCGCAGTCCAAGCAAAAAGGGCAACCTTGAGAGGGACCTTGACTCTCCAAATACTTTTCCATGGGAAGACAGTATCACCGTCGTACCAAAGAGTCTTATAAGACTTAACTTCAAACAAACCACTCTTTGTACAAGTCCATCGCAACTGATCCCCTACTCCCCTCCTATAGGAGGTCCAAAAAGGAATTCATATCCTCCACTTCCCAATCCTGGAGAGATCAAATAAGAGAAACCGACCAAACCATATCATCTCCGTGCCAACCTAAGTAATCTGAAACGGTCGCCCACTTATCCTGAGAAATAGTGTATAAAGCAGGGAAAGTACCCTTCAAAATGCCCTCCCCACACTACCAATCCAGCCAAAAGTGAACCGCCTTTCCAGAACCAACAGAATAGTTGATGCCTCTAGCAAAACAGGGCTAACCCAAACGGATAAATTTCCGCAAACTAATGCCATAACTGCCTTTATTCTCCTTCAAAGACCAACCACCCCATCCCCAGCCATACTTACATTCAATCACCTTTCACCAAAATGCATTTTTCTCATTAGCAAAACGCCAAAGCCACTTACCCAGCAAAGCTTGATTAAAAAAAGCCAGCTGTTGCACCCCCAAACCACCATGCTGGATTGGAGTGCAAATGCGTCGCCAGTTGACTAGGTGGTATTTGAACTCGTCTCCCAAACCTCCCCAAAGAAAATCCCTCGGAATCTTTTCAAGGCATCTAGCAACACTTGAAGGAATGGGAAACAAAGAGAGAAAATATGTAGGCAAACTACATAAAGTGCTCTTAATTAAAGTGAACCAACTGCCCTTAGAGAGATAAATTCCCTTCCAACCTGCCAGACACTTCTCCAAGATTGGGTTCCATATGATCAGAACCAAAAGAAACAAGGTCAGCTTAAAAAATGTTCAGCAATTGTAACCCCCAGTGTAAGAAAATTCAGGCCCAATCTATAGGATCCCAAGTAACTTCAAAACTAAACACTGATACCAAACATTGAAACCGAAGCAGAAACTTCTACAAAGTAATCTCACCTCCAAAGTAACAAATCCCTATAGTTACAATTGAAACATACAACACAAATATATATGCTTTGATTTCAAGCCTTCAGTAAGTGATTTGGCTTTAAGAAGTTCAAACTACTAATTGAAAACAAATAGTGGAATACAAGTTACAAGTCAAGCAAAACAAGTTGAGACAATTATGGTTCTATTCATCCACAAAAGCAAGGATGATTTATTCTCAACCAAGAGGGGATACTATATACAAGTACTTCTGTTTAATTACAGTTCTAATAATATGTTCCTTTCTGCACTACGCTCATAGTAGTAGAATGGAGAGTGATGTCATGGGTTCAAGACCCAGTGGAAGCAAAACTTACCAATAAATGAATAAATTCCTGTCTACACTACAATCAAATTGAAAAGAAATCCTACTTAGAATAATAAACTTTTCGTTCACTTTAAGACAAATTGACAAGCATAGACAACCATCAAAATTAATATAATCAATTCCAGTAGAGAGATATCTCACCGTAAACTTGGATCACTCAAGCAAGGAGTGACGAACCAACCTTGGGTGCAACTGTAACCAGAGTAAAGCAGCTGTAATAACAGATGGATCAGTTGCAATCTGGTATAAGTCAGACATACCTAAACCCATCAGATAATTTCAAGCAGCACAGAGCTAAATATGTTGGACCATAATATTAATAACAAAAACTAATTGCATCTGATCTTAACACATGAAAAACATGATACATAAAAAATAAGTTTACAGTCTTTTGTATTAATTCATATATATTATTCAAAACTTCAAGTTTCAAATATATGTAATTTAGCACTTTCAGAGATAAGTTTTTCTGATTTATCTTTTTTTAATGTGTTTTCAGATGTCTCTATTATCAACAAAAATAAAGGGAGATAAAATGCAAAAACAAGCTTCAACATGACATCAAATTTTCATCTAATTGCACTTGAAAGACTAACTTTTCTGATTTCCTACATTATCAACGAAACAAAAAAGAACAAAAAACAAAAGCAAGCTTCAAATGAACAATTATAGGCACTGATGTCTAATTGCACACTCCAACCAGTCTATTCTATCATACTGCCTGTTCTGATTTCTAGTCCTTTCTGAAAACTTTTTTTCACCTCAAGATTCATTGCATTTGGAATCTTACATAGAGACTGAGAGGAATTCCTTTAAGTTTGAGAACATGTGGCATAGAAAAGAGATTTTCTTGAGCAAGTTTGTAGTTGATGGAACAGTTACGATTTCAGCAGTTAAGTCATGTCTGTTTTCTTCTTCAAATATTTATTCAACTTAGCTCATACTCATTCAACAACACTTCTAAATATTAGAACATATTTGAAATTTCAACATTTGTGTCATATCTTATTCTATTAAGGTGCAGCATGCGGGAAGGAATTATAAACTCATGTCTAATTGAGAATATATTTTCTCGTCTTGCTATAACACATCTACTAGAGAAAATCAATATCAGGGATATCAAGGATATAAACAAAACAGCAATGTTAAATATTTGTAAGAAATTATAATTACTTCCCCACCCCTAATTTTCATATTTTGTTAGGGTTCTAGTCAAGGCTTACATAAAATTCACATATGCCAAGTAGCAGATTCAAAAAACAGACATCCACGTACCAAAGAAAGATGGCCCAGCAAGCTAAATTAAACTCTACTGTTGTTGGTTTTTTTTTTACAAGTAACTCTACTGTTGATGGTATAACACCTCAAAGCATATATCAAACTCATAGATATAGTGGTCAAGACATTCAACCAGACCTTATTTGCAATTGGACCGTGTGCAAGGTAAGGTTTTTCATTGCGTAAATGATGAAAACCATAAGCAACTTGGGCATCCATTCCTGTATGAGAAAATGATAAAATATAAGAAGATTCACAATAACAAATAAAAAAATTCCAAAGTAAGAAGAATCTCAAATTGTGGCCAGTCAAACCAAAGGTGTACAAACAAAACTCTTCTTACTCTTGAAAGTTTGTGTGTAGATAACAGCATTAATTTGAGGGAACATGTTAGTACCCTAAATAGTAGCAATGGGCCTTAGATTCAATCTATTCTTTCTTTCTTTCTTACAACAAAGAAATATTTCATTGAAAAATAGATTAAATCAAGTTCACGAAATAAAAGAATTATGCACAAGGTTAAGTGAGGAAGCAAAGTCTAAAATAGAAATGCTAGCTTGGAGTGGTGATTTCCAGAAGTTCACATGAGCACCAGTAAGGGATTCAGCTTGGCAAATGAAAGCAACCTTTGGGTTGACCCTTTTAATGAATTTCTGGGAAGTTGCTACAGCATTAAAGATTTCAATTCAATCCATTGTAATGAGCTGAGAGATGAGCATATATCATAATGTACCATTCCCTCACCAAGTCAAAAACCATATCTGGACCAATTTAAATTCAACTAGTCAAGTCAACATACCAATGCTAAAGTAATTATAAAACACTCCTTCATAGCAAGTCAAATTCTCAGGCAAGCCCCCCTCAACTTCCAAACCCTGCAGTTGCAAGAAAGCTTCCACCATTAAAATTAAAGACTTGCATCACAAGACCATCCAAAAGCAAAGAGTCTTGACTAGCAATAAAGATGCATTAAAACAGAAGAAAAAAAAAATTGAATGAAATTTACTTATTATGATTTGTGAGCTATTTGACTTAAGTATTTAAATTATTCCATCTTATTTCCCTAAACCAACTCTGACTACTCTCAACATATCCTCTTCAACTGTATATGCACTGACTATTCCTCTTCACTAAGGACCTACCAGTTCTTGCCAAAGAAATGTTGAGAAAAGACTGACTGATTCATGTCCAGATACAACAATACTGGTAGTGGGAAAAGACACATTGACTAATATTTTAACTCAAACGAGAAAATCATTAAAGAAAAGATTTTTTTATTTTTTTTTTACAACGAGGAACCTCACCAAGGCAGGGCCCTTCGGACTACCCTTGGGTAGAAAACCCTGGATACACGACCTCACCCGCCATAAAAGAAAAGAAAAGAACTAAAAGAGATAGAAAATGAAGAAATCAATCAGATTTCCCAAGTAAAATGCAAAGGAGAGGCCTTCTTCAGTATACGATATCAGGGTCGCCTTCTATACACTTTTAGCCAAACAATGTAATCAACACATGCTGTTTTCTAGGTTATATTTAAACAGGTTTTGTCTATATATCAGTGAGTGTCCTACGTTTTCAAAATCTCATATAGATCAGTACTAATATAATTTATGCCACATACATAAGTATAAACATGTTTATTAAGAACTCAGGAATCTTAGTTACATACATAATGCCAGAAAATAAAAGGCTGACACAAAACAGGCTTTCAACTGGCAACAAACTTTAGTATCACCAGCTTCAGCAATGGAATTCAGTGGTTCAATTTGAAGCTTTCCCATCATCATTAAGGGTGTGTGAGATAAGGAGGAAGGAAAAATGGAAGGATAGAAAATGAAGCAAGGGTAAAAAAGTGGGAGGCTGGAGTGTGTTTTTGGTAGAAGAGATAGAAAAGTGTAGGATAGAAAATAGATTTTATTTTACTTTGTTTTGAGAAGATAAATGAGGGGAAAGAAATGGCATTTTTTGTCAATTTACTATTATACCCTTATTGGATAATAAATTCTTTTTTCATTATTTTGATAATGCTCAAAATTTTATTACAAACATATTATATCAAAAAATAAATTTTACAAATAATGCTTGGTTGACATGACAGTCATAATTATGTATGCCTCATGGGGAATTTGGTCATAGCCCTAATTTAGTTTGATTAATCTAATCCTAGCCATGACTCCAATAACATGATCTAACAGCTAAGCAGAATTCTTACTATGTATTTTTTTTTTTTTTAAATCTAACGTTTTATGTAATTTTATATTATTTAAAGATTTAAGTCAACTTAGTTACTTTTCATTTTTTAATTTCTACTTCTTTTTTTTTTTTGATAAGTATTTTTTAATTTCTACTTACAAACAGCTTAACATTATAAGAGATAGAACTTTATATCTTATGTCTTATTAATCTTCTTATTTATGAGTTGGTCGGCCGTGTAGAAACACCCACCCCTTTCTTTCCACCCTTTTTTCCTTCATGCCAAACAGTGGAAAACTACTCCCTCACCTCTATTTTCTTTCCTCCCTTTTCCATCATCCCTAAAATCAGTCCTACCAAACAGACAGTGAGGGAAATATCATGAATCACCTATGTTCATATTGTCCTTTGAGTATGATCATTGATCCTACCAACTGAAGCACTTCCCATCTATTTACTTCCACTTATAGTATCGCCACTTTTTCTTTAATCATAAAAGACTACTGAATAGTCCTTCATTCCATCCATTATATAGAAAACTAATTACCATGTCAGTTTTAATTTAAAATGAGCACTACCAAATAACTCACAGACAAGCAGGCTCAAAGTGCCAAGTGCAGTGCCATTGAAATTGACTTCAAAACAAATTCTCAGCAAGTTTTCTACCCAAAATGTTTTTTCACAAGTTTCATTTTCACATATACTATGGAGATAATATCAACTAGAGAAAATAAATAATTTACACAAAAAAAAAAAAAAAATCAGTTTTCTACTGGGTTTAAATTTTATCTTCACAATACTACCACTCAATTGATTATATAGATTGTATAAATAGCATTAAGCAACAAGCAAGTTATAATTTATTACAAAGGAAAGAATTTATGTCTAAATAATAGAGAAATTAAGGAATACAGAAGTATCTCCTAAAACTCAGTAGCAACAACCAGCAGCATTCCCCTCACTAACAGAATTTTTATATTAACAAGTAAAATATATACAGAAGATACACTTAAATGCCGGACTCACTTCTACCATGAGCATTGTGTAGTCCTCAGCACCAGTGAGTATTTACAATAACAAGTTTTTCGTTTTAAATAAAATACTTTTATTCAACAAAATGCAAAGACTACAAAAGCATTGCAAGAATTACAATTTTAAATTTAGACTATCCACGAATTCTAAAAAAAACAGTAAGGAATATTTCCTAACACTATCATCCAATCATACAAATATCGTAACAAAGATTGTTTGATCTTATGGATTGGCCATTCAATTCCAACAAAAGTTCTACTATTTCGCTTACGCTAAAGTGTACACAAGACACACAAAGGAGCCACATTCCAAGCTTTAGAATTTCTATGATTCTGAAAACTCTCTCCTCAAGCTAAGCATTTGATTTACCGTCCTTCTATCGATTCCCCACTATTCTTATACATACAGAACCAATCAAAATATTACGTTTCCCAAGATTATCCAGCATTAAAATTCTGTCTTAAGTTGTTATTCATACAGGACAAGCAACCTTTCTAGTACCTTGGCACCTCAAAAACCAACAAGGAAAGCTAGTCCCAATAGCACCCCTCAAAAGTCAAAGAAAACTTCAAATTTTCCAGCCTTTACAGGTTTCCACATTATTTGATCCTCCTCCAATCTACCAGGGAGATTAGAATAACAATCCAAGAAATTATCCATACAATCCAATTTCCAATCCTGAGGTGACTGGGTAAACTGGGGATTACAACGTAGGGCAAAGTGGAGAATCTGTCTATTGTGGTAGGTTAAGGTTGAGGAGGATTTGTAACTCAAATTTAACCACAATTTGTGAACAGTGAGCGTGGATAGTACATGTGAACAGTGCATATGAATAGTACCATGAACAGTGACAGAATATTTTGTAATTCTTTTAGGTTATTTCGTGTTTATTATCGTGAACATGATCTAAACTTTTCTCAATAAAAGATATTTACTTGAAAAAAACGTGAGAGAATATCAAAGAGAGAGAAACGATAAGGCCAACATGTCTAAATTCTCAATACACTCAATATTTTATTTATCAACTACTGTTCTTTGAGTACAATAACACACTTATATAGACCCTAAATCTAAACTTTTCATAATAGAACTAGCTCCTATGTTGACTAGTAAACCAAATCCTAATTTAATTGAACCAAAGCCCACACATAAAGACTCGTAAAACTAAATAAGACTTACTTATTAATAAAAATAAAACCCAAGGCCCACAACTATGGCCCATGCCCAACAAATGCAAAATTAATAAGATACTGTTGGCTATAGAATAGCCAACTCAAACATAAAATAAATTATAAAAACCTAATTAACTAACATGGACACTTATTCTTGGGCTTTCCCTTTAATCTAAGGCTTCCAAAGAGGATATTGTTTCTCTAACAACGCTATGGTTGCACCATCAGATTCCATATATGTTCTCCACACAAATAGAAGGAAACTAAGGCAGTCCTATAAGTTGTGTTCCAACATAATTCAGGAAAACCATCTTTAAGATAAGGGTCCCCACACACACCACAAATCATGCCAAAACTGAATCCATGTACCATCCCCGACAAGAGAATTTTATATAACACAAAAAAGTATCCAACCTCCTTGAATGCCTTTTCAAAGACTAACCCCATATGAACCTCTAACCTCCTCTGTGGTACAACCTCGCACCTCCAGGCTTCACCATATTTGAGAGAGAAACTACGCCTCCAAAGCTACCCCCTCCCTACTCCAAAATCTCCATAACCATTTACCTAGGAGTGCTTGATTAAATTTCCTCAGCTTATGAATCCCCAACCCTCCTCCCCATCAAAGGAGAACACACAATTCTCAAATCAACTAAATGAAACTTTCCAGCAACTTCTATATCCCCGACAAAAATCTCTTTGAAATTTCTCTAGTCCATTAGCAATACAAGTGGGCATTTAAAGAGTTACATAAAATAAATAGGATTAGAAGAAAACATACTCTTAATCAAAGTGAGCCTCCCTCCCTTTGAAAGATAAATCTTCTTCCATCCTGCCAACTTGCATCCATTCTTTCAATAACATAAATTCACACCGCTATATCCTTAAATTTGAAGCCTAGGGGTAATCCCAAATACATCATTGTCACTTGACCCAACTTATGACACACAATTGACACAAGCTTCGTTATCCTTCTTACCTCCCCTACTGGCACTAATTCACTCTTACTCAGGTTAACCCCGAGGTCTAATACAACTTCAAAACACAGCAATACACACCAAAAGTATCCTAGCTGAGTTACCTCTGTCTCGCAAAATAGAATCGTATCATCTATAAGGAGATGAGAAATCTCCATAGTCCCTCTATTCCACGAACCAAGATAACAAGTTTTTCGAGGCAAGATTCAAAAATTTAATCTTAAACATTATATAAACTAAAAGGAAAAGAACTAATATATCATTGGTGATGACAGACATGATATTATCCAATCAAGAGCATTAACTAGCATAAAGCTGAATTTGTTCATAGTAGAGCAACAACTCAGAACATGTATGTGTTGATAGCTAACATATCACAACGTAAACACGTGCAATAAGAGACTAAAAAAAAAAAGGAAATTTGCTTATATTCTAATGTTCAAAGGGTAAAATCATGCAGCACAAGCAGCTAGCATACTAAAATAGTAGAATGTGAGGTAAGTAGATCAGCAACCTCATCAAGAGAACACTCTTCTGTATGCTTCAGAGAGTGGGGCGGATCGACAATTTCTCCCATTGGCATTGACAGCAAAATATGCCAACTGCAACATCAAAAATAGATAATACATAACTATCAGCCACATCAACAAGCCATCATAAAATAAACAAGGGCGACCACAACAAAATGACCTACGCTAAACTAGATGATCATAAGAGAAACAAATAATATCATTTATACAGGCAAGTGACAGAACTATTTAAAACATAAAAGAGCACTGAAGAAATTTTTACAAAATATAAGAAATCGTTGATGATTTTCAAAAAAAATAAAAATAAACAATCACTTACAGACCAGAAAATCTACAACTATGTTTTATTTATCTTTTTTTATATTGTTTGTCACTTGTTATCATATAACTAGTAAAAAGCATGTTCAGCAACAAACTTGCTTTTAAAATAAAAAACAAATCCACACCCACCACATAATATTTATCCATTTATAATAGTTTTAAGAAAAATGAAATATCATGATGAACTGTTCACTTCTTTCTGCAATAATCAAATTCTAATTCTTCAAATGTGTTGAAAATTGAAATTCCTTGAGCCCCAAGTAATATGAAGAATTATGATCTTAAGACATACAGCGTGTACAACTGTTAAAAAATTTAATCTCTAACTGTAAGTGTAAACTAATAAGCGAAAGCTAACCTATCCAACCGACAAATTCGACCAGTAGTAGCCCGGTGGAGCGATCTTTTAACCGCGGATTTCCACGCAAACGGAAACGAACCACCCTGACATAAAAATACATTCAATTCAAACTCAAAGCTCAAGAAGCGAAGCAAAGCAAATTGAGAGTGCATAGAAAAGAAAGCTTACCCAACCAAAACTCCTAGATAGATCATTCCCAGTACCAAGTGGAATAATAGCTACAGGAGGAAATGGCTCTCTCTCCTCTTTTATAAGCTCTCCCAAACTTCCTAGCACCCATCCCACTGTACCATCGCCTCCAGCAACCTTCACAAAGAGAATCTCAATATATATATTGGTGAATACAGTAAATGGCACTGTTAGTGGTAGATTTTTCACATACCACGACCCTAATTCTCTGACGAGTGTCTTTGGCACACGTGTCACCGATACCAGCCAGCAACTCTAGGCATTTCAAACCGTAGCGAACGAAATCATGAGGCTTCACATCCGCTAGGTCAAAAACCTGTTCCTCGGCGATCAACTGGTGGAGCCGCTCCTTGAGTTCGGGTCCATGGCGACCACCGCTACGTGCGTTGATGAAGACAACGATAGGAGAGTCGGAGGTTTCTCCATTGAAATCAGTGCGTTCACGGAACCGAGTCTCGCCGGCGCTGGGGTCCTTGAGACGAATGGAGTCTCGCATGGCAAAACGAAGGTATTGCGGCATTATTAGCCTCTTTCTCAGCTCTTCCTTGTCGATTCTCATCCCCACTAGCCCGCAACCTCTTATTGAATCTATTACTGATCCACGTGTTCCGATCCGAGTCGTTTGGCCGGAAGTCGACGACGGAGACTCCATTTCTCTCTCTCTCTGAAGCTCTTCAATTTCTGTGGGCGTGAATTTCGATTATGGTTTGAGAGAGAGAGAGAGAGAGAGTGGGCGCCGGCGAGAATATAAGGAATGATTATGCGGAGAGTTAAGAGCACTTTTTATAAAATCTGGACTTTGTTTGATAATGGTGGCGATAATGGGACAGTTTTTTTTTTCTGTTTTTTCGTTTCCTGAATTGTCAGAGGATTATTATGCCCTTCTGGGTTTCAGTTATTTACTAAAGGCCCAGCTTTGCTTCGGAGGGGTTGGGGGGTTTTAATTTAATTTAATTAATCAATTAACACTTTTAAATGCCAACTAATGCAATGCAACTAATTTCTGAAATTTTGTTCCCAAATTTGATGGCAAGTTTAGGAAGTGGAGTAATTAGTTGTGTAAGTTGTAAAGTGTTTTTTACATGGATAAAGTGTCTATGAATGAATTATTGGTTTTCTTTTGAGTGAAAAAATAAATTTTTGGTTGGTGAAATTCCCATATTTGAAAATCACAGCTACTTGCAACTTGCAAACTTGCAATATCAAAAGCTTGTTGATCCAGTGACAAGCATATCTCTTTTTCAATGTGACTCACTTTGTTTTAGACTTTGCGTGCCAATATCTTTCTGAGCTGAAAATTGAAAAAGTATGGGTTAGTATTAATGTGTGTGCATCCTCTTTTCTTTACTAAAACTCTCAAAGCGGGCCACATTTTCACAATTCAAAATCAAAGGCATGCTGCATGCATCAAGTCATCATCATATTTTAGTAGTATCACTAATCCATCATTAAAACTAGATTTTTATTCCTAATTTGTTACTTACATTGAATTTTCACATTTGCGAGCAATGACCCACAACAACAATGATCCAAAAGTCCAAAACATCTTATCAGAGAGCGTAGAAGTGTAAAAGAGACAACAACATATCTGTTAATAATTTAGCAAGAACCAAAAAAAAACATACTCCATCTGTTAAGATTTACTTGACAAGAAAAAATTAATTCCACCTTTGGGATATCAAAAAAATTTTAAATGACAGATAAAAAAAATAAAAAAAAAATAAAAATTGAAATGGAAGTTCCACTTAAAAACAAAAATTTAGTGCTATATGGGTGGAGGCGTGGAGCAGTGCACGTGAAGGTGGTCTATATTTTCTTTGATAAAGTGATGGTGGTCTATCAAGACATGTCGCAAACTTAATTATTATGTTTATATTCCGGTGTTTGAGAGCCACATATTACATATATAGGATAGTAATTTGGTAGTAAAGTTGCATCGGTACCTCATAGATCCATCCATGCTTTAAAATGGGTCTGCATAGTGAGTCACTGTCGCCAATTTTGTGATCTACTTTTTGTAGCTTGGACAGTTAGGAAATTAGGAAAGAGGTGTCAATTTAAATGTATATTGAAGAGGTGTCAATTTAAATGTATATTGAATGAGATAGTTTTGGAAACCATCCATGCTCCCTCCCAAGAATTAAATTGGCCGAAATAGATCCCAAAAATGGAAATGGGCAATTGGAACACACGGTCACACACCTATGGCCTCTCTCCAAAAACAAGGAAAACAAAACATTTTAGTTAATAATACCTAAAAAAAAGTCAATAAAACATAATTCCGAGTAATTTTCAATAGAATTGAGTTAAAAGTGTTATTTCATGTCACATTGTTTAGTTTTTACAGTTATTTCAGAATTATATTTTTCTACAATTGTCATGATAGTCATCTATTTATCTTTTTTGGGATCTCAAAGTTAATTTTTATTTTTTAGGTTTGGAAATAAGTGGTAGATAAGATATGATAACATAATTTTGTTTATATAAGAGAATTTAGGATATTTTTCAAGATTTAAAGTCACGGAGGTTTGCTAAAAATTAATACATAATTAATCATATAAATGATTTTTGAGATTTAAAATAATGTTAAGTTACATTCTAATATATGATTAAGCTGAATATATTAAGAAAATTATTGTGTTTTTTTATATATTTAAATTTTGTTAACCACGGATAGACCCTAGTTTTTTTCCATCATATATTTAATTTAGTCTAGAATCTTTATATAAATCTTATTCGAGAAGAGTGATGTTATTTCCACACTATTTTATGATATTTCCACATTATTAATGTCGAAATATCAAAAAATGGGGTGTTATTTCATCTCCTTTTTTTATATTTCCACACTATTAGTGTGGAAGTATAAATAAATGGTATGGAAATATCATTTCCCTTCTTAAATTATAAATTTTTATTTTTATTCATAATTGGCCCCCAAATGAGGAAATCACGATTTCGTCCTGCATGCATGCAGTAGAACCAAATCTTTTACCACTTATCACCAAAAAAAAAAAAAATCATATAAATTAATTGTGATGTTCTATTACTCTATCTTGCATGAACGCGGCAACCAATAAAAGAAGTAAAGAACATATGAGTAGATGGCAGGTACAGGTGAGCAGACATAAATTACCCAAATTAAATTGTTGGTCACTTGACAATCTTGATAGGATTCTCCTGCACGTGCTTAACATGAGATCCTTTTCCCCTTGTCCCAAATTTTTGTTAGCATCTAACGTATAATTTATTAAAAGGATTAATGTTGTTATAAAAATTAAAAGGATTGATGCAGAAGCAATCGCTGTTTTAGTTTTTTTGAACACGCAATGTCTATATGACTATGAGCTGTGTTCATTTTCACACTTCAGCAAACACGTGCATGAGAATTGAGAGGATGATCTACATATAAGCTATATATTCATTCAAATTTTTCTTAACAAATATGCACACTTTTTTTTTTTTTTGGGGGGGGGGGGGGGGGGGGGGGTGTTAGACTTTAGAGGTTAGATTACACAACAATGGATTTTTTTTTATCCCTCAATTCAAAATAAAATTCAATAATACGATCTAAGTGAACAACCATGTCCTTTTTTTAATGCTTGCAGCAAGTGAAAATGAGAATTCAAATCCTAATTCTCCTAAAAAATTAGATTAAAGTAATGTCACTTAACCTATACTATTAGCAAGCAAATAATAATCTATTATCATTTCCTATTGAAGAGAAGTTCAATTAATTTATAAAAATATGCTTGCTCCTAAAGAAATGTTCCATTTTTTTAAGAAAAGAATAGAGGTTATGCGAACTTTGGTAATAGTTTTGAAAAATAAAAAATAAAATTATCGTAGGCTTCAAATAACATGATAAATTAATGGTGTGTTTGGATGAAAAATTTGTTAAATACATAGAATTTTACAAATGATGAGATTTGCATCCCCATTATTTAAAATCCTATCATTTTTAAATTTCTTTGTTAGGTTGTAATGTTTACAGAAAATTTAAATTTTGGAAATTGTAAAATATCTAATAATAATAATAATAATAAAAAAAAAGTTTATTGAATCAAACAAATGTTAACAAAAGATAGTAAAATATAATATATTACAATCTTTATATATAAGGATCAACGACGTTGTATATTAGCATATCCAACCCTTTGCATCTTCAATAAGATAGTAAAAGATAATAGATTACAAACGTTGGAACTCTTCTGTGAAGCAAACTCTCACCGCAACAATCTTCTTAAAAAGTTTAGGTCCGTTGGTTCAAGCATCTTCTCAGAAGGCCCGACTAAATGCCGGTGCAAATGGCTTCCAAATGCCTTGTTTTGCCACCATATCGCCCAAAAAATCAAGCAAAGTCATGCAAACCCGCCTGGCACAAATGGGTCTTGTTCTTCCAAGTGAGTTTTTGACAAAAAAAAAATCAGTGACCCTATGACCTCTCTCGACAACCTTGTGCTCTCCAAGGACTAGATCTTGCCCTTTTGTGCACAAGGTTTGATTTGGCTAAGAGTATAGAAAGATTGAAACAAATCTGGAACTCTAAATATGAAGAGAAGAAAAGACGACAACAACAACAACAACAACAACAAAAAAAAAAAAAACAGAGAGAGAGAGAGAAACGTAAAAAGCTCTAGAAGAATCTCGCATTATAAAAAAAATATATATATATATATTGTCGCTCGACGAAAATTGTAAATTACGTGTGTTTATAAAGGATTTTAAGCTAGTATTTGTAGATTACAAATCTCTGCAATAAATCCCTTGTGGAAATTAGGAATTTCCTTTTTTGTGTAACCAAACTGGATAATTGAGAAATCCTCTCCCCAAATTCCAGCTCCTCCCCAAATGATGGCTCCAAATCCCTCATCCAAACACACCATAAGTGTTTACTGAGAAAATGTTTTTGAATATATATGTTTATTTTAGCTACCGGTTTATTTTTAGTTTATGTATAGCTTTTTAAAATTGAATAATTTTAAAAGATACAATTATGAATTTGTATATTTTTTAAACATAATACACCAATGAAAATAAATTCATTCAAATACATTTTTAAACACTTACAAATTATTTTTGATTTTGAAATTCAACTGGTAGCTAAAATAAACATATATATTCAAAAACTTTTTCTAAGTGATAAGCATGGTGGTTCTTTAGTAATTTTAGCCCAAAAAAAGAGCAATTATAGAAAGAAAATATAGAATAGGCAGCGCCATGAATATACCGGTCCATACTCCATACTTCCATGGTGGGCTTGAAACCCGGGTCCACGCGGTTGTTTACCGTTGATTCGTTTGTGGGGCCCACCAACTTAAATTCCAAACGAGTCATGATGTTCGACTTTCAAAAGGTATATTCTACGTCTAATTTTCTTTTTGTTTCAATCTCGAAGCATTTGACAATTGACACGCTGTCTGGTCTTACCTTATGGTGTTGTTTTATTGTTTGTATGAGTTGTACGTGTCTGTTTTTGGTCAGGAACAAGTTCAGCAGATTCCATGGAATTATGCTTTCCCGCGATATTACAAAATCCTAAAACCTATACTGAGCCTGTTCACTATTCCATGCTAATCCGGCACGCAAATGAATTCAGTATTGATTCTATGTAATATAATAGTATTTGGGCAGTCAAAAGTTTTGCAATTTAAAATGTTAGTGATGATATACTAAAATATAATTCAAAATTAGAATGAAATCAATCAAATTCCATTGGGGTTTCTCCCATGGTGGTCTCAGTTCGGCCATATATAATATTTTTACCTTTTTAAAACTATTTTTAAGTAAACTCCATCTAAAACTACTTCTAGACCATTCCATTTTAATCTCATTTAAAACTAGTCCAAATTTTCTTATTATTAGTCCAAATATAAATTTCAATAAAAGAATTACCATATGCTAAAAATTCGATAACTCGAGTTTCTTAACTTATTCAAAAAATGTAAACATGAAATAAATTTATTTCAACACAATAGCAAAAATTATGTTAAGAAATAATAAACTATATTCTTCTTCTTCTCTTCTAAAAAATAAAATAAAAATCAAGAATAAACAATTTGCATAATCTAACAAATAATATCCTTAGGAGGGTTTTTCAAAAATTGACAAAAAATATAAATACGACTATCAGTATTATTCAGCTTAAGTAAGAATTTTGGTATGCGTCTAATTATGTTTTTTTTTTTTTTTAAGTGCATCCATGCATATGCATGAGAAATTTAAATTAGAATGAAAATAGAACTTTGTGGCCAATAATATAACCAAAATCCAATTCCCAGGCCTTGCATCCCGCTAGAAAATGCTGGGTAGCCACTCATTTCACAAAAATATTTGGAAATCAAACTTACATAAAGAATTCTAAGCATTGAAACATCAGCTCTCAAAGACCTTTCTGTCACCTAAATTGTCACTCCATACTGAGTAATTGGAGCGCTTTCGATGATTGTTTGGGATGTCAGATAAATTTGCGACTCTCTCAACAATGACATTTCCATTGCAATCAATTCTATATGAGACATCAAGTCCTTCCAAATTCAGGTGATAAATTATGTCCCCAGAAGAAGAAGCCTGATCACTTATGTGTGTAGACGCTTCTTCGGCTTCGTAACTGTCTGAATCAGAAGTATTACCCAACGCTTTACCATCGCCTGTTTGAATATGGGAGTCATGAGGTCGATTTCTCTGAGACAGTGACCGGATATCCCATGAAAGCACCTGCTTTATTAAACTTTGGAACTCCTCTGGTGATGCATAGAGTGACTTCTTTTCCTGAAAAAAAAAAAAAAGGATCTCTAAAATATCTAAATAAAAATTCCAATTAACCACGTCGATATGATGCAGTAGAAGAAAGTAAGATATATAGGTAAGATATATAGGTACATACGAAATCTACTACTTTAAGGGGAAAAGGCGGAGAGAATATTTCTGGAACTAATATAAGGCTTTAGGTCTACTCATGCCACACAGCAGCCAATCACTAGTCACTACTGCCAGGCTGAATGAGTATTTAGTTAATGAACTCTTAATCACTGTTTTTCTCATTTTCCTCATTGACTGCAAAATATTGTTTAATTGTAGCTCAAGTTGTCACTTATCTGCACTATAAATCAATGCAGAAAAATGTTGCATAAAAAAAATGAAATTTTAATTCATATAATTTTGTATTTGGTAGTCAGCCACAGTGCGTGTGCTCAAATGCTAGTACAAAGAATAATAAGAATATTATAATGTACCCAAATGCAAGTAAAGAGTACTAAGAATATTATAGGCTAATCCCACCATTTTTTTTTATGACGTGGGAACCCTGCCTAGGTTGGGCTCTTTGGGACCCACATTACAAACTATCCCACTATGTAATACAAAAAAAAAAAAGAAAAAAAAAAAGTAAAATAAGACACATGTGCCTAATATTTCAAGCAGAACATTAAGCCACTTACTGTTTTCACCCAACACTCAGCAAGAGTGTCAGGAAAGCCCTCAGAGAAGCTAACAGAAGCTGCCAACAGATTGTCCTCCTGTACATACAAAAAAAAATCAATTGACAACAAGATGGAATTACTATTCATGCATTAAAAAAAAGGGGGGGGGGGGGGGGGGCCAAAAAGAGAGCTACTATTAGATAGATGATTTTAGTCTTTAAGAAAGTAATGCCACTTACATATATAAGAGCTATACTCTCAGAAAGCCATAGAGCAATTGCAAGCATATGATATTGTTCTGTGTTATGTATTATAATTTGTGCTTGAGGCATAATTCTTTTATATGTTTTGAACTTCAGTTCATATGTATCCTGAATCAGCATTTAGTTGTAAAAATAAAATAGAAATAATAATCACAACAGTAAGTGAAACCACATGACATTATCTTCTTTTAAGGCACATTTTCTCTCTTATATTTAAAAATTTATGTTCAGATTTTCATGGAACGAGACAATATTTAGCAGCTAGGTGCACATGCTTCTAAATTAGTTTCTCAAAGATAACTTTTGATCCAGCAAAAATGTGGCAGTGATGTGTAATAAATATAGATTACACAACCAGCCTTAACCAAATCTGATGTGTTTTTATGTACCCCAGATTTCAAAAACTTTACTCTCTATATTGAGAGCAAACACACTTTGGATTATGAAGCAGAAGAGCGTTAAACAATAGCAATGATTTATAGCTCGGAACTAACCAATACTAATAAAGCTCCTTAATATGACTGAATATAGCTTTCACTCTCAAGGGAAAAGTTAATATCATATAGTATGTGGATGCTAAAGAACTATAGAGATAATACCGTTACCCACTTCGGCACTTTTGCTCCTTCGATGCCATCACAGTAAGGTAGATAAGGTTTGACATCAAGCACAGGCTGTGAATAAAATTAAATAATGAGCTTGACTTTGTGATTAAATCATCAACATCACCTATAGATGCATTTCCTTTAAAGTTACACCAAAGAAACAAGAAGCAAAGAAATCCATACAATCTAAAATTAGTGTGGCTAGCAAAGATAAGCAGTGAAAAACTTACTGTCCCATCAACCAGATCCACACCAGAGAAAAGAATCATATTTTCGTGTACAGCCTCCACCTACAGTACACAGAATCTAGCTTTATTAAACTGAATATATTCCACTTCTTAATTTCCATATTTGTCTTTTATTTGAAGATAAAAACTTCACTTAAAAATTGGAAAAGAATGACATCATATTAGATGTAACGTTGTGATACTTATTTAAAGAATATACATATATACATACATACACACACACACAAACACATATATATGTGTGTGCATAATAATGAAAGGATTAAAAACATGGAGGAATGCGTTAGGACCTTATGCTCCTGCCAACATGAGAGTTGCAAACTCTAATTTGTAACAAGGGCTTATCTAGAATTCTTGTTACTAGTAACAGGTAACATTGTTTGAGAAAGTGATGTTCACACTAAAACATGAAAAGAAATTCTCAACATGGTTGTTAAAACATCCATAATTTGGAAGATCTGAAGCTGGCAAAATTTGGAAGATGTTACTGCACTGCATCATGTGGTGTCTCTGGTGTGAACGAAATGCAAGAAGTTTCAAAGGGGAGGAAACCTCCATTCCGGCTCTGAAATTCATGTGCCTACAAACTATGTTTGATTGGCTTAAGGCTTCTAGATTAATATCCTCCGATTCTGTTTCTGATATGATTATGCTTTGCTCTTTCTAATTCTCTTTTGTATCTGCTCCTCTTGTACACTTCCTGTGTACATGGGGTGCTTTCTTTTTCTATTCTTTTGATTAATGAAATACTTACTTATCAAAAAAAAAAACATCCATAAACTATATTTCTAAAAAGATAAACCTAGAAATGTTGGGAGTCAAATTTTCGCAGGATTTTAGTTCTCATACTTTTGAAAAGTTCAATTCTCCTCTTCCAGACTAAATTTAAGTTTATATCACTCTAAGGGAAAACTATATGCATCTTTGCCCTTGTTTAAGCATACAAGAGATGTCTGTGCACATGTAAAATTATTCTTACCTTAGCAACGGTGAGTCCAATAGGACATGGTCTATGTGGAGATCGCGTAGCAAAGACTCCCATCCTTCCACCTTTCAATTTTGGTACTTTCACCTATCCATCCAGCCAACCTTTTAAAGAAGTTAAAAGATAATATACAAAACAATTGTTAGCATTAACCATTGGTAATCAGAATTTAAATGGTAGGGCCACATACCTTTGCCTTAAACTTTGATTTAGATGGTTGCTTCCACAATTTCTCCAGATTTGTATTTAGGTGAAATACATATATGATCCAGCAATGAGAATATTCTTCAAGACCCTCAAGGGATGCAGGAGGAACCCGAGTCGGGTCAAATACCAAACATGCCCTAGCAAGGGGTACAAGTAAAGGTTGCCTAGGTGTACCATTCCTGCACAAACGAAAACAGATAATTCATTTATGGGACATTAAAGCAGCATAGACATGCATAACTATATGGCCATGTTTATCAAGCTTTTACCAAACACAGATAACAAACAAAAATTGCACATTGAAAAAAAATCACAGGCTCTCTTTAAATAACTGTGTCATGAATATCTTAAACCTGCTGGCAGTAAAGTGAAAATTAACTTCGGACTTTCTGTTAACATGACTGGTGTTGAATAGCAGGTCTTCCGACCCAACTTAGACTCTTCTAAAGGACAACAACCAATCTTTTTTATTCAAACTTTACTAAACAATTCCATCCCGATCTCCTGCCAACAATTATTCTTTGGGGATAAAAGGAGCAAAGAACTCATGTAAACTTCCAGTTTCCTCACAGAATAATGATAGCATGTCTACTTATTTTATGCCCCTTTTACGGAATAGATGGTTTTTATTTTCTATTGAAATCAATGTATATGATTTTAAAGAATTTTACAAACATATAAAAAAATCTTTAAGAGCAAAAGAAAGGATAAAACTCTTCATAGCTGGAAATGCTTATTTAAATAACTGATGATTTAATTGCAAGTACCTAGTAGAGAAGCATGACTGGATGATACCAATAGGTGCCATGGGATATGCAGACAACTCCAAATTGCTAGCATCAGGATGTGCTAGTGCCTTCCTCAATGCCTACAAAAAGAAATCAGCAAATAACATCAGGAGATAAGTATAACCAAGCACAACAAACACTTATAATGAGATACAAAAGGTCCAATAATAAAGAGTTATAGAATTCCTGGGTCATCAACTATACAGAAAGTAAGATACAAATGTGTAACAGGAAAATCAAAGAGATGATGTCACCATTGAATTTATAACTACAAGATTCTCATCACCAAGGATGAAAACTATAGAATCTTTTAAAAAATAGCCAACAAGGATCTCGTTGTTAGGAAACAGGAAACCTAACTCAGTATCGGATGCAAACAACAAAAAATAGAAAACAGAAAAGATCAATGCACACACGCAAACATCAGATTTTACATGGTTCACCCAAAACTAAGCCTACGTCCACGGAGTCGCTGCAGTTTTATATATATACTGCCCTATTACTTGGCCAACACGCATGTGAAAAAACACAATAAAGGGCCTTAGGCATCTAAAATATACTCAAAAACCGGAAAACCCCCAATAATTATACGAACACCAGCGCCCGAACCCCAACATAACCAACATAGTAGAGCAAGCTTCACACACATCCCATTACTCATTTATACAATGTGGCTGAAGACCTATGATTATAAAAATAAAAAATAAAAAAAATCACAAATGGCATCTTGCAAAGCTCCAGGAAGGATGATACATGAGTCCTCTAGCTTTATTTTAGTTGCATACTTTTGCTCCCAACAAAAGGTTTTCATTTAAAAAGTTATTCCATAAGAATACAAACACAAATAGATAAAAGTACTAGTCAAACATGAAGTAATAACTACTGTTGAGCATTACAAATTTATTACCACTTCTCCCACTATGAAATTAATCAAACAAAGTTTTTATTTTTTTAAACCACTATTTTAGTGGAAACAGTAACAAAATACCTATTAATTTTCATTATTCCTCAAGAATATAACTACTGAGGAAAGAAGAAGTACCTGCTGAGCACGAATACGACCTTGCCTCTCAGCATTACATTTGGCCAAGGAGGAGTTGATGGATTTCTGGAGCTCTTGCACCTTGGATTCCAAACCCTTCGCTTTTCTCTTCCATATATAAAGGGCTGTGGAAGCAGAGATAGCTGCGGCGAGGGCTAAGGTTATGGTGGCGGCTGTGAAGTACTTGGAATCCCCACCCATGGGATCGGTCTGGATCACTCAGTCCCTGTCAAGTCAAATGTAGTAGTATCACGATGTTTTGTTTGTTTCCATTTTCCTTATTCCTTGTAGGGTTGCTAGCAAAGCACTGTCTTCAATGTGAACAGTCCAAGGCCCAAACTCAAAGATGAAAGATGAACCAAACGACCATTTGGATTGGACTGACCTTGCTACCAGATGGGCCCAATTTTTAAGCCCTAAATTACTTTCTTTTTAAACCCTTTTTTTTTTTTTTAATCCTTGGTATAGCAGAAGAAAGATGCGACTGATAAGAGTTTGTTAATTAACCAAATAAACAAGATTATAAACATCATGAGCATGATACTTTTGGTTTGGTTATTGTCACCTGTATATAAATTCATGATGGTTAGTTAATTTTTGATAGTGGAAGTATATGGAATCCATTTTCTTTAGTGGCAATTTAGGAATGAATCCAACAATTTTCAGACTTTGTTGTGAGAGTTAATAGTTTATTATAGACCAATAGTTTGTTTTACTAATCGAAATTTGTATATATTTATCTACAGTTCATCTTTTTGTGGCAAAAACAAATTTAGTGAAAGATGATCTTCCATTTGGTTTCCCATACCATTAGTCATCCTATTTTTGTCAAACAAGAAGAACCACAAACGTGGGAATGTATTTCTAAATAATTATAAAAAATAATTCTAATTCACTCACAAAGAGTCATGATATTTATTTTCAAAAATTTATTTAATATCAAAATATTAAAAACCAAAATGATTTTAATATCAAAATCGTACACATGTTGCAAAGTCATTTCAAATGGTCACACAATATGCACAATTACATAGGAATCATTACAAAATTGATTGTCAAGGATGATGTTCACCACTTCTTGTGCTTTCTTCTCTATCGCATATCTTGATTCAACAAAACATTTGTGAGTTATTATTAAGACTCTGAAAGACAATGAAAATAGTAGCAAATTTAGTTGGTTGGGATGTACAATTTTTGTCCAACATTTTCTCTTGCTGAACCCAGCTAGCAAATACACATCATGATAGATGAACAGTGTTATCTCTTTCCAATATATTTTAAGATTATGTTCAAACAATACGCTGCACAAGGTAATAAATTAATTATATATAAAAATATTTTTTATGTTCTAGTTTTATTTAATTGAGAGAGACATTATAATCAATATATTTAAAAAAATAGGAAGTCAGCTCATTTCAGTTTACTTAGTACAGTTGTAAGATCTTGTCTCTTATCTTTCCCAGCTGAGTTTCGTAACACATGCGCTTCTCTCTTCTGCAATAGCCAGTTTCGAAGAATACATAATAAATAATTGATCTCTCACAGTCACCCTCCTTCATCAAGGTTAAGCCATGACAATTGACAACTGAATTAGGTACTTCCTTTTTCAATATATTTTTGCTATAAATTAATGCAGTAGACTAGTAGGTAATCTTCTATTATTGCTCTTTTGTCCGTTTATACATAATATTTGTGTCTGAATTGGTCACAAATATACATCTGTATCTATAAATGTAGAAACTTTTTTTTTTTTTTCAAAAGTTCAGATGAAACCCATTTTATGAAGATGGGGATGTGCAAATCAATGGGAAAAAGCATTGTGTTGGGTCTATTGCTATCCTTGTTTTTGTTATTGATGTTTTCAGTGTCCAATGTGTCTGATTTGCATGACCCATTATCTGGATTTCGAAGCAGCTTCCGTTTTAATCCTCACTTTCTGCATTCTTTTCAAGTCCTTCTCACCAGGTAGTCTATCTTCTTGTCTTTTTGTCTGGTTGTTTGATAGAAATTAGTGCATTCTGATCATACCCACAAAGTAACAAGCCCCAATTATCAAACTTGGCTATATCAATTTCTTCCTTTCAAAATATCCCAGCATGCGTGTGTGTATTTTATATGCACATAAACCTTATATCTGCTGAACGCTTATGCAGGAAAGTAGTTGCATATGCAGTGACAGAAAGTGCAAATTCAGTTCCCAAGAGTTCAAATATGAGTAAGGATTATTACATTGAAGGGCCATTGGTGCAGGAGTTCACATTTCCTGCAAATTCTGCTCCCTTCAATAGCTGTCATGCTTCTACCATTGTTGAGGTTATAAATGACAAAATTATCTGCACTTTTTTAGAGTTTGTAATGTTTGCTTCATTGTCGGAAATGGACTAGATTGTAGTTTCTTTGTGGTTTGTGTAGGTTGAGAAAGATCATTTTTTGGTTGCCTATTTTGGGGGTACATTAGAGGGGGCACCAGATGTGAAAATTTGGTTGCAGCGCTACAAGGTAATTATTATTTTTTGCTTATCAGCTCAATGTATTTCTCAAAGTTTTCCTTTGTGAATTAATAGGAGGATGGGCATATAAAGCTTCTGCTCTCCAAGTATGCTCGTCGTATTGTCCAAGTTGAAACTATAATTTTGTAGTTTCTGTAACCATAGTATCCATGCCTTGTGGCATATGCTGCTTGTATGTTCTGATTTTTCTGCTACTTCTTTCTCTCTCAGCCCAGCCTTGAACTTTTAAAACTGAAATTTCTTTTTGCAAGCAAAGCCAACTAACAAGTAGGTTTGAGTTTTTTGTTTTTTGTTTACAAAAACAACGGAAGAACCCTTAATCCCATTTATCTTGTACCTGCACTGCGGTGCGTTGATCCCCAGACCTCCACCTTCTCCACCTTTACAAATTACAAGGAGGAGAAGTACCACTAAGGCTACAAGGCTATTGGCACAAATGACTGTTTAAACTAGTATTTACTAGAGAGTTTCTTTGAATCACCTCATCCTCCCCTGTGTTTAATTATATGGTTTGGTTTCTTAAATGATTTTTAATCATATGAACCCACTTGCAAATGAATTTGATCACTCCAATTCAATTTCCTTGAGTAATATATTTGTTTTGAACTTGCTGGGTAATTCCTTTTTCAATATTTATAAGGTTTGCCTAACTCAATGAGCGGAAATTTTCTGGGCAGAATGGCTGTTGGCAGTCACCTATTGTTGTTGATGAAGAACCAAATGTTCCACTGTGGAACCCTGTGTTATTTAAACTTCCATCAGACGAGCTGCTGCTCTTCTACAAGATAGGCCAAGAGGTTCAAAAGTAATGCGATTTTCTGACTACATTGTAATGCTATTTTCTTTTCTCCTTTGTAGTTTCCCAGCACAATCCAATTAATAGTTTTTCATTCATTGTTACCTGCTTCTATTTACAAATCTCTTTTTTATTGTAATTACATAATGATGTTCTTCTATAATATGTTTTAGGTTAACCTGTAATGATGGTTTTGTGGACCTTATTTGCAACTATTTATTTTAATGGCTGCAGTTGAGTATAGTTATAGCTTTATAGCCCTGAAATCAGGAATAAATGCCAATAAATTTTCTCTTTTGGGACTTAGGTCCCCCAGTGGTTGAAGAGTACATTTCAATGAATATATGTTTGGATTTAACATTCTGTTTTCAGTTATCATTATTGTTATCACCATGCTCTTGATTTGCTTAGCACCCTGCAGAAATGTGAGCTTTAATTGTAATTACAGTCATTTTTTGTATTATTATTATTATTTTTTACCTTTGCTAACTGTTTACTTAATGAATTTCAGATGGAGTGGATGCATGAAGCGGTCATATGACAAAGGTATTACTTGGACAGAGAGAGAACAACTTCCTCCTGGTATATTAGGTCCAATAAAGAATAAGGTATAACTTCATTATGATGTATGTTCATGTGAGTCATATACTCATATAGTCTGGAATTGCTCATTTACTCAAAAGCTTCACTTGCCATATGTATTGCTTGGTTTCCTCAGCCTATCTTGCTGGAAAATGGGCTCTTGCTCTGTGGATCCTCTGTCGAAAGTTGGAATTCTTGGGGGGCATGGGTGGAGGTTGTAGCAATAACTCATCTACATTAGCAGTTGAAATATTTTTTTTGTTTGGAAAGAGTTGACATGCTTTTGTGATTCCGTTAGAACAGGTTACATCAGATTTTGGTAGGTCATGGAGAAAGTATGGCCCAATTTTCGTACCAAATGAATCTCTCAGTGTGATTCAACCAGTTCCTTATCAGACTGCAAAAGGGACCTTGCGTGTTTTAATGCGATCCTTTGAAGATATTGGTAGAGTTTGTATGTCAGAATCCCATGATGGTGGCCAGAACTGGGGTTACGCAAAACCTACTGAACTCCCCAATCCAAACTCAGGTTAATGGCCCAATTATGTTACTTGCATTATATCAATGGGTATATGAACGTGTATTTGTGATGAATGTATTTAACCGGACTTTGGAAATTGAATCCATCTTGGTTTTGATGGGTTTTAAGATAAGTTTTACTGCAGTCTTTTATCAATTGGATAATAAGTAACAATTCCATTTGTAGGTTTATGATCATTTTTAGTGTCAAATTCTTTTTAGTTTCAGATAACAAATTGAATGACCTCAATTCCAGGCCTTGTAAATAAACTTCATTATTATCTGCCCTTTCTCTCCTTTCCATTTCCATATATATTTTTTTTTTACTCAAACTCATTTTACCAGGTATTGATGGGATTAAATTGAGAGATGGCCGTTTCTTACTTGCTTATAATACAATCTCAAGGGGTGTCCTTAAAGTTGCACTCTCTATGGATGATGGTGACTCATGGCTTGATGTTTTGACATTGGAGGATAATTTGGAAATGGAATTCTCATATCCAGCTGTTATCCAGGCTAGTGATGGGTCTGTGCACATCACTTACACATATAATAGGACACAGATTAAGGTAAAGACTTAAATTCTTATGTTGAAGATGCTTTCTAGTAAGTGACTCTTTTTTATGACAATTATTTGTAAATGCTCTTTTCCTCCATTCTTCATTCCATTACTTACACCAGCCAACTGTCTTTTCTCTATGGTTTTATTCTGCATTTCATTGAGAACGTTGCAACCTGGAGATTTAATCTCTTCTAGTCTTTTCTCTTTTGGCAGCATGTAGTCCTTAAATCAAGCTGATGCAACATCACATTAGCAAAGCGAACTACAAGGTCTACTTTTCTCATTTTGTATTATGTGGCATAATATATTGGCAATTTACAATTAAATCAGAGATAATTTTTGAAATACTTACTTTTCATAATTTGCAAAATGCTTACCTGTAATCTGTAATTTGAGCTTACAAAAATCTGTATGATTTGTATGAAATATTTCTCATTTCAATCTCTTATAGCTGAATTGGTATCTTTTTTCTTTTCTTTTCTTTTTTGATGCTTAATGAAACAACACTGAGAATTGATAGATGAACACTGTAAGTAAATTTCTGGGAGGAGAGAAAATAACACCATCGATTTATATTGAAACCAAACACTGATTTTATACTAGAAATACATCTGCATCTCCTCAAGAAGCAATAAGAATATTAATTTTTTGGGTAATCAGAAGAAATTATTTTATCTATTTGGAAAATAATCCATTAGAGGAATTCATCATGATGTCTCCCTCTCTCTAAGTTGTACTTATGTTGATTAAGACTATCTATAGCAATGAAAATAGTAGCAAAATTTGTTGGCTTGGGATGTACAAATTTTGTCCAACAATTGCTCTTCCTGAACCAAGCTACAAATACACATGGTGATATATGAACACTGTGATCTAGGATTCACACTTTGCAAGTTTATCTACATGACCCTTGTGGTGCCTCTAGAGGGACAGGAATGCTCGCCATTTTGAGGATTGTGAAAAATCTGTAGTAGACCTTAAAATGCTGTTTTTCCAAACTTTGTATGAGTGGGTTTTTTCTTTGGGTCTTTTCTCTATCAATTCCATTGATAGATCATTGTTGTTTCTAATTTCTCTGTTGTTTCCTTGTATACACCTAGTATACTAGGTTTGTTCTTTTAATAAAATTTTCTTACTTATCAAAAAAAAAAAAGTTTATCTACATGACCCATCTTTCCATCTTTCCGATATCTTTTAAGAATTTTTTTCACCAAGACTCCTGAGGTTGGCAGTTTTTTTTTCATGTCTTCTAATTGTTTCTTTCCCCCAATTATGTACTATAATGTACTAGGCAATGTGTTATTAAGAGATAAATATGTAAATATGTGAATATATCCAGGATCACAATAATTTGTTCTTTTTGGGTGATGCATGTTTTATAAATTTCTTTAGTAATTTGCAGACTTACTTTTCAGATTCTTATTGTAACGGATTCATGCTGGCTACATGTAGGGATTACAATCACTGATTTGTAGAAACTGGGATGGATCAACTTATGGATATAGTCTACTGCTGCCCCCCTTCCCTCTTTATAGATATCAACCTTGTCTTTCACAATAGGATGAGAAAAATAGGATTGGGTCTGTCTGGTAGCATGCAGATTGATTGGTCTCAGTTCCTCCCTCTCAGATTGAATATAAAAAGTAGAAGAATAAAGATAAAGATGCAGTATAGTTAATTCCTAAGGGGCACAAGTCAGAAGGTTTAGTATGATGCACCGAGATCAACATCACCCAGCAAACAAGCTCCTAAGCCTTAAGCTTCTGTTTCCCCATAGTATGTTTTTTTTTTGGTTGCTCTACTAAAAAAAAGAAAACCCTGTTTTTATTGCTTCAAGACAAGAACTAGAAATCCCAGATGGAAATAGAGCACACTGATATATATAGTGAAGTTGCATTGCATGAAAAGATTATCAACCTTCTTGTTATTTACACCACATAGATGGCAACCTTTATGTCAAAGTTGGTCCTGGTAATGATTGTTACCCAAAAAGAATGGACTAACATATCCAAGATTTGCCTTACTGAAAATTATATTCTTTCATGAAGTAATAAGCTATTGGATGCTTTCATAAATGAAATTGTTGTCCTTCACTTCCTTTTCCATGTGCTTGAGTTGATCTACTTTAGCTTGGTATTATGAATATGGCATCACGAGTTTGTGTTCTGTGACCAATCCATTTGTAATACCCGGTCCCAAAGGATTAAAAAAAAAAAGAGTTTGCTTTAGGTGGGTAATCTAATCAATTTTAACTGTGGGGTAAATAGTAAATAATTTATTATTTTAAGGAGTTTCTAGAAAATAATATAAGCCCTAACCCTAGTAGTGATTAGGGCATAAATACAATTGTAAGTTTCATTGAATACCTACCGACCCTGTTTGACGACAATATTTTCAAGAATTTCAAGAAAAGATAAATTGAAGAATTCTTGAGGTAAGAGTCTTGGAAAACTTTTTCTTTTGAATTTATTTGTAGGAATCGGCTTCAGTTTTAGGAACAAAATTATCATTGTTAGAGTTACTAGGATTTGATCTTTCTAGTAATTAGTAATACATGAATCAGGTTTCAAGGAAAGAAAAAAAAGAAAAAGAATAATTGCTTAACTTAGTGATGTGGGTTTTCAATTTTATTAAAACTCATTGATAGATACATGTTGTTAGTATTTATGTATAATATAGCTTAATTGTAGGGGTAAATCATGTAATTAGCTATGATTGATTGTTTCCTTATTTAGACCTATTGTACATCTATATAATATACCTCTTAGAGAGAAGAATATACACAGAAAATATTCCGCAAATAATTCTACATGGTATCAGAGCAGGTGGTCCCAAGTTCGAACCCTGACTCTACTCTATCTTCCATTTAAAAAATTAAAAATCTCACGTGTTGGGCCCCATTCATTAAGAGGGAGTCTAAGTCCACACGTGAGGGTGAGTGTTAGAATATTGGTTAAATGATTAAATTCACCATATCCTAATAGCTTAAGCTTTTGGGATAATCGGTAATTTCTTCTCTCTCGGATTCCGGCACCGCCAGGCCTCTCCGGTACCTTTTTTAGACCATCAGGCATCGCCGGTGGTCATCTCGGACCTCATCGGCTCACCAGGCTTTGCCGGTGACCATCTCGGCTTCCTCTCGCACCGTATCGGCTCACCAGGCATCGCCAGTGACCAACTTAGCATCTCGGACCTCATCGTACCACCAGGCCTTCCGCTAGTGGCTCTCGGTCTCAATCTCCTCGGTTTGCTCTCGATCTCCTCGTTTTGCTTTTGATCTCGCTTGGCTCTTTGTTTCGCCGGTGACCTTCTCGGCCCTTCTCGATTGTCTCTGTACCGCCAGGCACCGCCGGTGGTTCTCGGTTCTCCCTCAACCCTCTCGCGCCATCGGCCCTTATTAGTGGCCCTCAGCCTCTTTCTTTGGTATTTTGGCTCACCTGGCTATCTCATTCTGTTTGGGTTTAACTATTTGGTGGCTCGGCTCATTATGTTGCTCCTTGGGTGGCTCAGCTTGTTTACTTACTTTGGTGACTCCACCACATACTTATTTTGTTACATGTTCTTAACTTGGATGGCTCACCAATATCTCATTACGAAATTAAAGAAATTAAAGGGCTGTACTAATCACTATGTTGATGGGGACAATTCCAGTTCTCTTCCTGTGGACCAGGTTCTTATTAGCAAAACTAAGTATGATTCACTTCTCCAGTGTGCTAATGCCTCATCCTCCTTGCTGATCGCTTCAGGTAACAATTGTCTTCATTCCTTCTCTAGTCCGTCTTGGGTTATCGACTCAGGAGCTTCTGACCATATGACCGGTAATTCTTCACTTCTTTCACATACTTCTAGTCCTTGTTCCCCTTCATTTGTCACTGTTGCTAATGGTACTAAAACTCCTGTCCAAGGGAAAGGTACTGTAACCACTTCTGATCTCACTTTGTCTGATGTTTTATACTTACCTGAGTTCCCTTTTAATCTATTGTCTGTACACAAACTTACCCTTGCCTTAAACTGTTCTGTTGCTTTTTATCCCTCTCATTGTGAATTTCAGGATCTGAAGACGAAGAGGATGATTGGTGGGGGATTTGTCAAAGATGGACTCTACTACTTTCAACCATCTAGCACCTCGATTCCATCTGCTCTTCATTCTACAAATTCTCCATATTAGTGGCATTGTCGTCTTGGGCACCCCTCGTCGGTCAATCTTAAACATTTAGTACCCACCTTACCTACTTTTTCTAATTTTAATTGTGAAACTTGTGAACTTAGTAAGCATCATCGAGCTACTTTTAAACTTCGCACTGATGACCCATGTTTACATCCGTTTGAACTAGTTCACTCTGATATTTGGGGGCCAGCTCGTACCACTGGTTTATGTGATGCTCGTTATTTTGTCACTTTTATTGATGATCACTCTCGTTTAACTTAGGTTTATGTGCTTAAAGATAGATCTCAATTGTTTTCAGACTTCCAATCCTTTTATGCTGAAATTTCTAATCAATTTAATGCCAAACTTTTTGCTTTTCGAACTGATAATGCTCGTGAATATCTAGATAATGCGTTCCAGCAATTTCTTGAGTCTAGAGGTATTATACATCAAACATCTTGTGTTCGTACTTCTCAACAAAATGGCATTGTTGAACGGAAAAATGGGCCCATTCTAGCTATTGCTCGTGCTCTCATGCTCCAAATGAATGTCCCTAAGCTTTTTTGGGCAGATGCAGTTCTTACTGCCGCATATCTTTTGAATAGGATGCCATCTCGTATTCTCAAAGGTAAGTCTCCTTTTGAGATGTTCTTTCCTGGCAAAAATCCCTTCTCTGTTCCTCCAAGAGTCTTTGGTTGTGTTTCTTTTGTTCATAATCACAGTCCCAATCGTGACAAACTTGATCCTCGTGCTCATAAGTGCATCTTTCTCGGTCATTCTCGTACTCAGAAAGGATATCAGTGCTACAGCCCTTCCTTACGCAAACACTTTGTTAGTGCTGATGTGACATTCTTTGAGGATATCCCATATTATTCTCCTCAGGGAAGACAGTTACAGGAATCTATGTTATCTGCCCCTGTTATCCCTACACATGTTCCCATTGCTCCTCCAACTTCCCCTATTTCCATTGTTCCTCCTGTTCCTCCTATCTCTCAGGTTTATGTTCGTCGGCGAAATCAGGATGTCCCTCTCGTTCCACCACCACCACCAGTAGAGTTCTCTCTACCACTTCCCCCATCCGCCTCGCCGTCTGCAGATTCGCCTCCTCCTCAGTCTACCTCGGATCTTGATCTTCCCATTGCCATTCGTAAGGGTAAGCGTACTTGCACTGAGCATCCTATCTCTAACTGTGTTTCCTTTGATCATCTGTCTCCTTCTTTTAAAGCATTTTCTTTATCATTATCATCTCTTGTTGTTCCTAAGTCCTACAGGGAAGCCCTTTCTCACCCTGGTTGGCGTAAGGCAATGGAAGAGGAAATGCATGCTTTAGAATTGAATCATACTTGGGATCTAATTCCCAAACCTGCAGGAACTTCTATTGTTGGTTGTCGTTGGGTTTTTACCGTTAAACAGAATCCTGATGGTACTGTTGATCGCTTGAAGGCTCGTCTTGTGGCCAAGGGCTTCACTCAGACATATGGCCTTGATTACACCGAGACTTTTTCTCCTGTTGCCAAGTTGAATTCTATCCGTATTATTATCTCCCTGGCTGCTAATCTTGATTGGCCACTTCACCAACTCGATGTCAAAAATGCCTTTCTGCATGGTGATCTTACTGAGACTGTTTATATGACTCAACCACCCGGGTTTGAGTCCAAGGGGGAGTGTGTGTGTCATCTCAAGAAATCTATCTATGGCCTCAAACAATCTCCACGTGCTTGGTTTGACAAATTCAGTAAAGCAGTGGTTTCTCATGGTATGACTCGCAGCCAAGCAGATCATTCTTGTCTTCTTTAAGAAGACAAGAACTGGTATTGTGATATTAGTTGTTTATGTGGATGATATTGTCATCACTGGGAGTGACAAGGAAGGCATCCAGATCTTGATCAATCATCTCAGCTCGAGTTTTCTCACTAAAGACTTGGGTAAGCTTCGTTATTTTCTTGGTATTGAGGTTGCCAGATCAAAAGCAGGCATAAGCTTATCTCAGAGAAAATATACCCTCGACATTCTACAAGACACAGGTTATCTTGGCTCCAAACCTGTTGCTACACCCATGGAACTCAATCTGAAATTAATGCCAGACGAGGGTGACTTTGTTGATGATCCAGACACCTATCGTAGACTTGTTAGTAAACTTATTTATCTAACCATTACTCAGCCTGATATTTCTTATGCTGTTAGCATTGTGAGTCAATTTATGACCAATCCTCGAGTTCCTCACATGAATGCAGTCATACGCATCCTAAAGTATCTCAAAAATGCTCCAGGTCGTGGTCTCTTTTATCGATCATCTGGTCATCTCCGCATTGAAGGTTATACTGATGCGGACTGGGCAGGGTCACCTTCAGATCGAAAATCTACCACTAGTTATTGCACTTTCATAGGTGGTAATCTTGTCACTTGGAGAAGTAAGAAGCAGTCAGTTGTGGCTCGCTCTAGTGCTGAAGCAGAGTACCGTGCCATGGCTCATACCATTTGTGAGTTAACTTGGTTGAGAACTGTTCTTCAAGAATTTGGACTCTTAACACAAGGTCCAACACCTCTTTACTGTGACAATCAGGCAGCCATTCATATTGCTAGTAATCTAGTCTTCCATGAAAGAACCAAGCATATTGAAGTTGATTGTCACTTTGTTCGTTCTAAAGTGGAATCAAAAGACATCATCACACCATTTGTACCTTCTGGAAGTCAACTAGCAAACATCTTCACTAAAGCTCTTCCCAAGAATGCCATTGACTCTATTTGTAGCAAGCTGGGAGTCATTGATATCTACTCTCCAGCTTGAGGGGGAGTGTTGTTAGTATTTATGTATAATATAGCTTAATTGTAGGGGTAAATCATGTAATTAGCTATGATTGATTGTTTCCTTATTTAGACCTATTGTACATCTATATAATATACCTCCTAGAGAGAAGAATATACACAGAAAATATTCCGCAAATAATTCTACAATACAGAATGTTTTGTGATAGACCCTATGTTCCTCAAAGACGTCGTGATAGTATCCCTTGAATGTTATGTACTAATGTTAATAAAAATATATATATATATATATATATATATATATTGGTGTGTGAGATTGGTCAGTGATCGTGTGAGTTAGCAAGACATTAGGTAAACAATCTATTATTTTTGTTATAATGGGATAGCATGAGTTGCAAACTATATTAAATACTTTCTTTTGGTGATACCTCAAAGCATACGTAAAGGTGAGGATGGTGAAATATTTTTGGGAAATTGGTGTTAAAAGAAGAGGTATTTGGAACACGGTATAGTTGATCTCTTAGAGGTCAAATTGGACAGTAAACTTTGATGGTCTTGATTTGTGCTAAATATAAGTTTGAGGATTGGGATTCATTAATGCAGAGGGTGATGAATGCTATGAGGCAATGGACGTAGTATTTTGTTTAATTGATTTGATTACCATGACTTTTTTAGATGGTGTGAGAATGTTCTTGAGGAACCACAAGAGTATTTGAGTAGACCTCAATTAAGGTAAGTAACCTTTATCCTTAACTAGAATTTTCTCAATTTTATATATTAAATATTCCTATTTGTGAACTTATTATTATAGTTTATTATTCTATTATGCCAAAATCAATTTTGTTTCGAAATATCAGAAAAATCATTGTATTTGTAAAGTATTGTTTACTTCAAAAATTCGGATCAAACATGTGATTATATGTTACAGGAATCTTTATACAATTTATTTGTTAAACTGATTTGTTTCTATACATAAATTTGAATAAGGTTTGAAAATCACTATGTTTTGGAATTCAAATATATTTTAAATATGTTTTGATATTTGAAACCTCTCAGTCTAACTATGTTCTGGGCCCCGCCAATAGGGATATACATTGGTATCGAAACTAGTTTCATTCTGGGGTTTGCCACCGACCTATGTGTGGTTTTTGGGCCTTGTCACAAGAATAATGTGGCCGTAGTCACTAAGACTGTTTAGTATATGTATTTATATCTATATCTGTATCTGAATCTGTATTTGTATTTATTTCTGAATATATTTAATTTGCTATTTGCAAATAAAATAATATATTTTATTTTGTGAACCAAACCAAATGCTTTATCAAAACCATCGTTTGAGAATTTTGTAGTACCTATGTATATCTGTTTTTAACAAATGTGTATTTGATTCGACTGGATAAGGATTTTAGTTATTTATTGGGCTTCCTGGCTTACCCCCTTTCTTTCCCATTTCAGATTCTAAGGATTAGTTAGCTTGGACGTTGCGGGGGAGTTGTGTGAGAAGGACTTCTAGGCATGAATAATATTAGTATTTCTTATTTGTTGATTACGGACTTTATGTGATAGACTTTTGCTTATTAGGATTTGAAATAGCAATGCATGGATTTAATTCATTTGAACTTACTGGTTATTAAGTTAATTTGGAGATTTTATATTAGGGATATTATTCTTTTTAGAATCTGTTAATAAGGCCTGACACACTTGTAAGGCACGTCTTATGGGTGTGCGGCCGTTGTCACGTGTCGAACTCATGCTTTTGGTTCGGGGCGTAACACCATTGATACTCACTACCAGAATATTTTAATTCAATTAAGATGGTTCATTCATTTTTGTGCTAAGTCCATAATAGGAAAGGTAAGTTCCTGCCTCAAATGGCACCTTAGCTATTACCTCATAGTCTAGAACACAAAATTTTGGGTGAGCATGTGTTGAACATCTAGAAGTCTAGAAAGCTAATAAGAAATGACCTACCTATGAAATTATCCATTCATCTTGTTGCTTAACACTCCCTGCAACCCAAGTAGCTTCAGCGCAGAGATAAAGAAATTTTTTATACTTCTATTATATGTGTGCTGGTCTTTTATTTGACTCCTACATGTTATATGTGGAAACATCAGAAAGATGTTTTTGTTGTTATTGCTCCTGCCGCTTTTCATTCCTAGGATGGAATGTTGTAAATTTCCAACACAGTGTTCTTTGATTTAGTAAGCATTTTCTTGCACTTCTTTTTAAATCATGTTAATAAGTAGAAGTTTAGAACCAAGGAAACTAGCCAATTAGCTCTAACTCAAATGGTATTTCCTCCTCCCCACAAGAATGGATGGAGCATGAGATCATAGATTCAAAATGCATTGGTGCATGTCTAACATACCGATATATATATATATATATATATAAAAAAAAAAAAAAAAAAAAAAAAAAAAAAAAAAAGCCAATGAGCTCTAGCTCATATGAAACTTCTTCATCTCTTAATAATGCGATGGAGGTTAAGGCTATGGGTTCATGACCTGGAGAGTGCATGAGTAACTTACCAAAAAGGTCTTATGCACAAGCTCCCACTCTTGTAGAATCTGGCAAAAGTAGTTGGTAGCCAACCTTACTCTCATTTTTTGGAGAGGATGATTCCCCAATTCGAACCTACGACACATCGCTTATGTAACTTTCTAATTAAAAAAAGAACAAAAGAAACTAAACATCATAACACTAGCCACATTTTAATATTAAGCCTCCACAATTGTGATTGTATCTTGTGAGGACTATATTTTATAGTGACTAAAAAAAACACCAACCACATTTGTCTTTTATCCTAAAAGTATTACTCAGGATTTTGACTTATCATAATTATATAGTCGAGATCTACCCAATAAATACTTGATGTAGAACTCAACATACGTTCACAAACATTCATGTGCACACATTCATACAATCCAAAAAATCTGTGGTATCACAATCTTGCTTATTTCCTCGTTTCTAGCCAATCGTTTGAGTGAAATTTTATCTGTCATATTTTTGTTCAAACCAGATTTAAGTTACTAAAGAAGATCTTTGAAAAATGTCTGGTTATTTTGAGAATAATTTAGCAGCCAACATCATATTGAAGGGGACACGAACACGACACATGTCCTACATACATTGGCCATGTATTGGCCTAGCATAGCGTCCCATCACCGAGCCCTTACTCCATTGAAGGAAGGTTTGTTAATCCGATGACATGAATGTTATACCAACTTGTATGTAATGTGCTGAGAAGCATCACAGATTGAAATTTACCTTCTAGGACAAATGTACAAATGTTCAGACAGCTGCAACTTGTCACCAGCTATCGTTCTGAAAATTAAGCTAATCTGGTACTATTTTTAAGCCTATTGACTAGAATTTCATCTGAAATGATGTCTCACAAAACCTACTTTCGTCCTTTACATCTAGAATTGTGAATTCTTGGAACTTGAAGACTTGTCCGGAGCCAAATTCATTTAATAACTGTCTTCTTCTTTTTTCTTTTTTTTTGGATAAAAAATTGTCCGCAATTTCATGAATTTTCATGGTAACTAGCAAAAGATGAGATTTCTCATTTTATCTGATTGAGTTGGTCCTGATCTGCCAAAAGCTGTTTTTGTCAAAGCAGCCAATAATCACGTGGTGTTCTTAGCATTAATAGTCAGTTAGAGCCCGATTATTTTGTGGAGAAACAGTTTAAGAACCTTCTGAATTTAGATGAGATGATCAAGAAAGCAAAAAAAATTTACTCTTTTGGATAGTGTATTCCTCAGGAAAACAGTTCACTTCATTGTTTGTTTCCATCATATTACAATAATTTTTAGTTAGTTTATGGTTTTGTTGAGAAATAATGATATTAGGGATATTATAAATTTTACTACATAAACCTTACAAATTCCAATCACAAAAAAATAATTTAACATTTATTTATTATTTTATTTAAGTGTCATTAATCACATTCATTTTTTGTTTGTAAGTTTTTGTAGTAGTTTTACAGTATTTTCCAACATTTTTTTTTTCTTATTTGAGAGAACGAACTTTTTCCAACAATTTGAATTGTGATAATTGGATGAGCATTCAGGTGGAGTTGCTACCTCCAACAGAGAGACATGGACGCTGCTTTATCTGTGATTTAATGTTGAGCATCATTTATAAATTATAATTGTGTTCATGGAGTTGGACAGATCATATTATGACAGTATTGCCACCCATATCTCCTCTGCATGTTTCTTGGAAGACCCGCTCGAGGGAAGTAATCAAACAAATATTGTATTGCCCCGCAAGAAGAGACATTTAATTGATTACCTTATGGGTTAAGAATTTTCTGAGAATCATGGAATTATAAAAAGAATTTAATTATTTGTGAGTTTCAATTAATTTAAATGATAAAGTTTTTTATTATCGAGTAAAAGATTCAAAATTTAATCTCGTCTACATCAAAATATTCATTGATGTCTTAGGTTGATGGTAAAGAATAATAATTATCATTCAACATGAGTTATATATTCAAATTCTCTATCGTATTAAAAAAAAAAAATTTAAATTAATTAGTTTATAGACCTATGATGGAGAAACATAGGAAAATCATGAGATCCATAGTGAGAAAGTAAAGCAATAATTTGCTTTTAATATGGAAAAGATAGCCAATTGCATGCTTTGATTCGTATTTTAATTTTTCATGCAAATAAATTTGATGCTATAATCAACTTTACCATTTCAAGGCATCATCTATTAATGTCACATTGTCATATGGTCAACCATATTGTCAAATCATTTTCCTATTTTATACCATCTCAATTCCACCTTGCAATCAACATGAAAGAAACTGAGAATTCAGGATTGGTATCTATTTATTTCATCATTTTGTAGATCAAAACATTGGACTACATATTGTGATGTGAAATAAGGTTTGTACATACCCAAGTGATTCCCGTAGTCCCATTAGATCAAAGCATTCTCCTCTCTCAAGTCACAACTAATTGATGGATACCCTGACCCAGGTTTGGCCATATGCTAAGTACTGTCCTACTAAATGCCCAGCATATCGAACTAGGCCATATGGGATGAAAATATTCGTTCTAATGATGCTACTTGTCTTAACTCTTAGGCACTACTAGCCTATGGGGCACAAAATATTTGTGAGTGACTAAATAAAAATTCTGTTAAAAAAATGTAACAAAATAAGATATTAAATAAAAAGTTTGAGAGAGAGAATAGTTGAGAAAATTTAGAAATGAGAAGAGAGAGAGATAGAGAATTTACACTGCGTGAACAAGTGGTAACTTTGATTTTTTTTTTTCCCATTTAATTGTCAAACAAGTTGCTCTTCCTTGTCAATGTCAAATAGAAGCCTCAAGATCTTTTATAATTTTTTGCAACCATTTGATGACAAATTTCAATAATGAAAACAGCTAAACCATAAATTATTTACTATTTTAAGTTGTGAGTTAATTAAGGAAAGTGTTTTAACAATTTTTTTATACTGGATAAGGCTATTAAAAGACATAAGGTTTTCTATAAATTGCAGACAATGAAAATGCAATCAATTTTTTTTTTTTTTTTTACTTACTACGAGAGAAAATCCAAAGCTACCTTGGTGTTGGACTTTTTTTTTTTTCTTTTTCTTTTTTGTAACAAAGATATCCAAAACGCTTCAAGTATTTGACTATTCTTTTCGGATGTGCGTAATCCCTCATCACAAAGATGAGTCCCTTGGAGGTGGCCCAAGATAGCGGCGGTTAGAAATTTCGAATCTAATAACTCATGGATTTCATAAAGCCTTAAGAACACTAAACCAACCCCTTAAGGTTCCTTGATGTTGGACTCAGTGGTCTTAAAACTTAATTGTCTAGCTACCTCCTATTGTGAGCTCATGTCTCACATGGAAGGCTCAATAGTCCGTATGCCATCGAAACAACAAGGCTCATGACATAACCAAAAAATCTCAACTCTTGTTTACTAAAATGGGTTGAGGTCGAGTGCAATATTCATGAAAGTATTGAACTGTGTAATATCATTTTAAATGATTGAGAAGGAAAATTATTTTTTTTAATTTTTTATATTAACCATCTAATCAAAAGGTATTATACCGTGGAATACAATCTCGATCATATTAAAAAAAAAAAAACCCTTGAAAGTGATCCCAAACAGGAAAGGAAAATAATTAAAAAAAAATGAAGAGAAATCTATTTTATCCAAGAATAAGATATTGACACACTGAATATGAACACAAAAGCATGCTATTATTCTAGAATTTTTAAAAGCATGCTATTATTATTCCAGATGTTATTCTCCTGGATCCCAAAACCCAATTTACAACTGTAATTTCATTTCCCCAATCATACCCAAAAGGCCAAAAGTCATTTGTGCTTGCAACAGGGAATTCAAGCCTAACTGAAATTCGGCACTAATTTCGGAAGTTGCCTGCTATTGACCAAACGCACTACACTTTTCGCATTAAATGTGACTCTCATTACTTTTCTCTCTATTTTCAGAAAATTTTACTGACCCATCACCCATAATAAATGTGGAAAAGAAAGAGTTTAAAATTCCAGGCCTAATAAATAGGATGAGTAGGTTTCCAAAACCCACAAAACAAGGCAACGCAAAAGTCAAGGGCTTAGTTTTTTGTTTTTATGTTGCTAATTAGTCAAGGGCTTAGTTATGTAGCCTAAAAGGCTTCCTGAGGTGATCATGGTGATAGAAAAAAAAAATAATGATAATATCATGGATACAATAAATGGTGGTAATATTTTTGGATTTTGTTAATCAGTATTCTTAAGATAATAGTTAAGAAATATTAAATGCTTACACTTTATAAAAAATAACAAATTTTTAATATTAAAATAATAAATAGAAAGATTAAAATATCCTTAAAAATTATTTTTATATTATTTTAATATTAAAATTTTGCTACTTTCTATAAAGTGGAAGCATTAAATGTTTTTTTAACCATTACCCTAAAGGTACTCGTTAACAGGACCCAATGTTTTTAAGGGTACTGTTAACAAGTGTCCTTAAGGTAATAGTTAAGGAAATATTTAATACTTCCACTTTATAAAAAATAGTAAAATTTTAATATTAAAATAATACAAAAACAGTTTTTAAGGATATTTTAGTTTTTTCATTCATTATTATAATATTAAAATTTTGTTATTTCCCATAAAGTGTAAGCATTTAATAATCCTTAACTATTGCCCTAAAGGCACCCATTAACAAAATCCTTTAATATTATTATTATATTATATTATTGCTTCCTTCTTTTTTTTTTTTTTTGGCATCTAGTTTATGTTGATTGTTCTTACCATGTCAAAAAAATTATTGATTTCTAGTGTTGGCAGGTTTTGAATCCATATACCTTGTTGGATGATAAGAAACTTTACCAATTATTGATAAGTTTTTATTAGTTTTAATCTAAATCCATAACTATAAAAGGTTACTTATTATGTAGCATAAAAAGGCTTTCTTCTTTTCTTTTCTTTTTTGATAACTAAAAGGCTTCCTTCTTTAGAACAATTGAATTGATAAAATTTTATTAGTTTTCATCTAAATATATAGCTATAATCCTTTTATTACTTATTATTAAGAGCTTGCCATTGTAATTATGAAAATATTATGATGATGTGTTATTTACCGTTAAAAAAATTAACTGTGCACTATTTTATCTTTCTTTCTCACTTTAGAGTTTAGACTGACTTTGTTTTACGGATCCATCCCCCATAATAATAAAGGTATTGTAGTTCTTGACAAGTGTGTGCATGCTCTCACTTCTTCCTGACACGAAAGTTTCTGGGCAATATCAGCTTTTCTGCCTCCTGTCAAAAAAACAGGCGCATGTTTGAACTTTCAAGCCATTTCTCACACATACATGTCTAAAATTAACACACACCCACGCAAATATATATAAAATCTAAGTGCTGGATTTCTTTTTGGGTCACTTTGCCTTACATGTCTAATTTATCGGGGATGTAAATGTTGGAGCTGGTTCTGTGTATTTGCAGGCTTTTAATAGATATTAATTGTACACATATGGTGTATGACATGATCATAGATTATTTGTCTTTACAGCATTTGTTTTACTTTTAGAAATGAGAATAAGAATCTGTCAGTGTTATATTGTTAGCCAGGAAAAAGAACAAAGAAGAAAAAGGAAGAAATTTAATTTTTATTTATTTTTTTCAATTCGAAATTGAATAATTCAATTTTACCATGACCATTATTCACTTACAGCAATCCAACTCGATTTTTCGGACATGACTGTGAATAAAATATATGATATTAAACATAGATGTGAACAAATATATGACATTAAACACATATACATGCGGATTAAATTGAATAATCTGTAGAAAGTGAAAATGCTCCTAATAAAAAATAAATTAAAAATCTATAATCGCATTCTTGTAAGGTCCTAAGATAATAAAAAAAAAAAAAAAAAAAAATGGTAGAAGGATATTTCTAATGCTCCCCATAATCTGTAAGTGAAAAAAAACCTGGAATATGAGATCAAATGCTTCCGAGCAAGCTAAATTTGTGATTAAATGAACAGCTTGGGGTCATTCTTGATCATGGCCATCATCTCTCATGATCAGACTGCTATAGTGCTATGGTGCAATTCTCATATTTGATAAGCATATTATTATTATTATTATCGCCATCATCATCATAGTAGTACTATTATTATTATTAGTAAAGTCAGAAGATCACATGGCAAATAAGAATCTTAAGAAGATTTGGATTCACTTAGGACCACTAGTAGTCTTGAAGATGACAGTTTAAGCCAAGAACTGATCACTACCACATTGTTCTCCTGGACATAAATCAACACTAGCAAACTCTAAAAGGTTTCCAAGTCTTCTTCATTCATATCCTTTTCAATAAAAGATAGATTTGTCTTCTACTAATATATTTGGAAAAATAAAAAAAATTACTTGTAAAGATAATGGTTTTGTTTTATTTAATAAAAAATAAATCTTTAAAGTGTCTCCTCCCAGTAGAAATGGATTAAAATTTTAGCCCCTAACTAAGGGGTTCTTAGATTTATTAAGCTCTAATTTAGGATATCCTGAAATATAGTCTGTTTTGAAAAGTCAATAAATAAAATATTAATAATATTTTCAATTCTTCCTTTTATCTTATTCATAAAGATACCCCTCAACCAATTATGCTAGTCTTGAAGTTATATTATCAACAATAGCCGTTCTCATTGACAACTATCACTAGCAAATCTATGCTAAACTAATCTTGCCCCTTAAGGAAAATGTTAGGCATAAATCCATGAATCAATTAGCTTACGTGAAAAGGATGACCTTAGAGGCTATATAGGGTTCGAATTTAAAATGGGTGGATAATTAAAAAACATGATGAACTATGGAATCTTCACTACTAAGTATAACCGAAAACATTAGCCCACAGTATATATATTCATCAAATGAACACGTTTTCAAAAAAAGTGCTCTCATTGTCTTTCTCAAGATTCCCTGGTATTGAATATGCCACCTAATAGTTAAGTTAATGAATGTTGATGATAAATATCTAGAGAGTGATGACCCAATATGCATTTATGGATGCAGTTGAAGTGGGGCACTGGGGTTGTATTCGAATTATATTCAATGCACATGAGTATAAGACATAACATGCATAAGATAGATGGCAATGATATTGATATGGTACAAAAGAACTGAAATAGCATGGTGGGTTCTACTACAATAAAAGATAAGAACATGGTTTTGGATTTCAGCTTTGATTTTATATAATTTCTATTCAAAGCCAAAGGAAATAGAAAGCTCCAATTTCAAGCAACATTGGAGTGTCAATTAAGTTCAGAACTGGACAATTTTAATTAAACATACTAATTCATAATGGATACAATTTCGAAATTTGTACTTTATTTAGATACGTACAGTACAATATGATGTTTAACTACATCATACTAGTTTTAAAATCTAGGACCAAAACAATTTGCTTTGAACAATTTTCTTTTATAAGTGCAATCTACCTTGTGAGGGAGAGGTACGAAACCATTATCAATGTGGAAATAGTAATTGCATTCTCCATTCTCCAATTATTCACAAATATTTAATAAAGGATACTTAGTCCTTTAATTATTATAGAGTTAAAATATGATATTGGTCGTTGAACTGTGTCAAAATTCAATTTTATCCCTAATTGATTGTTTTAGTTTATTCTTTGAAATTTCAAAAATGCATCAATGTTTTCTTTACCTTGCCTTATAATTAGAGCATTCAAATTGGGCTCATTAGATTGGTTTCTAGCGAAAATAAGCAATGTTATAGCTAAAGTTCACATAAAAAGACCGCACACCGGTAATGCTTCACGATTCAAAATTTTACAAAAAGTTACAGTACTCAATATCAATACAGAGTAATACAACTTTTGTAAATAATTAAACACCCATTTCTTATTCAACCCCTCTCACAGTCCCACTCCTCTTATAATCCGAGTTGCTTGGTTACTTAAGTTTGTTGAGTCCATTTGGGTTTTCTTCGGATTTGAGATTGGGTTTGGTTTGATTGTAGAGATATGAATGTGGGAAAGAAAAAAAAATTATTACAATATTTTAATAAAATGAAGGGTGTGATGTAGAGTGTTTTATAAAAATGGACAACTGAAATAAAAAGTGTCATTTGGAAGAGGCAATTTAAAAGGAAAGGCCAACAAAAAAAAACTAGATGTGAATACTCTTATTACCATACTAATCATAATTATTGATGCGGATATGTCCTTATCATGCTAACATGGTATGTCATACATGTTAATATCACAAAATCAAAATATGGGGAGGCACATAAAGAAAAATAAAATATATAAAAATGTTTGTAGTCTTAACATGTATGATATGTGTCAAGAGTTTTGTAATTCAGTAGTATTGTTTGTTGTTCTCAGGGCCGGCCTACCCAATAAGCAAGTTAAGCACTTGCTTGAGGCCCCCAAAAAGTTTTAAAAAAAAACTCACTGCAAAAAAAAACCCCAAATTTAAGAAAAAAAAAATACCTACAGGTTCCAATTTAAAGGAATTTTGGAATAAAGAAAAAAGAAAAAGAAAAATCGTTGAAGTCAAGTGGCTTCAGTTTTCTTCTTGATCGGCCTCCTTTTCTCTATTTTTTTTCTTTCTCCTAAGCTCCTCACGGCTATACTTGCAATGGTTCTCCAATTCTTCTTTTTCTTTCTCTCTTTCTTTCTCTCTTTTAATTTTTTTGTTCTTTTTTAGTGCCCACGTGAGCTGCTACTGACCAAATTTAATCTTAGTGAGATATTTTCAATTCTCACCTACCAAGCCACCCATGTGGCCAATTATTGTCTTTATGTTTTTTTCCTTTTCCTTTTTTCTTTTTTAATGACTTTGCTTTTTTCCCCCTTAACTCTATTATTATTATTAGACTAATTTATTGGGTCAATGAGTGATTAAGATATAATGTTATAATATAATTTTTCTCTTTCTCTAAGTCATATAATTTTTTTTTCTTTCTAAATCTCACTTTTTAAAAAAAAAAAAAATCTATTACATTTTTTTATCCTCATATTTACAAATTCCTTATGTGCCAAAATGCAAGTGTGATCAATAATTAGTAAGAATAAAATTCTAATAAAAAAATTAATAAATATTAATTTAATATAATATAAAATAGGTTAAAAACCCCAAATTGAGATTTGATTTGAGACCCCCAAAATGGTTGGGACGGCCTGGTTGTTCTTTATGAGGAGAACCAATATTTAAATCCTACTCTCTAATATTGTTGTAACTATCGAATTATAAAAATAATAAAAATAAAAATATGATATATATATATATATATATATACACATTAGGACATGCATGTATACAAAACAGTACACGTCACCTGTATTAACAGTTGCCATTTACAAAACAAGGATAAGGCATGGTAGAAATAATATTGAAGCGTAAGAACATTTTGAAATATATATATATTTTGAAAGACCAATATGATATTTTAACCTTAATAAGGTCATAAAAACTAAATCGATTGCTTTAAGTCCGTGTAAAAGATTGGTATCTTCAAGGTTTGTCTTAACTTTTAAAAGCACATTCAAAAACCTGACTTTATGGTTTAAATAGAACCTCATCAGAACTTCAATACATTAATTAATCTAAAGCTCTATTAATGTCTCACGTAGGCATGTCTTCCTTTTTAACATGTATCCAAAAGGGTCAGTCATTCTTAGAAACCTTTTCTTAATGTCTTTATCAAAAGTTGAATGCTTGTGTGTAAAGTATGGAGGAATAGTGCTTGACAAAGCCAAATTTCCACACCATTAGTGGAGAAAAAGTAGCTTTTCATCTGCCTCATCTAAGTGGGATTTTCTATTGTTAGTAACTCTTAAGGATTTCAAGAACTTCAAAAGAGTTAAAAGGAAGCAGATGCCATTTTTTTTCAACCAAAGCTTTTGAGGTGGGGATTTTGGCATCTTCCAATTGTCCCCTTTTATAAAAAAAAAAAATAAAATAAAATTGAAGTCTTTAATTTGATGATGGGGCGGTGCCTCCAATATATGATCACTGGTATCTTTTTCTCTACGTAACTTTAATATAAATGTACATATATGAGAGTATGCTTAATAAACCTCACACACTCCTCTTCTTCTTCAATTAAAATTTAAATTACTCAGCAATATTAATTAACCCCTTCTCTTCATTAATTGGTGGAATCCTGTTTTGATTCATATATCTAATAGGATGAAACAATACCCACAATGATCACTATGTATAAATCTCTAATTTAAAATAAATAGCTAATTCAACTACAGGTCCAAAATCACCAATGTAATCAACCCTTAATTATGAGTCATGCAAGAGGTGGTGATACAAATATGCTTGCCATTATGCATGTGTTTTTTTTTTTGATAATCTTGGGTGTTTAGGTCAATGTTTCAAAGATACGCGCACCTCGACTAATCTCAGAAGAACACGCAACACCCTAGTAACACGTGTACCACAATAGGCATGTTATAAGTGGTGAAGCTCCAACAAAAAATATAAGGTATATATGCACCGTAATAAATTTATCCTTTAAACAATTCATTTATTTATTTGTTTGGTGGGAGTATCATTTGACATCACATTCAAACTTTTCCTTAAGTTACTATATATTAAAAGGATAGTACAATCCTTTTACCGTAAAATTGGGGAACCAATAGCTATCTTTTGCTTCATTGGTGCTTCTCCACCGGAATTCATTTCACCAAAAAGCAAGACCACTTTCCTTTATTCTAAACTAGAAATAAAAAAAGGTGAGGGAAAAAGGAGGAGGGTAGGAAGGCTTAAAAGTCTACTTGCTTTGAGTCCAAGAAGCTACCAAAACTTTTTAAAGGAGATGGCTCTCAATTCTCCCCAGCTGTTAGTGATTGTTGTTATGTGTTTGCTTAAAGTTTGACCTTGATGACATGATTTTAACATATTTATATTTGTGACAAAAGCTAGGTGGGGTTAAGCTTGCACTAGTGAAAAAGAATATGGGCCCTATTGTCTCATTATATTCCATCAATTAGGCTCGGGCGGAAAGTTTTATTTATAGTTGATCATCGATTGCTCGATTTCCATTTGAACTTGTGTGAAAAGGTGGCCTTTTTGAGGTTCTAATTGGCCAAATAAATTGCTACTTTAGAAATTACATGAGGGAAGGATTAGAAAGATCCTTATAGCTGGGGTCATTGGTTGATGTATCAATCCTTACTTGGATGAAAAAAGGGCCTTTTGAATTATGGTTCCTCTATTATTGGTGGGGTGGGGGATGGACTTGAAAAGGCATGGGGTGTAGTGGGGAAAACTTTTTCCCTTATGAAGGAACCAACTACAAAGCAACACCTTTTGATAATGATACAAAGGTAAAATTATCTAGTGAGAGATAAAGAGAGAATTCAGATTTTCAAACTGAGGGAAGAAGTAGAAATGATGGAAAAAGATCTAAGGGGAGGTGTCAAAAAGTGGGAGAAAGGGGTTAGGGTTGATGAGGTCACCTTAGGCTTTTTAAAGTGGAAGGAATTATTACGGTATCATGCTTAAGATGTGGGTTTGCTAAAGACAAAACAAAGGAGCTTCTTCAACAAAACTTCTTAATACAAACTTATTTTCCAATTTCCACCCCATATATATATAATAGAACAAATCCTTATGCAAATTAACTCCACATCCATTTATAATACAGAACAAATAATATCTCTAACATCTTTTATTTATTTTTTTTACTTCAATCTAAAATCAATGCATTTAAAAGCGTTTTATTTTCGATGGTTACAAGTACGATTATTTAGAAGTTAGAATCCACTTTCTTCTTCTCATTGGACATTTAGTCTAATGGTACATTCTTCATTCCTCACTCAGTTGAGGGTGTGTTCAGGGGTGGCCCTGGGCAAGGGCGAGGTGGGCGACCGCCCTAGGCCTCACTTCAAAATTAGGCCTCATCCTAAAAAGTTTTAAAGCCCTTATAATTTTGAAAGGCCTAAAAAAATAAATAAATAAATAATATAACCCTATACAAAAAATTAAAAAGGCCCATCTATTTTAAACAAACCTTTTAAAATAAGCCCAATAATAATTTATTTCTTCTAGCTCAGGTCCTAAAATTATGTAACCCTAAAAAAAGTAAAAGTAAGCAAACTTTTCACTCTCTCTATAACTTAGCCGTCATCACTTTGACAAGCCTAACTTCAAAAGTCATTCACTTATATTCTCTTATTCTCTAGCTCTCTCACTCTTTACAGTTTACACGATACTTTTATTTTTCTATCCTAGATTTCTCATCTCTTACTCTCTAATCTATATTTCTTTTATTACTCTCTCATCTTATCCTGAAAGTGAAAAGTTCAAATCTCCATCAAGTTTGAGTTTTGATTTTTGATGTATGTATTTAATACATTTTTTATATAATAGTTTATGAGTATTTTATTTTTATATATAATTTTTATTACTGTGTTATTAACATCTAACAATTATTATTATTATTATTTTTTTTTTTTCAGGTTTTATACATTGTATCTAAATGCATCTATTGCATATAGAATATTATTAACTATACCTGTCACGGTTGCGTCAATTAAAAAAAGTTTTTCAAAGTTAAAATTATTAAAATCTTACTTACGATCAATTATGTCACAAGAAAGATTAAATGAATTAGCCATATTATCTATTGAACAAAATTTGTTAGAGAATATTGAATATAAAAGTTTAATTAGTAATTTTGCAGCACAAACCGTGCGTAGAGATATTTTTTGATGATTTTTATATTTATTTTTTATATAAGGCCTCATTTTTTTTGGATCGCCCTAGGCCTCATAATTCCCAGGGCCGGCCCTGGGTGTGTTTGATCCCTTTCTCAACTCATATATGTTGTGTGCGTGTGTTTAGAGTAAAATTTCTATTTAAAAAAACAAAGAAAATCCACTTTCTACTAATTCAATTATTAGTGTACTACGAAACACAAATAAGGCAGTTGGGGCAGCTTCCCTACTATTTTACGATACAATATCATCTTGGCCATGTGAGGTTAAAAAAAAAAAAAAAAAAAAGTCTAGGATTTTACATTACTTAAAAAGTACTTACTACCGTATCAAAATTGATGAAGCGAACTCTACATAATTTATGCCACAATATGTGCCTTTATAGGTAGATGAAAGATGAAAGAAAATTAAATAACTATATATATCACGATGAACTTCAGACCTTCAGTGTTAGGAAACAGTGATGAAGAGATTTCTCTTTCATAAAATCTTTGTAAGAACATAGTTTATTTGTCACCTTTTTTTACATTAAAAAGGCTTTCTATGTCATTGTTGTACCATTAAGAGGTCGCAAATCAAGACTCCGTCTTGAAGGCAAAACGTGTTTGGATATACTTAACATCGCTGTACTAATTGGGCAATTGTTGTCAGGCTTTGCATGTTTAAATAAATGTCTTCTTCTTTTTTGTGTGTCGGCACCTATTAAACCACTTGATTATATTATTCAAAAAAAAAAAAAAAACCCACTTCATTATATGTCTAGATAATGACAATTATCTATTGAAATTGCGTCCTATATTTAATTAAAGGAAAATTTATCTTAGGAATTGTCTGTATAGAAATTATTTCCGTCAGTTTCGGATAATTAAAAGGGAAGGATAAGCATCAGAATGACACGCCAATTGAAGAAAAAAAAAACAAAAAACAAAAAACTAGCATCTTTTCCTATAGAAAAAAAAAAATTAGAAATGGTTTTTTTTTTTTTTTAATAAATAATATTAATGATCCAACTTATTATATCTGTTTCTACAGTAATTTGCTGCTGGAATATCCATAAAAATGGTTGTTGTGGGAAAGGGAAGGCTACCCCTCCATTACCAAAAAAAAAAAAAAAGTCAAAATCCTTTAGCGTGACTTTTCTTACTCTCTTGGTAGTTTTTTTTTTCCCTTATAAAATTGGATGATAATGTCTTATCTATTAAGCCCATAGGCAAATTAGTAATAATAGTATGAATATATCTGCATGGATTTATTTGATGTTCTTGTGTCTTTAGGTGTTTTAAATAATTGTACAGTGCCAAGTGTAGATATATATATATATATATATATATATATATATATTGAGGAAAATGGTCCCCAAATTGATTTTAGAAAACGTACATGGGTTTTGGAAAGAATATAAGAAAAATGGTTTAGATTGGATGTCTTTGGTAAATGTTTGGAATTTTTGACACACGAAATTAAATATAAAAATATGGGACACTTTCCTTTTACCTGCCTATGAATAGTATCTATGATTACTTGGCAAAGAGAAAAAAAGGTTGTCAATGACCACCCGAACGAGTGCTTATGGTTTCTTCAAAGTCAAAGAATCTCTCATTTGAATTTATAACACAGAGTGCAGTCAAAGCCAATATATTTTTTTGACCTTTGAACACTTTAAGCAGTGAGGCTCTTGGTCATACTTCTCAACTCATTATCCCTCCTCCCCTAAAAGTAAAGACTTTTTGAGTCCATAAATCAGCTACAACCATACGCCTCTTCTATTTCTTTTTTCTTTTCTTTTTTGCCTTTACCTTTTGGATTTGCACTTGCTCATTATTCTGTAGCCCATTATGTTTTTAAACCAGCTAAGTGGAGTTTATGATTTGCAAACTTAATTGGTTGCTCTGAGAATATGAGAGCTTTTAAATAATGTTGATTGTAGAGTAATAGAGAAGCTATATGAGCAAAAGAACCCCCGTGACAAATTATTGTTTTGGTACTCCACTAAAAAAACAGAAACATATTTACATGTCAATTTTTTCGTACAAAAAAAATTATCACTTTAGATTAAGGTGCATTTTAATACTCCGTTAGCAAAACACTATTAACATGACCCAAAAATTATTTGCACAAAATTTTGTAACTCTTAAGTGTCAAATTACAATCATTTATCTCTACTTAATTTTTTAAACAAATGATAGAGAGATATTTCTTAGGAAAAAAAAAAAAAAGGGAATAATGCTAGAGATGATATTTTTCAAAATTATTGATGCACAGAGTTTACTTTCAAATCGGTTTAGAGGAATCCTCCTCCAACTCACTATGTGATAATCAAATAGACCATCCACGTGTATTATTTAAAAAAAAAAAATAATCACATGATTCATTAAAAAGGTCATGTGACTAAAATTAAACTTGAATGATCTATTTAATTACTACGTAGTAACATTCCTCCAAACCGATTTAAAAGTAAACTATTTACATTATTAATAGGACAAAGTTTATCTCATACCCACCATGTGTCAATTAAATAAAACATCTATGTGTATGTTTGAAAAAGCTACATAATTCATTAAAAATATCATGTAACTAAAAATATATGTAAATAGTTTATTTACTTAACATGTAGTGGGTTAGAGAAGAATTCTTCCAAACTTGATTGAAACTAAATTATTTTCCTCTAAACTATTTTCCTTATTGATATGACACCATTTTTATCAAGGTTCCCGTTGTCAAAAAAATTGGAAAAACTTTTTAATTTAGGTAAGGAAAAAGATGTATCTTTACTTATTGACTACGAAACTACTTTTTGCCACGTGTTCAAAAATTTTTGTCGACAAGGATGGTGTTTATGAGAATTGAGATAGGAAACAGTGGCATTACTGTCATTTCAGCTTTCCAATAAAGGGACAAAGCTGTTGCAAAGATACGTGAACGGTAATAAATGCAGAAAGTTGGAAGTCTCTCTCTTTCTTTCTCTCTCTATCTCTCACTCTCAGCTTTCAATGTTTCAAACTTTCACTTTTTATATTTGGGTCACCGGAAAAGGAAAGGACTAAGTTTCACGCGTCAGCTTTTTTCCTTTTTATCATCAACAGGGCTCTTTTTCCCTTCTCCCACACGATTATTTCATTGTATATCTCGTGATAAAACTATTAACCACTAATCACTCTTCTTTTTATGATAATGATAATCACCATTAGACTTTGGTGGCCAGGATTTTACACTTACATTGTCAGTCTTTGAGTGTGAATGAAGAGCATGCTATTGCTATTTTTATTTATTTGTAAGATGGGGTAGAGAATCTAGAGATTGATTCCTCTCTCTTATTGATAACACATATTTGTATCTATTCGTTTTGTTAGAATAGTGTTGATCATTTTGGTTGTTAAAATCAGTCTATCATTTAAATAGATAAATAAGTAAATAAAAACTTTTGGTGTGGGTTTAAAGAAAAAACAACCTAAAACCCTACCCATCTTAAATGTAATACACATATATTTCTACACATAACGCCTTTTCATTGGATGATGAGATTACCTTATCTATTTTAACAGAATGTCAATTGTATCAAAATGATGGAAATTGAGGTTTGGTAATTCTTTTTAAGAAAAAAAAATCTATCAAATAGATATTTTATTTTGGGATTTGACCATGAATTTCTATGACCACATGCCTTAAGTATAATTGTATAAGAAGTTAAGGATTAGTAAAGAATTGTTATGTATTTTTGGGTAACAATCAACCATATTTTTAGCCTTAATTATTATTTTTATGGAATACTATTATCCTCTCTCTTTTTTTAACTTCATGTAAGTTCTATTATAGGATCGGTTTTATTTTTTGGGGGTAAAAATCAACCTTAGCATACCTTCAAAAGTTGCACGATTCAGTTCCAATTGATGTTGTTTTTCGACAAAGAAACATGCAAAGTATGCTTTCAAAATAAGAATAAAACGTGCACTAGATGATAAATTTACTATTTGCATCGTCTGCAAGTGTAAGATGATGCTTTACTACTGGATGGTGACAGTGTGAGAGATAAAGCAGATGTACTCGAGCGGAGTTGGGAAGTAAAAGGCAGTGGAAAAGGGACAGAAGAAGTGTAAAAAGGTGGTAGCAGTTGAAGAAGGACTCGAAAAACGCGTAAAAGGCAAGGGAAGGAAAAGGAGGGGAGAGGGGGAGGGCGTGCGTAACCAAAAGGGAATATGATGATGATTTTTGTATCTGTGAGACTCTGCTCCTTTCACAAAAAGTAGTGTGCTGTAATATAAAGTTAGGAATCCCAAAAAGTTGCACCTAAACTAACATTTTTCATGCTATCATATCCTGCTTGTGTATTTTTATATGACAAATGATAATCATTTGGGGTTTGGGCACCTAATTCTTACTTTTTTAATTTGGAGCCCTCCTTTTAAATTAATGATGATGGTTAAGATTAGAAGCTTGCAATTTTGGCTCCAAAACTTGCCAAGAAGGTGTGTGTGGTCTCCAATGATGTAAATTGATCAAGTTTGATATTGTCCTTGTGCTGCACCCATTTTGTTATTGAAACTTATGCAGCAAGGATGGTAAATTAATAAGATGAACAGACTTAAAATAGATATTGAATTTAGATATTATCATATATGCTCAATCAAAGAGTGTATAAACAACAAATCCATATTACCCCTAAAAAGTCAAGACAAAATAAAATTAGAGGAAAATTAAAGAGAGAAATGAAAAGTGAAAGAATATGAAAACCAATATCTTTGGTTCACCCACTCAACTCTTTCAATCACTTCTAAAAACGAAAAAGTTAAACCTTCCCTTCACCACATCAATACCAAAGGATTACACTTTTTTTTTTTTTTTTTTTTAATTATTGACTTTTCTCCTTTCTCTTTTTTATTTATTTTTTACATGAGAACATTATTGTTCTTAAGTGACAAGGTACTAGTTTTGTAACCCTTGCATATGCAAGGCACATTTAAGAATAATTACAATTAGATATATATATATATATATATATATAATGTTTGTAGCTAAGTTTATAAATATTGATATTTGTTTTTGAATTTTTTCCCACACTTTAAAAAAACATGACAAGGATATTATTTGCTAATATATTTAAATTGCTCATTCTTGGTTGTCCCACTTTAGTCTTTAGTAAGAAAAATTAAAGCGGTTTGTTGATTTATTTATATACTTAGATTTACATCTAGTATTTATTTTTATTTTTATTTTTTTTGTTGTAATGTGATACAATGAATTTTGTTAATTTTTATTATATTTTTCAAATAAGTTATGGAATTTATTTGGATCATTGTGTAAAATTTTCATTAAGGTTTATATTTGAGTTAATAATAAGTTTTGGTGAGTGGATGTTTGCTTCAAATGGGTTTGAAATAATTTTATACGGTTTTGAAGTAGTTTCAAATAGATTGGAATTTAAATGGCCTTAAAAGTTTGAATGACAACAGCATACGGTGAAGATCAAGCAAAGAATGACGACATGCCATAAAGCTCGAGCGTAGCACTTGCAGTTTTGGATGGGTCGAATTTGTTTAGATGGGAAACCACCACTCGACTTATAGTTATCGAGTTTTGGAAACAAGACCTACCATCATAGATGTAGCACTCGGACTAGACATCTTCGACTCTAGTGGATCTATGGGGTGTGGGTTGGAAACCCCTAAACAAGCATGCATCAAAAAACTAACAAGAATATTGAAAATTACTTTTATCAATTTGGTGATGCAAATCAAGGCGAGGGACAACATCAATATTGAAAATTAACAAGAATTGTTTGACCTATTAATGGTTTTGAGGATAGCAGATTTGATTGCAATTCAAACAATTCCAGGCCTCAAATTACTTTTATCAATTTTCTAGATTTTAAAAACTAGACTAATGACAGATTAATAATTAGCTTGATCCGATTTTTAAAACCATGGTTTAAATTCAAGGACCACTTCCTATACTATTTTTATTTTATTTTTTCTTTTAATGAATATGTTTTTTGTTTTTCTCCTTAGATGGGACCAGTTATTGATGATGAATAAAATTAAAAAGGAGGTAATTGTCAATTAATTAAGCCCAACCTCAAACCAGTTTGGTCCATGAACCAAGTTGAACTACGCTATTTATTGGGCGGTTGTCTCTTGTGATGGGGAGGATTGTAGCATTGTCTAGGCAATTAATGAGCACTTTTCATTTCAAAGCTGATAAGATCCAGCAATAAAAATCAGCAAAAAAGGGGGAAAGAAAAGTCCAACAAATTTTTTATTTTGTATTTTCTTTGGAAGAAATTGTGATAGTAATTTGCAGTATTCTATGGTCTAGACTTACCCCCTCCCCCCCCAAAAAAAACAGCTCTATGGTCTTAGACTCTAGACCTTTAAGACAGTAAATAAAGGATTTTACAATTTGTAATGACACATAATGAGAAAAAAAAAAAAAAAAAAAGAAGCAAACATTTAACCTTTTGACCTAAAAGAAGATCATGATGGTCCCTTATTTGAATTATGAAGAATTCCGTGGTTTTGCTTGTGCACACAAACTTTGAAAGTTTTCCAAATTAGAATCATTATTGCTAAAGTTTAAATGAACCTTGTTTGGCTCACTTTTTTGTCATGAAACTTCCACATATATTTCTGTCAGTCATTAAGGGAGGACATGCAAAGCATACAGTCAACTTGGATGAAATGGGATGTGCAAATGGACCAAGTTATGATACAAAGAACATGTACAAAAAGTAATTGTACAAGTTTATATTGGATTTAATGTTCCAAATTAGAGGTAATAAGTAATTAATCTGGCTAAAACAAAATAATGAGCCAAAAATTTGCACACGAAAACTAGAGAGAGAGAAAGTGATGATAAAAAGTTAGAGAGAGTAAGTATGAAAAGGTGATAGCCGTGCGATACCTTTGCAGCGGTTGCGTGTGAAAAGCAGAAAATTGGTTGAAAGGCAAAATAAGAAAGATAAAGCTGGTGATTTCCCCACACGAAATCCATACGCGTGAATTTCAGTACTAGCTATTACTACTATTTTTAAGGAAAAAAAAAAAAAACTGGTTTCCAGTTATTTTATTACGATTCACATAGCCAAATTGTGCATTTACAAGTTGTAACTCAGACTACTCAATATTGAAAAGTGAAAGAGAAAAAAGTTTAGTTATAAATTGATTTGTAGCTATCTTGCTATAACCCACATGAATTAATCTTATAAATTATTATATACTGAATTGTAGTAAAATAATTATAAACTTCTTCATAACCATAACTGTTCATTTACAAGTTGTAACTCATACTACTCAGTACTGAAAAGTGTCAATCACGCGCAACATGAGCTCGTGAGAATGTGTTTTTCCCATCATCACATTGAAAATAGAAATAGCAATGCAAAATAAATGAGAGAAGAAAAAAAGGCAGTCAATCCATAGTCATAGAGAGAGAGAGAAAAAGCAAGTAAATGGAAATCTCTCCATTATCTCTAATGCATTGAGACAAGAGAAATTAAAAAAAAAAATCTATAATATTAATTTAAAAAAAGAAAAAAAAGAAAAGAGAAGACGACACAAAAGGAGAGCAGCAGTCTGGCCAGAAAGCATTTTCCAGAAATCCTCGCAAACTGATAGTACGTCCAACACTCTATTTTCCAGAAATTCTCTCTTTTTTTCTCTCTCTTGAATAAAACTATTTATTTTTGGGGATGGTCCCCCTGTACTGCACCCATAACTAATTTACTTTTACATGAGATGGGGGTGGTTTTGTTTGTTTTTTGCACTCTGTAAGTAGTAGTAGTATTGTATTTGAAAACGACGTGTCCAATTTCACCTTCCTCTTTTTTTTATTTTTCTTCATCATCATTTCTTTTCTATTTTGTCTTTGATAACACCTATTTTGTTTATTGATTCAGATAGATAGAGATAGAGATAGAAACAGTAGGCAGAGAAAGAGAGAGAGAGAGAGTTTTGTGAAACAGGGGATCTGATGTTTCCTTTTCGCGTTGAATTTCTCATATACTAGCTTTTTTGTGTGACTCAGAGAGAGAAAAAAAGAAAAAGAAAAAGAAAAAGAAAGCCAAGAAAATATAGAGATAGATTAGATTAGATAGATAGATAGATAGACAGATAGATTCCTCTAGCTATATTACTTTTGTTGTGTTTTTTGTAGAAAAAGCCTTGTTTTGTGATTGATTTATATTTTCACCCAACCTGAAAAATCACGAATTGGTCCATTTTGTACCAACCGTTCACACCCAGACCGTTTTCATTGCTGTGTAAGTGTGTGTCTCTGTTATTTCCTTCTTTCTTCTTAAATATGAATTTTTCACATATATAGTTCTTCTTCAAAACACACACACACACACACAAAGAAAAATAGAACAAACAAACAAAAAAGGGCTTGCTTTTACTTCATATACTTCATACTCGTTCACCTTTGCTCTCATTAAAAAAAAAATAAAATAAAATAAAATAGAAAAACCAACAGTGAAATTGGAAATGAGAGCAGGACTGAGCACGATCCAGCAAACCCTAACGGCGGAAGCGGCGAGCGTGTTGAACCACTCGATCGCGGAGGCGGGTAGGAGGAACCACGGCCAAACCACGCCGTTGCATGTAGCGGCGACTTTATTGGCTTCGCCTTCAGGTTATCTCCGTCAAGCATGTATCAAATCGCATCCGAATTCTTCGCACCCGCTTCAGTGCCGTGCGCTGGAGCTTTGCTTCAGCGTGGCGTTGGAGCGGCTTCCTACAGCTCAGAACATCAGCCCCGCCATGGAGCCACCCATCTCCAATGCTCTTATGGCGGCGCTGAAGCGTGCACAAGCGCATCAACGCCGCGGCTGTCCCGAGCAACAGCAGCAACCGCTTTTAGCGGTGAAAGTGGAGCTGGAGCAGCTGATTATATCCATTCTTGATGACCCGAGTGTGAGCCGGGTTATGAGGGAAGCTAGCTTTTCAAGTCCGGCTGTTAAGGCTACAATTGAGCAATCGCTGAATTCTTCGCCTTCTTCGCTTCCCAATTCGTCTCCAATTGGATTGGGATTCAGACCCGGACCCACGCCTACACCCGTTCAAAACAGGAATCTGTATTTGAATCCGCGGTTGCAGCAGCAGGGGAGTGCAGCTCAATTGGGACAGCAGAAAGGTGAGGAAGTGAAGAAAGTCGTCGATATTTTGTTCAAGTCCAAGAAAAGGAATCCGGTATTGGTCGGCGAGTCGGAGCCGGAGACGGTGCTGAAAGAGCTCTTGAGGAGGATTGAGAATAAGGAATTGGGTGAAACCCCACTCAAGAATGTTCAGGTGATTCATTGGGACAAGGAGTTTTCTTCAGATAGAGCTCAAATACCAGCCAAGGTTAAAGAATTAGGCGATTTGATTGACACCCGGATTGCGAATTCTGGCGGTGTTATTATTAATATGGGTGATTTGAAATGGCTGGTTGAGCAGCCGGTGAGTTTCGGAGTGGCGGCAGGTGTGGGTTCGGGTTCCGCCGTGCAGCAGGTTGTTTCGGAGGTGGGGCGTGTGGCGGTAGAGGAGATGGGGAAGCTATTGGGGAGGTTTGGAGAAGGGAGTGGGGCGGGGCGGCTTTGGTTGATTGGGACTGCTACTTGTGAGACTTATTTGAGGTGCCAGGTCTATCATCCTACTATGGAAAATGATTGGGATCTTCAGGCAGTGGCAATTACTCTTAAAACGCCTCCGGCAATGTTTCCAAGGTATCTTTGGTGTTCTTCTTTTGATTTGATTAATGTAATATAATGCTTACAATTACAATCAAACTTTTTTGCTTAGCATTTGATTGTTGTATTATACTTTGTGTGTTAGTTTTGTTGTGAATTTTGGTAACTGCGTGGCATGGATGAGTTGCTTCAGATTGAAGATTGATTGAATTAGAAACTTTCAGATGCCATAACATTCTATATCTACAGTGGTGTTGAAATTTTCTGTTTATAGAATCCATTATTCCTTTAAAAGTTGGTCATGATCCAATAATTAGATGCCGTGTCAGCCCAAAATTTGCTTGTTTTGGAGATTTAGGTGGATTTTTGCTTCTGAAATTGCAGCTCCAATAACTGATGAAATCCCACAGATTTTACATATGCATAGTTCTTGTTCGGATTAACAGTATTTAGGGCTTCTTCTATTTTTTTTGTGTGATGGAGCAGTGACTAATTGGGTATTGTCTAATGTTTTTTAAACAATTAGGCTTGGCAGCAACGGGATTCTCAGTAGCTCTGTTGAGTCTTTGGGGTTGAAGGGCTTTTCAACTGCAACAATTGCTCCACCAAGACGTCTCAATGAGACTTTGGATCCTGCTCGAAGAACAAGTTGTTGCCCACAATGCATGCAGAATTACGAACAAGACCTAGCAAAGCTACCTAAGGAGTTTGAGAAATCATCTTCTGAAGTTAAATCAGAATCAGCTCGACCACAACTGCCACAGTGGTTGCAAAATGCTAAAGCCCAAGAGGATGATGCAAAAACAATGGATCAGACACAGGTAAATTCATCTCAAAATTAGCATATGATTCTCCCCCTCCTTTTTTATTTTTTGGGTGATAAAACAACTTTTATAATTGAATGAATTAAATCTTCATTTGTATCTTTACAGACCAAGGATCAAGAACTGAATTGGAAGCAGAGGAGTCAAGATTTACTGAAGAAATGGATTGATACGTGCTTGCGTCTTCATCCTAATTTTCATCAGCCCAATTTCACCTCTGATAGAATTACGTCCTCTATACCTCTCCCAATGACAGGATTGTACAATCCAAATTTGATTGGTCGCCGATCTTTCCAACCCAAATTACAAATGAACAGACTTCTCGGGGAAACTACTCTGCAGTCGAACACTAATCAGGTGCCCACTCAACCCTCTGAGAAGGCAGTTACCCCACCAGGAAGCCCTGTAAGGACAGACCTGGCTCTTGGGCGAACGAAGGTCCCTGAAACCAGCCCTGATCCATCCCATAAAGAGCGCATCAAAGACTTTTTCGGCTGTATGTCTTCTGCACCACAGAAACCACAGAACAACTTGCATGAAATGCAGAGCAATAAACTGCTTGGCACATTAGATGCTGACTCATTCAAGAATCTCCTCAAGGGTCTGATAGAGAAGGTGTGGTGGCAGCAGGAAGCAGCATCAGCAGTAGCTACAACTGTGACCCAGTGCAAAGTGGGCAATGGAAAACAACGCGGTGCTGGAACAAAAGGTGACATGTGGATGTTATTTATGGGTCCCGACAGGGTTGGCAAGAAGAAGATGGCTTCAGCTCTTTCAGAACGCGTATCTGGGTCCAATCCAATAATGATTTGTCTTGGCTCTCGACGTGATGATGGGGAATCGGACTTGGGATTCCGTGGTAAAACAGCGTTGGATCGAATAGCAGAGGCAGTTAGGAGGAACCCCTTTTCAGTAATCATGCTTGAGGACATTGATGAAGCAGATATGATAATCCGAGGGAACATCAAACGGGCAATGGATAGAGGACGGCTTGCTGACTCTCACGGACGTGAAATCAGTCTTGGAAATGTCATCTTCATCCTTACTGCAAATTGGTTGCCAGATAATCTCAAATACTTATCCAACGGAATTTCACTCGATGAAGAGAAGCTTGCCAATTTCACAAGAGGCTGTTGTCAGCTAAGACTATCCCTTTGCGAGAGGACTGCAAAACGACAAGCCAATTGGCTACTCGACGAAGACAGGCCAACTAAGCCTAGTAGGAAGGACACGAGTTCAGCTGTAGCATTTGATCTAAATGAAACTGCTGATGCTGAGGATAGAACGGATGGCTCACACAATTCAAGTGATCTCACAATTGATCACGAATGCGAGCATGTCCTCAATAACAATACACAAAATACACGCTCACCCACAACTTCAGCAGCAGCACCTCGTGAGCTGCTCGATGCTGTAGACGACGCTATTGTCTTCAAGCCGGTGAACTTTGGCCCCATTCGCCGCCACATCACAACCTCCATTACTAAAAAATTCACCACCATCATGGGCGACAGAATTTCAATGGAAGTACAAGACGATGCACTGGAAAAGATCACAAGTGGGGTATGGCAAGGCCGAACGAGTTTAGAAGAATGGACCGAGAAAGTATTGGGTCCAAGTTTCCAGCAGCTAAAGGCATGCATTAGCAGCAATGTCCGTGATGATTCAATGGTAGTTAGGCTTGAAAGTGAGGGTGAATTAGATAGCCGAGGATTTGGAGATTATGATTATCTTCCCAGTAGTGTCAAAGTGGTGGTGGCTGATGGGTTGTGACTTGTGAGTCAAGTCAGCGTATATACTATTTTGCTACTTTATGTTGGATACAGATGTAAATATACTGTGCAATATTTGGCGGGGACGGTAAGACGGTTGAAAGTTTTAAAGGGTAAAGAGAGTGCCGTTAGAAGAGGGAGGGGTATGATATTCGTTGATAGATTGACGGAGCCTTTTTAACTACCAGACAATGTTGTAGTGTACCTTTTTCTTTATTATTTAATTTCTTTATGTCTTTTTTCTTATATATATATATATATATATTTAATATATAAAAAAGAATTTATAGTATTTTTATATTCATAATTAATTACTTAGACGATGATTAATAAGATGAGGCATTCCTCTTTTTCTCATTATATACTCTCCTAATTTTTTTAACAGATTAGGTATTAGTCTATTACTTATTAGATTAGAGGGCATTGTTGTCTTTTGATATATATTTTCCCTGCATTTTATATTTTGTTTTTCGAGCAAGGGTGGGGGGTCGTGGCATATCTGCGTGCTGCCAAACAATAAAAAAAATACGTGCCATTATTTTATTAAGGTGATTTAGTTTGGCATAGCTTTCAACTGATTCCAATTCTTTTTTTAGAGATATGATAGAAATTCTAATATAAATTCACACACACGTATATTTTGAAGATCCCATGGATCGAACCCACACCCTCATAGAGGGAGGTTTTTTGGAGAGGGGATTACCACTGGGTCGAATACCCAAATGACACTGACTTGAATTCTTGGAAGATGGTTATAATAGATCAGGCGGTTTCAAATTGATGCCCGAGCTAGGGTTGTAAACGAGTCAAATCGAACCAAGTATTAAATGTTTGTAATAGTTCATTTAATTTAATTTTAAATATGAACCAATTTTAATTTATCAACGAATAAGATTATATGTTCTAACTTGATTCATTTAATTGTTAAACAAGCTCGAGTTATTCAGAGTTAGTTGATTAACTTATAGATAAATTACGAATATCAAATTAAGGTTATCAACCTTGTATCATGAAAAGTTATTCATAATTTTTACTACAAATTTGAGCTTATGAATAAATTACAAATATCAAATCAAATATCAAATTACAAATAGACTATTTATATTATCAGTAAATTACAAATACTAATTTGAACTTATGAACTTATTTAAAAACTTACACAGTCTAATACATATAAATATATAATATTAAATACATTTAAGTCCAGCCTTATTGTTCACTAGCTTGTCCACGTACATATTATTATATTTGAATTTGACTCGTTAACTAATCGAACCTAAACTTGAGCTTGAACTTAGCTTGTTTGTTAAATAAACGAACATAAGCAAATTTTTTTTGTGAGCCGAACTCGAGTTGTTCATAAATGGTTTGGTTAATTTAGAGCCCTAGCTGGAGCTGATTTGGTCACAAAGACATGGCATCAATGGTATACGAGATCATATCTTATGTAACATTTACCTACAATATCTTTTTGGTTAAATTATTGTTTTCATCCCTAAACTTTTATTGAAGTTCGTTTTTCGTACGTGAACTTTGAAAAAATTGGTTTTTACACATGAATTTCGTCCCTGAATTTTTTTTAAAATGACAAAATTCATGTGTAAAAATGAAAATTTTCAAAATTCAAAGGCAAAAAACAAAATTTTTCAAAATTTAGAAAACGAAAAACGAGCTTTATACAAAATTTAGAGACGAAAATAATAATTTACTCTATCTTTTTTTACATGCTACCTACCCCGTGAAGAGGGGTATTATATCTAATTAGGCCAAACTTGTTAAAAAATATTTTTTATTTTATATGTTTTGGACTAAATATGACTCTTATGATGTTTATTTGAAAAATGGACAGATTCAAAATCGTCTTTTTCAAAGACGATTTTTCCGGTAAAAATCTTTTTTGAGAAAGACGACTTCTGATTGTTACAAAAGACGACTTTCACATGTTTTTTAAATTTAAGAAAAATTTGGACAAAAACGATTTTCACAGAAAAAATTGTTTTTGAAAAAGACGATTTTGAATCAGTCTATTTTTCAAATAAATTTAAGAAGAATCATGTTTGGTAAAATATATAAATATATATATATTTTTTAGCAAGTTTGGCCAATCTAATTATTACATAAATACTTTTTACTGATATACATGTTATAAATATACGGCTGATGTGATAGATATCAATTTAGCTTGTAACTCTAAAGAGAGAAAAAAAAAAAAAAATCTACAGAATGAGAAAAAACTCAAAAAGTAAAAGTACTTGAAGCGAAAGAAAAAACAATATGATTCCCACGTGGCCCATGTCTCGAGAAGAAAGAACATCATGAGGGTGAGTGAGAGAATTTGGAAGCACACCTTCCAAGGGAAGTTTATGCAGTATTCGACGCTTTTTGGACTGCCATTCCAATTAAAGGTATGTGGTAATGCTAATGGCATCTACAACCTTCAAACGAGGCATTGCTAAAACCTCCACTCTTTCTCTCCTGTCTCCTCCGCTTTAACATGTCAACATTCAAATGGATTTTTTCTTTTCTTTTTTCTCATATAAATCTTAGGTCAAATTCTAATTTCACCCCTCCAATTATGGTGGAATTTGAGCAACAGTTTAGCAAAATCATCATTCAAATTAGTCAAAAACCCAAATTTTTTATTTCAGTTAACCACATTTTCTTATTATTATTATTATTATATCGTTACCCTCGTCTCACCTTATCGTTTATCGTACGTCATTGTAACTTAAGTTTTACTCAAAATAAAGATTACCATACAATTTTGTTAAAACTCCAATTGTTTAAAAGTTCAAACTTTAAAGATTAAATGGAACCTTTTTATTGTTGGATAAATGCACGTTGCCCTGCCTATTTTAGCATAAAGAACGTTATCTTATCCTTCATGACAAAGACTGTTATTTTAATAGAACCATCATATGGACAAAAAAATTCATTGTTATTCATCTATAAAAGACAACATCAATGGTTTGATGATTTTAGCCATTCAATTTCGCGAAGGATACGTAAAAGTATTTGAGATTTGAGGGTGCTTGACAAAATTGACGCAGACCAATTAGTGTCAACATTCAAACTTATTAGAGATATGCAAAATCCACATTTTCATTCCCATAGTCAGATGGCACCGTAGCTTTTACCAGGACCACACCACCAAAAGACAATTTATCTCTTTTATTTGACTTGCTCAATGACTAGTTGCTCTCTCAATAATATGCTATTCCTTTTTTCCTTTCACATCTTCAACATTTTTTCATTTTTTGCTTCTTAAATTTTTTAATAATTTTTTATTAAGTAGTTGAGATTAAAAGTTAAGAAATTAACTTTTAATCTCAACTACTCAATTAGTATTACATACAATATTAATTACATGAGATATAAATCATAATATACTGTATCGAAGATCTTTCTAATTAAATTACACAAATACATTTTCTTTGAAAGATAAATAGGTGCCACCTTCCTCAATCATGGTGTTGCCGTGCTCTCGAAGGCCAAGAAGCCGTCCAGCCTCAAGTTTCAACGCGGCATCATTAATGCAATACTTCATATACAAGGACATTTCTTTTGCACGTACGTGGACAAATAAAGGGAAAGGCAGTGACTAGTGAGTAAAGGCCAAATAAAAGTGATGCATCGAGGGGGCCTATCTAGCTAGTTCACATTCAAAGTAAGATTCATTGACTCTCACTTAAGTTTCACGCCTGCATGCGTTCTCATTTAATTGCTACAGTTCAAAACTCTCTTTTACTACCACTTCTCAAATGCTCCAACATATTTTTACCAAATTTTGTTACTACATATGAAGCCAATAATCATGCATCTACCTAAATAATAAGTTAATTACCCCCCTCAAATTAATTAAAATGGAGAGATTTTAAAGACTTTAGGGGAGATGGGTGTTGTGACAAATCATTACTTTTTGTTATTTCATTTTGATTTTAACCCAAAGTCCTTACAAGTTTCTAACCATGCATATTGCTCGTATTGCAAGAGTAAGTAGAATATTTGGCAACTCAAAATTCTTTTTGAATGTGAATGGATGGATGCATGGCTTTGTAATCTAGAACCATTTCTCCTCATAATGGAGGAGATCTTTTGTTCAACTCAAGGTGGATGGAAATTTATGGGTTGAAGAAAAAAAAAACGTGGACGGCCAGAAAACGCCATTCAATGTCACACCATTAATGCCAAAGCTTTCTTGTAAGGATTTCATTTGAATGTGGATAAAGAAAAACAAAGTGAAGCGACCTAAACGACAAAAATGTGGTAATCATGACAAATACGAATACATGGAAATGATCTATTGGTTACGCCGACCATGCATGTGTTCTCATTTATCAATTATTTTATGCAAATCATTAATTAGCCCATTGCTAAACCATTAATGCAAAGACTTCCGGTGTCTCTCTTAAATGTGTACTTGATAGTTGATAGTGCACACATGTATCACAACATATTTTACAACTGAAATAAAAATTTGTTAAATGTTAATAGTAAATAATAAAGTGATGTCAATAGATTAATATGAAAATTAATAATAATTAATTACCAATTTAATAGTTATGAAAAAATTATTATGTATATAGTATTACTCGATCATTTTTTTTTTTTTTTTTTGGTGTCATAAGTGTAATAGCATTGATTGAAAAATATAATAATCAAATTAAAGTTCTCTTGTGTGTATTAGTGAGAACTTTAATTTAGCTCAAATTTAGTTAAATTTTTTTTTTTTTTTCTAGAGATTTTAGTAAACAACTAAGCATTCACTGAAAAACAAGTATTTTTCCCTAAAAATGCTTTTGATTGAAAATATTTCAAGTGAAAACAAACAGAGTTCTAATGATACAGTTTTTTCAATTGTTTGCGTAACCGTTGACGTGATTTATTGTAAGAATTATATAATAAAAAACACGTTAGTGTTGAATTTATGTGAAAATAATATTACTTTAATGAAAATTATCACTTTAACCAATGAGAAATAATATTAAAAATTTTGTATCCCTAGCTAATATTGTTATTCAATAAATAATAAATAAGTGAGGAATAACACATTTCAGATATAGATGATAATTTTTATAAATATATGAAAAATAAGAAAGAATTCGAAAGGGGAAAAAGACACTGTAAGGGTTGGCAACTTGGCATTTATTTTGTCAAAACTGCTATAAAGGTTAGTATTGGAAATGCACTCTTTAAGAGAGAGATAAGGTCATCCCCCTCATCCAAACATACTTGATCACAAAGGAAAGCTACACTTGTTTTGTCATTATGCAGAAAAAGTGAGGGAAAAAAAAAAATGGCAGGACGGCGTTTTCTTCTCTAACCCACATACCTTTACACCTTTATACTTTGTCCCTTCCTTATGTCATATCAGCCTTTTTGGAATGAAAACAAAAACCAACCACTCTCCCCCTCTTTCCCCACCACCTAGACCAGATTAATTTAATCTAGTAAAGCTCAAACTAATCAAAGTTATTATACTTTTTGTTTCCAATAAAGCTTTTCTTCCAAACTTTGACCTACACAACCATCCATGTGGACTTCAATACTACATGGCTGCCAAATCATATAGGAAATTTCTTGCTAAAATCCATCTTTTGCATGAATTTTAAGAGCATTCATATCCCGTTTTACATATTTTGACTAAATTGACTCTCCAAAAATAATTAATTTTACTTTAATTTATATAATTAATTAATTACTTTTAAAATATATTATACGTCTTATTCTTTATTCTTTTATCATTTCATATAAATATTCTTTCTTTATTCTTTCTCTATTATTTGATTCCATCTTCACAACGGCCACCCACGATGTTGATTTGTCCAAACTCATAGCATCAATCAGGCCAAATTCACCCACACCTCACGGCCAATTACAGTGTTGATTTGGCCAAACTCACTGATGGGACCTAAATACATCGTCCAACGACATATTGTCTAGAAGAGAGAAGTGTGGCCATCGTCCAACGATATGTGTCATCCAATTGGCATTAGCGAGAAGCGTTAATGTCGCATTAACAGCCAAAGCCATTATCCAGCTATCCTCACCAATATCGTATTAACTCCATTAAAGCATATAGTAACCGTAGCCATAAATGCCCTTCATTCCAATCACATTAAAACTGAAATAAAAGAGAGCATAACGACAATATGTGGAGGCACCTATATAAACCCTATGATAACACAGTTGAAAGGTAAGAGAAATTAACCTAAGCACTTTTTCCTATCATATTGATATTCTGATAAAATATTCCCTAACTAAAACATCAGAGGAGTTTTGACCGGCATCCCACCGTTGCTTTTTTCGTGTTTTATTCCTCTTCTATATTTCAGGTCTTCCAAGGAGAGACGAAGCATCGGACTACCATGCTGATATTTTGCACATCATCACTCATTATCCATCTTCCCTAAAAGCACCTCCAGGAGGCTCTCCACTTATTCTTCATTATTCTCCATATGTGGAGAGTTCTCCAACAATTTTTTCAAATGCACTTCAATAGACTCTCTACACACTATTTATTTTTATTAAATAATAATTTTATTATATTATTTTAATTTTTTTTCTCTTTCCTCATATATATATTTTTTTTCTTTTTCTTTTTTCTCTTTCCTCATCTCTTACTTCTTTGGCTAAAACTCATCTCTTCCTTCAGCACACCCACACTAGACCCACCTAAAACCCAGCAACCAACACCATTCCAAAATCAAATACAAAGTTACAAACAACACACCTAAAACCCAACAATTCACTCCGAAATCAACCAAAATCATCCTCAATCCGCCGGTGGAGATCCAACCAACAACTCCAAAAAATCCAACAACTCAACAAACCCATATTCACAAACCCATCTCCATCTCTTTCCTCATCTCTTCATTCTTGGCTGGTGAGATCGGCGCTCCATCATGGGCCGAGATCAGCGTCGCTCCACCCAGGCCGAGATTGGCGCTTCACCTAGGCCGAGATTGAGCTCCACCCCAGGCCAAGATCGGAGCTTCAACAGAGGAGAAAGGAGAGAGGGCTGGAGAAAATGGGAGAAAAGAGAAGGAAAAAAGGGAAGAGAGAGAGAGCCGATCGTGGAAATGAGAGAAGGAAAAAAAAAATTAAAAAATGGGGGTCAGATACAATTTTTTATTCAATGAAGAGCTACAATAGCTTTTCATTTGTGAAAAGTTACTGTAGCAATTTGGCAATATGAAAAGTGAAATAGAGAGCTGTTGGAATATCATTTTTACATTTTGGCTCTCCACATTCCCAAATAGAGAGCTGTTGGAGTTACTCTAAGAAAGTCGAAGAGAAAGTAAAAAATATATATATATATATAACAAGACATGGGGTACCTAGATTTATCTCACGAAACTCTCCAGACTAGGGCTCCTTCGCCAATTCAGCACCCTCAAGGTTCCCAACTCAATTTGATGAACACATGTCCAGATAACTACTCGTGAGAGAGAGAGAGAGAGAGAGAGAGAGAGAGAGAGAGAGAGAGAGAGAGAGAGAGAGAGAGAGAGAGAGAGAATGGTGAAAATGATATATAAAAGTTCGGTAATACCGAGTAATGAGTACTCGCTTATACCAAATACTGTAGCTGTTTGTGTAAATTTTTTTTTAACAGTAATGCAAAGTACGATGTGAAGCACTTTTTTTGTGTGATTTCTAACTAAAGTACTGGTTAATTTGGCTAAAAATTAATTTGCACAGCCGGATAAATGCTCTAAATATGTACAGTAATATGTAAAAAAAAAAAATGACTGAAACAAATCATACAATATATTTCAACATTTGGATAAAACTTAGATACAGTTCCTTAAGTCAAGTACATTAGGTTTTTCAATTGAATTCAAATACATGGTTGCATTAACCAATGAAACACAAACAATGTTATCTTTTCTAAGAATATTTAAATTCAATGAATTTGAATTCAACTAAGAATCTAACGTATTTGACCTAAGGAACTGTACCTAAGTTTTACCCTCAACATTTATACTCCCACAACAATCGCCGGACTTTTGGGTTACGTAATGGAAAATGGGGTCACATCCACTCATGTTCCCATTGACATATTCCCCGAATGAGATTGTATGTGGAATAATGTTGTGATTTTTATTTTAAATGTGTTACATCTCATAATAATTGTTGTAATGATAGACAAGTAAAGATGTGAAGCTCAATGAGAATTAAGGGTATTTTGGTTTTGAATGCTTTGTTTTATACTGGTTTATTTTTATTTTTATTTTTTTATATGGGCATGATTTTGTGTCGCATTGTACTATATAATAACAAAATGCCACGTACTCTTTTTGTGTATATTGAAACCATAGGGTTTGCCCACTTTCAGGTTAATCTTAAATAAATTGGAACTGGTCATGTTATTATATAGCCATGTTTTTTTTTTTTTTAATTTCATTTCCATCATAGATATTTCCAAATGCTCCACCCAGAAATAAATCTAATCTTGCTAGCATCACCATTTTGATTGAAGAGAATGCTATAGTTATACAATTACTTAATAAGGCTCAAATGCTTGGGACTTTCAAAACTGTTTCTCTTACATGCTTTGTGCCAGACCATATAATTATTCTCTATTTTGAGGGAAAAAAAAAAAAAAAAAAAAAAAAAAAAAAGTGGAGGCAGCAATATAATTTGTGAGCTCATATGACATATATAATTAACAATGAACTCAAAATAACATGGGTCAAGGTCGGCCAGTCAGATGAAGGGGATAAGCTTCATCACCTTATGTAAAACATATAGTACACACTTTCTTTGAACAACGAAACCGGATAAGGATCCTCTCCATTTAGAAATCTCTCAATTTGTCAATTTCATGGTTCAGATTTTATTTCACAAATCTAACGATATATAGACTGCCTTGTCATTTAAAATTTTAAATGACATGGCAATCTGTACACTGTTAGATCTGTAATATTTAATCTAGACCATAAAATGGAGACTCTCCATTTTATTTCAAATGGAGAGGATCCTTATCCAACGAAACCATCACATACAAGTCAATGCGCAAGAAATTTAGAAAGTAGAAAATTACTAGTAAAAATCATTGACTCAAACAACATTAATTGCTTGAAATTTGATGACCTGAATGAAATCATCGTGAGATCAAAGCTCACTGCCTTATGGCCATGAGCCTTGCCACTTTTCGAATATATATATATATATATATATATATATTTCTTTTCGTTTAAGCTTTCTATTAGTTAATTTCGTTGTTTATGGTAATTTTAATTTTTGTTATAATTTTCGATTTAAAATTCAAAATAAGATCTCGGCTATTTTGGAACGTTTCCTAGAGTTAGTAAGATTTAATTTTATAATTAACTTAATTTTTCTGTTTTTTGTAATTTTTCCTATTTCTAACCCAATTTCATCCTTACCACGAATTAAGGTTTCTAAGGTCTTCCTGAGATTTTCTAATAGCCATAGGATTCAATTAGTATTTATATGTTACTTGTAACCTTTAAGGCATTCCGAATTTATTCAATAATATATTTTAAAAGAGTTTTTATCTTTCTTTCTCTAGTGGGATTCCAATTATTTTCTGATTGTGGATTTAAAGTTATTTTATTAGGCTTTTAGTGATTTCCTCTCGCGTCAGATTCAAAGAAGGATATAGGTACAATTATTTTATTACAAGCTGGTTGTGTCTAGGATTTAGATAGGTCCAGCATGTATGCAACCTAAAACAACACTTTGAGGAACGCATGAAGCAACCACAAGAGGCCAGGAGACAGGTCATGGTTCAAAAGCCCTGCCAACGTGTATTTATCTATATGCTTTCTTGTTTTAGTCTAATTTGCTGGCAGCATATATAGGTAAATAACAAGGAGTACTACTACACAACTTTATTTAGCTAAAAAAAAAAAAAAAAAAGCTACACAACTTTCAGTCTAATTAACTTCTAGATGTTCCTCAATTGCGAAAGGGATTTAATATATCGATTGTATGTTAAGAAGAGAGAATTTGGATCCACTGGAGACACTAGGATATACCAGTTGAGTTAACTCTTAACTATCAAGAAAATAAATCTTAAAATAATTTGTGCTACACTTACAACTCTTGGCAATTTTGATTTTGGCTAGTAATAATGCAAGCTTTTATTTGTTTCATTGGCCCTATCAAAATCATTATTGCCATGGACCCCAAAATTATTCGTTGTAGGAAAATAAATATTCCTTTGATTTGTCCATGCATGGGCACCGTACAAAAAAAATGTAAACCCCTAATTAATCCTAAATTTTAGGCAAATATCAAGGAATTGAAATTCAATTATTCAAGTTTATCAAATCTAAAGAATCTATACAAAAAGAGAAGAAGATTAGAAAGCTAACTATAATTTTTTATTATTATTTATTTTATGTTTTGACTTAATTAAATAATTTAAATGTACTCTTCATTCTCCATCCAATTATGTGTGGGGTTCGATCCTCTTTCCCTTCATATATATTGTGTGTTTAATTAGAGTAGGATTTATACCATAGATTAAAAAAAATTTACAAAAGATAGAAAAAGATGCTACATATGAACTTTGGCTCCTCCATATTTTTATGTTTGTTGCCTGTGTGAATAAAAATTTCTTGATTCAAGGTGAAAAAAGAAAGAAAGAAAGAAAGATATTTCATAGCATTTGATCCCACCTGTGGGTTCCACTTGGAATCCAATCTTTAAACTCATGCACATATGATATAATATGACCTAAGCAACACACTGGTTTCAAACTTTGCGCACTAAATCCGTAAAGGTAATATGAAACATAATGATAAGAAAGTCTGACTTTAATCCTAGGTGCATGGTGTTACATTACAGCAAGATTTACTCCAAGTCCAAAGCCTACATGCCTACTTGCCTACTTGAAACGCGTTTTGATTGTGTTGTTGTATTAAGTCAAAAAATTTGTGTGAAAAGGTGGTTTGCTTGGATGCTATATATTACTTCTAGAAGGGGTGAGACTTGAGAGACCATGCGTGTCGGCGGCTCAATCAAGTGGGTATGGGAATAGTACATTTATACGACTCCATCGGACCCTTGATTTGACCCCTCAACTACTTTTTCCAACACAACCGTTAAAAAGGTTTCTTCAAAGGCCACAATGCAAGTGCATGCTTTTCCCACGAAATTTCCATGCTTTGCTAAATATGCCTATTTCAAACAAATGAGAGAACAATGAACAATTAGTACTTTCTTTCCTTTCCTTCATAAAAAATTACTACTTTTAATTCTTTACTTGCATTAAAGGCTGACTGAGACTTGTAATTCAAACTTTGGCTTATCTACTTGTTCTGTCCCTTTTGAATTGAATCTATCAGGTTATTAGCTAACATGCATCATTGTCAGAAAGGTTTGGTTGATGTCACAACACAATACTCGTTTTTGTTAGCGTGCATAAAGACGATTCACATGATCACGATATCACATGCATGCCTAAAATTACCTGCAACAAATGGTATAGCTAGCAAGAAGTAATTAAATAAATGTGGTTTTAATTTTTCATGAAATGACTAAATGAGAACATGTAATCTTCAAGGATTATTATAAATTTGAGCAATAACAACTTGTTAATAAAAGAAAAAAAAAAGACCATTTCTTTGCCCCTTCTTATTCTATTAACATTACTTTCACTCCCTATTCCATTTCATATGTATGTTAATCTGTTCAACGGTTTTTGGCAAGGACGTTGGGGTGCATATACTATATCATATGTGGACTATCAATATAGTTTATTAGCGTGGAAAAAAAAAATTATAACCTCAACATAAGACAAATCAAAGCAAAAGATGACAGTGTATTGGTTAAGAATGCTTTTAACCTACTAGTTAGTCTTTTGCTTTTGTAATGTTCTAAAAAGCAAAAAATTGAAGTCTAGAGCTCTAGCCCACTTATATTTTTCCAAATATTATAACTAATCCCTCTCTTTCTCTCTTTCTCTCTCTCTCAAAACAAAATCAAAATAATGTAGGTCCAACTTTGGTTTACCTAAACCCTTAAAAAGAAAAGGATTGTCTTGAAAGGAATGCTGAGAACATCACCTTTTTCTCCTACCTTTGAAAAGTAGATGCTGACATCTTAAGGTTTTCTCATTCTTAATAGTTTATAGGAAAAAAAGGGCAAAATGAAAAAGATAAAGATAAAGTGGTTGGAAAGGTAGGATCAAATATTCCTTTCTTTTTGTTTATTAATTACCAATATGATTTCATTTCATTTTTATATGATGTAATATTATATTGGGGGATCACTTAGGGATAAACTATTATTAGGAGGGAGATATTTTATTAGTTATAATGTAAATGGAATGTGAGAGTTGGAGTTAGAGGCAAAGAACAAGTAGATGACAAGGCACAACATGCCTATTTCTTGCTCATCTTTTTGTAGATATGCAGGCTTTTAGAGCACCATGCTTACCTGTTCCCTCTCACTACATTTGAATTGAATTAATAATCCAATTAACTTTTCTCTTACCTTTTCTTCATCACTATTGATGATTAGTGGGGATAACTAATTAATTTGGGGCACCTCCATCATTACAATTTGGGCACCCTTTTTCCAATTCAAGAGTCTATACTCTCAAAGTTGGTCCATACTTGCTTATAAGTAGATTTTAAAACACGGTATTGTAGATACCCAATTTTGACCACTCATTAAACTCCAATTCACACTTGTGTACTTGAGTGGAGAGGGTTATGGAATATGGACCCAACTCAACAAAAAAACTCTTGCACCAAACATATATGTGTGTCAGTTTACTAAAATTGTAAATTTACCTAATGGGTCCTCCATATTTTTAAGTAGGCGATACCCACATAAAACTACTCCATATTATTATAATCTTGAAAAGATGTGCGGATAATGCATGCATTATAATGATAATAATGTATTAACTATTAAGCAGAGATCTCAACTATACCTCATTTAAGTTTTCAAAGAGAGAATATACAATCAAATTAATGTTGGGTAAACCTTTTAAGAAAGGGGACAAGTGCTAAAAGGATGGTAGTGCACGACTTCCTAATCATATCCTTTCTCCAAGTGTTAATTATCAAATTACTTCTTTTTTTTTGGCAACGACATTATGATATTTATTTAAATAAATGGAATGCAAAGGAAAAAAAAGAAAAAAAAAAGATCTTATGTAACACACAAGTAGATCCAAATCTTGTACAGGGGTGTATGTTGGGGTCAATCTTATGGTAGAGCTGGCTTAACTTGACCTTACATGTGAACTTGTAAGCTCTATGGCATACAAACTTATTAATTAAATTTCACTAGTTTTTTTTTTTGGGTGGGTGTGTGTGTTTTTAGTTTTCAAAATATTGTCAAGAATTGAACGCTTTGATGTTTATGCTGGATGAACATATGCAAAAACTTGATTCTGAGCTGTCTTGTTAGAGATTACAACTCATTATTGATGGGCTTTAAGCCTTTAACAACTGGGAAGTCAAACATTGCTTTAAAGAAGTTAATCAATGTGCAAATATGTTGATAAGGAATTAAGGATAGGTAGAGATTAATTTTGATCTTTTTTTAAACTTTATTAGTGTTTTCTTTCAATGAAGCCTGGTTTACCAAAAATTAAAAAGAGAGGAAGAAAGAAAATTTAACCTCAAATTTTTTTTTTTCATAGAGATCTCACCACTTGAGCCCAAAGCCTGGATAGTAAGTCCACTTCAAAGTTGGGTTGCGAACTGGGCTGGTCGGACACAGTCCAAATTATCAGCCCAATAAAATGGGTAAGTCGAAGTGTGCACGTTAACCCGGCCCACAGTATCCACGCCAGGCTTAGAGGACTAAGCCCACTTATTTTGGGCTTGGGTTCTTTGAGTGGAGAGGACAGTGAGCTTGCTCCTGACAAAGAAGCTTTAGGAAAACCTTTGTAGTGGGCTTTTTTGCCTGTGTTGCCACGTGTCAAACGGGAGTTAAAGAACTATTGGGCCTGGGTTTTTAGTGGGGAGTCCAACCTGAAACTCTTGCCAAACTAGCTGTCCTTGGGCCACTAATGGGACAGCCCAAACTCTTGACTAAGCTGTATTGATGTTATTAGAAAGTGAAATTTGTTAGCATTGTGTAGAAATACAAATATAGATAATATCTAGAATACATTATAAAGAATCAGAAAATCATAGAAAATATAATCCCAAATTTCTTCATTCTTGCCAATGGGCCTCAGTCACTCACTAATAATTTCATAATGCAAATAGTTTAACTCTAATCCGGTTTAGATTTGGAGAAATCCTCCACTAACCTATTACGTGACAAGTAAATAGATCATTCATATTTCTTTTAGTCATATGACCTTTTTAATGAGTCATGTGATATTTTCAAATAATACATATGGATAATTTATTTAATTGACATGTAGTAAATTGAAAAAGAATTTTTTCAAATCAGTTTGAAGGTAAATTATGTCCTTAAATAGGCTATTTACGTATATTTTTAGTCATATGACTTTTTTAATAAGTAATGTGAAATTTTTTAAATAATATATATAGGGTAATTTATTTAATTGATACCTAATGAATTGAAGAAGAATTCTTACAAGCAGATTGTTTTCAGAAAATCTTGTTTATTTATTGTTGTAAATATTGTGATTATTATTGTTTAGTTTTTAATGGTTGTGATTGTGGGGTCAGAGAGTTGAAAAAAGTGTGTAGCAAGAAGAGATAGAAGCAAGAGGCAAAGTGAGTGAGTGAGTGAATAGATAAAAATGTTGATAACGGTCAGAGAAGCTTCTGCTTCTCCCCTTTGCTTCTTCCACCACTCTAACCTCTCTCATCTCAATTCCAAACCCTCTCCAAGGCTCAATAAATTAATATGCCGAGCCAGCTTTTCTGTTCGAAGAAAACCCAACACCACAAAACCATTGAACCTTGCTCTTCCCCTTCTCTCCAACAGGTATGCCATACCCTTTTCGCTTTTCTCTTCAGTAATCATTTCTATCTACTTTATATCCACTAAATGGGCCTCTAAGTTTGTATGTGTGTGTGAGTGTTTTTATTTTATTTTATTTCTCTTTTCTGTTAGTTTTCTAGTTGTAGTTTGTTATGGTTTTTTTTTAATGATGTCTGTTCCTTTGTATACTATCATTTTCTCATACAAACACACATAAGGGGGACAGTTAGAAAAAGTGACCAAAGAAATTTAGAGTAATGGGTAAAATTATAAAGGATTCTAGTCTTGGATGCAGTTTAAGTAATGGGAACAAAACTGGCTTGAACTTTTCACAATCAAAGTGGCAGTCCCAACTCTTGTGTTCTATATAGGTTTGTGAAAAACTAGGTTAGCTGCTATAGAAAAAGAAACTTAATTGTTCTAGACATAAGGATGAAGATGGAATGCCAAGATGGTATTGTGAAATGCTCAAAAGTATAGATTTTTCAGTAATTTATCATCTAGGTTCATTGTGATTTGTTCAGTCAGAATCAAATAGGGGCATGGTTCTGAAGAGTAATATTAGAGGAGAGTCAAGGTCTTCTTCAAAATATACAAGTAGAATCACAGTGTACGATTCTTCCCAAATTTCGTTTTATGCGACGATTTGTTTAGTATAGGAAAATTATTCTCTATCTAATTTGGTCATCTAAACAATTGACTGTGTCCTCTCTTTCGTTTGTCGATTATTTTCATTTTCAAATATTTTATAGTAATTTCCCTAATAATCCCTAGTTTTCCCCTCCTCAATACTGTATAAAATAACTAATTAAATTCAAAATTCTTTTGGGTCATCTCCATATTATGGAGAAATCTGGTTACTCGCTGTTATAGCTATATTTATCCTTTTTGTGGATTGGAATTCTTTTGCAGCTGTGAGGGCTCTGTTTTTGATCCCTTGGGTATTAATTCGGATGGCTCTTCTGGTCTAAATTCTGTCTGGGAAAGTTTTCTAAGCTTGTTTTCACAAACATATGAGAGTGCCTCTAGTGCAAAAAAGGAGAAACCTACCTCCGCTCGAGGAGTGGCAGGTTTGGCTCTAAAACTTGTAAAATGTTTCTTCAAGATCTTCAAGTTGCAATTCAATTACTGTCTGTAGATTTCAGCAGTTGATTAAAATACATTGAAATTGGCAGCTGCTATAGAGGACAGTAACATTGATTTTGGGGACTTCTTCAAAGGGCCATTACCAGGAAAGTTTCTCAAGCTCTTAGGTTATCTAGCATTATCTCGGCTTGGAATTTATATACCTCTTGGTGGGGTAAATACGGAGGCTTTTCTTGGAAATTTGGATCAGAACAGTTTATTGAGCACTTTGGATACATTTTCTGGAGGAGGCATTGGTAGACTTGGGATATGCTCTCTTGGTATTGTTCCCTTCATCAATGCCCAGATTGTGTTCCAGCTTCTTGCACAAATTTATCCCAAGTTGCAAGATCTTCAGAAAAGAGAAGGAGAAGCAGGAAGAAAGAAAATTCTTCAGTATACTCGATATGCTTCGGTTGGGTTTGCCATAGTACAGGTAAGAAACTTCACTTAAATTGAATGAAGAACAGGTTTACACATTTGAATTTATGAGAGGGAATAGAACTTCGATTGGTGTTTTGGGTTACTGATTTGTATCTTTTAATTTAAAATAAATGGGACCAAATACCTTAAAAAATTTCATAATTAATAGTATGATGCCAAAGAGAAAATTGTTCATAAAGAATAGTATGATGCCAAAGGGAAAATTGTTCATAAAGAATAGTATGATGCCAATGGGAAAATGAATGAAAGAAAGAACTACAACTATCATATGCTGAATGTTGATTCCTGTTACTAAAACGTACCAAGTTGAAAATTGAGTATATGGGAGGCACTTTTGGTGTGACCTGATTTGGACTGTCTGATTAAAGCAAATGGTGCACATGTCACAGATAATTTAGATCTAATAATATAGCACAACTGTGGGAAGGATAGACCATCAACATCCTCTCCTGAAAATTCCTATATCTTTGTTAACGTTTCACACTTTCCCTTACAACAATAACATTGTAATACTTCTTCATTGTGAGCTGTTTGATTGAACTTTGATCATACTATTCTTTTTGTCCATCTGTGTTACCATTACAGGCAATCGGCCAAGTACTCTACCTCCGACCCTATGCCAATGACTTCAGTACACAATGGGTAGTAACTTCTGTTACATTATTGACTCTTGGCTCAGTATTTACAACATACATAGGGGAACAAATCTCAGACCTAAAACTTGGAAATGGCACATCTCTTTTGATATTCACAAGCATTATCTCCTACTTGCCTGCATCTTTTGGTAGGACTGCTGCACAAGCATTTCAGGATGGTAACTACGTTGGACTCATCGCAACCATTGTCTCCTTCGTTCTATTGGTCCTCAGTATTGTATATGTTCAGGTAAATGCTGCTTATATATTGTTTAATAAAGATGTCCTTGGAAATTAAAGAAATGTTAACAATTTGATCAACAAAGGGTTTCAGGAAGCAGAGAGGAAAATTCCACTTAACTATGCCTCGCGATACACCAGTAAAAGTGGAGGGCTTCAAAAATCTGCTTACCTACCCTTTAAGGTCTGGTCTGTGTTCTATCTTCATGCCTTATGTTTCTTTAGTTTTAGAGTTCTAATCCTTTAATTAGAGGACTCTAGTCCACACATACATGGGAAATGTACACTGTTGTTATTTTTTCACCTGCACAGTAATTTACTCATGCTTTAAGGCTCGTAACAAGACAAATAACTAATATGTGGCCATGGGCCAGCTCAATTTTGATCTTGTTACAAATTTCAAACTAAGCATACTCTTGTCCTGGCTTCTAATCATATAATCACTAAACTGGATCATTTCAACCTACACTGTCTTCATTCTATCTGCATTAAACAATGATTATTATCTCTAGCTTCAAGTGAAAAGATTGGTTACAGATTATATTCTTTCTTATCTTGTCAGTCATTTCTTTCAACATCCTTGTTTCATCCATTCTTAATTCATGATTACCATATTCATTTCATAGAAGTTCTCTACCAGGATGATAATTGTATATCAATGTCAGTGCTCTTCCAAAGTGGTTCTGCACATTCAATTCCTGCTCTAGTTATCAAGTTTATGTGCTTACAGTTTGTATTATGTGTAATTTCACCTTTACATTTATCTTCTCTTTTCTTAGGTTGAGTTTTTTTTTCTTTTTTTCTTTTTTGGTTGTCAATATTGTCCAAACGATACTTTATTATCTTTGTAATAATCTAAATCTTCTGATTGAGCAGGTTAATAGTTCTGGAGTGATGCCAATTATATTTTCTACCTCATCATTAGCCCTTCCTGGTACTCTAGCACGCTTTACTGGTTTAAATGCGCTGAAGAATGCCGCATTGGCCCTAAATCCAGGGGGTAAGATTTGTGATTATTACTGGTAGAAGTTGTTAAAGATTGAAGGATACAAACATAATATGATCTGTTTATGGACTCTAATAATGCTAGTCCCATTCAGCTTACATGATGTTTTTCTTTTTGATAAGTAATAAGTCTTATTGATAGTGAAAAATGTCCAAGTACACTAGCCATTCAGCTTACATGATTGATCTGAAACCTATTAAAAATGTCCATAGTTTACCCAAATGTTGTATTGGCAGCTGGTGTGAAGAAGAAAGGAAAAAGCTTAGCTGTTAGTTTGATTTATGATGCATCTCTCTTGGGTGTGAGACTAGGCTGAATTTTCTTTTTCTTGTTTCTCTATTTTCCCTCTTGTTTGCTATTTGTTGTGTTCAGCCTCATCTACTAAAAATTTTCAGCCCAAACACACCCCTAACCTATACACCCTTGATAAATTACCACATGTCCCTAAAAGCTTAAGTTGATAGCAAAGGGTGAATTTAATCACTTAACCATTTGTGGGGTTCCGTCTCCCCCTCAATAAGTGGGGTCTAACATGGTAAATTTTTGTGCTTTAAATGGGAGGTAGGATGGAGACAAGGTTTGAACTTAAGACCACTTGCTTTGATATCATGATAAATTACTAACTTACCCCAAAAGCTTAAGCTGATAGGAAATGATGAAACACTTAACCATTATTCTAACAACCCTGAACCAGCCCCCAAAATCCATAGTTTTCCTTTTTTGTCATTGCGTGCTGATTATAAGATCTTGCATCCAATTTGGTATCAGAGCAAGTCAAAAGCAAGCCTACACACACTCACAGGACCCACTGAGGTAGATTGACTGATAGTCAGTGAGATGACTTGCTGCTTCTGATTACAGGTCAGCTGTATGGTTTAAGAACTGATCTGACAATGTTAATAACTTGCGTTGAAGGCTTGGAATCAAAGGCTTCTCAATCCTTGGGTGATCCTACAGCCAAGGAGGTTGGATAATCTTTTGAATCCCATGATAACAGAGAGGGAACTGCTGGACAGAATGAACAGCAGCTTGAACAACCAGAAAATCCAAACCGCACAAATTGACAGGCCTCCAGAAGTTCTACAACCTCCTTCAGTGGCCTTGGCTAGGGAGTTTTTTGAGAGGGACTATGAGCCACAAGATGCAGCAGATGATATTACCGAAAGGGAGAAGGTGGATGTGCCAGACTTTGATGGGAGACTTGATGCCAGCAGTTTTTGTTGATTAGGTTTTCAGCAATAGAGGAGTATTTTGATTAGTATGATATGTCAGATGAGAGGCAAGTTCGGTTTGCTAGAATGAAGTTGATGTGGCTAGCAAAAAGGTGGTGGAATGGTGTTGAAGTTGACATTAGGAGACAAAGGGAGTCACCAATGGGGACATGGCAAGAAAGGAGGCAAAGCTTTGTGAGAAGTGCTTGCCACCCAATCACCAAGACAAAATATGTGAGCAGCTTATAAATCTTAGACAACGCAGTGTGATAGTAGGAAGAATACATGCAAATGTTTGATCAGCTAAAAACTCGAAGTCAAATGGTTGAAGACCCTCATCATGCCTTGGCTAAAGTTAAATATGGTCTGAGGACTGATATAAGGAGAGAGTCGCTTCGACAGCCCCTCTTTTATTGTGGAACATGCATTTCAAAAGGCCTTAGACATGGAAGAGTACTTGCAGAAGCCAACAGCCAAGAAATCGTTTTTCCAACCTGGAGGGACAGCTACCAAAAGACTCATTGATAGCAGCAAAGGTTTTAGGACTGCCCCTCAGCCTATTCAGAAATTAAATCAGTCTCATGTAAAGAAACCGATTAGTGACACTCTCAAGAAATTGATAGATTGGAGTACTTGTACCTACCAATGTCCAACCAAGTCCAACCTTACATCATGGAAAAGAACTAGAAGAAGAGCCAAATCAGCAATGGGATGTTGAGGAATGAAGAAGAAAGGAAAAAACATAGCTGTTAGTTGGATGTATGATGCATCTCTCTTGGGTGTGATGCTAGGCAGAGTTTTCTTTTCTTGTTTCTTTATTTTCCCTCTTGTTTGCTATTTGTTGTGTTCCAGCCTCATCTACCCAGAATTTTCAGCCCAAACACACCCCTAACCTATACACGCTGAACCAACCCCCAAAATCCATAGTTTTTTTTTTTTTTTTTGTCATTGGGTGCTGAATATAAGATCCTACATCATGGTGCATGATGAAACAAAGGTTTAAAAATGAATTCTTATTATGCTCTCTCTCTCTCTTTAAGGCTTTTCCATATGCATAAGTCAAATAAAATCTTTGTAATTGTTGCCCATAGACTGAGCCTATTGCTGTTGCAGTCTTCATGGTTGGACACCGGGGTCAACCTGCATGGTTTCCCTTATGAGAGTGATAATGATATCATTTATACTGAGGGCCCAAAAAATAATCAAACAAAACATTCCATCAGTTTATTAGCATTTGGAAAATTAAGCTTCTTTTTTATCAGATAAGAACATGTGATAATTTTAAACTAACCAGATAACTCTTTGTAGGTTCTCTCTATCTCCCCACAAACATCCTTTTAATAGCCTTCTTCAACTACTATTATACTTTCCTACAATTGGACCCTGATGATGTGAGTGAACAGTTAAAGCGCCAAGGTGCATCGATTCCACTTGTGCGACCGGGTAAAAGTACAGCTGCATTTATTAAAACGGTAATTTTCCAACTTCTTAATAAAATATATGGCTCATTAATGCATTATGAATCCTGAATTTTCAATCGGCTATACATGATGTTCAATTGGTGTTATCATAGTGTGATTATCAGAAGCTCATTGTGTGAATTATAGACAATGTTATATATTAGAATGGTTTGGAGTGGTGCATAATTATCAAAAAAAAATTATATATATATATATGTGATTCAGAGTGCATTAACTTTCAACCCTGTAGCATTCACCCCCTCATAAATTGGGGAGCATCTTAATGTGCATATTCATAAAAGTATATTCGTATTGCATATCTTACCAATCTGTTATTAACATTATGCAATTTTTTCTATCACAAGTTTTTACTTTTTTCTCATTACTGCCAATTTTTCTGTTCAGTTGCTTTGCTAATTAAGTTCATTTTCATTGGAGCCTCAATTCGATTTCTACATTAGATAAAAGAAAGAGCTTCAAAAGCTTATGCTCCAAGCATTTCTCTACAGTGTGCTATGCAACCTTCACTCACAGATTATTGCCATATATATTTCACTTCCCTACTTCCATGTTTTTCTCCTTTTCTTTTCCTCTTTTATAAAATGGTGTCAAATCATCAATTATTAAATCCTCTGCAGAAGCAGTTGAAAGGGCTAGCATCTTTGAAGTTCAGCGTCAATTTTGTATCTTTTTGGCTTCAATATGATTGTGAATTCATCTTTGTTCTTTTGTGGTTGGAATATAGGTTCTTAGTCGGATATCAGTTCTTGGTTCGGGCTTTTTGGCGATACTGGCTGCTGGTCCTGCCTTGATTGAACAAACCACACACCTGACTGCATTTCGGGGATTTGCTGGCACATCTGTTCTCATTCTTGTTGGTTGTGCCACAGACACTGCAAGAAAAGTTCAAGCAGAAATAATTTCCCAGAAGTACAAGAACATAGAATTTTATGACATTGACAAGTATGGCCCATAAAAGGAATGACAGGGTGAGAGGATAAATCTGCAAAAGAACTTCTCATGGGGGATCTGGCCTTCTATAGATGGCATGATGATACTTTGACATGTTAGATTTGGTTCTGCAAACCCTGAACTATAATTTTTTTGAATATACATATTGATTTATGCTTGTACATAGTGCTGCTGAACAACCAAATAATTGATTTATGGCTGGCTCTCTAGTCTCTACATATTAAGTTATGACAAATAATTGGAAAATTCATTGTTTGCTCATTGCTGACCAGTTTTGTGTCAAAAGGAAACAGAAACTGGAGATTGCCGAGTTTGTTACATTCCACTGATAGACGTTATACACATTCCATATGCAGTTGGTTTTCCAGTTGTATTTTCCAATAGTTTTTCATTCTTTCAACTTTTATGACAATAAAATTGAACATTTCATTTGCAATGGCTGATTGTCTAATTTTGTAATCAATGACAAGCCAGAAGTTGGAGAAAGCAAAGCATAGACGAGAGCATAAAATGCAGCCCCTAAAAAATATATATGAAAACAATGCAATCCTGGAAAACCTAATGGGCAGCTTGGGCATTACCATGAAGAAGCACAAGGAAATTACAACTAATGCTAGACGCCTCTGTGCAACTTAAAAAAGATTATGAAATCCCCCCTAACAACTATACGCAGAGGATCATAGGAAGGGCATTGGAAACATTGGACTTTACAATTTATTCTTTACCATAATGCTCACGTATATATAATTTACTATCCCTTTATTTTATTTATTTATTTATTTTTAAATAGGAAAGCTGTATTTGATCACAAATCTTACAGTTAAAAGTACCCTACTAATCAGTTGGACTAATACATTACTCTGATCAATTTCACATATAAGACACAACATTAACACACATGTACTTCCAACACACAAACTCCAACCTTTTCAAAAACCCCCCTTTACCAGAAAAATGGTGTCGGTAAGGAAGCCCGAGAACTTCAAGAAGCATCATCTGAGCATTCCAGTAAAGATGTGGAATACCAGGTTCCAAATGAAAGGATCCTGATGTGACTTTGCAATGGGTTTCACCTTGTCAGACAAAGCTACAGTTCTGTATACCAAATAGCATTATGCAAGCAAATATTCATCATCGGGCTCAGTAGAAAAGTCAGGCTCTTCAGGTTTTGGTAACTTTGGCATCTCATCTTTTATCCTGTGAACTCCTCTCCTTGTGTTTGCAGCAAACCTTGAAGCCAATATAGTGACCCCAAGGTTGAGTTTTGCCTGAGAAGGATTTGAACCGACAGATAAATGTTCCTCCTCTTCCTTCTTGTTCGCTTCTTCCTCATGCAAAGCAAAGGATTCCCTCATGGTGAGATCTTTTGCAGTCATCCTCCTCTTGTACCGACGCCAAGCAGCCTGTATGAAGCAGGCTGCCCATGTCCTCCAATGGTGAGAATAAAATCGGAATGTGTGCTGCAGCTTCTTGCTGTGGAGGCGTCTGAATTGATTGGCAACAAATTTGAGATCTTCAGCTCGCAGTGCAAAAGCTTCAACTTCATTTAGGGCTCTGACTGTTCTAGTTGAAGATGGCAAGTTGACTGTAGATTTGGGAAGCAATGCCCACGCAAGTAGCTCCTCCCCACAAAAATCTCCCAGGTCTCAATGTAATTAAGTTGAAGAAACCAGTTCGTCCTCCATTGGTTGTAGAACTATCCAGTCTACCTCTGGATAATAAAAAGCATCTCCGTCACAGGGTCACCCTCACGAACAATGTAGGTCCCTGCAGTGCTTAGGGAGGATACTAGACGCTCGCATATTGCATCAAGCAGCTGATCATCCATTTGCGAAAAGAAGGGAACCTGCAAACAAGGAAAGCAAGGTTAATATGCTTATACAGATCTAACTTAGTCAAAAAGATACTTCATTTATTCCTTCGGTGTGTGTGAAAGAGAAAAGAGGGAGAATTGGGAGGGAGGGGGGTAATGTCCACCATGTTTAAGAAAAGATACCAATAAAGGTTGTTTCAAATGACTTTGGTAGACCAAATCATGCACATAACACTCAGTCTGAACTCTAAAGGCTAAGGTGAATAGTTGCTGCAATATTGCCTAGGCTGCTGGATGGATAGGTATCAAGTTTATCATAGAGACTACTAAATACATAATCCAGGAAAGACTGCAGCTGGGATTCTCTATTAATTACAGCTTTTTTATGTCTAATGCCTAGTTTCCTTTGCCAATTACCCTTGATCATTACTCTAAAACACAATTTGTGAAATGGAGGCAAGCTGCAGAGCTATTCTCAAATCAGATAAAAATGGCATGTTTGTAATAGATTTCACATATAAGCCTAGGAGGCTAGTTAGGAAAGATACTCCCAAGGATCTTCATGGCCGCAAGTCCCACATGGGGGAGTTCCCCCAAACCCATTATTTTGTATAGAATATGACAATTGAACAAAGAGTGCAGGTTTTTAGCTCTAGAAATACTTAAGAGAGAACCATACTCGTCGAACAAGGTCCAAGCTTAGATGGCACTGGATATCACGGCGAAGATCAGCAGGTAAGCCTTGAAGGATGGCTTCTTCATCAACTCCTCGAGTTGCAAGCCACTTATATTGAACAAAACGTCGAACACGTTGTCTCAAATCTTCAGGGAGTTGGCGATGCCTCATCCACTCCTCAGTGTCTCTTCGCTTGAGTCTCCATTCCTCTAGCCTCACAGTGAGAGATTGCAAGTACGTCTACATCAGAAAAACAACCTCAACACATAAACTAGCATATCATAAAGGGAGAATCAATGACAAGTTTCAAGGTTAATATTAAATTTAAATTTAAACATAACTGCATCTGATGGTTAAGTAATTATAATGGAGGAATTAAAAAGAAGATACACGAAAGGAAAAGAGAGAACTTAGCAAAGTCAGCTGCCAAGTATAGACAACCTGACAAGATGATCCATGATTTCTAAAATCATCATTTTCCAAATGGATATGAATAAGAGTATAAAGAGGGGAAAAAGAACATAGCTGGGCCAATTGTAAATGACAGACAACTTCACAAGTCAGTACCAAAATTCTTAAGTACCCGCGTGAATGCACAAACACACAACACACAAGATTATACATGTGATGATATTAAATTATTCAGTAAAGAAGCAAAAGTAAGTTCATGACGTTACATATCGACTAGCAAGATAGTATTCATTAAATTGATTCAAACATCCAAATTCAGTATAGACTGTATAGAGAGTATAACACACTCAAAAGAAAAGTGCACTCATATACCACAGATGCTTGAAATGGCTTGATTATCCAAAAAACTCCCCGGATAGGAACCATATTTGTCTAGATGTTAGAATCTCTTACTAGCTACTTAGTGTGTGCCTTATTCAACTATCTAAATGACAAATAAAAACACCAAAAAGTGTTCCATAAAAATAGTAATTGTACCAAATCTTCTCTCTCTCCCATTTCTCTTCTCCCTTGTCTTCTTAATCAATCAAACAAGCAAACTTCAAGGATCTATTGCAAGTACAGGCAACAACAGGCATTAAGCATAACAATGAAAATGATCACAAGTTCATATTGTGCCCCACAATAATATAAGCAAGAGCCAGGCATGTCTTATGAAATATAATCAGCAGTACCTAATAGGAAGATATGCCAAAAAAAAGTCACAAACAGTCCCTCCTAAAGAAGTTCACTTTGCAAAAAAAGACTATAAGAATCTTAAATTTGAATGAAGAAAAAGGTATAGACCTGGAAGCAAGAAATAAGAACTTGGCACATTTTAACTTTCTAGTGAAAACGTACAAGAGAAAATAAATGAAGGGTTCAAAGTTCAAAAGAAGTGAAAAATAAACATTCATTAAGTTTTGACAGAAAAGCATTTGAAAATTTGAATGGCAAGAATTAAAAACAATTACCTGCATATTCCCAATCAAATGGGCAAATAATACAAGACCCAAGATGGCAATAAGAATAGCAAATGATGTCTCTCCAATAAAAGTGCTCGTGGACAAATTCTGCCCATATGAACTGCAACAAAAGAAAGCAAAGAGATATATGTAAACAAATTAATTTTGGGCACTGTCAGGGAATATACTTCTTAATAATCCTAGCATATGCATTTCTTGCTAGTGGCAGGGGCTAGGGTTTGTCTATTCCTGTTCTTGGTTTACAATTTTCCTATCATATTTGAAAGAAAAAAGATAAAATGAAGTTATGATTGATCCTCATGTCATGATTGCATATCATAAATGCCATACTTCAAAAGAGTTTTTTCGTTATGCAATCACAATGCAGGTCATATGGTTATTGGATTGGCAGCTAAACATGCATTTGTTGGTGCAAATACTGGTCAATTAACACAAATTATATTTTATATTAGAGCCAACACCACAGCATACATTTAGAAAGCAAATAGCAAATAAAAACATTTGGTGGTAACAAGATACATAATGTATTGCAGTCATCATCATCATTTTTGAATAAACAAAGAGAACATGTAAAAAAGAAAATGATAACCTTAATGCATAAAACGATTAATCATTTCTATAAAATTGTAACTTAGGTTCTACTAAGTTGAAAAAGAAATTATACCTTAGATTCTGTAAGCCCCACCATAAACAATAGAAGTACTTCTCAATGAAGTTTGAGAAGACAACATTTTCCGTCACTGCATTTTCAAATAAGCCATAATTGAAATTGTTACTTTCAGGATTACAGTTCTGAAACACATTTGTAGTATTTTCCCAAATCTTGCGATCATTAGGGATAAAAGTATCACAATCTAAAAACTTTAGGCTGCAATTTGTAGACTTAGATTCCTCTTTACAGAATTTTTTCCAGCATGAGGTATACCGGTCAATAGATAGCAAATACCATGCTGCCCCCAAAACCTGCAATCATGAAAGTACAATCACAAATTGGCATCCCCACTGTGTTACTCAAAATAGAAATAGCATTTAACCAAGGAAAATAAACCACTTCCATGATTAGACCAATACAGGGTTTGGGAGGGAGAGAGAGAGAGAGAGAGAGAGAGAGAGAGAGAGAGAGAAAATTGCATAGAGGAAGTGAAAAAAAAGGTTACATACATGGCTAGCCAACATGTACAACAGCAGATTATATGCAGCCCCTGCCCACGCAGTCTTAGTGACCACTCCAGTTGCTTTAATTAATTGCGAACTTAATGGAAAAATCAGATATAATCTCGGAACATATTGGAGCAGAACAATTAGTGCAAGGGCATTGTTCTTATGATCAGATTGGGACCTTGTTGCTGGTATAATAAACCAGATGACCATCTGCATAAATTTTTTCAATCAGTTGTGCTTTAACTTTCTCACTTGGAAAGTTTTTGGACCAATACAAGGATAACAACAAAATCATGATAAAGCTTACATAAAAAATGGGTAAACATGTCGCATTTTCTAAACAAAGAAACCATATAACTTCATAGCTTGGCATGATACAGGAAGAGGAGAATTTAGCTATGGTGCTCTAAAGTGGATAATTTTTAATGCTATTTCCCTCATAAAAAAATTAATGCCTACAATAATTTCACGCAAACATTAAAAATTAAGTTTTAGATATTACGTATTTAGCTACATGACTGACTCCTAACAGCAAAACCAAATATGAGGATGGTCCTAAGAACATGATTGGTATAAAACCATCCAATCAGGGCTGAGCAGGCTCCTTCAAAAATCCAAAGTGCATAAACAAAAGCACATACACAAAGTATAGAAAGTTGCAACCAAAATAAATATTTTCCTTCCAAATATATTTTTGCAGGATGAAGTTTCATTCTTTAATGCTGCTGCTTGTTATTGGAGTCCAGGTCTCTCATACCAGCTAGTTATTTAAATTTTTCAAAAGCATATTTGAAAAATCACTTGGTAGAGACAATTTTTATCAAAGCATCATGCTGTAGTAGAATATTAATTTGAATTACCCACAGGAAGTTCCAGCGATTTTTTTTCTTGTTTTTTTAATAAGAGGTTTTTTTTTTTTTTGGAAAATGGATTGATGAGTCAATTAAGGGCATGACATGGTTTTATTAATTATTTGTCATTCACAGGACCAAGGAAACTTTTATCAAACAAAGGAATTAAAAAAGACAACCCATAGTCTCCCTACATGTTTATCATCCTTGATAAGAACTTAGGCAATGACATTAGGATTTACTAAATAATAGAATTAGCATCAATTAACTAAAGGAATGAAATAAATTCCAAGTCAAACAATTCAAAACCCTATCAAATTAATACATAAAGGAGATAAGAGATGAAGAAGAAGCCAAGAATAGAAGAAGGGAAAGGAAAAAACTGTACAGTAAGAGAAATACAATTTTGATCTGGACACCTCATGTGATTTTTCAAGACTCCACCAAAAAAAATAAATAAAAAAAAAGAGAAAAATTATTAACCTTCCTAAAGCAATAAGGATTATACAGAATAGATGATAAGGTTATTAAAACTCTTCTTAAATTCTTAAAACCTAGTAAATCCAGCTAAATGGATTATTTGAATTTTACTAATCATCATGTGTCATACTCTAAGTCCACCTATGTCAATGTTTAGGGTCCCAAATTTCATACACAGCTAGTCCCAAACCTAGTGAAAGAAGGGCTGCGGTAGGTTGATAGCCAGCATAAAACCTTTTTTTTTTTTTTTGATAATGTAGGGAACCTTTCTAAAGAATAGTCCTTTGGACTCGCCTCTAGGCAGTAAAACCTACAAGAAACTGACCCCACCCGCCAAAACCAATTGTTGCAGCGTAAAACCTAGTCACTATATATAAATCCCTCACGGATACAAGTCCATCAATTTCTACTTTGCCTTTCATTTTTGAGGAGCAAATGTCCCACATCCAAACTTTACATGGCAACTAAGAAGAAGAAAGTCTTTACAAGTCTCCCTCCTATGCCATTAACCAATAGCATCTCTCAAACCAAATGGGGCTCAGAAACTTATAAGCCTAGCATATCTTTGCTCAAACTTGGCTTGTTTATTGAACGAGCCTAAAGGAGCTTAGGCTTGGTCATTTAGCTTAATGAACAACCCAAGTATGAGCTTTGACCATGCTACTCAGTGAGTAGCTTCATTTATAGCCCTAACTAAAATAAAACTAACTATACTTTATGATAAAGACTATTAAATTGTTAGGAAGCAACATGTTTATATAATGTAACATGTTCGATAAAATAAGAATGTTAAGATAGATGAGTGGAAATACTAGGAAAATAAGATACAAAATAAAGTTATCCATTCACAGGTATGGGTGGCTCTTATTAAGGAAAAGATTATGGAAATTGCTTAAGATGGTTTACCCATGTGCAACCAAGACAGACTAATAAACTAGGGAAAAAATCGACTTAACTCAAGTCAATTGAGTGAATAGAGTAAAAAGAATGTCTATTATAATATGGGTAGAGGTAGTAAAGAAAAATATGTAAAATTGGGAGGCAACATAGAGTATGTTTTTAGATAAGATAGAGTGGCAGAAAATAATATATATATATATATATATATATATGATTGACCCCAATTAGTTTATGAAGATCCATTATTTAATTGGGACTAAGGGTTAGTTCAGATGACTTGGATAGATTGTCTCATATTCAAGATAGTCAAATTCTTTTTTCCAGTCCAATTTTTGATAAACTTGATCTAATGTAAACGAAAATCCAAGTTCTTTTGGTGGGTTGTCATCATTAGATACAGTTTTTTGCTTCACAATCCAACTATATTTAAACAAAAGGCAAAGTTAATAGTAAGATATGTGTGCAATAAGATGTATAGAAGGTTCAACAACACTCTGCAACAAAGTACCTGTGGAAGGGGCAGTGTGGCAATGAGATCAATAAAGAAGTCAGATCTAAAATACCTCCGCACAATCTTCTTTGGATCCATGACAAGTTCACCTCTCCCAAAAACTCGGGAGCTAGGTGCAACATAAGCAGTCCTGAATTTTATAATCATATGCAACAAATAAAATATATCTGCAACAGTTCGGAAACAGGTCACAATTATACGCAAATGCAAGTCCGTCTTCACACATGAAAAGTCAGTATTTCCTCCCAGAGAAGGCAAGAAAAAATACAATGGATCGACAAAAAGCGCCACCAAGCATGAAAATATGAACACCCGGTTCCATTGCAGTACAATCTCGCTACCCGGGTCAAGAATTCTCTTGCGCCATGGCTCGTGATCCTCTGGAAACACCTTAGATTTCCCAGTTCTGAAAGTTTCATTATATCTATTTCTTCCCCCCACCATTCCATTATCAGGTTTTAGCAACGAAGATGATGGAACCTTATATGCAGATGATGACCTTTCTAGCTGTGATGGTTCAGTTCTTCCCAATCCCCATCCTTTATTTTTTTTCCCATCAGAATAAAACCTACAACAGTTTAGGCCAACAAAAATTATTGTCATAAAATTAACAAAAGCTCCTTTTTTCTTTTCTTTTTTTGTAATTGAAAATACTTCCAAGGAAAACCTATTTTCATAAATGTTCTGCAGAGAAAACTGAAGAAACATCACTATTAAGCCCCATTAGATATATAACGCTGTTTTAAGGTCCAGCAGACTAAGATTTTGAAAGTTTTCTAAACAACTAAACATGATTAAAGATAGCATTTTGAAGAATGATTTGAGGTGCCCATAATCCAAATAACCAAAAACCTGAGCTCATCTAAGCTATAGAGTAGTATTGAAGGGTCTATTTCAATATAAGTTTTGTAAAAAACTATAGAATTCCACATAAACAAACAAGACCCAGATGAGGAAATAAAGAAAGGGACATTTACCTGACTAGCTTTTCCTTCTTCAGTTCCATGCCAAGAAGAAGGATGAAGCTGAAAATCTGGTCCTCTAAAAACCTAACATACCAGTGCTTTCACATCTTACTCCAAAGCCCAACAAATAAAACCAAATCTAAGCTGAGTGAGTTGGAGTTGCAAAGTATTATTGTAAAAGATTGTGAGAGATAGTTTTGTTATGAAGTGAAGATGACAAGGTTGTCACGAGTCACGAGTTGTTCATTTTTGGGGGCAGTGGGAATGTGTTAAGAATCTTAAGATTGAACCAAACCAAACAAGACATACTGACAAGTCAACAACTTTGACCCCACCAGGAAACAACTAAATTGAAAAGATTTCTCTAATTGTGGAGGATTTGTCTTAAGCCAGAATGGGACCCACTCCAATTTTTGTAACATTTGATTTGAGGACTTTGGAGTTTGGACTCCTGCTAGTCAGAAGACTAGAAAAAACTTTTTAACTTTTTTTTAGGTATCCAAATGGACTATTTTATTAATCCTTGACAAGAACCAGGGAATACAAAAATACTTAGCAAGAATATATATAATAGGAATCATAATGAGATGAGAATAGGTTAACTGGTTTAGTATTTGGGTTTGTTGCCAGTAATCACTAGTTGGAGTTTTTTTAGAGTCACTTATCCAAAACAAAGTATTATGTCTATTGTAATTAGTTGAGGTACATGTATCTACAGAATACCGGTTCAAACACTTAAAGTTATCAAAATAATAACAATAATAAGAATCATTTCCTCTTTATTACACAAAACAGCCAGGGCACAATACATGGATTAGCATTACATTAAATAAATGTTTTAGTAATAGAATTCTGGCTTCAACAAGTTGGGTTCAATGCCCGGGGATGGTGATTGGTAGAGCATTACTGAGGAAGAATTCATTAAGAATATCTCCTTTGTGCATAGATATCCTTTCTTTCTGTTAGGGTTATTATTTAAATAAAACAATTATTTAGTTAATATTTTAATAATAAAATTATTATTTAAGAAAAAAAAATGCAGTCTCCAATGACATAACCAAATTCGATTTCATTTAGCATAATTATTTTTTATTAAAAGTTTCAGCACAATACAAAATTCAAATTTCTAGGAGGAATACATTTTGTCATAATGTTTTCTAATAAATTATTATTTAAGGAAAAATGCATTCTCCAATGACATAATTAAAAACAATTTCATTTAGCATAATTACTTTTTAGTAAAAGTTTCAACATAATACTAAACTAAATTTTTTTTTTAAGAGGAATACATTTTGTCATAATTAGAATGCATAATGCTAGAATTCATTATGCCCAACTACATTTTGGTAGTAGAGTTATGAAACACCTAATTGAAATGATTTCACCAATAACGGTTTTGTCTTACTAGGACCCAGATGAAATTTTTTATTTTTATTTTTCTGAAACAGGGAGTCTACTGCTCTGATCTGGACTCTTGATAGTGAGAGCAAGTCAAGACTTGGAAAAACTTTTTTTTTTTTGGTTGCTGCGTAAGTATTTCAAATTTTCAATGCCCAAAAAGAGGGAAAAAAACATTGACCATGGAATCAGCTCCATCTCTTTCTTGACAACAAAAATACTTGCAAGAATGGAGGAGATGAGAATCATTCTTGCTTTATTGCACAAAACAATCCATTTAGCCACATTGTGGGCCACAATCCATTTAGGCACATTATGGATTATCATTAACATTAGAGAAATGTTGTAATACAGAGATATGTAAATATAACTATATAAGTCGTGTGAGACTGCTGTTGAATTAATGAATTTCTAGTGATCAATGTTGGTGATTTCACAAACTTGAATAACTGTTGTTTACACGGCTCTCAAGTATTCAACCTACTGGTACATAGTATAACATCAGCAGGATAAAGAAGATTAATTTTAAAGACGATCAACTAAAGAAAAATTAGTAGAAGAATCCTCAAAATATACATGGATTTTTCCTCATTTTTCTAGTGTCTAAAGACATATGACAACATTTCATGTTGAACTTTGTTTTTGTTTTGGACTGAATCTTGCACTTTTTTTTTTTTTTTTTTGGGTACATCACTAGATTAGAAAGAAACAAAGACAGCAAAAAAGAAACATTACCGTCCACATTCAATACAAAGCTGACCAAAAAAATTGATACAGGAAAATTAGTTGCCCGAGCTGTAGTTCTCGTACTTTAATCCCTTATCCTGCTAGGGATAATGAATTCGGTACGCAGACGAAAGTCAGAAACAAACCACACAGCCCTAGCAAGGATGCACTGTAAAAATAAATGGTCTTAATTTTCCTCTGCTGCAAAACTAGAAGAAAATGATGTGTCAATCATGATCTATCTTTTGCTGCTCAATTCATTCTTTAATGAGAGAGCATTGTGGCAATTCTTCCATCAAAACTATGTTTTTACTGCAACTTGAGGCTCCAAAGGGTTTGCCATTGCCTGGCAAGAATTCGAATCACCGCACCCCTACTAGTGGAATTTGCAGAATCAAGCTCTCTGAATATCTTGTATCCTTTTTCAACTTCATACTAACCAGATTTTGAGAAAGGCCAGAATAATCAATCATTACCACCATGCCAATAAATGGGAAGGGAGCAAATCAAGTCAGCCACATTGTAGTCCAGAGATGCCTCAACTATTGAGACTGCCAACTCTGAGTTACTTTCAATTAAAGCAGCAACAACACTCACAGAGGGTAGGAGTTAGAAGCCAGCCTATTCACCAAGCAGAGTGAGAAAGAGTTATGGAAGTACCTAATCCCACACTTCATCTGGCTTGTGTAAAAAGCAAAGACCAGCCTGACACTATACTTTTCCAGATCCAAGAGCCATTTATGATTGCTCCTCTCCATAAGCTCGGTATTTGGAAAGTATTTAACTTTCATTACTTCAGTAATCAAAAGAGATGGAGCTGTAATAAACCACCAATACTGCTTAGCCAGTGGAGCCTGGTTCATCAAAACTGCTTTCCTAATCTCCAGCCCACCTTGCCATTTAGGAAGGCGCAAAGTATTCCAACTCAACATGTGAAATTTCTTTCTATCACCAAAAGTTAGAATCTTTCGTGTTAAACATCATTAGGCCCTTGTGCACTTCTCTCCTTTCTTTTCTTCTTAATGACGATGAATGAGTAGTATCAGATATGTTCAAAGACATCGTGAAATTTCGGTAGCAATTTATTCGCTAGTGATAACACCAGCAAATGTAGATTTTCATTAACTGCTTGGAATTAAACCTTGTAATTGCTGCTATGATCGTATACGCATTAATCCAACATTTTCTCTCTGCTTGAGATACTGATAGTCTTGTAGCCTAGTAGTACTTTTTTTTAAGAGTGAGGGTCAAGGATCTGACCCACGGTGCAAGAATTGTTGGGTTATGGATTATTTTATCATCCAGCCAACAAGAAAATGTTTGAGATGGAAAAACAAAAAGTTTGAAACCTCTAAGCTAATGTTTCATACACCTGCAGGTCATGACACCTTTAACTCATTATTTCATCTGAATAACAAGGTACCGGACTGAATTGTGAAGGAGATGGCAGGTACTGAGTAACAGCTCCCATCCAAAAAGCTGAAATGTACTTGCAGAGCAAAAGAAGGAATCTTAATCTGGTCCAATTTTTTGAAGCAAAAGTGATTATGTCTCCCGGCAACATAATTCTAGGAGCGAAGAGACTGAGATGAATATGCAGAGTGTAGTACCGGCTAAGATAGAGAAAGAGCTAGCAATTTTCTTAACTTGACAGATACTTGAGATCATAGCGAAAAGAGACAAACTGAAACGTAAATGAAAAAAAGATGGTAGTGAGAATCACAACGTCTTGTCTCCCAGAACCTAGAATTTGTTGATTATCATTCAAGAAGTATCATAAAATTCATTGCAGATTTGCACATAGCAGAAACTAAAATATCTTGTAATAGTATGATAAATTATGAAAAGAAAATGAATAAACTAGTTTGAAAATATCTAACATGAATAAGCCAATTTGCAAATTCTAACATGAATAAGCTATTCAGTAAATTCCTAAGTATTGCCTTCACAGATGGACCTGTCAGAGGTAACTATAGTCTATACAAGGTTGGCTGTATCATTAGCTCTAAATTAAAATCTTACCCTCCTAACAGTGAAAAGATCCCAGAAGAGCATAGTTCCAAACAGAAGGCCCACTTTTTCTGGGTTCTGATGCAAACTGAATACATGAATCAAATTTCCCCCTTACTACATCACTCATTCCTCTGTCATGTCAACAATTTCTTGAGATGATCTAACCTTTCTGGATTTGCAAGACCTTGAAGTAACTTCATGACTTCATCAGTATCATCAAGAAAGTATTTTGCCTTGCTTGGTTTCATACCAACCCTGCAGGCAAAGACTTTGGATTGGTTGGGAACCTTGGCTGCAATGGTCTCAAACATATCTTCATCCGAGTAGTCATCCCCTATGCACAGCACAAAATCTGGTTCCTTCCCTTGACTTCTCATGGTTGAGATAATGTTTTCCACAGCTGTCCCTTTGCTAACACCCTGAAGTTCATTAAAAAGGCCATCCATTACAAACCACATAACCAACATGGAAAGATCAATGGGATGATGACTGATAGATTCTTAAACCCCCCCCCCCCCCCCCCCCACCCCAAAAAAAAAAAAAAAATTGAAATAATTAACAAAATTCTCCAAATGCACAAACGGTCCAAAAGTTTTAATCCAACTGCTAGATAAGCAAATTTAACCAAATAGTATTCTGCATATATTTTTCATACTTCAACATCCTATATAACTATGCCCAATCCCAGAATCATTTGTGGAATTTCAATTCCCTCATTATTATTATTTTTAAATAAAATCCTCTTGAATTTTTCACAACCTGCTCAAAATATTTTCCCATTTAATTTCCTAGTTTCTAAGCAACTAGCAACTACATACAATTACAGAATCGTAAATATCTCAATTATGTCTCATACCTGTGGTTTGACTTCAACTATACCTCGTCCTCTTTTAACCACTACAGGCTCATTAGCAAGTACACTCTCAAGGTGGTGAAGAAGCTCCTTAGCCTGGAATGAGCTGAACTGAAGGTCAGCATGTTCATGGTCCCACACCAATGCACTCTCTTTCTGCTCTATGAAAGACCCGTCCGTTTCCTCTGTATAATGCTCCATCACAGGCAATACCATCCTTTTCCAATCAAAGTCCTTTGTTAAGGTACAAGTCTCCCATGAAGAATCCTTATTCCACCTACAACAAGTTTAAAAAAAACAAAACAAAAACACACAAAATCAATCAACAAATAGAAAATGGTGCTTTCATGTAAATAAATCATACAAGCCAAGAAGTTGAGGCATTACCTAGTATAGTAACCATGTTCTGCTGAAATACCCAAATTCTCACATTGAGAAAACCACTTGCTAAGATTATCCCTTCCTCTGCCACTCACAATGAAAACAATGTTTTTGGGATCACTGCATAAGGAATTCAACACTGAGATAACTTTGCTACTAGGACTCTTGTCCACACAATTTTCTGGAATCATAGTGCCATCATAGTCCAAAAGGATCAGTCGGTTATTCCTTCCATTATAACTCAACACAACATGATCCACACTAAGTCTCATAAAACTCTTACTCAGAGCAACAACTCGGAATCGAAGGCCCATCCCCATGGACCAAAACCTCATGTCATCATGCAATTTGCAAGATCTCACAAGGTCTTGATTAAAACTCCTGGCCCAAAACGAAACATCATGAGTACTAATGTACTTGTAATGCTTCTCATGGCGTAATACCTTCTCCGCCTCATTCGTCTTGATTCCGTGATACATCCCAGAACATAGATCATCAATATTCCATGGATTGATACGAATCGCCCCACTAAGAGACGGCGAGCACCCAATGAATTCAGACACAACAATCATACTCTTTTTAGGCGGCGCATCCTTGTCGATCCCCAATACCTTGTCAAGAACAGCACTCCCTTGCCTGCACACAGTATACTTGTAAGGCACCAAATTCATACCATCCCTCACAGGACTCACCACACAACAATCCGAAATTGCATAGTATGCAGTCTTCTCTTGTGGACTAACCGGCCCATTGATGAGCACAATTGGCTGATACCCAGGTTCTCCATACAATTCATTAGTTTCTCTTGCAAGAGAATCAATCTCATTCTCAACATCCTGAATATCCTTACCCTTACTCCTCGCCGGGTTTATAATCTGAACAAGAACAGCTTTCCCTTTCAAAACCTCTTGCTCCTCTAAAAGCTGTTTCATTGCTTTAATCTTAAAACTAATACCTTTAAACATATCCATATCATCCACACCCAACAACACAGTTTTACCTCGAAACTCCTCCTTAAGTTCCTTAGCCTTCTGGGCAGTTTCATCATGTGACAAAAGCCATTGAAGATGACCCATATGAACCCCAACAGGTAAAATCTTAACAGTAATAGTTCTACCATGATAATCTAAACCAATGTAACCCCTTTTAGACTGATAATCAATACCCATCATTCTACTACAACAAGACAAAAAATGTCTAGCATAATCAAACGTATGGAACCCAATCAAATCACAATTAAGAAGACCCTGAAGTATTTCTTCACGTACCGGTAAAGTCCGATATATTTCAGAAGAAGGAAACGGACTGTGCAAGAAAAAACCAAGCTTTACTCTGTAAAACCTCTTCCTTAAAAAAGTAGGCAGCAACATGAGGTGGTAGTCGTTGATCCAAACGTAGTCATTTTCGGGGTCGAAAATCTCGGTGACTCTGTCAGCAAACAGCTTGTTGGAAATCGTGTACGCCGTCCACTGATCACGATCGAACCGCGGTCCCTGCGTCCACGTCATCGGCATCATGTAATGAAACAGAGGCCACAGGTAATGCTTGCAAAACCCATGGTAAAACTTTTCGCCAATATCGGCCGGTAAAAAAACCGGTACACATCGGAACTTATCCATTAACAGTGTCGACACGTCATCTTGTTCATCCTCGTCGATCTCCACCTTTAAACAACCCACGTAGACGACCTCCACGTCAGCACCGAGCGTGCCTCTCAGCTGCAAAACGGCGCCGTTCATGTCGTACTCGAAGTTCCATTGGTTTGTATCCGAGTCGCGTGTCGCGCGTATCGGCAACTGGTTCGCCGCGATTATGATTCTCTTTGATAATAACTTCTTGTTGTTGTTGTTATCGTCTTCGGAGGAGGTTTCGTAATCGGATATGACTCCGGGTACCCGGATAACCTTCGGTACCCGATTCATATACCACAAGTCCTCCACCGATATCAGATTTCTCAGGTCCATGCAGGATTGCGAAAACATTGTGAAAATGAAAAAGAAAAAGAAAAAAAGATAGTTTCTGTGTCTGTAATTGTGGCTTTGCTCGCTCTTGATTGCTTTTGTTATATAAGGTGGGCGTTGAATTGGTAGCGTAAAAAGGAAATGGAAGATATTGATACTGTTTCCATAATAAGACTGCACACAGAGAGAGAGAGAGAGAGAGAGAGAGAGAGAGAGTTGTGAGTTTATAAGGAAAATAAGAAATACTGCAAAATAGTGCAGATAAGAACAACGAGTTGGACTAAAAGGATTTATGTAAGGGTACGTGAAAGATTCATTGGACGGCTCAGATTGACTGCCTTCGTCCTTATCGTCACTAATTCGGTGGAGATTTCATTTATATTTTTGTGACCTTTATTTTTTAAGGTTTAGACAATCAATTAATAGCTTTTAAGATTGTTATCTTTTTGGTTTTGTTTGCCTTGCAAACAAGTCACGAGGAAGGTAAGAAAAGGGGAGGTGGTCTTTGCGGCTAATGACTGAAATATATTTGGAATTTGGAATAGTTTCCATGTGGATTGCTATGGATTGAGTTTACACTTACAATTCATATTCATAGGAAAAAATCATTCTAGAAATTATAAGTCTCCTAGAATCACTCATAAAATATTAGCTGAGATCATGCGAATGGATGAAATCAAGGGGGACTTTCCATGAATATGAATTGTTTGGGTCTTTTAATATTAATAAAAGTCATGGTTGTGCTAAGTGTTTATTATTTATTAAAGAATTTGATTTCAAATTGAATCCTAATTTTAAAATAATTATTTAAAACATAAAAAAAATTAGGGTAAATTACAATAACTTTTCTTGAGTTTTGAGAAAATGTTAGAAATTTCCTCTTATTTTTATAAATGACACTCCATCTAGCCTTTAAGTTTTGATTTATATATAATAAAAAATAAAAATAAAAACCTTATGACCATTTATGTCTGTATAAATTAAGTCAAAATACATCTTTTTCAAATTAAATTATGATCTAAATGAACTTAAAATAATGCTCATATTATAAGGTTTTTTTTTTAAATGATAATAATAATCATAAGGGATAAGTGTCATTTTTAAAAATAAATAAAGAAGTTTCTTACGTTTCTTTGTAACACAATAAATGCATACTCCCATATTTTATATGAATGGTGGGTCTCATTAATTAAATTCATGATGGGACCCGACCCATTATTAATATGAAAAGAGAAAGTACGCATTCAATGAGTCACAATAAATTAAAATAAAACAGATTCACATAAGTCGTTACTTTTTTTTTTTTTTTTTTTTTGTAGCAATAATTCACATAAGTTGTACTACTAAACCTATCTAAACACACAAAAAAACATTCCATGTGAAATTATAAGATATATGATCCACTATATTATGAAATTATATAATAATTAGTCATTTGGTTATTGTAATTAACCAAAACATTCACAATATAACTAATATTATATAACCTTACTTCCAAATACTATCTAATAAAAGTTATATCTCATATATTGTAATGCTAAGTGGATGCTCTCTCATTCTCCACCCCCCCCCCCCTCCCGGGCGGTTGGGGCTTTTTTTTTTTTTTTTTTTCATGCAGCATACTATAAATACATTTAAAAAATTATATGATTACCAAACTTTCAAAAATAATTCTTCGATTAAAATTCTACTACAAATGGTTTTTATAAAATCAAAAATATCTTTCATTATTTATCTTTATATTATTTTAATAATATATTATAATTTTTAGTTTTGATAATAAAAGTTGGGTTATACACATTGTGCCTGCATTATATAGCTCAATATGAGACAAGTTGTACAGCATAATCTCTATAACTCATTATAAGTAGATTTAAATTATTAACATAATTTATTTTAAATGAAACTCTATTATTGAAAATTTTAAAAAAAAAATTAAAAATCAAAAGCATTAAGAAATCTAACTGTAGTTTCGCTATTTATTTTTTATTATTTTGTAATTTATTATGATCTTTGGTTTTTTTATAAAAATAAAATTGGTTTTAGATGTGCATTCATCATGTAATTCAAAGTAATTTTTGTTCTTTTGTTTTTATAATATATCTTATTATAAAATTTTTATTATATCATCAAAATGTTTTCTTTAGTTTACCTACCATTCTTGATTAAGGTGTGCACCGCGCATGCATAATACTAGTATATATATGTGTGTTAGATTGGTTAAATTCAAGTTACAAGTGTAACTTTTGTTAAAGTTAAATAACTCATAACTTTACATTAGATTGTTATTTTAGTAACCCCACCGTCAATTCAGGGGTTCCCCATATGTATATCACTCATGCCAGATTTCATATAAACTAATTTCATTTACTATTATATTCATAAATCCATGCATTTAGTATATCTTAAAAACATGAAGTTATTCTTACTCTTGTTATTCGACCTCATATTTGATAAGTATGAAGGGTATAAATATAATATATAATCCAATGGTGGATTTGTTGATATACTTAACAAATAATATTAAGTACTGTAAAAAAAATTTAAAAAAAAAAAAAGAAGAAAAAAAGTATAACTTTAACATAACTCATGCTAGATAATTATTAATTCTTTCGAACCTAAAAATAATTTGTAAAGCAAGGGGCAAATGGCCTTATTCGACCTCATAATGGCAATTGGCTGGACTTTGCACTTAAGTTTGGATTTAGCTTTAACTGCCTAACTAAGCTTTGGGCGGTTTGGGAGGCACTCAAACTCAATTAGCCTAATGGGTTTTCTGTCATCATCCTCGATTTTTTTATTTTTTGAAAAAATCAACCTCGAAGTTCATTCTACTTCTTGTTATTTTGTTTCCAAATATTGGAGGGTGATGGTGGCCAACTTTTATAACAATGATGTATATTAAGATTTTTTTTTTTTTTTTTTTTCACAACTTACTGAGTGACAAGCTCACTATTGTATTATCCATCATTAACAGTATTATCATCTTAATAGTAGATAAATCAAGATGTTTTAACTTTTTGATATTCAACTACTTTTTATTTCTAAATTTTATTTTGTAGGTTTTTAAAAATTATTACTATTAAAAAAAATCTAAGAGCATTCTCACTCCGTTAGCTAAAAAATACTTTTAGCAAAAATAGATGTTACTATAGTAAAATAACACAAAAAATCATCTCTCATCCGATCTTTCATTTTAGTTCAAAATAATATCTATTGCTACAATACTCAGTATTAAAATAAAAAATAAAATAATAATGTATAAATAAAGTAGTAAAAGGATAAAGAATCAGGTAAGAGATGTTTTATAAATGTGAATAACTAAAATAAAAAAAAGTAACATTTGGAAAAAATAAATAAATAAAATTTTTTTTACAAAATAAAATGGGATGCTCAATCTTTGCTCAAAGGCATAGGTTGAAGGGTAGGAAAGAGTAGAGATGGATGGAGACATAGATAAAGTGAGTTTATCACAATCAACAGTACCAAAGATGGACAACGTGGAGCATATCTGGTAGACCAGCGTGTCAAACCTGGGCTTGAACAGTGGTACTAGCTCCTTTCACGAAAGTCTTCGCGCAAGTCAGAATTTTAAAATTCCGGAACTTCGAATAGTCAGATACATGAGAGACAGCTCACAAGCTATCATGTGTTATCCAAATCCAAACCATGATGTTACAGGCCAATGGATTGGGGCCCCACTTTGGTTATAAAACGTGGCATCACCACTTTTTAGGTGGGTCCCACTTTATCCACAAGATTTTTATCACTATTATGACGGGAACGTGGGCGGCATCTTGTCTTAAATGCCTGCGAAGTTGGGTATCTAATCTCTCCTCTCAACTCTTAGCATTTTTGCATTGCCAATTAGCTGTGGACAGAGAGAGTGGGGACCCACCTAATATTCATGTCTGTGTTTTTTCTATATTATTATTGTTTTTTTTTAATGAGGTTGAGTTGAGCCGTACAGGAAACAGGAATGTAGAGTTGTGTTTACATGTTTATTTTTATTTTTTGGAGAACAACTTTGAATTTTGTGTGCAAATGCAATGTCTGAAAGAAAGAAAGAGAAACTTTAGACTTACGTTTCTGCTCACACGTGGTGATGTTTTATAGGAGACCTTGGACCAAACCAAAATATGGATGGGTCTAGTTGGTTATGGCCTTTGTGATTCCACGAGTCTATGCAATAGTCAATTCAACAATGCTGAGCAGCTTCTCTCTCTTTTACTTTTGATTTTTGAAGCATTTTTGCCAAGAAAAAAGAAAAAGAAAAAAAGTATTGGTATATGCTTTCACAATGAAAGCTTGATTATAATAGGAGTATAAATTTTCACAAATATATATATATATATATTTCTGAATAAAAAAGATAAGGAAGGATGATTATCCTACTTAAATATGATTATAGTAGTTCTTTCAATTTATTGAGAATTTAATTTTGAAGAAACCTAAACGAAGTATAAGAGTTGACAAGAACTCTCCTAGATAAATTGAATTACAGTTTATTCTCGATCTCAACTAAAATATTAATGGTTTCAAATGATAAAAGTAACACTCAACTTGAATCACGATCACACCATTATCGTAAAAGATTCAAGCTCATGATTTACTCTATCCCAACATTCCAATAACTCACAATCTGTATAATTCAAATATCTCATTTTCTCTCAAACTTTTTACATATACTTTTTTATACAAAATTTTCTCTTATATCTAATGATATGCTCTATTCAACTGGATCTTTGAAATTTAAAATGAGAGGAATCAAATGTTCTTTTCCCAAGTCATGGCCAATCTCTTGCAACAATGAAGAAAACTTTGATATATTATTTTACAATATAGAAAGGCCCCATTTGTTTGTTTGTATTTTTTTAACAAATGACAATTACACAAGAAAAAGAAGATGGTAGAGATGGACAAGTGGTCCCACAGCTACATTGTCACTTTTGAGGTAAGTAGCAAAATAAAAGGAAATAATATTTTCGCATTAGTTTATACTGTTTTCATACTAATAATGCGAAAATAGTATAAATTGGTATGGAAATAACATCATCATTTTGGGCAAAATCATTTCTTAAAGATGTTTCTCTGGTTTTCTTCATGCATATGGAGTTATGTTGTTTTTGAGTGATCCAAGGATGGCGAAATCACATCCAAAATTCTTGAATCAATCAAGACGAATAGATAACGATTCTGTCATAATTATTTCAAAATTGGATTTTTATTCATTGTGGGTTCTGTCATAGTTATTTCAAAATTGGATATTTATTCATTGTAGATAACTAAATTAATAGGCCCGTGGGTTCAGTTTAGTCATTATGATTATGTAATTGGATTATTTGATTGCAATTTTGTTTGTTGTTGCAAATAATAGAAGTATCCCTTATCCTTTATAATCCATAGTTATTGGAAAAGATCACCTCTCATTAAATTCTTTTTTTTTTTTTATCCTTTTCATTTTTTAGCTAAATAAAAAGTTAAAAGCCTCGTAACTTATCTGATATTGACTGATCTTCTTTATAAGAAAAACTATGATTCAAATCCCCTTTTCCCCGTTATCGAATTATAAAAAATAAAAATAAAGACATGACATATTAAAAAATCCAGTAATCTTAAAAAATTAAAGAAACCATGCAAATTACATAAAATCACATAAATACCACATATCACAATTTTGACTAAATCTGCAACAATTACTAACCCATGCAATACAATATTATTAAGAATTATAAAAAAATTGCAACATAATTAAATTAAGGATAAAACTTAAGTACAGTTCCTTAGGTCAAGTACATTAAGTTCCTAATTGAATTCAAATACATTGAATTTAAATATTCTTGAAAAAGATAACATTGTTTGTGTTTCATTGGTTAATGCAACCATGTGTTTGAATTCAATTAAGGAACCTAATGTACCTAACCTAAGGAACTGTATGTAAGTTTTACCCTTAAATTAAAAGGATTTCAAAATCTCTAAGTAATAGTTTCAAAATCTCTAAGATAGTGATGTAATGTTACTTTTCCTTTTAGACTTGGAGAGTCATGGTACTATTTGGCCCACCTTTGTAGTTTCTACTTAGTTACATTTAATGAATTCATTTTCTTTCAAATGAATATATATATAGTTGCAACAGTGAGGGTCTGAGGGAGAGTGGATTTGAATAATGATTTTCCTAGTAAAAGAGAACAAATAAAATCATTGATATATAAAACTCTAAATGTCTTAACATTACTCATTGAAAGTATTTGAAGCTAAAAATTTGCCACGAAAGTATGGTATCAACCATACCGTTCTCAAAAAAGTACTTATAATAATTATGAGCTAGCTTAATAGGGGAACCTCCTTTAATTTTTTTTTAATGGACTAAGATTTGTACTTTGGATGATGTATTCATACGATTTGCCCTCGGGATCAACTTACTCTCTTTTTTCAAGGTAGGTTCAAAATTACCATCTTTAAATCTCATCTATTCATCTCTCTTATCACAATTTTTTTTATAACCCATATTTTTTATCACCTTTTTTTTAGTACTTTCCATCTCTTTTATCACTTATTCAACAATAGACCACTCCATGCGATGAAATAATTGAAGTTTAGGTCCACATGAAGCATATTCTGAGAGATAATTATTAGCCTCATCGCTAGTACAGGTTATTGACTTGCAAATTAGGGCATCTAACAGATATTGAACAATTATTCAATGGGTGGTGATAGTATTCTTTCAATTAGATTGGCATAATTGAAAAGAAAGACTACTCAATCTTTGGAGATTGAGTAATTCCCAAAATCGCTTAGGCTTTAAAGTTTAACCTTTATCTCTCAAATTGAATGGAAAGATTAACAATCGTTATAATGTCATAAATTGCAATTTACTTACAGCTGAATGCAGATTGGAACTATAACTCTATAAGTTCTCAAATGCGATTGGACCAGGCACGGGAAATCTGCTCAGTATGTTACTTTGTACTTTTGGCCTAGCCAGTTTTGGTGCTGTTTCTCAATCTCTAATTGTAGTGGACTATTCTTTGTGTTAATAAAATCTGCTCATATAAAAAAATATATATATATTAAAAAAAAGTTATTCATTAGAATAAAATTGCCCACCAAACACACTACCTTTGCTAACTTTTCTTATTCAATGCAATTAGCCAGGAAGCTGAGTCGGATTAGGACAGCCAATCTTGTCAATTCTATTAAAAAACGTTAGTGTAGGATCTAATACAATATTAGTAAATGATAATTCAAAAAACTTTTCGCCATTTTGAATAATATAAAGGTTGGAACTTGGAATATTCAAAGAATAAGGTCAGCCCAATCCTACACCTTTTGTCTCTTGTTCTCTCTCTCACACTATATGATTTTATACCTAGGAATATTATTTCCCTTCTTTGTCTTTTCGGCTTTTGTATTCAGTATTCACTTGGTGCTTGTTTTCTTTTTATAAAAATGTGACACAACTTCGAATTGCTTAGACGAGGCAGCAGACAGAGACTTGATATTTGCGTTTTCTTACTAAACTAATCTTCTTTAGGCCATATCAAGATATAAAGCATGATACTGAAATCACAGATTAAACAAACTGCCAAACTCAAAGATTAATACTTTATGCTGGATAAGCTTGGTCGTTTTCTAGCTTGTAATTATCAACGTACTGTTACTCTGTTACACATGTTAACATTTAAACCAAAAATTAATTAAGGGTTAATTATAATATACCTTAATCTTATATTAATTTGCAATGCCCATTTTATCGTCTAAATTAGTGTAAAAAATTAACAGTTTAATGGATAAATATCCAGCCTAAACTATGAGAGTATTAGAAATATACACTCTAAATTATGAAAACATTTGCCGTGTGTACCACAATTTGATCCCTAATTTGGATGGGGGATCACAAATTATTTTGGAATTAGGTATTGCTTACAAAATTTTAAAGTTTAGGATATAAATTGCAAATACCTTTATAGTTTAAGATGAATAACTACAATTAACTCTAAAATTAAATCACGTTTTTGGAGTTAGATACATAGTTTTCCCTATTAAATAGGTTTAAAAGTTTCCATTAGACTGTCCTTGTTGGCATATAATATTTCTTAATATAATTTTTTTTTCCTGTACGAATAACATATGTAAATTTTGTTTTTATTCAAGTTGTTTATGTACAATACCTTTCTCTGATTTAATAATTTTTGTACATGCTTATCCGGAACTCAGCCCCCAAAAAAGGAAGAATGAGTTTTATATGCTGTCAGTCACCAAATTTTAACTTAATCTCTCTATTTTATTGGCACAAGTAAGGATTTAACAAACGAATGAAAAATAACATAAAAACAAGAAAAAAGAAAGAAATGCTTTATCTTCTAAAGAGAAACAAAGTGTTGAAACGATTGTTTATTCTAGTACGGAAATAATTTGTAAACGATGATATTAGATGGGGACAAAGAGCAATAGCAATTGCGTAAGTTAACTCTTCATGCTTTTTTGGGATGTGATGGTTGTAGTGGACAGCACCACAGCATTATTATTTGGACTTGGACCAACATGGGTATTAGGTTTCAATCTTAAAGGAAACAGATAAAGATTAAAATCATTCCAGAAATGATACCGATTCCTCAACAGGCCGGCATGCCTCAACATAAACACATATTATAATATCAATGATTAAGTTTTGGTTATGACTTAGGAGAATGATCTAACTACCCCTGCCGAGCTTAAGATCCTTAAACAAAAATATTTAATGGGACATTTATGACAAAAAGAAAAAGCAGATTTTGATTTCATGTTTGGTAATATCCAATACCGACATGCATGAGTGAAGCATGAATTGGTTTTATTAGCTGAGTCTACGATTGTTGTTGAATTACAATTCCATGTGAAGGGCAGCTCAGTATGTCGGTCTCTTCAATGTGCCACGTGGATAATTCTTAATGGATGGTCAACATCCACGTCTCTCAGTCCAAGCTGCCTCTCTTTGAATTCCCAATTTTTGGGGTTAAAAATTTGATGTTTCTTCTAACTTCTAACTTCTAAGTTGTAAATTCTCCTTTGAATTTTCTTTAAAATACATAGCACACGCAAAGGGCAAAAGTTAAGAAGATTCTTGAGCCTAAACATATCCAAGAAGGTTCAATACTTTTGGTCAAGAGCAAAAACCAATCACTACACAACATGTAAGACACGTTGTCACGTGATTGGTGCCTTTAAAGTCCTAAATTATTAACAACCATATTTTGTGGATATCTAATCTAGTACAAAAGTGACATGAACCCACCATGATTTTCTAATTAGACAAGATAAAGAAAGAACACACTTCCAAACAACTTGTTGGTAGAAGTAGTAATATTGGCCACGTTTGCTAGAAGAGGGTTGTGAAAGAAAAGAGAAATTGTGCTTGTGAATGGGTCTATTTCTTGCACCAACTTTTCTTCTTTATCTTATTATTTACTATATCATATGCCTATCCCTATCTTCGTCGGTGTTGTTGAGCAATGCCCCTTTCTAGGAAGCTGCTTCCATTGTTGACATACGGATTCAACAATGCATTTTCCTTGGCCTTTTTATCTTTTCCTTTTTTTATTTCCAAATTGTACCAAGAACGGCATAGGTTAATTGGAAATTATGTCAATTATCACAATGTAGCCAAGTTGGCATTATCCAAAATTTTTTTGGGGTTCCTTTAAATATGTGGCTAAGAAAATGAGCTACTTAACCTCTAGGGTGGGTGGGGAAGGGTGTGACCTTCGTTAAGATGTAACATGTCCAATTGTCATTCTGGCATATCACCTTTATAGCCTGTCAATTAGGGCTCTTTTTTGGGTTCTTTAAAGGCTATTGTAGGTTAGTTACTTCACAGATCCATATTAAGCCATTGTAAGAAAAAGAAACTATACCCTATTGTTGATGTTTGTCAACACACAATATTGTGCTTATAAATATTCTTAGGGATGCCTAGGTGAGTGTGACTAAATTTATTTCGATGAAAGGTGATTGATGTTATATTAAACCTAATGGATGCAAGTTATATTCGTACCTAATTAGACTTTTCAGGATTCCAAACCCATGGTTGATTTAATTTCACATTCACATATATCACAAAAAAAGGGTATACAACTCAAATTCCATATTATTTGCCCCTGTTGGTGACGTTTTGTCAACGTATAATTTGAGCCTAAACAATCATTAAGGATGCTTAAAGTGGCTAAATTTGTTTGGATGAAAGGACATTGATATGCATGGGCGGATCCACGTTGTGCCCACCCTCAAATATTTTTTTAAAAATAATATTAGGTATAAAATATAAAAAATAATTGGATTTTATAAAGTGTCCACCCTCAATTTTTTGGATAATTCTACAATACTCATACTTTTTTTTTTTTGTGCGTGTAGTACTTTTAATAGATAAAATGTCACATTGATGGTATTAGTGTCACACATGATGATAATTACCTCACATATATTGGTACCTATGATCACATTACTTTATACCCTAACTTTTTATTTATTTATTTAAATTTAATATATATAAAATTGGAGAGTACCAACATCACATTGGATAGCACTACCATCACATATGATGACAACTACATCATATTTGATGATAACAATTGAGTGGGTACCAAACTCACAAAAAAGTGAGTATTGTAGAATGACCCTAATTTTTTTGTTAAATTTTTTTCCATATATATATATATATATAACTTACTATCAAACTTACCAGTTGCGACTGCCACAGTGGAAAGATTATTTTCAACTATGAAGATTGTGAATAATACGTACTCGAATGAGTGATCAATGGATAGATGACAACTTGATTGTATACATAGGGAAAGACATTTCTTATAATATTAATAATAAAATTATAATGTAACGGTTTCAAAATATAAAACACACGTCGAAATCAATTGTAAAAGTCTATAATGAGCTTATTGTTTGTTAGTTTTTGGTTATATATATAATGTATATCGGCTTTTGGCATTTTTTGTATTATGTCTATTAAACTTTGGGATTAAAAAGTATCCACCCTAGATTGAATTCCTAAATCTACTCCTATTGATACGTACAGATTTGTTTTAAACTATTAGGTGTTCCAAACCCAAGGAACTACAATTCATTGATATGAAGCTCATATGATAATTAATAGGCTTAGTTGATCGTTTATCGTTTTAAATGGATCATAAGTAGAGCATGTACTCCATATATATCCTTCTGTACATCGGTATTCTTACATCAACCAAAGGACTAAAGGCCAAAAAAAGGGTAGAGTCTTTGAACGCAGGCCAAGTTCTGAAAGAAGTAAAGCCGGCCCATGATTTGATTGAACAAGTAGATCTCAGTTTGGTACAACAGATAGATAATAATAAGACAAGCTCATGGATATAAAGGACAAAAGAATCAATTATTTTCTCGAGAAATGCAAATATATATACACATGTGCATATATTTCTCACAATATCATTGAGTTTAGCATATTTTTATTTGTTCTCGTTTAGACCAATCAATAACATCACTTAATTATCTATCATTTATAACACGTCAACAATTGTGAAATATTTTATACCTCTAGAGTCTATATTTGGTGAAGCTGAAAACTTAGAAGTGAGAGTTTTTTTTTTTTTTGAGAGAGAGAACCTTCCTAGGAAAATCATAATGGACTTTTGATGTTTTTTTTTTTTTTTTCTCATTGTTGGTTATATGCATGAGTAGTTCAAGCAAACAAAAGTTGAGAGAAGCAAGAGCTATCTAATAGCTCAGTTCATGGCCGTAGTACTATGAAAGGCATAAGACAAAATACTATAAGTGAGGTGCATTAATGTCCTCTTACTGAATTCAGGAAGGTTGGCTTCATATTCTGCGATAAGTCCTTCGGGGAAAAGTCAAGTTGTTTTGTGTCAGCACTTGTATTTATCAGCACTTATATCTGTCAGAAATTTTTGTTTTTGTTTTGAATGACAATGGCAGTTACGGTCCCAAAAATTGGTACTATGTTAAACTATTGACATGTCCTTTCTCTTTCTCTATCTATAGTAAATTATTGCGTCTCCGATATGCATGCACATAAAAAAAGGGGAAGGTCATCTTCTCCAAAAACAAATAAATGTGTCACATTAAGACATGCAAATATGCAATGCAATAGTGTTGGGTCTGCGAGCAAATCCTTCATTCCAATAACTGTGCTGAAGACAACAAATGTCCTCGTTCCATTAAATTGCATTGCTAGCAAAACCAACTTCTTAAGTTATATGTGAAGTGTACAATGTACACACCCCAAACTCCAAGTCTCCAATGTATTCATTCTACTTGGCGTGTTTCCAACGATAATAAGTCACAAGTAACCCACGCACTGAAAATTTATGACTCAGGTTTATCCTTCCTTCCTCTTCCCCGTGAAGAGCCTCCCTAAGGTCTATCTCCTTTCCAAGGGAGATGACTTTCCTTGCTTACCTAGAAATTTTGACAAACCTGGAAGAGGTAAAGTAAACCACCTCAATTTACTCAAACGTGGAACATAAGCTGTTTGGAAGAAAAGTTAGAACTTGAGGTCTTATCTCCAAATGAGTTGATGCCAAGTAGAATCCTAGCATGAGGCGGATCAAAGGAAGGAAAGTATACGACCTATGACCTTGTAAGCCGTCTTGTGGCTGAGCTGTCCGAGTCCTTGCACAATTTGGTTGTGGTTGTGGATTGTAAATTTGGTTATAGATGATTTGACGGCGTGGGCAAGGAGGGTGGCGGTGGCATATGGGGAAATTGACTTTGTTAGGGTTGGTTTGGTCCTAGGAGTGCTGTCTTGTTTGGGATGGTTTGGCTTCTTGTGAAGTTTTGCAAATGTCATGGAGCTCGAATGTGAGGTGTTTTGAAAGAAATAATAATAAAAATGAATGAAGACAGAATGGTTAAATGAAATAGAGTTTAGAATAGAGAATAGGATCTGGAGTGCTTTGAAAAATAGTTAGCAAAAATACAAAAAAAAAAAAATGTTCTAATTCTATAATATGCCTCAAATTTTGCCTAAGTCATTGTGAGTTCTCTAACCCTATTTCAAATTCAGCTACCAAAGACATCAGACCCTACCCTGCATGCTCCATACAAACTACAAACTTGCAGATACCCATCCAAGTTTCCAACCTAAAAGATGACTTCAAATTCAGCATACTCCAACCATATGAAACAAGATGAGTTCCAAATCCAAGTGCTATTTCATATTCATAGAATGGGTAAGCCCCAACACCTAAATGATCTCTGTTGCTCTGGAAACAAAGATTTCATCGGAACCCTTAATCAAGCTGGGCAATAGCAATTTGACTAACAAGTAGGACCTAAAAGCACCTAAAAGAAAAATATTCATAAGAACAGTTCATTTTCCCATTAATTTGAAAATAAGATAAATTGGATATTGCAACTGAATGGTAGACAGTATCACTACAAATTATGATTAACATGTTCTATATCAAGGATTTTGGGCAATGTTGTTACATTTTAGAATCTGATTAAGAGTGCTGGAAGAAAGAATTTTTACAAAGTACATGTTAGTTTAGAAAGATGAGTAGCAATACAAATAAAATGGTACAATATTTTGTGGGCAGAAGCAACATTATGTGAAAGATCTAACAAGTTTATTTTAAAAAAAAAAAAAGATTCAAGAATGAATCAGCCATTTGTAAAATTTTGTCCCTACTGCATAAACAAATTTACGATGGCGCTCCAGTAGTCAGTGAACTGAAAGAAAATAGAGTTAATCATATATCTAGTAACTGAAAAGATTAAGTCAATTGAACAAGAAACTATCCATTAATAAAATCCTTGGTGTGCGTTTGGATTAGCTTTTTGCTGAAAACTGATTTGTTTATTTGCTGAAAATTGGCAAAAGTACAGTTTTACCAAGAAAAAGTTGCGGTTTAATTATTTTGTACATCAGCAAATAAGGTAAAAAAAAGCTAATCCAAGTCACCAAATTACAATGTTTATGCATAAGTGTGTGTGAGTGAGAGAGAGACCACATACATGTGCACAAACAGGAAGAAAAGAAAATATACCTGAGTCAGAATACTTTTTCCAGTTTGACCTTCAATGACCAAGCCTGCTGTGAGACCAATCATTGCCCATGCTCCATTAATTGCTTCAATTTGACGTCTTTTCTGTAATCACAACATAGTTCCAGCCAGACTGATAAGTAACTTGAATTACAATAGTAACTTACAAAGGCTTGTTGCATCATTGACTGCTAAACTCCATCTTGTGGGGAGAGGAGAAAAAAAAGAAGGAATTTAACAAACGCATTCCTCTTTTCTTATCAAGAAAACTTATGCTTCCCTAAAGAATTAAAACATATGTCACAAATACATTTTTTTTCATGTCCTAAACAGGACTTCCAAGGTTCCTGCAGAGATTTAGTGCAAAGATTGATATTACTACCAACTATCTAAGAATGCAGCAGACATTCATCCCCCACCAACAGCTTGTGCACAAAAGATTATGCTAGACAAGTCAATTCATGGTCATTATCTTCACAAGACATGGAACTTCCTTCACCTTGAATTTCTCTTTTGCTTTAATTTCTTGCATTTGTTTGGCAGCCAACCGCTTGGCTTCCAAAGGATCAACCATGATCACTTCATTCTTTGGGCCTCCTTTCCTTGAAGACACCTGTACATTCATTCATTTATTTATTTATTTTGGCTAAAGTTAGTCCAATAATGGAAAAAAAAAATCATATGATAAGAAGCAGAAGTTGATTTTATTGGTACGGGTAGAAATTCTATAAAGAAAACAATTTTTCTTCCCATAAGCTCCAACTTGATTGAGCGACAGTCAAAGGGAAACAAAGCACATGAAAAAAGGGTGTAAATTGCAACTTTATGAATCTAAAACAAAGGTGTAATTTGATGTTTTACACTGAAAATCTAAAACAATGGAATTTATAATTCCATAATTTAAAATTCAGTTAATTACTAATTTCATTTTTTTTGGATATAATATACATGAAGGAAATGCTATTCATCTAAACCAACGAAAAATCCATAAACAAGTGCAATAACTAATTAGTGAAACACACCCTTTGCCCTCATGGCCATCCATCTTCAAACTATATTGGCTTTTAAAATCCTCTAGTTTTTATTGCCCAATTTGCTCCAAAGGTCTCAAGTATGCCACATTGGACTAAGCCACCTTCTAAAGGCTGGAACTTAGCCATGTAATAACTCATTTTACGAATTTCATTTAACCTAGCTTTGCATCAGAAAGGTGTGTTTTAGATCTTCAACATGGGAGTTGTGCTTGATGTTGAGGTGGTTGAACTAGATGCAATTGGACCAGGGAAGCAAGTGCTTGTTCTTTTTGTTGTAGACATGATGGGTGGAATCCGACCTGTGAAGAGGTTTCTGTTGAGATGTGCTGGTAATTTTATTGTTGGTAAAAGGGCTAGCCTCTGGTTTTGTTGTTGTGGAGATTGAGGACCTGGAGGTTCTTGAGGAGGGAGAGCTGGGAGGGTAGGGTGCCAACGAAAACGTTGAGAGGTTGAGGAGGTGCAGGGCAGAGAGAGAGAAGAGGATGGGCTGGAGAGTTGGTTGGCAGCAAGTCAGCAACAGAGGGGTTGGAGAGGAAGTGGAGGTCGGCAAGGTTGGGGGTGAGGGTGCCAAAGAGGCTGAGGCCCAATATTTCAAGGGCAGTCACATATAGTATTTTGAGCCCCCAAATCTCAGTTAGAACTCCAGCTTGAAATTTAAAATTTCTTCCCATGAGATACCCAAACAAAGAATTATGATAGACTTTAAAATTCTATGATGTGCCTAAATTCAGTTAAAAAATTCCTTACCAAATGTAGTAATGTATGGTAAGTGAGTAAGATTGAAACAAAAATTTATTCAAAAGATTAAATATAGACAAATTTGAGCAATTTCTGATTCTCAGAAGGGAAACAATATCAGGAAGCAAGAAAGAAGAAGTCAATTTTTTTATGACCATGCTAAGTCCTATGTAAATTTGAGCAGAAATATATACGAGTTTATTCAAGAAAAAAACTGAAATGTAGTACATAAGGAAAAAAGAAAGAATTCAATTTTCCACTACAACTGCAAAAGGAAGATACATAGCAAAGTACACAATGCTTACCAAACATCATGTCTATAACTATTTTTGGCTAATGATGATTCCATTTTTAAGCATGTACCATTAACCAAGCCATTAAAACTGAATCATCTAACACATATCCAGTGTCTAAACATTTTTCTCACATGGCACTAATTAAATCACCAACAACATACCTACAAACCTTTGATCATATTCAAACCAAAAATATTGGCATTATACATGAGGAAGCCTTGGAGTGATGCGTACATTAGGATTGGCCAAGATACGAAATGCATGGCCTCTGGTTGTGTTGCTGAACATGCTTGTGTCTTGGTCTCTTCTCCATCCCCACCTGAGATTTAAAAAAAATATGAAAGTTTAAGAATACTGACAATAATAAAACAAAAAGGGAAGGAAATGCTCAGCTTTTATCCCTCTAAACTCTCAATCTGTTAAGATGGTAAAATAAGAACTTATAAACTCATTAAGTTTTAGGGACAGATTTGTTTTCAAAGAAGGACAAGAACATTTGATACATAACGAATTAATCAATCAACCATTTTTATGCTTTTCCCCACTCAAAGTGCATAACTCATATATGTATAGCCACATACTTTGATTATTACAGAAAATGTTTTATAACATAATTCCCATGGAACCCATTTGCTTAATATCATAGCAAAGCAGCTAATTTATATAAAATCTAATATAAGCTTCCAGATCATGTCACAGTTGGATAGTATCTTCAGAATTTCAACATTAGGTTTAGTCCATAAAGCTGATGCCACGGGCTAAAATGGGTCTCAAGTGTTTTAGCCACCTACTTGGGGAATAAAAACAAATGGTCATTTGGGGAATGCAAGCACCTTTTCCACTCCACTCTCTCCTTGTTTCACTCTAAAATGAAGAATGGATTTTGTATCCTTTATTAATAAACTCTCTCGCTAACATTCCCTTCCAAAGACTCCCAGAATTTCAGAAGTGACAAAGATCCACAAAGGGAAGATTACTAGAAGCAACTTCCAATATCTCATAATGTTCAAAATTTCACTCATTCATCACCAACATACGATTGACTCTGCTGTGGACAGTTTTATCAACAATAACAACCAAAAAGAAATATTATTTGCAATGTTTGAATGCTTTAGCGATACATAAAGCATCAATGCATCTAAAAATATGAATTTCATTATTGTTGAATTTTCATTTTGGTCCATACATAGTGAGGTATACAATATACTAGGCCAGGACAGCTAGCCCATCTACTGGAACGCATACTGCTATTTTTCATTGGGTTGTTGGGGGAAAGAAAAGAAACACTTGGAATCAAAACAGTCACTCACTCCCACCCAAACCATCAAAATTCAAAGTTTTAATCTCTTTCATAACCTATTGACAGCAGTCAGCACCAAAAAGAGCACTAATCCTTATTGAGTCAAATTAGGGAGTCATAGACCTGGTTATCAGCAAAAAAAAAAGGGGGGGGTGTTTGTAAAAAATCTAAAGAACCAATTTTTTGTACTATCTCAATTCTCTCTAGCACCAAAAGGAAAAAACAACTAAATATAAAATCCCAAACATATTAGTAAATTTTGAGGATAAAGTTTTAATTAATAAAGGTCAGGACAAGAGTATGGGCTAAATAACTCTTATGGTCAAAAGCAAAGCAGCTATAAATTTTCCTTTTTGTCAATCACTTTTCTCAGTAACCAAACGAAGGATTGAAATTTCTTCAAGATTACTTTTTTATTTTTCCTTTTATTATATTAATCTCCTAGCAACCAAAAGAAATAAAATTTTACAAATATGCAGAGCAGTCCAGTTACTAAAGTATATGAAGAAGTGTGAAAGTAAAAAAATGGGCAAACTAATTTGAAGACAAAATATATCTACCAGTATCAATAAAACTCTCAGCAACCAAACAGAGAAAACTTTAAGAAATTAACACAGAAATCCACTTATTAAAGTAAATGAAGAAGTGGGTATCTGAGATTGAGGATTGAAGTTTTAAAAATATTATTATTATTATTATTTTTTTTAAATCTTCGATATCTTTCTCAGCAAACAAACGAAGAGTAAAGAAGTATAGAAGAAATGAAGGTATTAGAGCAAAGTGGAGAAGTGGGTACGTGAGATTAAGGATTGGACTTACTTGGGAAGAGTTGCAGAGAGGTGGTGGATAGGAATGGATGCGTATTGAGAGGGGAATTGGAGGCCTCCATTGATGAGTGGTACAGACGCGTATGCCATCTCACGTATTCCTATAATTTTCTATCTGTTTTCTGGTGTCTTATATATTGCTATTTTTAGTGTGCACGTCTCACTTGCTAAAAACATAAATAAAACTAATAAAAAAATAAAGAAATGTGTTTTTGTTCATTTCTTTCCTCCCAATCTATTGATTTATCTTAAACTAAATGGGTTACATGTTATGTAATGGAATATTATAAAGCTCCTTGATATGCAATAATGATGTTAAAAATATGTATTATTGGATAGGAATCAAATAATACTAATTTGAAGCACTTTAAATACACGCTCTACCTGTTTTTTGTAAATGTTGATCACTTTGGATTTAAAACATCAATAAGGTAGTATCTCACTCTGTATTTATGATTACCATTGATTGAGTAATTAATTAACTGCATGAGCACACCCTTGTATGAGTTCAATAAATATAAAAGATCATTCTAACACCTTAAAATCATTATGAGGCATAGATAACCCAAAAAATACGTGGCATATTCAAAAATCATACTATAGCAATGCTTCAAAATAGTAGTTGGTTCATGAATATGACTAATGTACTTACATTTCCATGTTGTCAAACAATTTTTCAATTTCTAGTGCATGCAAGTAATGCTCCTTAACATTCCTGGAAATCCACGACTTTGGCCAACCTTTGGCAATCTAGCAATATCTTTGTTGTTTGGCGACCTTAAGTATTCGTCAGAGAAAATAAAAATAACCACTTTAATAATAAAAAAAAAAAAAATTCAAACTCTTCATTATAGTACTTTCTCTAATTCACACGTATTTATCCATGAAACCAGTTTTTACTCCTTATGCAAGTAATTTGAGTGTGGTGATCATCTTCTAAAGGGAAGATAAACCGATCCTTTGGACATTGTCTTTTTTTTATGAAGGGTGATTCCGTAAAGTAGTCGAGAAAAAAGCCTTTGGTGGCCTTATAAATAATCATGTTTGATGTACCTATGATGTTGAACAGTATGATGTTGTGATGTCAATCATTCTTCTTCTATGAGAACTTCTGTAATTATCTCCTCATCGTTTGAGTTATTAAGAAGCATTTTGCGGAAAAAAGAGTGAGCCATCGAGACAAAAACAAAGAATGAATGCAAAAATAACTTGGGTTGAGGTGAATAAAAATTGGAGAGGGAATGGTATTATTTGTATTGAAAGAAAATGACGTTAGAATTTTTGAATTGACACCCTTAAATATAAAGTAGTTACAAAGTCCTCTATTTAGTTTAAAGCATAACAATTTGTCATTTTAAGTTTTCATAATAAGTATTTTGTCCCCTCTATTACTATCTTTCATCAATCTAATGCCAAAAAAAAAAAAAAAGATTATTTCAAAAGGTTGTTATGTAAAAAATGATGGAAAATAATCCTTTTGTTTGTGTTAAACTGACAAAAAAAAAATACTAATAGAAAGGAAAAAGTTCTTATCATGAGATTGAGAGGGAACCGCTGTTGAAATGTCATTGGCTATCCTTAGCGTGTCATGGCCGTTAAAAGATGGATGGTATCTTATAAAATTTAGTATGCTCACATGGGATGGATCCCACAGGTGAGCGTGGTTGTATGCGATTGGGTTGCATAAGATACTTTTCATTAAAAAAAGTCTCTTACGGCAACCCATTAGCTTTTAAAAAAAAAAAAACTCTGATTAAGGATTTGATCAAGGACTGTGATTAAGTAAAGGTCAAAGTATTCCAGAGAAAAAGCTCGGAAAAGCCAAAAACGACCGGCTATTCTTCCTTATCCAACAAAAAGAGCAACAATTAAATAAAACATAAACTGAGTGTCTCTTTAGTTATTGCACAACTCCTCCCATTCAATATGTATAGCTTTTAAACATTGGCTCCTATGTTAAATAAAAGGCCTAAATAAAACATAAACTAAGTTATTTTTCTAACATTTGGTTGACAAGGTCAATCATATTATACCCCATCACAGTGGAGAAAACTCCAACAAAATTGAAGTTTATATTGGACCTTTTTTTGTTTTTTGTTTGTTTAATGTAAAGAAAGTAGACGATGCAAGTGATTTGGGTAAGGGAAAGAGTAGTATAATTAAAGTATAAACCCTTATTACTCTTCAAGCCTTGCAAATGAACACGGGCGTAATTTTTAGTGTATCATGCATCACAACGATTGTGCGTGGCTTTAGACAAAAGAGAAATATCATGATTCCATCCATCTTAGACAGATCTTGGAATGAAAGAAAAATTACAACAAAAGGAAGATCTAAAATGGTAATCAAATTTTGCCATGACATGAACTACTCCATTCGCCAATCTAGCTTCTAACCCAGTTAAAGGTGCAAGAATAGAAAAATTTGTCTAATTCAAAAACATTATTTAAAACATTTGAGACAATCCAACAAGTTGAGGTTCCGATGTTTAGAAAATCAAAACATGTTTTTGCATCTCTTTCCACAATAATGTTGTTAAACTTTTCTGCCAAAAAGCTAGTTTGAGAGTGTTGGATATACACGTGTAAATGCAAGTCTCACATGGAGAATGAGTAAAGATGTTGGGAAATTAATATAACATAACTGAGCTTGAATCCATAAGTTTAAGCTTTTGAGTAAAGTAGTGTCCCTATATAATAAAGGTTCTCCAAGGTGTTATCTCCCCAACAGAAGGCTCATAATAAAGCTTCAAACCTCATTGTAGTGAACATTCAAACTGGAAATACATAAGTACAACGCAAACAGAAATATGATTATTACATAGCAAGATACATTACGACAAGCCAAGAGGAAAAGAGAGCATTATATTACATAATTGCATAGAGATAATAACACAAATATCCTTCCTTTCTCACGGTATATCTGCGCTAAACTAGTGCAGCAGTAGTATTGGCTATTTTAGTGTATTCGAAGCTCTCTTTCGATTCAATCTCATCTCCTTGGTTCTTCTTGCACTCATAGTAGAACACCGTGAACGCCATCATTGCAAACATAGTAACCACCAACAAACAATTGAAGAAAAGTAACACAATAGCCACTCTAAGTGCCGTTGATTGTTTACCATTGGTCAACATAAAACCTGGAACCCCAACCAGCAAGGATAGTAATGCAAACAGAATATTCAAGAAAAACCCACGTAACTTTAAACCCTTCACTAGCTTTCCAGCTCTTCCTAGTGCATCAATTCCACGTCTTTCTTCAAGTACCGAAACCACAAGTGCTAAATTCCACACAACAGCCAAGTAAATTTTGAAAACCATAGCTAGACTCAATATTACCCAAAAATATGGTGGCAATGAAGTAAATGGACCTTCAAAGAACAGCATGAAGGAAGAGACAGTTGCCCATGTAAGAAAACAGAAGCCTAAGTCAAGAAGAGTTATGTAAAACCAAGTAACGAAAGGTCTTTTCCATGATTTCACTATTCTCAATAGTAAGTCTTTGATGGACATGTCTTCTCCTATATGTGTTACCCCTGCTGCTAAGATTGTGATTGAGGCAGAGAATAAGGAGGTGATAGAGGTGGCAAGAATGAAAATCCATTCCAACCCAACAAAGAGTTTGACATCTTTCTTCACGGCAATGAGTAGTTTTGCAAATTCAGAGGTACCCGGAGTTGTGAACTGTAGGAAGGTGGCGTTGATGATAAAATCATTGATCAATGGTTTGATGGAGAAGGTGTTGGACAAAAAGAGCAGTGAGTGAAGAGAAAGGATGATTAAGGTGATGAAAGCCATGAGCTTCACATTTTTTAAGAAAATTTTGTTGGATTCTTTGAGAATTCCCACACCTAAAACTGTGTACAACTCCATGGCAGTAGAGGAGGATTGAGATTTTTGATACAATTTAATTTGAGACTGGGAAATAGCACAAGATAGAAGCTACTTATATAACAAATGTATAATCAATAATGTATCATGTCAATTTGAATTAGTCAATTCTACCTATTATATTAAAATAGCGAAAAGTCACACCTTCGCATTCTTTAAGAGGTAGGACAAGAACAAACTTGTTTTCCAAGAAATTTACCAAAATATTATATAACCTAGTGACATGGTTGTGATCGCCTCTCATCATGAACAGGTTAAAACAAGAGAAAAAGACAAAACACATTGTAATTGCTGGATCTTGGTGACAAAAATATATATAAAAAAACTGAAATCTCTAAGCAACCTAAGAATGGGGAAAAAAATTTACAGATATATTAAGATGTAAAAATACTATGGAAGAAATGACACATGATATTTTGTTAAATTTCTTGGTAACGAGTTTCTTTCCAACTGGTTTCGTTAGGTCAATCTTGACAAAGTCAGTCCACAATGACGTCTGGGAGCTCATGAATTATGACTAATAAAATCCTGGACTAAAACTTAATTGCAAAAGTTATAGAGTGCCATTGGTCACTACATAATGATCTAGTCATGCATGGCAACTAGTTACTTATTTATTTTCTCTTTTTTCTTGGATTGCATATTACGTTAACTTATAAAGAAAATCAAGGAGAAAAATACGTTAACTTAATTGAAAATCAAGGAGAAAAAGATTAGATAGCGTTCTCGGGTCGTTCTGCTGGGGCAACAATTCCTTCCGCAGGTTCTACGGAAACCTCGACTTCTCCTTCCTCTACGTCTCAAAATATCAATACGTATGAAGGATTATCGAAGTGACATTTTTGTAAATGAATATTGGTATATTGAAAATATAAAATGGGAAATCAAGAACCAAATGATTTTAAGCATTGACAGCTGCCTAATGGTGGCAGTTTCCTCCAATGATTAAGACGTTACTCGCCTATCTAGAAGGAAATCTGAAAATATTTCACCTTCTAAATAACAAGTTTAGCATGATGGAGAATTATAAAACAAATTCTTCCAATCTTATCAGATCAGGTTCTTAATAGCAACAAACGAAGAATTTGGTTCAATCACTATTCAATAATTAATTTTATTTAACAATATATGTAAGTAATTTAAATTTTAAAATAAAATAGAAGAAGAAGTTTGTAAAAAGAAAAATTGATTACGTAGTACTAGAAACTAGAAAGTATAATCTAATACAATCTACTTTCACATAGCCTCATTGAGACATAGAGTTCATGAATTTTTTTATTTTATTTTTTCAGAATGACAAAAGTAGAGCCTTAGAATTGGTATATTATAGCTACTCTTTCAAGGTTTCAAAAGGTTTTCCCATCCAATGGGGGAAAAAAATTTAATTTTGGGCTAGGGTTGAGAGTCTGATTGGTAGTGGAGCCTCATGTAGTTTTGGGCTAGGGTTGAGAGTCCATTATTTAAATTTCTATGATATGGCTGTTGGGGTTCCAATGGGCCTTCTGGGTGTGGATGAGGTTTCCAGTTTTTCATCTTCCGAATGGGATGGGTCTTGGGAATTGCGATCATCAACTGGTCCACTGTTTGGTATTAAAATATGTTTAATCTGCCTACTAGAATCTCTCATGTTTAACACCAAAATTATTCTCTAACCTCAATCCCTCTCCTAATATATAATTTCAATTTACACAAATAACGCTACTATGTATTTTTTATTTTTATGAGATACGAGGTACTTGGTTACATTTTTAGTTTTAGAATTGAGAACTGCCATTCCGAGGTTGATCATCCTGACATGATCAAGAGCATAGACATAAAAATATTGTATAGTTGACATTAAATAACCTCACGAGATGATGCCTAAAAATAAAAATAAAAAACTCGTCAAATGTTGCATTCAAAAGGATGAGATCGGTTATTGACAAAATGTCTAATTTCTTTATTCCTTTTTGTATTGCTTTGTATATTTTGTATATTTTGCATTCATTATTAATAAAGAGCTGACTTTTTATCAAAAAATTCTAAAATTAAGACATCAAAAGAAGGCAATTTAAATTAACCTGTGCTATAAAAATCTAATTATCCATCTCATGAGGTTATTAAAAAAATCAAGTAGAGGGAATTTCCAAATTCACCTAAACAATTTATCAAATCATTAATTAAATAGAATGATTTTACTTTATGAACTTATAAAAGTTAGGTTCCCTAAACTTGTACTATTAAAAAATAAAAATATGATTTTTATTACAAAATATATTATTTATACTTAAATAGAGCTTATACCCACAAACATGTTTACAAAAATGTTATTATGTTTGAGCTTGGTTGGTTTAATGGTTGACCCTAAAGCACAACTTGAATGTGGCTCGTTTACTAAATAAACGATCATAAATAAGTTTGTTTGTTTGTTTGTTTTTATTTTTTTTTATAACCAAGTCGAGCCTTGATTCATACAACCTTACCACTATTGACACCCTATTTTGCAATATGAGAAAATTCAATTTATTGAGCAAAAATACCTAAAAAGGGACAAAAGAGTCATTTCACACATCCAAATGCTCATAAAATTTCATATATGGCCTAGGGTAAAAATTCTAATCATAATGGGAATTATGAAATTCAATGGCAAAGTGATCATATAGCCATATAGGTGAAAATCAGAGTGTTTGATCAGGCCATGCCAAAGAATGATTTATATTGGTTGAAAATCGAATTCGGAGTGAGAGTAAATGCATGAAATTAAAATCAACTAGAAAATAGCCCGCGCAATGCAGGGATATGTTTTCAAAATGCTTTTTTTTTTTTTTTTTTTTTATATATATAATTTCTTTGGTTATTTTTAATTCCACAAAAAAAATTCTTTTAATTGTCATTTTTTACATTTGTTTTCAATGAATTGAAAATAAAAAATGCATAAAAGTTATGTGTAGTAACAAAAAAACAAAAAACAACAGTAGAGGCTATACCTAACGCATAAATAAAGTAATTTTGAAAAACGTCTGTTGTAGAGTAGTAGGGTAATCATCCTCATTCTTTTTTTTTTTTTTTTTTTTATTATTTTTTTTTTTTTTAAATTTCTAAACTATATATAGTATAAATGATGAAATGAAAAGTTAATCAATAATCATAATATAATTTAGGATTACCTCTAATTGTATTTGAATGACTAACAATTGTAAATGCCAAATGATAAAAGTATGAAAATAAAAACCCAAAGATACTCTATAGATTTCACTTATCAAAGTACTATTAAAAAAAGAAAAAAGAAAAAAAAGAAAAAGAGCAGATTATAAACATGTACCATTCATGGTACAAAGACAAACTATAATGTAACCTTAATTGATATTTCTTTGCTTACAACGTAGAGCAAATACAAAATCAACCCAAAATAGTTCACAAAAACAAAAAATAAAACCATGGAAAAATCAAAATATAACCACCTACATAACCATCAAAGTAGTTCAAAATATAATCATATACTGAACAATTCAAACTATAACATGTCATCAATCTGTGGCAGAAATAAAATATATCTTGTTCCTGCAACATTAACTTCTTGTAGGATTTGGTAAAAGGCATCATGCCAGGCTTCACAAAGGCACTTTCTCACACGTGGCCATTAAAATTGCACAAAATTCTTCTCTTCAGTGTTTTACTCAATGGTTTCCTTTCTAAGAGCTTGTAGTTTCTCCCAATTTCTTACTATTTTCAATGTTTGCCTTCCGCTTCAGAACTTTCTGTCAAAATTTTGAAAGATTATAATGATCAAGAATGTCAAAATAAAGACCCCTACCAAAGAGAAACTGAGACCTATATGATGAAAACTCACTTCCTCCTTGAAACAACAATCAAGCTTTATTCCCTTAGAATATGATTTAATTAATCTGTGATTTAATACATGTGGATGGCCTTCAAAACCGCCCAAATAATGGGGTTGGAGCAATCATCTCCAACCCGGTTTAGAGAGAAACCTTGTCCTTCTGAAAATAATGTTCAATTCGTTTACTGTGTCTATCTAGGCTAATCAGCTATAGTCCACTTTTAGTTCAACTAAGTTTCTTTAAAAAATGACGCCTATATAAGACTACAAAGTTGCTTTCTCTATCTAGGCTAATCAGCTATAGTCCTCATTGAAGCCATGCTTGTAGTAATACTTGTTTTTGAAAGAAAAAATGTTTGGAAGGCATTAATATAGTAGAAATATAAAGTCAATAATGATTTTATTATGTTATTTCCATCTAACATAGAATTGTTTTTACATAACCAGCACCCAGCCTCATTATTGTATAAGGAAATTATGTTGTACTACACATTAAGAACTTCTCATATATCTATTGCCAAGCAACCATCACAAACTGTATATCACTTAATATTTAACTTAATTATCCTTTGTCATCAGCAGGTCATGCATTAGATAATTAAATTAAGCAAATCTCAAGAATATTTCAATCTTCTGCACTCAATAGTTGCAAGCTTTAATTTGTAACATATAAGCCATAAATTCATTTGGCTTTAATAATTTTCTTAAATAACCTGAATTTAAGAAAATATAAATTTGAATACAAATAGCAATAGCAATAGGGTCACAAATAAAAGGAGATGCCACAAATTTGAATTTCTTAAATAGCAACAGAGTCTAAATAAAATTCTGTAACAATATATGGTTTCTAGTGCTAGATTACCTACCATTTTAGTCAAGGGTACAGGACACTTTGTAATAATTTTCAGGTATTTGGTTTTCGTTTATGTATGCGTTTCCCTAATTTTACCATTCACAATGTCTAATAAACCTTGATGGCATGAGGAATTTTAAATTAAGTCTTACTCTTTTCATAATGCAAAGTGAGCTGAATTAAAGAGAAACACTTAACAGTTTTGTTACAAAATACACTATACACTGAAAGGTGTGACTATTCAAGCACAACACACAAGATTTAGTGTGGGAAAACTCCATTTTCTTAAGACATCTCTTCTAATGTAATAAGCAACAATATCCCATCTTATCCATTTTCTTAAGACATCTCTTCTAATGTAATAAGCAACAATATCCCATCTTATAAGGCTATATACAGACCAAGTAAATTAAAAGGTTTTGTTTACTACTGGACGTTTTGTTCTTTCTCGGCCCCTTGTTTTAGAGAAATGTTATTCGCCACCTCCACACACACACTATTCACCAAAAAACTGACAGGTATAACCTTTATGTGAACCTTTACACGGCCCACACACCTCAGGATGCACACAACAATCACTCCTTAGACCCTACGCAGTCACACATCAACACTATGCATTTTCAAAGACTGCAAAATTGTTAGACAATACAAATTATACTCCCTCCTACAAATCATATGGTTGGACTCTGGAGCTTCCAAAATAACCTTAGAAATTTATGAACCATCTGCCTTGAAAATGACAAAACTCCATAGGAAACCTCTCTATTCACTTCATCATATCAATTGAACACCTTTTGTTAATTGACCTTGAGTAAATTTCTTTCTTTTTTTTTATTTTTTTTTTTCTTTTTTTTTTTTTTTTTTTTATAAGTAACCTTGAGTAAATTTCAAGACAATTTATTTGTGCAAATGTCATATTTACAATTGGCCTTCTAAAGATGTTTCCCACTTATTAAGACAGTAACACTGCATAGTTCCCAAAATAACCAATATCCAGAGACCAGAGGTGCCACATTACCTACACTTTAATGTCACAAAGACTTGAATAGGCTAGTGCAATTTTCAACTGATCTCCATCATTGCAAATACAGTGTTATTAATTGGAATCGAGCAAAAAAAAAAAAACAATATTACACGTTAGAGATAATTGATCTTCTCATTTCATCAGATAAATTTGGTGTCCTAAAAAAACATTCATAATAAACCGAACAGAAATACAAAAGTAAACAAACTACCTGAAATCAATTATCCTGTCATACACATAAACCACCAATAAAACAAAGCCAAATATGCAAAAAAAAAAGAAAAAAGAAAAAAAAAGGACTCTTTTGTTTTTCAAATATATATATATATATATATAATCAAATTTTTTTTTCTCACATTACCAGAGAATTTTCTGAATTTCTTATTGATGATAATGTACCTATTGTTTCCAAACAATAAAAAACAACCGTATCCATTGATCCCAATACAAATCATATCCTGTGCTTCTACTAAACAAAAAGGCTTCTCCTATAATTTATAACAATATAACTCCCAATACCAAAGTTTCTCGTAGACATTTCTTCAAACACATTGAATACAACTTGCAGCCTAAGAAAGATTGAACAATTCATCACTACACCACACTACAAATCAAATGAAATATAGGGTAAGAGGTGCAACTGTTGAAGTAAGAAAAAAAATGAATTCAAAGAAGTAGCATACCACTTGAAAATTTGAAAACCAAGCAAAATAAAATAAGCCACAAACCATAAAAAGTGCACTGGAAAACCCAAGTAAGATCAGGGACGAACAAAATTGCAGAGGAAGTGAGAGAGAAAATCAAAAAACAAAAAGAAAGAGAGAAAGAAAGAAAAGGCTTACTGTCCAATAATGGCGGTGCTTTCAGTTGGTTGGAAAAACCCCAATCATACATGAACGCCTAAATGCACCCATTGAAAGCAGATTAGCCACACCTATTGGAAAAACAAAAACAAAGAAAATTGGTGAATAAATAGAGAAAGAGAAATAACTCACCTTGGTTCATTGGTGCCAACAAATAAAGAGGGAGAGAGATTGGAATTCTATCTACTTGAACTCCAGGGATTGCAACGTATGAAAGAGGGAGAGAGAGAGGCATACGTGAAACAGAGAGGGAGAGAGAGAGAGACGTGAAACAGAGAGAGAAAACATTAAATAAAATGCATTAAGTCAATTTATTTAAACAACGTATCACTTTGAAAATTTAAATGATAGATATATATCACTTATTTAAACAACGTATCATTTGACAAATTTAAATAATAGATAGACATGCCACTTGGCAGAATCTCACACTGTAAAGAGAGATACTTGACAGAACCGCAGTTAAAGATCTCTGTTTTTATATATATACTAGTCATAGACCCGCACAATGCGCGGGACAATGTTACAAATTTTCTATGTATATTTGTTCATTTTACGATTACAATAAACCAATTGACTATATTGAGGATTTCTATGAAAATAAATATGATTTATTCTGTTATAGTGGTTGTTCGACTTTTGGCAATGACATTAAAGAAAACCCTATTAGAGAATGGAGAGTCATATAAATTTATTTCCCTAGTAAATTCAGGATGCTGACCAATTTATACATTTCAAGATAAGCTTTCATATGCTAATAGAAAAAAGCTTTTCACATGTACATGTGAACCATTTAAAAGTTGGAGGAAACTATAACCATAGCAATCTCCTGGTTTTCATCTAACTTAAACTTGTTCACCCATTATAAGAAGCTATTTAACTAATCATTAGCTGAAATATAAAAGACATGAACACAATATGCAATTAAATAAAATTGGGAACAACTTAAAAAACAATTGAGAAATCCATGCATCCAAATACACAAATCAACTTATCAAACTTGTTTATCATATCCATCATCTCACTATGTACACAACTATATGAAAATTACATTTTCTATGTAAAGAACAGATTTATAGTTGCATCAAATACAAATAAGTTGCATAAATGAACTTAGTAGTAGGAGATCATGGACTTTCTAGTGGATACATCTTATCGTTCACCAGCTTTATTATAAACCTTAGCCATCGCAAAGCCTCAAGTTCATCAATTGAAGACATGCTTGAGTTCTTAATCGCATCACAAATCATCTCCCAAATATTAAGTTTATGAGGGGATTTAAGGAAATAAAAAATCTTTTAAGTTTGAGGAAGCAATAATAACCTGTATCTACCTTTGAAACTTGCATTGGTTTTGGGGAAGGCGGGTGGGGGGGCTCAAGCATTTGATGAAACACCAAGTTTTGTGCCTCTAGGTTTATTTAGCCTATTGATTTCTTCAAGTGGATATGAGAACAATTTTGAGGAAGTATATGCAAGGATTGAAGTTGATTCTAATATTACAAAGGGTTCTTTTGAAGTGAAGGCCGATATAATTTATTGAATGGATGATTGCTGAGTTTGATTAGTCCTAGCATTCGTCATGTGAAAAAAAAATATATGGAAATGAGGACAAAGTGTTACTCAAGATAAGTTGAACTAACCATGTAGCAACATTTGATAGAGGAAAAGTGTTACTCAAGATATGCATCTTTGTAACGATATGCATGGAAAACTATGATGAACCAACTCATTGGGAAACAGATCTAGACCTGGTCAACTGATTAAGTAAATAGTAAGAGCAATGGTAATAGTAACAATCACAATAAGAATAAGAATACCACACATGAAACTCGCATAGAAAGAAATAGCACCACATTCAAGGCTCGCACAATTAACCATCCATCTATGCCTCATGAGAAAGCATCTCTCATTGTGCCACGTCAGCCACCTTCTTCCAATTCCTCCCCCCCCATTTGTTTTTGGTTCTTCTTCTTCCTCACCTAACTGTTACTCTTCCTTCAACCCCTCCCCTCCCTGTTTGGATTTTCTTCTTCCTATTATTCCACACTTTACCATTCCTCTTCCTCTAATCCTTTCTTCTTCTTTTTTTTTTCTTATCCCCATTATTTCCTCTACACCCCTCTTCCATTAAGCCCATGTAGTGCATACAAAAATAAAAGGTGATTACTATCTGTTTTACCAATTACACTTGCAAGACTGACTAAAGCAAATATTTATCCATTAGTTAAAGCCACAAATACAACTTGAAAGCTGAAAGCTCTCTATCAATAAGTTAGAAACACAAAATACATCAAACAAAATATGAGAAGCTTCAATTGCATTTTTCCAATTTATTTATAAAAAAAATTGGTAATTGTACTCTTTGGTTTTCATGTGTTTAGATATGAATAAATAAGTAACTATTTATATAACAATTTTGAAATACTCATTAGGGATGACTTCAACATGTTGGGAAGAATTTGACCAATTCATAAGGTTTCGCTTCAGAATTTTAAGGTTTGGGCAATTCCTCCAAATCAACACCAAAAATTCATGAGATATCTCAGAGAAGTAGCTGATACAGTTCCCCAAGCTTGGTGCACCGAAAAGCTATTTTAGCCATTGATGCATCAGTAACATTCGGATAGCTCTTGATTGAAAAGACCACAAGGTTTGGGCACCTGAAAATGCAAATACATGATCCACTAAATTCAATTATTTATAAGGTATATAAAAACCACTTATTATACATCCCAATTAACAAAAACAGAAAAGGCTGAAACTTGGAAAAGAAAATAAAATTGGTAGACTGAAAATATATTTATATCCTAATGAACAACAACAAAAACAAATTCACTTATTTATATTCAATAATTTATCATATTCTAATCCAACCGAAAATAAGAGAGAGCGATTTGAGCAGTGATGGGTGCGGATGGCAGTGAGAGAGCCATCGCTCCAAACAACGACAGATTGAAGTGTTGCCCTTTAGAAATTGAGAATTAAAAATAGTCTACGAACTCAATTAAAATTCTGAACCAAACCTCAATAAAAATCAAATCAAACCCTAAAGAAATCAAAATCAAGTCAAACCCCAAAGAATGAAAGAAAGAGAGAAAGATAGACCTATAAAGCAACAAACCAATTCGATGAAGTTTGATCTGATTCTTTTTTCTTTTTTCTTTTTCTGAGACCATGAAGCCGCTCATTTTGTTCTGAGACCATTTTCATAAATTTGTGTAGTATGAAGGGAATGGTTTGTAATGAAGAGAGTGGTTTATATTGTTGGTACGGTTTTTGGTGAAAGGGGAGAGAGAGAGAGGAAATTTACTAACTGAAGAAGAGGAAAAGTCAAAATAAGGGGAGAGAGAGAGTCAGAGGCAGAGTAACGGAATGTCTAAGAGAAAGGAAAAAAATAGTTTAAAGCACTGAAGGCTGAACAAAAGGTTAAACGATAAGTTTTTTTCTTTGTAATTTTTTTATTTTTTTATTTTTATTTATTTATTTTTATTTATTTTTTATTTTTTTCACTCACACAAACGACGTCGTTTTGGAGTTACAAACTAAAATCTAAGCATGTTTCCTCTTTCTTTTCCAGTTATTTTTTTTTCTCCTAGGTGAAACAACGCCCTTTTTTTAAGTCCGAAATGGAAAATTTAATTTCTCAAAAAATTTAAAAATGGACATTTAATTGTAACTTGATTATTGGTAGTGGGTATTTAAGTCTAACATTAAATGTCCAATTTTAAAAATTATTTTTTCTTATCTTTTTTATTCTCCAAAATATCTGACAGGTTAGAAAGCGAAGAGACAAACTTATTTTCTTTTAAATTTTTTTTTGGACAAAAAATTTCTGAATTTTTTTTTTGGTGTATAAGTAAAAAAATGTCAAGTTTTTTTTTTTTTATTTTTAATAGTGTAACAAACAATTCACTTAATAAACAATAAGTTATACATAAAGATCAAAACGACGTCGTTTTGGGACCTTCCTTGTGTAATCAAAGTTTTCCTAATGTACAGTAACGTAAATATGTTTTGATTTTTTTTTTTTTTTTCCTTTTTATGTCTAACGTAATTATTAGATTCTTTCCCTTTTGGTGTTAATTTTGTTTTTTTCCTTTTTTAATTGCAGACGGAATTATTGTTTTGGTCATTTGCCCTTTTTATGTCTAACGTTTTTTTTGAGAAAGAGAGGAGTTTAAGGAGCAAATTAATTTGACAAATCAATGCTAACATTTAAATCCCTATTAAGTTAATTCATGAGTAATTTAATAACTTCATAAAGTATTTTGTAATAATTATGGAATATTGACAGGTGAAAATTAATTAACCAATAACATTCTGGCACGTGGTGTTGTTTGTCCAAGTAGGATGACACGTATTGATTCGAAGATATTGCCATATATGCCACATGGCAGATAATTGGCAATGTCTTCTGGTTTCATATATATATAGATTGATTGGTTTTGATTGGCCCTTGAGAAGAGTAAAGAAAGTCAATTAAAATCTTAATTCTCATTGACCTGATTGCAAAATGATCCATTCATTGAAAGATCCTACAAGATAATTGTGAAATTTATAATTATCAAATTTAATTGCTTTGATTTTTCAAAAATAAATAATTTAGTTGATAATTTAGAATGACCCAATTCCTAATCATCCTCATCCAAAGAAGAGCCTATTCCTTCTTCTTCTTCTTCTTCTTATTTATTTATTTATTTTTTTTCATATATGATAGGAATTTTAATTTAAACTTACAAACACGTATATTTTGAAGATCTCGAGTTCGAACCCACGCCCTCATAGATGGGTGGGGCTTTTTTGAAGAGAGGAATTACCACTGGGTCGAATACCCAAGTGGCTAAAGAAGAGCCTATTCAAAATACCAAAAATTGGAATAAAATGGTAGAAGACATTAAAAAATTGTGTTTGAAAATGTGGTATCTATTTATTTTGCAAGAGGCTTTTGATTTGGATGATCCCTTTAGCAGCAAGTTATTTGATGTTTGAAAAGGCCAAAAGGGTATCTATTTATCATCATAATAATTGAACCGACTAAAAAGGGATCTATATTTTGATAGCAAACTTGGTCATAATACAACAGTTTTCTTCAAGTACTTTTGTTTTCCCTATAAGAAGTTTCCTCTATATGAAAATACCAACTACTTAAAGATTTTGCCTTGAATAGATGGTTCTGAAGGGATTCGAACTAGTGACCCTTAAGACATATATACTAAGTACTGACAATACAAAAACATATCCTTACTTCAAACACAACCCATAACAAAAAAAATTGGCGATTGTAGATTGAATACAAGGAAAAAGAGAACGCCTCTTCTAAAACCTCCTCCAAAATACATTTGAAGGGGGGCGGCGCCCAGGGGGGGGGGGGAATATTGGTGATTCCGCAAAGTAGTCGAGAAAAAAGCCTTTGGTGGCCATAAATAATCATGTTTGATGTATTTATGATGCTGAACAGTATGACGCTTTGATGTTGATCATTCTTCTTCTATGAGAACTTCTGTAATTATTTCCTCATCGTTTGAGTTATTAAGAAGCATTTTGCGGAAAAAAGAGTGAGCCATAGAGACAAAAACAAAGAATGAATGCAAAAGTAACTTGGGTTGAGGTGAATAAAAATTGGAGAGGGAATGGTATTATTTGTATAGAAAGAAAATGCCGTTAGAATTTTTGAATTGACACCCTTAAATATAAAGTAGTTACAAAGTCCTCTATTTAGTTTAAAACATAACAATTTGTCTTTTTAAGTTTTCATAATAAGTATTCTGTCCCCTCTATTACTATCTTTCATCAATCTAATGTAAAAAAAAAATTATTTCTAAAGGTTGTTATGGAAAAAATGATGGAAAATAATCCTTTTGATTGTGTTAAACTGACAAAAAAAATACTAATAGAAAGGACAAAGTTCTTATCATGAGACTGAGAGGGAACCGCTGTTGAAATGACATTGGCTATCCTTAGCGTGTCATGACCCTTAAAAGATAGATAGTATCTTATGAAACTTTGTATGCTCACATGGGTTGTATGCAACTAGCTTTCATAAAATACTTTTCATTAAAAAAAGTCTCTCACGGCAATTCTCTGAATAAGGATTTGATCAAGGACCGTAATTAAGTCATGGTCAACAACGACCGACTTTTAGCAAAGAGCTTTTTTCTTTTCTTTCAGAATATTTGTTTCCTTCCTTACCCAACAAAAAGAGCAACAATTAAATAAAACATAAACTGAGTGTCTCTTTAGTTATTGCACAACTCCTCCCATTCAATATATAAAGCTTTTTAACATTGGCTCCTATGTTAAATAAAAGGCCTTAATAAAACATAAACTAAGTTATTTTTCTTAACTTTATCAAAAAAAAAAAGTTATTTTTCTTAACATTTGGTTGACAAGGTCAATCATATTATACCCCATAACAGTGGAGAAAACTCCAACAAGAATGAAGTTTATATTGGTTCCCCCCCACCCCCCCCCCCCCCCCCCCTTTTTTTTTAATGTAAAGAAAGTTGACGATGCAAGTGATTTGAGTAAGGGAAAGAGTAGTATAATTAAAGTATAAACCCTTAATACTCTTCAAGCCTTGCAAGTGAACACAGGGGCGTAATTTTTAGTGTATCATGCATCACAAGGATTGTGCGTGGGTTTAGACAAAAGAGAAATATCATGATACCATCCATCTTAGACAGATCTTGGAATGAAAGAAAAATTACAACAAAAGGAAGATCTAAAATGGGAATCAAATTTTGCCATGACATGAAATACACCATTCGCCAATCTAGCTTCTAACCCAGTTAAAGGTGCAAGAATAGAAAAATTTGCCTAATTCAAAAACATTATTTAAAACATTTGAGACAATCCAACAAGTTGAGGTTCCGATGTTCAGAAAATCAAAACATGTTTTTGCATCTCTTTCCACAATAATGTTGTTAAACTTTTCTGCAAGAGTAAGTTTGAGAGTGTTGGGTATACACGTGTAAGTGCAAGTCCCATATGAAAAAAGAGTAAAGATATTGGGGAATTAATATAATATAATTGGGTTCAAATCCATAAGTTTAAGCTTTTGGGTAAAGTGATGTCTCTATGTGTTATATTAATTCCTTAATTAAAAGCTCCTCAAGTTGTTATCTCCCCAACAAAAGACTCATAATAAAGCTTCAAACCTCATTGTAGTGAACATTCAAACTGGAAATACAAAAGTACAACGCAAACAGAAATTTGATTATTACATAGCAAGATACATTACGACAAGCCAAGAGGAAAAGAGAGCATTATATTACATTATTGCATAAAGATAATAACACAAATATCCTTCCTTTCTCACGGTATATCTGCGCTAAACTAGTGCAGCAGTAGTATTGGCTATTTTAGTGTATTCAAAGCTCTCTTTCGATTCAATCTCTTCTCCTTGGTTCTTCTTGCACTCATAGTAGAACACCGTGAACGCCATCATTGCAAACATAGTAACCACCAACAAACAATTGAAGAAAAATAAAACAATAGCCACTCTAAGTGCCGTTGATTGTTTACCATTAGTCAACTTAAAACCTGGAACCGCAACAGAGGATAGTAATCCAAACAGAATATTCAAGAAAAACCCACGTAACTTTAAGCCCTTCACTAGGTTTCCAGCTCTTCCTAGTGCATCAATTCCACGTCTTTCTTCGAGTACCGAAACCACAAGTGCTAAATTCCACACAACAGCCAAGTAACTTTTGAAAACCGTAGCTAGACTCAATATTACCCAAAAATATGGTGGCAATGATGAAGTAAATGGACCTTCAAAGAACAGCATGAAGGAAGAGAGAGTTGCCCATGTAAGAAAACCGAAGCCTAAGTCAAGAAGAGTTATGTAAAACCCAGTAATGAAAGGTCTTTTCCATGATTTCACTATTCTCAATAGTAAGTCTTTGATGGACATGTCTTCTCCTATATGTGTTACCCCTGCTGCTAAGATTGTGATTGAGGCAGAGAATAAAGAGGTGATAGAGGTGGCAAGAATGAAAATCCATTCCAACCCAACAAAGAGTTTGACATCTTTCTTCACGGCAATGAGTAGTTTTGCATATTCAGAGGTACCCGGAGTTGTGATCTGTAGGAAGGTGGCGTTGATGATAAAATCATTGATCAATGGTTTGATGGAGAAGGTGTAGGACAAAAAGAGCAGTGAGTGAAGAGAAAGGATGGTTAAGGTGATGAAAGCCATGAGCTTCACATTTTTTAAGAAAATTTTGTTGGATTCTTTGAGAATTCCCACAAAGCCTAAAACTGTGTACAACTCCATGGCACTAGAGGAGGATTGAGATTTTTGATACAATTTAATTTGAGACTGGGAAATAGCACAAGATAGAAGCTACTTATATAACAAATGTATAATCAATAATGTATCATGTCAATTTGAATTAGTCAATTCTACCTATTATATTAAAATAGCGAAAAGTCACACCTTCGCATTCTTTAAGAGGTAGGACAAGAACAAACTTGTTTTCCAAGAAATTTACCGAAATATTATATAACCTAGTGACATTGTTGTGATCGCCTCTCATCATGAACAGGTTAAAACAAGAGAAAAAGACAAAACACATTGTAATTGCTGGATCTTGGTGACAAAAATATATATAAAAAAACTGAAATCTCTAAGCAACCTAAGAATGGGGAAAAAAATTTACAGATATATTAAGATGTAAAAATACTATGGAAGAAATGACACATGATATTTTGTTAAATTTCTTGGTAACGAGTTTCTTTCCAACTGGTTTCGTTAGGTCAATCTTGACAAAGTCAGTCCACAATGACGTATGGACTGGGAGCTCATGAATTATGACTAATAAAATCCTGGACTAAAACTTAATTGCAAAAGTTATAGAGTGCCATTGGTCACTACATAATGATCTAGTCATGCATGGCAACTAGTTACTTTTCTTTTCTTTTTTCTTCATTGACATATAAATTAGGATAAAGCTTTATGTTAACTTAATTGAAAATCTAGGAGTAAAGATTAGATAGATCTTACTTCGAAGGTCTCAAAATATCAATACGTATGAAGGATTATCGAAGTGACATTTTTGTAAATGAATATTGGTATATTGAAAATATAAAATGGGAAATCAAGAACCAAATGATTTTAAGCATTGGCAGCTGCCTAATGGTGGCAGTTTCCTCCAATGATTAAGACGTTACTCGCCTATCTAGAAGGAAATCTGAAAATATTTCACCTTCTAAATAACAAGTTTAGCATGATGGAGAATTATAAAACAAATTCTTCCAATCTTATCAGATCAGGTTCTTAATAGCAACAAACGAAGAATTTGGTTCAATCACTATTCAATAATTAATTTTATTTAACAATATATGTAAGTAATTTTAATTTTAAAATAAAATAAAAGAAGAAGTTTGTAAAAAGAAAAATTGATTTCGTAGTACTAGAAAGTATAATCTAATACAATCTACTTTCACATAGCCTCATTGAAACATAGAGTTCATGAATTTTTTTATTTTATTTTTCAGAATGACAAAAGTAGAGCCTTAGAATTGATATATTATATTTCCTCAAGGCCACCTATCCAAGGCGAAGCCTTGTGTCTATCGTGGTACATGTGCTAGTAAAGTGTTGCATGTCCCTTTGAAATTAGTCGAGGTGCGTGTATCTACTGAACGCTTACCCGGACACCCAAAGTTATCAAAAAAAAAAAAAAAATTGACATATTATAGCTACTCTTTCAAGGTTTCAAAAGTTATTCCCATCCAATGGGGAAAAAATTTAATTTTGGGCTAGGGTTGAGAGTCTGATTGGTAGTGGAGCCGCATGTAGTTTTGGGCTAGGGTTGAGAGTCCATTATTTAAACTATCGTATAACCCGTGCAATGCACGGAAAAAAACTCTATATAAACACATAATATGTATATGATCAAAATATATATTCAGAATTATTTTATGAAAAATATGTTCCATAAAAAAAATAAAACTGATAATAACAAATAGATGGAATTGAACCAACAATAGAAAAATAAAATGATTTAGATAGTGTATAATAATTGAGAAAAAATGGTTATCTTTAATTGATAAAACATAAAATAAGTTAGAATCAAGAAAAAAAAAAAAGATTACCTTAATTCAATTGTTTCTTAGATCCCCTTGCAGTCATATAAATGTACAAAAACACAAAAAAAGGAAAGAAAAAAAAAATCATGTTTGAAAAAATAAATAAATAAAAAAGAAAAAGAAGTAGAAGAATAAAACTTGTACCAGATTACCATTGTTTAAAGCCCCTTACAGTCATATAAATGTACAAAAACACAAAAATAAAAATAGATCATGATAGAAAAATAAATAAATAAAAAAGAAAAAGAAGTAGAAGAACAAAACTTGTACCAGATTACCATTGTTTAGATGTTACATAAGCAGATTATGCAAAAATGAGGAACCTTCAATTTAACGTGCTCTATTTATCTTCCTTCTATCAAGGAGTACGTCTGTTCACCAAATGATATCTTAAGTGATTGTTCACCAATCAATACTTTTTCACTAAAAAAGTATTCCTAATATAGTTACACTACAATATTATTTTTTTATTACTCTTATTTAAAAAAAAAATGATGTAGATTTTTTTTTAAAGATTTGTACGACTCCTATTTTAGAAAATTTGGTGTTGAAATTTTTATAATTTTTTTAAAACATGTTTGACATAATTGTTTTAATTTCTGTAAGAGAAGTATATTTTGTTTAGATATCTTTTTGTAGTAGGATATTTATTTAAGATTTGTTTTTTATAAAATGTATATGATAGATTTTTTTTTTTTAATTTTTATTTAAAAGTGTTTGACAGTTATTAAATCAAACCACTTAAGAAATTTAAACAACGTATGAAATGAAACTACTTGCCTAATATAATTTTTAAGAAGTCTTCTAATATTAGAAGATTGTCATAATTATTAAAGAGCACATCTTTAATTATTATTATTATGGTAATTAGATAAGCAATTGTTGCACTTTGTTTTTAAGGTAATTCTCACACTGAGGGAACCCTACCCTCAGTGACTTAGACCCTCACCGACCATCCCATACTTTTGGGGTCCAGTAATCCAATCCCATTTGGCTCCGAAGGTCAGTGGCAAGCAATTATTGCACATCTTTGGTCATAATTGACGTATTCTTTGGTCTTGAATTTAAAGGGGAGGGAAATTTCCAATCTTCATTGATGTTGACTCAAAATATTGTCTATAAAATTTTGATTACAACGTTGCGTATGGGTTTGGCTAGACTTGTCATCCAAGTTGCAACGACTTCATCGTGGTCTAAGCAATGACTTTGATGATAGGAGCATTTTCTAATCTAATCCATAGAAAACGATAGCCAAAATTATGCACCGAAAAAGAAACCAGAGGAAAGGAGAAGACGTGCTCTTCAAAAATTAAAATCAAACCACTTTCCTAATATAATCTTTAAGAACTCTTCTAGTATTAGGAGATTGTCATAATTGTAAGTTTTTTAATATGATATTTTATTAAGATGTCTTTTAGTAGTAGGAGATTATTTTAAAGAATTTATTATTATCTGTTTTTATTTTAAAGATTTTTATTATGATATTTTATTTAGATATTTTATTTAGTAGTAGGAGACTTATTATCAAGAATTTGTTATTATCTATTTTTATTTAAAAGTGTTTAACAGTTATTAAATCAAATCATTTAGGAAATTTAAACAACGTATCACTTCAGAAATTTAAACGACAGATAGACATGCAAACCATTTAGGAAATCTAAACAATGTATCACTTTAAAAATTTAAACGATAGATAGACATGCCACTTGGCATGATGTAAGACATTCTAAGTTTCAACGCTCATGTCTTCTGCTTTTATCTATTACTAGAATATTTGTGCGGGATCATCTATATTAATATTCATGATCAGAAATTTAATTTTTCTGTAAAGTAGGTGAAACACAGTTGATATTAAATAGAATTATGAAAATAGAAATACAATACAGATAATCAATCAATCTATTATAATCAAATAGAAAAATACCAAAACAATACATATAATACAGATTTACTTCACAATAATATTACTTGTTTGAGACCTCCATAAATCAACTAAACATTTTATAGAGTAAATAGAAAACATTGTGTTAACAAATAACAATGGTTTGTAATAACTTTTTATTTTTTCATCTTTAACACTTTTCCTTATTTTTTGCACTTCTAAGCTTTTTGTTCTTTGATGATTTTTCTTGAGTAGCCTTTGAACGCTATTGAATTCTTTGTATTGGCATGTTGTCATCATCTGATTGCATATTTTCCACATTTATTGGCAATCTCACTAGAGAATATTCATCCATTGTTTAGTTTGCATATGTTTTCTGATTATTGTAGTTGTTGTCACTTTTTGAAGTTCCAACACATCTAATTGGAATTTCCTGTAATGATTGACAATTAATATTGTTAAAAACATTGTTACGTTATTGTTATTTATGAGATTGAGTGCATTGGATAATCATAATAATGATATGAATCTAGCGTATAATGATTTTACCAATAAATTGGATAAGAACTCATTACAAGATAAATGTATTGAATTGTTACCTTCTTGATTTTAGCTTCATTTGAGGTACTATTTTTCTCTGATATATCAAGATCAAATATTCTTGAGACGGTGTAATTCTCCCTTCCATATTTCAAATTATATTCATCAAGGCGCAATTGGAATATATATTCCTTTCCAATAATTTTTTCCAGTTCCTTTGGTAGGTTATTATCATTCAAATTCTATACGAATTGAATATAAAGTTATAAGAAGATACAATATGATGTATAGATTTAATTTAAAATTTTGAGTTCATAATTACCTCATCTTGCATTTCTGCAAGTTCCTTTGCAGTCTTCGGTATAATCTTTTCAACCCCGTTGTCAAACAGAATGAATGTTGTTGACCCCGTTGCATCTTCTACTTCAGTTTGTATCCTATAGCTATTTCATTTGCAAAATTGTTAGTAGAAGGAATATATATATAAGTTTGGTAATTTATATATATTTGTTTGTTTTTTAGTATAATTTCTCGTTTACCTCGGTACTGAAAATTTAGGCTCAGCTTTACAACGCTCACACCATAAGAAACTTTTTGTAGGTTTAACCTTGGTCTTGCATATAATACATGCAATATAATACCATCCAAATCTGTTGTTGACATTTATGATTTTGGCTATGCATGTCACAAATATTTCCTGCAATATAAAGATTATTTATTTTTAATAATACAATTTAATATTCATATATGACATTTAATTTAAAACGATTTATTGTAATTGATACCTTTGTCTCTGAGTTCCATTCCATTTCCTTTATTTCAGCCACTGTTTTCCTATTATGTAAGTGAAGTTCTCTATCTGAAACTTTCAATGGTCGTTCTACCATTATTTCCTTAACTTTCGATACAGTGGTGTTGTGCAATATACTCCTGAAAATGTTATATTATTATTTGTTAGTTTACATAATGTTGTTATAATAAAAATAAAGAATGATAGTGTGTTTACTTGTCAAGAAGTCTTTCAACTTCAGGAATCTCAAGGTTGATGTAGATTTTTGTTGCACTTGTTGATGATAAATTGTAATCACCTACAAAATAGTTAAACAAAATCGATTAAGATTATAAATATAAAATCTTTCTATTGTTTCTAAGTTGTTAACTGAAAGCTTACCTCTGAAAGTTTTCACCATTGTTGAAGTGATTATTACAATGAATGGGCCAGGATTATTTTTATAGAAATCATCATCTATTTGCAATGCCGTAGATCCCCACAGAGTAGTTTGCATAGACTTGTTTATGAAATTTTGTATAATTGAGTTAGAAATAAAAATCTTCATTTTAATTTTATATAGTTTTGCATTATCTAATTACATTTCAAATGCAAAGATAAGTAAATCTTACTCTTCTAACAACAGTTGAATTTTCCGAATTTTTGTTGGACGACCTCTTGACATAACCTCCTCAATGGGCCCAATTGATTCCAATATGCCAATCACATCTGCAAATGCATGAAATGAGTTCTAATAGAGTTAGTATTAATTTTTCATTTAGTATTATTTTGTTAAATTCTTAAATTATATTTGCAAATGCATGAAAGAATATGCTGAATTGAGAATAAATTTGACGTAAATGATATATGTGAATTAATTTGTAAATTAATTAGTATTACCAGTCAAATAAGTAGTGTCGAAGCACCGGCTAACTATAGTTTCATAATCTGCAAGTTCAAATCGATATTGAGGTATGAAATTATGAATTTGATCGATTTGATTGACCGATGTTGTTGACATGAAAAGCATTTTGTGTTTGTTATGTACTGGGCGAAATTTTCCTTTGTATTCCTCGACTAAAAAATGCTTGATTTCATACATGCATCCTTCCTTTAAGAGTGGTCGAAAACGTTGAGCCAGATTCCTTCTTATACTTGCATGTAGTAGTGTTCCCTACAAAATATGATCCACACAAATAAATAAATGTCCATAAAATTATATATATATTTAAGAAATAAATATATAATTACCTCTCTATCAACCATTATCATATCGAGACTAATAATTTCATGGTCATTCGCTATGTTAATTGCATCCCACATTCGTATAACTCTAATTTTCACATTCCAATTGTCTTTCTCCACCGATATCTGATTCAGTGGTGTGTAAGCCCTGTTGATATGATTCAGTTATATCTGCAAAAAAAAATTACATTAGTAAGTTTAACTAACATTGAGGGGTAGGAAACATCTACTTAGTACAACCTAAGTTGTAATGTAGATTTTATTACATATAATAAATGACAATAATTACCTCTAGGTAGATTGCCGAAGATCTCCTTATATACTATATTTTTTGTATGGAAATGATCATTATAATCTTTTTCTGCAATGAGTACTCTAAGACCATTTCTACTTGTAACTCTAGAAACTGCAACATATAGTTGTCCATGACAAAAGACGGGTTTATGTAGAAAAAGGCCTACACGTTTCAATAATTGACCTTGACTTTTATTAATCGTCATTGCAAAGCATATGGATACCGAAAATTGTCTTCTTTTTAGTACAAAAGGCCATTTAGATTCAGAAGGAGATAAAACTATTCGTGGAATGAATACTTTATCTCCAACATGAGTTCCCGATATGATTTAAGCTTCTAAAACCCATTTTGACAATTGAGTAACTAAGAGTCTAGTACCATTGCAAAGTCCAGCACTTTGGTTTAAATTGCGAAGTAACATTTTAGGCAATCCAACTTTCAGTCTGAGTCTATGGTTTGGAATACCAAGAAACTTCAATGAATTTAGGAATTCTATTGGATACATTGCATCTTGTTCTGGAATGCTGCTTTGCAACTTTACATATTGAATCTACACTAAGATATGTTTCTTCATCAACATTGATAAGATTGATCATGAAGTCATTTATGTCTTGCACAAAATCATTTGTTGGGGCTAGAATTGCTCTCTCTTCTAAATACTTTGCATCAGTGTATTTAGCCTGGATCTTAGGGTAGGTAGCATTAACGATATCATTGATAGGATGAGTATCTACATGAATTATTAAATCAGACGGTATCTCAATCAATGATTCACCTTCAATATCACATAATTCACCATCACCTATTTTCAAAATCCATTTTGCAAATTCTCTTGCAGCATTATCACCAGGATTTTGTTCAAGCCTAATATTCTTTGTCAAAATAAAAACTCTACAATACTTCCATAATGAAGACTTGTTAATTGATGCCTCAACTATTTGTTCTCTTCGTCCTTTAGCTACAACTAGTAATATTTGTCAAAAATCACCTCCAAGAACAATTGTTTTTCCTCCAAAAGGTTTGTCTGTACTGTTTGGGTCATTAAAACGTAAAATATCTCTTAAGGAGTGATCAACAGCTTCAAAACAATTTCGGTGTGCCATAGGAGCTTCATCCCAAATTATGAGACTTGCTTTTTTCATTAATTCTGCTATTTGTGAACCTTGTTTTAATCCACAAGTCGAACTATCTATTACATTTATTGGTATTTGAAATCTCGAATGAGCAGTTCTCCCACCAGGTAACAACAACGCTGTAATTCCGGATGATGCGACTACAATAACTATCTTTCCTTTTGAACGCAATCAACATATCATTGTTTTCCATAGATAAGTCTTTCCAGTACCTTCATGTCCATAAACAAAGAAAACACCACCTTTATTTTCTGTAACAGATCCAAGTACTGCATCATATATTATCATTTGATCATAATTAAGACCATTAAGTAGTCTGGTATGCTCTTTTGCCAAAGAATCTCTATCATAATCCAATTCTTCCTGCAACATTCAATTGTTACTTTGTCTGAGAAGCAATGTGTCTGGATATGGTATTGATTCAAATTCTCTTAAAGACCTTTCATTTCTTATCAATATTTGTTCAATATCACAGAGTTCATAATTCTGTAATTGGAAGTCATCAAGATGTAGGTTGCCATATCGTAAAATTGTTCTTTGACGATGTTGAATGTCTTCAGATAATATCTTCCAATTTGAAATCCATAATTTGTAAGGGTCAGCAACTTCACAAAAATCAAAATTGTGACAAAAAGTTCACGAAGTTACTTCCCTAAAGCCCAATGTGATGCATGATTTAAAGCTTCATGCCACTCTTTATCATCATCAAGCAAAGCTAGTGCATAACATGCTGACCTGAAAGTTGGGTGCAGCACATTATTTACAGTTCTTATTTCCTAAAAAGATCTAGGTCCTTTAATAACATTAAGTAGCATTCGCATATAAAAGCGTTCCCCACTTCCCGGATGAGCGTAGTATATCCGCCCTACAGATCTTCCAGACTTCCTCAACCTCCATTCCTTGTCTTTTTTTATGCCAAACCCATTTGGAAGGAAAATCAGAATAAGTCAATTCCCTTGCTTCTTCATACAAATCATTTGCTTTCATCCATTCAGTAAATTTAGTCTTCCCAATATCTGGCTTATCCAATACATTATCTAAGAAATCAGAATCATCAAACATAATTGGTTATTCATTTTCAAGATGGAAATTTAGTCTTTCAACAACAGGCAGTCTGTAATGGATGTCAAATTGAAAGATCCTCCAACATGCTTCTATGGCAGATATATATCTGCAATCTAAATACACTTTCACTTCATCGGTATTTGTCACATGTTGTATTCCAGTAGAAGCATCGACATGTACATTCTCTTCAAGAATTAAAGTAGAAGCATCGTCATGTACATTCTCTTCAAGAATTAAAGTAGAAGCATCGACATGTACATTCTCTTCAAGAATTAAAGTAGAATGATCAGAACCTTTAGTTATATAATTGAATAAGTACTTGATAGACCTTGAACGATTGCACCACTCAACATTTATATGTGCTTGATATTTCACCAATAAGTCAATATTATGAGGAACTATAAATCGATTATCGAGTTTGACACCGTTTCTTTCAACAAATCTGCCATTATTCTTTCTCCTATATATTGCGAATCCATCTTCATCAATAGTGATCTCAGAATAAAATTTCTTAGGGAAATGTTTGCTACATCTGTTGTCAATCATACAACTTGCACTTGGATTTATTGAATCGCAAGGACCATGGACCATGTATTGTTTGACAGCAATATAAGCTTGAGGATCCTTGTTCCAATTAGGAATTTCTGCAGAAATTATCCTATCTATTTCTATTGGTGTTGGATGTTTGTCATCAGGATGTAAGAAAAGCAATATATGCGCATGAGTAAGAAAAGAAATATATGCGCATGAGGGAGTCCTCTCTTTTGATATTCAATAGTGTAGACCACTAGAGGTAAAATACATTTTTAATTATATAAGTACAAGAAAATTATAAAGTATTTAAAAGTTATTAAAAAGAAATCAATTTATATTACCAGCAATGACTCTTCCAAAGTGTTGTTCTTCAGATCATATAACAGTTGATCGAGCTTTATCTTAAAACCCTTGCAACTACATCAGATCGATCTTCGGTTTTTTGTCCAGGATTCATAGATAGAAAATTTTTAATCTCTAGCCATTTTGCGTTGCATGTGAATGTAATAAATAAATTTGGATAACCTGCCCATCTACAAATCGCCATTGCATCTTGGTAATTCTCAATCATATATCTTGGGCTGCCAGTGAAATTGGAAGGTAAAACAATTCTTTTCCCAGTAGATGTAGGTGTAGTATCTCCTCTCATAACTGCATCTTTCAATCCACTATACAATTCAATCCTTAATCTACGTTGCTTTCGCTTGACCCACATAAGTCGAGCTCCTTCAATACATGTGTAAGCATCAACATCAAATTGTTGAAATAACCTGCCTCCATATATCAAATTATGGTCCTCACCTTCACGTTCTTGTAATCTATATGCATAATATTCTCTCATTGTAACAAAATCTTTAGTGTTAGGTATCCTTCCATTAACATTTCTATACAAAATACCAAGTCTAAAACCATCCTCACCATATGGAAATAGTAAATGATACTGCAATGCCATGTATGATGGATGCAACTCATTGATCCTTTTTAACCCACCATCTTTATACTCCACAATAACGTCACGATGTTCATTTTCAACACCAATATCACCAACAATAATTGCAGCAATTTTAGAAGAGGTGGGAAGATTATACTCTCTTCCATCAGTTGATCGCGAGCCAATAAGACATAGTCTTAAGTGGTGAATATCACCTTCTTTAAAACGATCTCTAGCTATACGAAATAGCTTTACCAATATGTTTGACTCATCCAACATCTTAACCAATGTATCAACAATAGAGGGATCAAGGTTGCTATTAGATTGACTACTACACAAGGCATTCATTCTATTTTGAACCTCATTTTCTGTGTCATAAAAATATAACTACGCAAAATGGGGATTCTGACCATTAGCAGGAATAAGTGTTCCAATCCTATGGTGGTTTTGACCATTAAGTTTATAAATGTAAGGACCTCTTCCATCGTTAACTCTAGTATCCACCTTACCACCCATTGATGTCATTGCAAGCATGGCATTATAACTTCTTATTTGTGTCTTAAAATTTTTGGAACGTTCCCCACCAGCATGATCTAATAGTTCATTAAGAACAGTAGGTGGTTTCTTAAACAAAGGCAACTTCACCTTACCCTCCATACAACATAGAGAGAATTTTGGGATAACAGGCTTCTTAGATTTTATCATTCTTTCTTCATACCATAATATTGCACCACAATATACTCACATGCATAAGAAGGTGGTCCAAAATTCCAAGGTTTAGTAAATTTTCCTATATGAAAAATAATAATAATAATAATAATAATAATAATAATAATAATAATAATAATATTGGATAAAACCTAATGGTATGTAAAAAGATTACATAAGTTAATAATTTTTTTTTCCTGAATCAATTTAGTTCAAGAATTTACTTGGGATGTCTTCATAACAACTATCACTGCCTGCATCATAGTTTTGTTCAGAATTTCCAAAATAGTTGAATCCATCTTCTTTCGAACTTTCATTTAAAACTGTGTTTGAATCAGATTCGCCAATAAATTCTTCCATATCAACATCAATCTCTAAAAAACGTAGATGAAAACATATTAAGATTCATATGTTCAAATATGAATGTTTTAAGAATAAATTAGTAAATTGAGTTAAAGCACTGTCAAACCTTTTGTCGCACAAATGTTTGAACTTTGACTAGCTAAATGCAACGAATTGTCAAGAGTGATAACAGATTGACCATTTGTATCACCTAGGTTTCTGAAAGTATTTTGGCTTAATAAAGACATAGGACTAACGAAACTAATCCTTGATTGATTTCTTAGGCCATCATACCCTTTTCTCTTGAGTCGTTTCTTATACATAATAATCCGTCTTCTTTGTCGTGCAACTCTTGCAATTTCCATTATTCTTTTTCTATTAAGAAATTTTAAATGAGAAACAATAGTTGTAAAGAAGGGTTTTTGACATAAAGAATAAGAGAGAGAGAGAGATTTAGCGAATTATTATTTAAAACTTATCAATTAATTCAGCCAATTCAATTACTCAAGTAAAGAATATAATCAAATAGAACATGATATATTATTAGCATCATATTTTAACTAAAGAGTATCTTAATCATATAAAAGAGAGAGCAAGATATTTTTACATAGTGTAAATTAATTCAACCACTTCACATAAAGAATATAATCAAATAATACAAAGCATACAGACTTCTTTGCCATTGAAATAATTTACAACTCAGATATAAAGCGGGAATTCTAAGATGTTAGTTTATGTATATAAAACAACTAACTTATCTTCTTCTTTTTTATATCAAACTCATCTTATTTTTCAGTTAACTTTTAATATGTTTAATAAATAATTGACAAACAATATGTATAATACTTGATTGAGAGATTCTATGGGGGCAGCCACAATACACAGTAACATAGCAACAATTTAATTGATATACCCCGATAGAAGTTTAATTTCTGCATTTCTATTACTCTGTAAAGCTAATTCGTGATTCATAATGACGTAACATATGATGTAGTTAAGTTTGTCTATATGCTTTCGTTAAAGAGATGCTCCATTGTTTTAAAAAAATAATAATAATAATTGCTACAAACATTGGTGTTTTACTTTTACTTTTTAAAAGAACAGCAAATGTATCAATTATAATTTGACTTGGATTTTTCTTTTATTTTCTGTTAATTATACGTGCATTAACAAACATTAGAAAAACAAATAAGTTTGTCTAACCTTTCAATTTGCTTGAGTATTTGAACTTGTTTGGATCTCTTTTAACTCTGATTGCAGAAAAACAAAGGACTTGCTTCCTTGAGTAATTGGTTTTGCAGAGAAGACTATCGTTGTTTTTTCTGTAACTGATTTGCAAGGGAAGAGAATGAATAATAAAACAGAGGTAGCGTTTAAAATAATAAAACACACGCGTATAACGCAGAGATTGTTAATTAAAAAAAAAAAAAAGATTTAAAAATAATAATAAAACACACGTTAAAACATATTTAAAAATAAAAAATAAAAAAAAAAAAACACACGTTTAAAAAGGGAAAAAAAAATTGGTGTGTCATACACTCATACTCAACTTTGTATGAATCATAATTCTACTAAAAGACTTCTTTTAAAAAATTCATTGTCCTAATCATAAATCTACTAAAAGACTTCTTTTTAAAAATTAATTGGCCTAATTATTAGTATAACGCAGAGATTGTTAATTTAAAAAAAAATGATTTAAAAAAATAATAAAACACACGTTAAAACATATTTAAAAAAAAAAAAAATTAAAAAAAAAAAAAAACACACGTTTAAAAAGGGAAAAAAAAATTGGTGTGTCATACACTCATACTCAACTTTGTATGAATCATAATTCTACTAAAAGACTTCTTTTAAAAAATTCATTGTCCTAATCATAATTCTACTAAAAGACTTCTTTTTAAAAATTAATTGGCCTATTATTAAAAGAGTTCCTAAACAAATTTAATTCCATAAAAAATAGTAATAGTCAAACGCATATTTTTTAAAAAATGATTGGCGGGAAAGGACATTTATTCTACACGTTGTTTAGTTTTTTTTTTTTTTTTTTTTTTTTTTTTTTTTTTTTTTTTTAATTTGGTGTTGATCATTAAATTGAACTAATCTTTCTTTTTTTAAATAATAATAATCTTAGATAAGTATATTTTATTAAGATGTCTTTTAGTAGTAGGAAATTTATTTTAAAGAATTTGTAATTATTTGTTTTAAATTTAAAAGAGAAATATTTTTATTATAAAGGCTTTTTGTAAAGCAGTATTTGGTCTATAAAAAATATAAAACACACGTTTAAAAGAAAAGAAAATTTGGTGTTCATCATTAAATTGAACTAATCTAATCCTTTCTTTAAAAAAAAATAAAAACTAATTTTAGATAAGTATATTTTATTAAGATGTCTTTTAGTAGTAGGAAATTTATTTTAAAGAATTTGTAATTATCTGTTTTTATTTAAAAGGTTTTTGGCATGAATTAAAATTAATAAAAACATACAAACAAAAAATACACGTTGTTCAATTTTTTTTAAGATATTATTTGATTTAACTCATATTTTATTATAAATATAGATTTCTATGATAGGGTGTTGGGGTTCCAATGGGCCTTCTGGGTGTGGATGGGGATTCCAGTTTTTCTTCTTTGGACTCATGTTCCGAATGGGATGGGTCTTCGGAATTGGGATCATCAACTGGTCCACTGTTTGGTATTAAAATATGTTTAATTTGCCTACTAGAATCTCTCATGTTTAACACCAAAATTATTCTCTAACCTCAATCCCTCTCCTAAAATATAATTTCAATTTACACAAATAACGCTGCTATGTATTTTTAAATTTGATGAGATACGAGGTACTTGGAATTACATTTTTTAATTCTAGAATTGAGAACTGCCATCCCGACGTTCATCATCCTGACATGGTCAAGAGTATAGACATAAAAATATTATATAGTTGACATTAAATAACCTCACGAGATGATGCCTGAAAATAAAAATAAAAAACTCGTCAAATGTTGCATTCAAATGGATGAGATCGGTTATTGACAAAATGTCTCATTTCTTTATTCCTTTTTGTATTCCTTTGTATATTTTGTATATTTTGTATTCATTATTAATAAAGAGCTAACTTTTTATCAAAAAATTCTAAAATTAAGACATCAAAAAAAGGCAATTTTAAATGGACAAGGTTTAGTTACAAATCAATTTGTAGTTGGTTTGCTACAACCCACTATGTGGTAGTTTATAAAACCATCCATATGTATTATTTAAAGAAGTCACATGATTCATTAAATATGTCATGTGACTAAAATATGCGTGGATGGTCTTATTAGTTGTCACGTAGTGGGTTGTAGTAAGCTGACTACAAACCAGTTTGTAACCAAACTCTGTCCATTTTAAATTAACCTGTGCTATAAAAATCTAATTATCCATCTCGTGAGGTTATTAAAAAAATCAAATAGAGGGAATTTCCAAATTCACCTAAACAATTTATCAAATCATTAATTAAATAGAATGATTTTACTTTATGAACTTATAAAAGTTAGGTTCCCTACACTTGTATTATTAAAAAATAAAAGTATGATTTTTATTACAAAATATATTATTTATACTTAAATAGAGCTTATACCCACAAACGCGTTTACAAAAATGTTATTATGTTTGAGCTTGGTTGGTTTAACGGTTGACCCTAAAGCATAACTTGAATGTGGCTCGTTTACTAAATAAACGATCATAAATATATATATATTTTTTTACTGAGTCGAGCCCTGATTCATACAACCTTACCACTATTGACTTCCTATTTTGCAATATGAGAAAATTCAATTTATTGAGCAAAAATACCAAAAAGGGGACAAAAGAGTCATTTCACACATCCAAATGCTCATAAAATTTCATATATGGCCTAGGGTAAAAATTCTAATTACAATGGGAATTATGAATTTCAATGGCAAAGTGATCATATAGCCATATAGGTGAAAATCATAGTGTTTGATCAGGCCATGCAAAAGAATGATTTATATTGGTTGAAAATCGAATTCGGAGTGATTGGCCCTTAAGAAGAGTAAAGAAAGTCAATTAAAATCTTAATTCTCATTGACCCGATTGCAAAATGATCCATTCATTGAAAGATCCTACAAGATAATTGTGAAATTTACAATTATCAAATTTAATTATTATTTTTATTTTTTCAAAAATTTAAGTTGATAATTTAGAAAGACCCAATCCTAATCATCCTCATCCAAAGAGGAGCCAATTCAAAATACCAAAAATTGGAATAAAAAGGTAGAAGACATTAAAAAAATGTGTTTGAAAATGTGGTATCTATTTATTTTACAAGAGGCTTTTGATTTGGATGATCCCTTTAACAGCAAGTTATTTGATGTTTGAAAAGGCCAAGAGGGTATCTATTTACATCATAATAATTGAACCGACTAAAAAGGAATCTATATTTTTATAGCAAACTTGGCCATAATACAACAGTTTTCTTCAAGTACTTTTGTTTTCCCTATAAGAAGTTTCCTCTATATGAAAATACCAACTAATTAAAAGTTTTTGTCTGCTTTGAAGTGACTCGCACTAGTGACCCCTCAGACATATATACTAAGTACTGACAATGCAAAAACATATCCTTACTTCAAACACAACCCATAAAAAAAAAAATCTTCTTTCCTCTAACAAAAAGAATATAGCAAAAAGGAAGCATCAAGCCAAGTAAACTTACAAAAAGTACACAGCTAAACTGTAACAACACACTCAGCTACACCCCTCACAATGTGTCTTTTTCTACACTCGCAGTAAAAAACCGTGTTAACTATGTAACTCCAAAGCATCACTACCCCATACAAAAAAATTAACCCCAGTTTATTTTTAACACCAATCGCTACCCCCTTCATCACCGTCGATTTCGATGACTCCAACGAAAAATCCTGACCATCAATGATCTTCTCCTGATCCATCGCGATCTCCCCCGATACCAACACGAACAAACCCGAAAATACCCACCCGGAAATCCTGCTGCCCGCCATTAGACCCGACCCATTCCGAATCGCCTCCCAGCCGAACTTATCTTCCGCGATCGAGACCACAAGCCCGAGATTCAAAACCGCCATCAAGTAAATCTCGAAAACCAACCCGATTAAAAGCACCAACAATTCGGGTCCGGGCGACCCGGTTAACGCTGCTAAAGTACGTGGGAGCTGGGCGTACAATAGCGAGATGGCGTAGACGAAGATGGTGGTAACAGAGGGGCGCTTCCACGTCAACTTAACGGCGTTTAACGACGAGAGAAAGGTGGGACGCTGGGCCTGACAGGCGGAGACTGTGGAGCTAACGGCGGTAACGGCGGCGACGAGGGAGAGTAAAAAGTTAGGAATGAAAAAGAAGGCTTTAAGTTTAAGAACGGAGAGAGCGTCGGCGCGTGACTCTTTCCAAACGTGACGTGCCTCGAAGCGCGTGGGGGAGTGAAGTGCCATCGCCTCTAGGTGGTACACGTGGGACTTAACCCCGTGAGCCAAGAGCGAGAGGGAGAATAAGAGGAATGAGAGCGGGAGTGTAGCGAGGGCATATATGGAAAAGAAAGTCTGTTTGTTTGTCAGGAAAATCTTGAGGGAAATGAGGAGGGTTGAGAGAGGTGGTGGTGGGAAACAGTGTGAGGATTGGGTGACAATTATATCATCGTCTCTTTCGGACATTGTGATTTCCATATTTTCCTTTCTATCACCACTCTTCCTCTCCTGGTTTGAGATTTTCAACAATTGGTAATGTGCAAGAGGACGAGGGGAATGAAAGAGAAGGTATTTCTGCATCTTTGTCTGTGGGAGGTTGGTCTCTTTGCCGTTCCTTTATGATTTTTTTTCTTTTTTTTGGATAGTTGCGATGGGTTTTGAACTTATGATGTCCGTTTCATGATAATTACTCTTATCATTAAACCAAAATTTTATCAGTTGAATTAACTGAATTTACGTTGTTTCTTTATGATTCGAATTTACATATCTTCTATTTGAATTTTGGAATATATTATATACTATGATTAGGATGGGTTGATTTAATTATTAGATGAAATGGTAGAAGATAAGAAATCAGTTGGAATTGGAACTGGATGAATCAGATGTATCTTTCCCAAACTCAAAGATAAAAAAGTGATGTATAGGGTCCGGCTTAATTACTTTTTAGATGGTAAAATATGGATTTAATTTAATTTTTATTTAATTATACAGAGGATTGGATTGTAATTTCCTAAAACTGACAGAGTGAGTGTGGCATCTTTTACTTTTACTTTACATGTAGCTTCTATTTATGTCGTCATTTTTTTTTTTTTTTTTTTGGAGATTTATGTCGTCATTTTGGAGACAAGATAGAGGTACCACTCCTGTTTGAGCCTGCTTTTTAACCCTTTATATAAAATTGGAACATAATTGTTCCGTCTTCCTTTTCTCATTCTTTTAAAAATAATTCTATTATCTAATTATAAATAATTAAATAATAATATAAATTAATGATATATAATTTGGGGAATTTAGAATAGTTTATCATATTCTACACCCACTTATAATCTAAAATAAAAAAAATTAGAAAAAAATCCATTGACACCCTCAAAGTAGGAAATAGTTTTCCTCCAATCCAGCAACTCGGTTTGGAGGAATCCTCCTTCAACCTACTATGTGCCAAGTAAATAGACTATCTGAATGTACTTTTAGTCATATGACCTTTTTAATGAGTCATGTGACTTTTTCAAATAATACATGTGGATAGTCTATTTAATTGACATGTAGTGGGTTAGAGGAGAATTCCTCCAAACCGGGTTAAAGAAAAACTAAGTCCCTTAAAGTATAGCAAAATTAGATTTGCTATATTCAATTTATTTTTTTAAATGACACTTATTATTTTCCCCACCTCTAAAATGATAAAAATAATTGACAACTTTGTTACAAAAATAATTTAAAAAGAGAATTGAATGTTAATTATTTTGATATTTTAAAGACGAAGTATCATTTTTTGAATTTAAGGTATAACAAGTATGATTTTGTTATAGTTTAGAGGTGTCATTGTAATATACAACAAAAGAAAAGTCGAAATAAAAGATTGAATAAAAACTAATTTTTATTTTAAAAAATAACTACTTTTGATAACAATCTTATTTATTTATTTAGTGAAATGATAGTGATGTTTTATTGAATAGAATCAAACTGTATAAGAAATGTAATGCGGGTAAGCCAAGGCATGAGCAGCCTTGTTATAAATATTTCTACCAAAAGAAAAATTGAGAACCTGAAATAAAATAAAATTAGTCCAAGCACAAATGTCATCTACAAGGACCCCAAATAGTTAAGAGCATACAAATTAAGTTAAATTAGTAAAAATGACTCTCTTTCTTTCTCATCTTTTTACTTTTTTTTTTTTTTTTCTAAAGAAAATAATAAATGACTAAGTTTCAAGTTCCCATTTTCTAACAATACAATTTCCAAGGCTTTGTTATCCATTCATGTTAATTAAAGGCCTTCCCTTGAATCTTTTATTTCATATAAATAGTATAGTTAGCAATATATAAAGTTGCAAATTGCAATCTAATACTATTATAAAAACTCGTTAAAACATGTCCCAACTCCCAACATCAACGACTATAGAAAATAAAATTAAAAAAAAAAAGTCTTATCCTCTTGTGGCTTCTGTCTCTCTGTCTTAGCAGAGAGACCTCTGTCTATTCCAGAATGGAAAGTTCCTTGGAATATAAAAATTAACATCATGGAAGCTAGTTTAGGGCATAATCTAAACAAGAGCAATCGCTGATTGTTTGCCAAGCCCAATCTTTGGACATGTTACTGCACGTGTTGGTTTTTTTTCTTTTGGGTCTAAATTCTGTATATGCAATGGGTTTCTCGTGGAGCTCAACTATTCGCGAACCGAACCCACAACCCATGTAATTTTCTTCACAATATGGGCATCATGAGCTATGAACTTCACTTTACAGTGTGGATTCTCACTTCATGAATTGGGCTCATTAGTCACGACTCCATTTTCTCCTATTCATGTATCAGGCTCACAAGTCACAACCCAGTTCCCCACTCTCTCTCTCCGGAATGGTTTCTCTCAATAATAACCCATATTTATACAGAATGAAATATTATTATAATTCTCTATATATTTATATTTATATTTATAAGCTTGTTCAAGAGTACATTATTATGTTTGAGTTCGGCTTATTTAATATTGAAGCCTAAACTTGAACAAGTATGAAGGACTGAGATGTTTGACTTAATGCATAATCACTACAAGGAGAATCATGTAGGGCTTCAAAAACAAATGACAGTTAGTGCCAAAATAGGAACACCTCTACCAAGTCTTATACAAATTCCCTAAAAGCATCTCTACACATAGCCACCCCCACAAACTCCGGCCACAACCCAACTTTGGCACCAATAGATGGTGGCCATAATAACAATCAAGCACCAACAGTCACACACAAATCAGATTGAACCCATAGTCCCAACTCCGACACCAACTGCTGCCAAACTCTCCACCGATGATGGCTCTGGAGGTTAAAGAGAGAAAGTTTCATCAGAGAGAGAGAGAGAGAGAGAGAGAGAGAGAGAGAGAGAGAGAGAGAGAGAGAGAGAGAGAGGAAATGGATAAAGTAAGGGAGTGAAGATGATATTTTAATGATGATAGAATGCTTAAGTGTGTAGCATTTAGGAGGTTTAGAGAGCCTGAAAAATTGAAGATAATCTATTAGAACAACATTTTTTTGGTTTGGCTCAGAACAAAGTAGAGAAAAGTGGGTTTAGAGAGACTACGGGAGATAACAATTCAACAAGTCAAATTCAGTCATTAAAAAATTGAAAATAATGACACCCATTAGATCTACTAAGGATTAACGATTACGATGCTTACATACTAACAGATTTTACATACAGATGGACACTACATACAAGATCCATGGCCTTAGATGTCTCACTGCAAAGTGCAAATCCCATAATCAATTCTTCCCTAAGTATAGGACTAACCCCACTTAAACCAAAAAAAATAAAAAATACAAGTCCAAGCTTTCTTGCAGTTATTTTCTGCCAGTAGATCGAGACAATTACAGAACAGATATCTAAAGAATCCATACAAATTCAAATATCAGGCAGAGCTTGGCAATCCTTTACAGACTGGAATTGATTCCGTGATCTGGTCCTAATTCAAACCATTTACAAGTCTAACAATAACACTGAGAGCCAAAATTCATACACCGACAAAAACAATGCATTTTTCAATCATTATCAGTCCCTAGGAAAATTAACCCTCTAAGAACACAACGTTATCCTGTATATTTGTCCATCGTCTCATAAATGAGGTTGGCATTATTGTGACAGAATATTTTAATGGGACACATTACTATACTACTCACATTTCACACACACATGTATGTGTATGTATATACTGAATTAATGCAGAGTTCAGTATAGCACTTCTAACACTTCAAAAATGACTGAGCCATAAATGAGATCCATGGATCTTGTAACTGAGCCCCTATCCCCCCCCAAAATTCCTCTAATTGAAAAAACAAAGAAAAAAGAAAAAAGAAAAAAAAAAAAAAAAACAGGAACCATACAGCAAATCAAATATTCATCAACTTTAGGGACACTAGTGTTCTTCCAATGGACAACTAGAGCAATATAGCATACTTGCCTAGGCCAGCCAAATCTCAAGGACAGATTTTGTAGAAGTTCTGTAATCATCCTAATAAATTGTTATACATAAAGAGAGAGAAGACTGAGAGAGAGAGAGAGTGTGTGCGCGCGCAAATGTGTCCCAAGCATGTTTGTGTCCAACATGGACACACCAGACTTTTTCTCATGCCCGTACTTCACCAGCGGTTATTAGTGTGAGGACAAGTGAAAGCATTACAAGTGAGTTTCTTATCACAGTAAGTTTGTGTTAAAAATCAACATTAAATCCATATCTCGTTGAACTACTTATAGATAAGTTTCCTAGATCGATTTAGGATGCAATCCCTTGGTGTATGCTTTTTGCAGACAATATGATTGTAGCATATGAAACTAGACATGGAATTAATGTTTTGTTTGGAGGGTGCTTTAGAATTTAAAGACTTCAAGTTAAGTGGAACTAAAACAAAGCACATGGAGTGTAAGTTTAGTAGAATTAGAAACAAAGATCAATGGGTTGTAATGATATGAATCATAAATAAAATCACAGGAGATGAAGAGAAGAAGTGCATCAAGAGTATTATATGATCGGTAGAATAACTATTAGGTTAAGAATCTTTTATAAGACTACTATAAGACTAACTATACTTGATGGTACTAAACGGTAGGTTATTAAGAAGCAACATTTTCATAAAATGAAAATTGAAATGAAAATGTTAAGATGGATAAGTGGAAATACATAAAAAGAAAGGATACAAAATGAAATAATTTGTTTAAAGATAAGAGTGACTCTTATTGATGAAAAGAAAGGGGCTCTTAAGATGGTTTGGCCATATGCAAAAGGCAAGATTAATGTATCATGCAAAAAAAAAAAGTGAGTTGATTTAGGTTGAGGGAAAGAAAAGAGTTAGAAAGACCTAAAATAACATTGATAGAAGTAGTACAAAATGATATGTTAATTACAAAAGTGACAAAGAATATGATTTTTGATGTGATAGAATGGGAAGAAGAATACACGTGAGAAATCCTTAGTTGATGATTCATAACAAAGCTGAAAGTTTTGGGACGACTAAGACTTTCTTGTCATTTTTGTTTTTCTTATTGATCAAGATCATGATCATCATCTTATATTAACTGAAATTCTGTGCTATGATTAAACAATAAAAATCTAGTAATAAGAATATAACATCGTACTCTCAATTTGAAATTTTTCTCGGCAACCAAACAAAACCCATCATAGGAAAGGTTAAGAAGAATGAGAGTACAAACATGCTGCAAGTGCAATATATATTAATGAAGCTTTACATCAGCAAAGAAAAAACGAGAAAAATAATAATTAAAACTTTGGTACAAAATTTAAAGGTTTCCAGAGCTTACAATAATTACAAGGCTAAAGAACCCAGAAAATCGGCGTCCCTACCAACCTACCAAACAGCCCAGAAACGCTTATCCTCCTCGTCCTCCAAAGGCATCACCGAACCGTTCTTTGCGGCAATTGATCGAACAGGTGCACGGCAAATAGGACAAGCAGCGACCTTTATAAGCCATGAGTCGATGCACCTCATGTGAAACACGTGACCGCAAGCAGAGAGTTTCCTGCACCACTGGGCGTCCCTGAAAGCGTCAAGGCAGACCACGCAATCGTCGAGAACGGCGTCGTTGGATCGGCGAGCGTGTTTTAATCTGAAGCGAGGGAGAGCGTTGAGGTCTCTAGAGGGGAGACCAGAGGAAGAAGGAGAAGAGGCGAGAGCAGAGCGGTTGTGACGGTGGCGGTGGTGAGAAAGGGAGAGATGGAGGAGAAGTAATGCGGCGGAGGCTAAGCCGAGGAAGAGAAAGAAGAGAGAGGTGAGGAGAGCCATGATGATGGCTTTGAGGAATAGGGATAGTACCCTTGGGTTTGGTTTTGGCGGTGGCGATTGGTTTTGCTGGAGTGGAGGCATGGTGATTCGTGGAGAGAGAGAGAGAGAGAGAGAAAGAGGATGTGGATCGTAAAGCAGGTATGTCTGTTGCTGTAAAAAGGTAAAACGTAAAACAGTGGGCTGGGATTGGGTCAGCCATACGCTGCCGACGTTGTTACCTTAAATTTTGTTGACCACTTGTGTTGTGCGGGCGCACATGTCTACTTAGGAATCAGGATATTCTCTCTCTTTTTTTATTTAAAAAAAAAAAAAATCAATTTACCTACCTAAATGGTTTGTGGTTGGTAATGGAAGATGATGTAATTGTGGTGTGTGTATCTACGGAATGTTGATCTAGACCCTCAAAATTATTATGAAAAAAAATAGTCAAACAACACAGTCACAAGTTTCTTGATTTGGGTTGTGTATTTATAATAGAGTAATGCTAAATATACAACTAATTTTACAATCAAACCTTTACAAATTGATGTAGCATCCTAAGTAGAAAGTGACATATCAGCCCTAAAACAAAATATTTACAGGTTAGATAAATAAATTAAAATAAAAAACACAATATAAAAACAAACCTTTGCCTCCTCTGTCACGTTGCCTCCAAGCCGCCGCCTCCTCCAAGTCGTTGCCTTCTACACGCCGTCGCTTGCATCGCCGCCTCCACTCGATCGCTCCTTCATTTGCTCTTCGGGATTGACTTCGTCCAGTCCTCCATCTCCATGCCGTTGCCATTATGCCTCTGTCTCCACACCGTCTAGTCCTCAAGGACTCCGGTGACAGCCATGGAAATTATCAAACAATATTAAAAACAAACTCAGAGCGAGTCAAATAGCTGTGCAAGGCAAAACTTCAAGATCTGAATCTCTCTCTTTGTCTATGTCTCTCTTAATCTCTCTCTCTCTCTCTCTGCACCAATTATTTCCTCTTATAGACCTTAATCCGAGCCTCTCTTCATTCACATTTAGATCTCCCTCGTATAAATCTATAACTTTTTTGTTTGTTTGTTTTTATGTACCAGAATCATACCCATTTCGTTATTTGATTCAAACCCAGTAAGCTTTTGCTTCCCTAACATGTTTCTTTGCATTTGTGTTTCTGGGTTTTGGTTAATTTTTTTTTGGATTTGATTCAATTAAAGTTTTTAGGTGTTTTTGGTTTTTTGTGGTTTTGATGCGAAATGATTTGGATTTAGATTATTTGTTCTTGTTTGAGATATGGGTGATTGATTTTTTGATAAGCTAATGTAGTTTTTGCAATTCAAAATGTAGTCTTTGTCCCAAATCTGTGAATTCCACTTCGACGGTGGACACTAGAAGTTTTCAAGTTCAGGTTGTTTTTGGGGGTGGCGCTGGGTTCAATTGGGTTAATTTTCTTTTTAATGATTTTATAAAAAATTAATGCTGATCGGTTAATTTGGTGTTTTAATTGCTGATGTGGTATATTGTTACATTAATGTCATGTCAGTTTGTAAGTAAATAGTTGTAAAATAAGTTGTGTCTCTAGCATTATTCTTTATAACAAGGGTGATGATTTTTCTTAGGTTATACTTTAGTTTTTTATCAGTTTTCTTTAAAGAAAGAAATAAAGAAGTTTTAATAAAAGAAAATTGTTTTTGGTAGTGCATTGGAAAGACCTGATCATTAGACCTCAGGAAACAATTGGGCCAAAAAAGGAGCAAGACTCCTAGGCTTGACACCGGGGATGAAACCTTCTTCTAATGTTCACTCTTGCACAAAATGGGCCAAATTGCTCAGTGAAGCCATGATTTAGTGATTGGGATGAAGAAGATTTTGTACGAATTGGCTGAGCCTTCTCGATAATGGCTGAAGGCCTGGTCTAATAGATACACTAAACATATTGCACCGAAGGAAGACATTAGGTTCCTAAAATTACTTTTGATATACTTTTTTTTATATCAAGTTATGAGTTATCGAACTTTCCATACTTCAAAATTCATTTACAAAATCTTTCCTATTTTATCAATACTTTTAAGGTTCAAGATCTATAAATGGAAAACATGGATAAGGGAAAAAATGGAAATAAAGATGTAAGAGTTTTAATTTGAAAAAGAAAAAAGAAAAAAAATATTAATTACCATTTTCCTTTCGGAAATGATAAAAGGATCTAACATTCTTTAGTAATAATTAATTCTTCAAAAAAACAAAAAAAAAATTGGAAATCATTTAATTATGGATAACTACGTAACAAACTCCTTATTTTGATATTATCTTTAGATCAAACTTTGGAATTTTAGACGCAAAAATGTTTATGGTATAGTTTTAAAGTTAATACAATTTGAACATTTTATGAATATTTATTTGAGTAATGCTAAGGATACAACTTATTTTACAACCAAACCTTTACAAACTGACATGCTAGGTAAGTTGTATCTAGATTCTATCTAAATATAAAAAATTCTTGTAAATTTTGAATGGAATTTGTATTTTGAAAAACTTGGAAAACAAATTTTCATATATAAAAATTCTTAACAAATAAACATAACATAACAATATACTATTTTTTTAAAGGTTTTATTACATTAAAATATCACTTAGTATTTACATGATTGCTTTTTTATTTTCCAATTTGTCTCATATAATATATAATATCGAACATGTATGTGTGTTAGTTATAAATTTTGTTCCATTTAGACTTAAATCCTAATTCTAGCTACTCTCAGGAACTTGAGGGGTAACTTAACTGGTCTGGCCTTGGGTGTGTTCTCTAATGGTCACTAGTTTGAATCTTCTCATGGCTACTTACCTAAGGCAAAACTTTGCGCCTATTGCGATACATGTGGCTAGTAGGGTGTTACATACGTGTTCCTTTGAGATTGGTTGAGATGCACGCAAACTGATTCAGACACCCAGAGTAAAAAAAAAAAAAAAAAAAACCTACCCTCGGGTGATGTTGTACCACAATTAAAGATTGTGCTACTTATGTAAATTAATGGCTGAATTTTCTTATTTGGTTTATGTAATGATAAATATATATACCTGAGAACAATTTAGGTAGCTCTCAAACTCGACTGTGGGGATACGAAATTTTGGTGGATCTAAAGGAGTGGTTCTCATAGATGAATGATTCATGCATGTTCCAACTAGAGCAAAACATTCATAATCTCGTGTTTAGGATACAATGCCGATTGCATACCTAATCTACAAAGAGTGCTTTGACTTTTTTTCTTTTCCTTATAAGATAATGTACTAAAATTTAAAATGGAAAAAGATCAAACATAATCTGACACGTGGTATATTGTAGTTGGTGTAGTATAAAGTAGAACACATAAAGTGGGATAGAAGATTTTTATTCAGAAATAAATTTTTAGGTATAATTGTGATGACCCTTTTTATTGCATTCCAAGATAAAAATTTGTCATTTTGGCGAGAAATAAGATTTTTATGGTAACTCTATCAATTGAATCTAGAAAAAAGGATAAAATATTTTGGTAAGAAATCGAAGTCAAAGCAAACTAAAATTTATACCAATATTTGAGATCGGGCCTTTCGAGATTAGAGCTACTTATAAGGGGGGAAAGAGTACACCATAATGCATACAATTTGAAGTAAAGAGTATAGCACATTATATTTGTACTCTCCTTTAATTTGTGCTTTTGTTCATACGAAGAAAGAAAGAGGAGGCATGGAGATCATGAGAGCTTTTCTGTTGGTGGGCATCATTGCAAGTCTTATCTCTGCAGCTTCAGCTATAGGCGGAACTGCCACTTTTTACTCAAAATACGTTCGTAAGTGTTTATATAATGTTGAATGATTATTTGAACTTTTTTTTTTTTATTTAATTTTTTTTTTTGAATATCTAAAACCCTTTGAACACCTGAGTATCTAATATATATATATATCATAAAATTGGTCATGATCAGGGGCGGAACTAGGAAGTTTTGATTGGGGGGGCCAAATGCAAGAATTTTTTATTTTGGGGGGCAAGTCCAATTTTTATAAGCTAAATATTTAAAATTATTAATAATAATCTACATTAGTAAGGGGTTTTAAAAAAATTTGCAGGGGCTATAGCCCCCCCACCCTTGGCTATGGTTCCGCCCCTGGTCATGATGGGAAAGAAACATGTAGGATATATATTGGTCAAAATCATATATTATTATTTTTCCACAACAAGTGTATTAACCTCTTTTGAATTTAGGTCACATGGAGCTCCCTCCTCTTTCACTATGTAGCTCTTTTTTTGTTTGTTTTAAATTTTAGTTGTATTTTTGCATTCAAATAGCTAGTGACTTATTTATTTATTTTTTTGATAGCGTCCGCATGCTACGGCAACACAGATAATGGTGTCTGGATTGCAGCAGCTGGTGCAGCCCTATGGAACGGTGGGGCTGTATGCGGGCAAACGTACAATGTGAGGTGCACATGAGCAACAAATGGCGTACCACATCCTTGCAGGGATGGCAGTGTGACGGTGAAGATCGTGGATCAATGTCCAGGATGCCCAGCAGCCCTTGACCTCTCTCAAGAAGCTTTTGCCAAGATAGCTGATCCTGTTGCTGGAGTAATCAAGATTGAATACAACCGGTAAGCCTAATAACAAATTATACTTGCATTTTTCATTGCAACAAATGTACTCAACTTCTAATAAATGCTTGGTTTCAATGTAATTTAAATTACTTGAGTACTCCATTTGTGTTTTTGTTTGCAGGGTTTGAACTTTGAAGTCCTCGTCTCTCAATGACTACAGTCTACAGTACATGCTCAAGCTGTTGGGCAAACTGCAAAGGCAGTTTGCTAAAGCTCAAGAGTTATTGGCAAAAGAAAGCTCATGCTAACAATTGTAATACTATATGACAAAAAAAAAAAAAAAAAACAATTTTAGTAATATTGACTATTTGAATAAATAAATTGTTTTTAAGTGAATTATTTTGCAAGATTAATGGTCCTTCATTTTAAATATTGTCCAGCAATAGTTCCAAATTACTAAGCAATTGGGGAGAAATTATTTAGTCCACCAGGTGAACTACGTCATTTATCCACTATTCCAATAATTAAACGCCATGTGGTGGACTGAATAATTTCTCGCAATTGGGACAGATTGGATTTTCAATGATCAATGAAAGTGATATCAATTACACTTAGTAGCCGCGTCTATCTTTCTAATTCTATACCTAATATTTGGCTTTCCTTCACTTACAACGTTATTCTTTCTGACTCACAACATAAAGGAATACAGATTAGGAAAATATATTTGGTTAAAAATACCACACCTTTAAGTGGTTTCTATCTTGTATATATATAGTAATGGCACTACAAGAAATTTAGCCTTTAGCGACCAAAATTTCAGCGACGACCTAAAAATCGTTGCTAATAAGTAAGCATTAGTGACGACAAATTATTGTCATCGCTAATTTTCAAAACAAATTAACAATAGCGACGACTTTTTAAGTCGTCACTATAGGTCGTCGTTAATACGATAGATGTTAAAATGGAAGATCTATTTGTGACAACTAATTACTTTTTAGCGACAAGATTGGCATTGCAAATTAATTTTTTATATTAACGACGACAATAGTCGTCGTTAATTGTTATTTATTTGTGATGATAATGTGTGTTGTCGCAAAAATGTGGTAAAAATAATAATAACAAATATGATTTTATATTAGCGACGATTATTTTCGTACCTAATATACTTTATTTAGCGATGATTTTGTGTGTCGTCGTTGATATTTGGCCAAAATAATAATAACATATAAAATTTTATCTTAAGTTATTAACCGTTTAGCGACGACATTTTGGATCGTCGCTATAAGTATTTTATAGCAACGATATTGTGTGTCGTCGCTGATACGTGACCAAATAATAATAACATATAGGATTTAATATTAAGTTATTAATCATTTAGTGATGACATTTTGGATCGTCGCTATAAGTACTTTATAGCGACGATATTGTGTGTCGTCGCTAATACATGACCAAAATAATAATAACATATAGGATTTTATATTAAGTTATTAACCGTTTAGCGACGACATTTTGGATCGTCGCTATAAGTATTTTATAGCGACGATATTGTGTGTCGTCGCTGATACATGACTAAATAATAATAATATATAAGATTTAATATTAAGTTATTAATCGTTTAGCGATGACATTTTGGATCGTTGCTATAAGTACTTTATAGCGACGATATTGTGTGTCGTCGCTGATATTTGACCAAAATAATAATAACATATAGGATTTTATATTAAGTTATTAACCGTTTAGCGACGACATTTTGGATCGTCGCTATAAGTACTTTATAACGACGATATTGTGTGTTGTCGCTGATATGTGACCATTTTTAAAATCCTAAATTTTAGTATTTATTTTAATCATAGTTTAAAGCATTATAAAGAGGTTCTTTTTTTAAAAAAAAATAAAAAAAAATTAAAAATGATAAAATCCGTAGTCTTTGTAAAAAAAAAAAAAAAGAACCTGGGCTGGTGTTTGCGTACTAAACCACATACTACGTGTTGAAATGGACCTTAGGCATAAAATATTTGAAGAGACTTGTAGTTGTACTTACTACAAGTGAAACGTTCAGTAGCATAAAATGAAAAGGAATCCAACCTTTTATAAAGAAAACCATTTGCAAAATAGAAAAAAATGAAAACTTTTAATTTAAAAAACTCCTTCAATTTATAATGGCCTAATGGGCCTTCTTTAATTAGTTTACTGAGAACAACATTTCTGTATCAAGCTATTTTTTTTTTTTTACCAAATAATGGGGGCAATTGTAATTTACCAAAAATCACCATTTCAAAAATCCCTAAACTAAAACCCCAACCCCAATCTTATATTTTCTGTATCAAACTTATATTTTTTGCTCCCTCAATCTCAATCTCTCACTTGGTTCTCTCTAGCTCTCTCTCACCCAATTCCCTCTCACACTCTCACACCATCTCATCCAAATTTCCTTGCTCAAATTGCTCTCCAAAATATCTTAGTTCCTTCATAGAAATCACCATTCTCACAGCAAGAACAAGATTGATAATCAATTAAGGTAAGAGCTTATGATTTTAATCAAGGTTTAGAAGTGGGTATGATTGAGATTGTTTAATTGATGAAATTTAGTTAGGGTTTTGATATTGGGGGTTTAATCTTTGAGTTTTGTTAATGGAAGTTGCTAGGTTTTTATGTTTATATGTGGTTTTGCTTATGGATTTGATATTCTTCTTGGTTCATGAGTATATGTGTGACCATGGGTGATTTCTAAGTTTTTGATGAAGAATACCCTCTGTTTCTGTTTTCTGCAGTGAGCAGAAAGTTGTATGAAATTCTGGGATTTTTGTAAAAGGTAATTTGGGAAACGGTTTGTTGAAGATTGATTTATTATATGTCTAGTATAAGTGTTTAAAATCTCATTTGAAAATATGGTTATTTGAATACCTTTTGAGAATTTATAAGAAAATCCTACAAATCTGTCAAATGGACAGTGTCCGTGTTTGTAGTGATTAAATATTCATAGTAATTTATATATGTGGAATCTGGATGCAAAAGATAAATATAATGAAAGCTAACACACAGGGCTTGAGTTTAGAATCAAGAATTATAGTATTTGGATTGATATTGAAAGAGTTATTAATTTTTTTATGAGACACTAAATCTGTCAGGACAGATTTGTGTTTACCATATGACGAGAATTTTAATAAATTCTAGAGATGTTATAATGATCTGAATTTTCTGTGGTAGCTTTTACATATATATGAGGTCATCCCTGTTAAATTTCAAGTTACTTTGATAACTTTAAGTATTCCAAATAAAATTTATAAAATGGCTGATCTGCAGAAATCTGCTTAATGTTAAGTTGAAAATACAGGAACTTTGGGGAATTAATTATTGAATTTGATTAATTGATTTGAGTTGTAATTTGGTGTGAGTATTGTTTGGCATGTATACTACTTGTGTGAATTTTATCATGCTTTGGTTTTGTTATTTGAAACCCAAATGAAAGTATGAAATGTAACCTTTGTTTGTTTTAATGTTTTTTGGTTTAATTTTCTTACTTTGATTATATTGAGTTAAAATTATTCTATAGACATGATTTAATTCCTATATACATATTGGTAATCTTTATATTGGTAACCTTTATATTGGGTTTTGTTTTTTTCTTCAGGAGGAAGAAATGTTTCGTGTCATGACCCACATATCGAGGGAAGATCCATCCCAATGCAACAAATTTCAAGTCTATATATTTCTCATGAGGACATTTAATTAGTTAGTTGATAAGACTATGTTTTAATGTGATTGGGAATAGTGTGGAATTTAAACTTTGTATACAATAAATTGAACTTGAGTATTGTTTTTCTTTTATTCTATGCGTTGATTTAATAGATGTAATGAATTTATGACTATTTGTTTATTGAATTGTTGTATGAATGTGTTTTCAATATTCATGTAAAAAGCATAATGAAAAATAAAAAAATCTAAAAAATGAAAAAAGTAAATAGCGACGACATTGTGTCATCGCTGATATTTACATATTAGCAACGATAATGTGTCGTCGCTGTTATACTACAATCAGCAATGACATATTTGTTCGTCGTAAATAGTGATGTATTAGTGACGATTTATTTATTAATGGTCTTAAGTTATTTGCAACGACGATTGTTACTATTAGCGACGAAAATGTCGTCGCTGATGGTATTATAATAGCAACGACAAAATGTCGTTGCTGAATTTCTACTCGTGACAGAGCAATAGCAATGACGATTAGCAACGACTTTGTCATCGCTAATGATAATTAGCGACAACTTTTAGAGTATCAGCAACGACTTTGTGTCATCGCTAAAGACCAAATTTCTTGTATGGATACAAAGTCAATTTCCTAAACTATAGGGAATTACAATGATGACAGAATAAACACATGCCTAAACTTAAGGGATATACATCAATTATGCAGATTGATTGAGAGGCTTGATATCTAGAGAGACACGCATCAATTCTGTAGATTGAATTATGCAGATTGCTTGATATCTGGTGAGGAAGTCTGACTATCACAACATATAATTTTGTAATTTCCTAAACTATAGAGAATTACAATGATGACAGAATAAACACATGCCTAAACTTTTAGAGTATCAGCGACGACTTTGTGTCGTCGTTAAAGACCAAATTTCTTCTAGTGTGGATACAAAGTCAATTTCCTAAACTATAGGGAATTACAATGATGACAGAATAAACACATGCCTAAACTTAAGGGATATACATCAATTATGCAGATTGATTGAGAGGCTTGATATCTAGAGAGACACGCATCAATTCTGTAGATTGAATTATGCAGATTGCTTGATATCTGGTGAGGAAGTCTGACTATCACAACATATAATTTTGTAATTTCTCCTACTTTTTTCAATTTTTAAATCCTTTAGTAACAAATGAGTCTCTTGCTACTTGACCAGCATTATTAGGTCAAAAAAGATAACAAAACAAGCAATATGCAACAACTTCTATAATAGTATACTCCAACTAACTAGCATGTTCTATAATACTATACTCCGACTAGCTAGTATGTTTGTTGAATCAAGTTGGATTAAATGGACACAATATTTTTTCAATTTTTTTTTGGATGGGGAAGAGTAAATGCACTACTCAGTCAAATATGCAATGGACGTAGTTATTCATTTCAATATATAAGTAAAATTAAAAAATTTCCCTAACCCTATAGTTCCGCCTTTGTATCATAAAAAAAAAAAAAAAAAAAATAGCATCCTCATTCTATTTCGATTGACCCGGAATTTCTGTAATATAAAGTTACTCCCTTAATTTATTTTATTAATGCAAGAGCTAGAAAAGGTCCAGTATGCCACTTTAGAAAATTAAGACAACGTTACAAAAGACAATATGGTTTGGACCTTTGCGCTTCAAGTCAATAGTCCGTCTTTTGAACCAATTAAGGAAACGTGCGAAGACCGGTTGCGATTGGAAAAGAGTTTGGCCAAGCTGAGTTCATGCATTAAGCTTCTCCTATAAAAGGGGCACAAACTCTCTATCTTTCATGCAAAATACATTCAAAACCAGTTTTAGAAGATAGAGAGCAATTAATCTTTCTTGAGTTTTCTACATATAAATCGAGATGGCAATCAAAATCCCCGCTTTAGTTTTCTTGGGGCTTGTTGTAAGCCTTATCTCAGTGGCTTCTGCCATCCCTGGAACCGCCACATACTACACAGTTTATGTTCGTAAGTATCTATAAAACCCTAAATCTACTTTAGTAGGGCTAGATTACTTTGTTAGACCATAGTGTTACCAAAATAAATGATCATATTTCACAAAACATTTTTAGACCATAGTGTATATCAAAATAAATAATTAATATCATAGTGGTAATAATAGGCATGACCATCTAGAAACTTTGAATATATGATACAAACATTTTATTTTATTTATTTTCTGTTGTTCTAGCATCTGCATGCTATGGCTACCAAGATCAAGGTGTTATGATCGGCGCAGCTAGTGATGCCCTATGGGAAAATGGGGCTGCATGTGGTAGAATGTACAAAGTGAGGTGCACAGGCCCTACAAACCAAGGTGTACCAGAACCATGCAGGGGTGAAGTCACCGTGAAGATTGTTGATCGTTGCCCATCTCCCGGTTGCCAATCAACAATTGATCTCTCTCAAGAGGCTTTCTCCATGATTGCTGACCCCGCTGCTGGGAAAATCAACATGGAATACAACCAGTAAGCCTAACACATTCTTTAGTTTTATTTTTTATTTTTTCATTGGTTTTACTTTTACCATTAATTCTAGTCTGTCGGATCAATATTTATCACTGCCCATTACTTTAATTTTGTGTGTGATTTTTTACATTTTATGTTTGTGTCTTTTGTGGTTTACAGGGTTTGATTCTCCACGAAGAGAGTAGACTGTTTCCAAAGCAAGACTAGTAATGATAATATTACCGAATAAGAAGCATCATGGAAAATTGGACATTTTCCATGGATGAGAAATCTGCCTATGAAATAATATTACTTTTATGTAATTATTTCAAATAAGGAAAAATAAAAAATTTACTTTTAAGTTTTCTCTCTCTCTCTCTCTCTCTCTCCCTCCAGCATTGGACTGATTCTGATATTTGGACTTGTCGATCCACAAGGACATTTAGCTAGAAACCATAAAGAAATATATGAATCTTTATAGAAAAGCTGTAGCCTGTAATGACTAATTCTGATTTTTTTTCTTCTCTAAAAAAGAAAAAAAGAAAAAAGCCAGGGTCTTGGACTAATTAACGAGTCAAATTTTGTATACGCCCGAAAAAAGCTTGGCCAATTTGTCCAACTATAGTTTACACAAGGACTCAAATATAGAGTGATATAAATCTTGACAAAACATAGCCCCCCCATTTTCAATTTTATGATTTTTGCCATATAATAGTGATAAAGTCGTCCCGTTATTCAGTACGTAACTCGCTCTACTGGAAGTGTTTTGACCTCATACGGTAATTATCTCCACTAATTGAGGAATCCTACTCCTAGCGAAAAAAAAAAAAATTATGATGGCCAGGATTTTTACGGGAAATCTTTTGTAGAGATAGCTTGATTAATTTCTCAAAGTCATATGTTTGACAAGACATGAATACTATCTTAGACTTTGAACTTGAAGGGAAGTTTCCTGATGACATGCATGACCGTGACATGAATATATTTTTAACTCTTATCTTTATCTTAGGCTTTGAACTTAAAAGGGAATTTTCCTGAAAGCATATATATCCATCCCATGAATACATTTTCAAAAGATTGAAAAACTTACTATTACTAAGAAAAAAAAATTCCCTGCGATTTGCCAATATTGACGTGATTTTCAACCTGTAAATTAAAAAAATTAAAAATTAAAAAAATGCCTCGTCAGAAGTTTATATATATCCGTAGTAAAGAGGATCGAAATGGAGTCTTGTCTAGGAGCATGAAGCATGAAGTGAGAGTATTATAATGATAATAATTAAATAATTAAAATTTACCTTTTCCCACCACTCTAAAATTTTGAAATAAATGATTATTTATCAAGGACTCAAAATGTTACATGTGACAGGTTTTGAATTGACTTCGAATCATAAAAGACCTTAAAAAGATGAGAAATTTAAGGCAAATGCACACTTTGCCTATATATGGTTTACTTGACGAAAAATATCTTTTGTGTTCGCTTCCTCTTATAGGTTGTGGGTTCCACATAGGCATGTGAGCCAAAAGTCCCACATCGATTGAGTGTCTTTTGCTTAGTTTATAAGGCATCTCATAACCTTGCAAGAGACCTTTTATTTGTGGGCGTAACGAAGCTCCAAGTAAAAACAAAACTGTGAGGTTTCGGGCTAAAGCGGATAATATCTTGTTAGGTGGGTGCGGGTCCTGACAATTAGTATTAGAGTTGAGGACAGCTCTCCTTTGAAGGTATAGGTGAGGCATGTGAGTCCAAAGTGCCACAGCGAATATTAAGTGGATGTTCCTTGCTTGATTTATAAGGGGATTACTTACGATTTTGTAAGATGCCTTTTACTTGTGGGCTTAAGCCCTAAGTAAATACAAAACAATGAGGCATTGGGCTAAAGCGAAAAATATTTTGTTAGGTGGGTATGGTTCCTGACATATCATCGGCTTGGAGTCATATAAACTTTATACCATATACTCGAATAGTCGGTGAATGTGTCTTTCATATTGATCATTAATTCTTCACGCCTTAGAGTCTTTTGGAGTAATTTTTAGTGCAGTTTTTTTATTAATTTTTTTTTCTTTCATTTTTTTCATAATTTATGTAGGAGATTAACAAATATATGTATTTTGTCATTTTAGTTAGCTTTTGCTACTAAATTGAAGCAGTAACCACATATTTAAAACATGTAATTAGCTTTCGTATAAAGTATGGAAAAGCTATCTTTGTGCAAGTCAAGTGGACAAAGAAAGGTCTTCAAGGATATCTACAAAGTGATTTTATTCATGAGAATACATTTCATTAAGCTTTGTATGTGGCTACGTCTACGTGCAAACTCGACCACGCATGATCTTCATTATGATAAGGTGGTCCTTTTCTTCGTATGGAACTTTTTTGTGCACGTGGTTTGTTTCGGTTGATTCTTGTCACCGAAGAGCAAGCTCAATCTTTGCAAAAGTCATGAAATGACAGTTTGTTCTTGAACGCCATTTTTAGGCAAAGTTTGGCACGGCTAGTTCGAAACTTTCTAGTCTATGAGATCCAGAGAATTTCAAGATAAGCCCAAATTACCTGCACATCATCCGGTAGGTTCCCCACGTGTCACCTTCTGTATTTATATGTATCGTTACGTGATGAGATAGCATAAGCTTGATATATACAACATTTGAACATTATAACAAATCCACAATTAGAAAATGTTGACTTAGAATTGTGCAAGTCAAGTTTAGTTGGAAAACTTGTGCAAAAGCTTTGCTTGTAGGGGTGACGGGCAGAAAAATTCCAAAGAACAAGCCCGGAATCACGAAAGCATAGAAACTTTGAATCCTGTGCATGTAGGCACGTTCTTGCATATGTAACTCCTCAAAACAGAAACTATTTTGGTTAACAACTTGTGGATTCAAATAAAAGTGATGTTGGTTTAATTACAACTTACCAACATAACAGGTCGTGTAAAAGATTATGGAAAAACGTTGTGTTCCTACTATTGTGAGCAACTAGACCAGAGATTCACATTTCATTCAAGAATTAATTCGTCCCTCTGCTAGCCTTTTCTAGATTTAAAATGGTTTCAAGGAGGGGTAATTCTATATATAGTACATATTTCTTATTTCTCTTTTGTATATATTCATATTTATTTAATCTTAGAGTTGGTATAATATATTAACCATGTAACTAATTTCACAAATTAAAATCAACGGTTAAGATTATATGCATACAAAATCCTTCAAACAGATAACCCCCCTTACACTCATAGTCTCATATAGATATACTATTACTAAGAGTATGGCCTCTCTTTATTCCATTGAAACATGTATTACATTCATGTGTAGTTACAACTTTTAACATCAAGTTGGCTTCATGTTAGCCAATTGAAACATTTGAGTTCAATGGCATGCTTGAAACAATTAAGATTACAAGACATTTCCATCATGAGCTGCTTATTAAAATATTAACATAACTTGCCATTCTTGAAACAAAGAAGTTTCCATCACGAGCTGCTTATTTCAAAATTAACATAAGTCGTTACGAGGCCATAGTCTAGGAGAACTTCAAACCCTGCAAATTACAATGTACAAAAGCAACCATGAATTATGTTCTTCTCATAATATGTTCAGCTTAAGCAGTACTAATATTAAATTGGGAATTTGGGCTTACTGAGTATATTCAATTTTGATTTTTCCGGCATCAGGATTAGCTATTATGGAGAAAGCCTCTTTAGAGAGATCAATGGTTCCTTGACATCCTGGTGGACAGTAATCGACGATTTTAACCACAACGCTGGTACCCTTGCAAGGTTGTGGCACACCCTGATTGGTGCCCCCTATGCATTTCACTCTATACATTCTTCCGCATGCTGCCCTATTGGCCCATATAGCATCACTTGCTGCAGCTATCATGACACCATTGTCTTGATATCCATAGCAGGAAGAGGCTGCCAATAGATAATTAATATTAGAATCAAAGGTTAGGATTTTTATTAATTTATAGGACTTCTTCAGAATCACCTATAAGGACCAAACTGGGAATTTATCTTGAAGGAGGCAAAAGACGAAAAGAAAAAATTGGAGAGAGAGCGAGAAGTTCCTTTTATGCATGGTTGCTCAAATCAGAGAAAGTGAAACTTTTAGAATTGGGTTTTATTGTCAACGACTTTGACGAAGTTCACATCTACGAACAAATCGAGACCACATTAGGGTTGGGTGTAGGGTTTTTTAAAGGAGGTTGCTTAAAGGTTTTGTTGAGAGAGACAAATTAATGAATTATAATTGAGGTGTTTATTTATTTTTATATCTATTAGCTTTTTTATGTGCCACATGTCTATCTGAGAGAATGAGAGGATCGTCAATTGAAGGGGAGCCCAACCTGTAATGGGAAGTCATGTCCAAATCCGATATGAAAACTTGAAACTTAATTCAAGAAGAAAAGTATAAAATTTATAATTGATTGAAATGAAATTACGAGAATATAAAAAGGTAAGTGCTTAAGGATACATACTCATAATATTTTCTTCATTAACATAATGAAAGTATATTGTTTGGGAAAGCAAATAGCAAAAGATATAGTAAAAAATTAATCATGTCATTACATTTTGTTGATTTAAGACTCTTGACAAAATCATTTAATCTATAACATATCATGTATCTATCAATTAACAAAATCGCTGCATATAAAAATAAAATGATGTTAAGAATTAATACTTCAAATTTTACTATATAATATTAACACAATGATGTATCACTACTCATAAAAAAAAAAAAAAGAAATTAAAATATTTATTTATTATATTATTAAAATAGTACTAATTACATTAAATTCCAATAAGGTTTTTGTAATAATTATAACATATTTCATAAAAATACTCACGAACGTAAGGAGGTGTATAAAAAGTGGCAGTCCCCTGCGCAGCATTTGCAACTGAGGCGAGACATATGGCCATGGTCACCACGATCAAAACACGAATAGACACTCCCATTTTTTCTTAGACTAACTTTGTACTGATATTGCAACACTTCTACTTTGTGATGCAAAGAAGTATATTTGCCTCCATTTTATAGAGCGACCATAGCAAACTATACCTTCCAGTACCAGTCTTTTTCTAGACTAGAGTGGCACAAATTTTCGTTATTACTTATTATTTTGAGGCGCAATAACTATTAGCGTATACATTAGGTCATATCTAATCTAACTCTCTCATAGTCTCATTGCGAATCATCTATAGACTATAGTTGTCCTTAATTTCTTTGTTAACTTCATATAATTTTTTAGGGGAAATGAGAGGGATACAATTTGAGGATTAAAAAAAAAAAAAAAAAACGAATTTGAGGATTGAATGTCACTAAACTATATGAAAATCAGGGATAGCATATGAGAAATGTTAAAGATACTACCAAATTGACAGATTTTTTTTTTCTTCCTGTTTTTTAATGCTTGATTTATTTTTGTTTAATTGTTATTGCAAAAGCGGGAGAATTATTATAGCTCACTAGAACATTTCTAAGCACAATCAAAGCAATGTAATTTATCCGTCTAATTAATGATTCATTTTACTTGTACAAACTCATATTTGCCTTTCTTCTACGTCCTCAATTTATATAGGAACCATAGTGCGCAGTACCTTCAAGTTTCAATTCATTAATGTACGTCACTTTCTAGACTACAAGTGATTTAATGATTTAAATCCTCGTTATCACTTTATTGGCATCGTAATTCACACGGTACATACCACCTCTCTGGTCTTTAATCTTGTGTTTGGATTGAGTAATTAACATTTGCACAAAAATTCTAAAATGTAACATTATTAAATTATATCAAAATTTCATTTATCTAAACCTACAAAAATTCCATAGAATAAGGCTACATTAGGCCCACCGTTCCAAAAAGAGACAAAAATTCATCACGGTGGTGGTCGCGCATGACAGAGGAGAATAGTATTGGAGCCATATAGGATCCTACGACCATATTAATTGTGTGAATATTTTATATACATTTTAGATCTCTGTAATAATCCTTTTCTGAGTATGCATGTGTCTCTCGATCGCAAGGTAACTTTGTTCCCTTTTTTCTAGATTACTTCAAGAAGCTACTTGCATCGATCAAGGCCAAGTGATAACTTGCGGTGGCTATCATTCAATTTAATTTCAAGGGGGAATTTTAAAGTGATTGAAGGGAAAAGCACCACCAGGTTTTAGTGTGCTTATGGACCAACTTATATTAGCATAAATGAGAGAAAGATGATAGGCTTAGAAATTTGGAAAATTCTTTTTGTTAAGGTAAAATTTGTAAACTTGATATATATTTTGTTTACCTCCAAATCAGTTTGAAGAAATTTTCATTCAAACTATTACATAACGACATAAACTGTTAGAATATAAGCCCAATGGATTTTAGGCCCAATACATTGACTTGTATAGCACTCTTATTACTTGTGCATTACTCTCACCTCTACCTATATAAAGGCTTTCTCTTGTACTATATTATTCATATAATACAAATACAGACTTTCAGTCTTTAACATGGTATCAGAGCTAAGGCTCTAATATTGTACAGTTCTAGTCCTTCCAGGCGTTATTCCGCTGCCTCAGCTGTCTCCGGCACTGTCCAGCCGCCACTGTCAGAAATCTGGTTGCCTGCGCTGCCAAGAAGCTGATTCATCACCGAATAGACTTGCTGCCACCCATCGTTCTCCCGATACCGGACTCCGATCACGACACCTCTGCAGCCGTTGGAAAGATCTCGAGAAGCTTGACCCAACCGCGCAAGAATCAACCCCATCGGAGTCTGGACGCGCCCCCACGCGCCACCCAAAGTTCCAGCGCAGTCACCCTCGGTTCTCCCGCTACAGGACTCTGATCACGACACCTCTGCCGCTGTTAGAAAGATCTCGAGAAGCACGACCCAACCGCGCAAGAATCAACCTTATCGGAGGCCAGACACGCTGCCCAAAGATCCAGCCGCCGTCAAGGTTTTTCTGCCACGCGCCCACGCGCTTGTCTCTTGTCCAGTCAGCCCTAGCGCACGTCAGCCCTAATGCCACGTCAGCATGACTGTTGACTTTGACCAGAGTTGATTTTGACCGACTTTGACTAGCGTTGACCATTGACTTTGACTAGAGTTGACTTTTTTGTTGACCAACGTTGACTTTGACCGTTGACTTCGGGTGTTGACCAGGCGTTGACTTTTGACCAGCAACGTTGACTTTTTTCCAGAGTTGACTTTTTGCAACCCAGGTGCTTCCTATCCAGTTTTTCGCGCTGATTTCATTTTTGTGGTCTATTTTTGCAGTTGAGGTTTCGTTATGGCTCAAAGTGAAATTTCTAAGCCAATTCATAGGTGATCAAATCAGAAGAATTCTCATCTTATTTGTGCCTTTTGCAAACATCGCGGTCACACTATTGATCGATGTAACATGTGTGCCGGCATTCTTCAGCGCTCCGCAGCCTTGACTGCCTCTGAGTTTGTACCATCATCCGATATTGCATCTTTTGATCATGTCTCATTGACTTCACCTACTTACAGCATAGCAGATCTGCAAGCCCTCTTCAGCTAGGTTCAAGCTTTGTCTTCCAGTGCATCAAATCTTACTCTTTTTGTGACACCAGGTATCTCTTTTGAATGGTTCTTAGATTCTGCCTGCTGCAATCACATGACAGACAATCATCACCTTACAAGTGCCCACACTCCTCCTGTCTTACCTACTATTACCACTGCTGATGGCTCCGCCATGATTGTTAATCATGTCGGCTCCATCTCTACCCCCAACTTATTTGTTTCTGATGTTTTTTGTGTTCCTAAACTGCATCTTAATCTTTTATCTGTTGGCCAACTAACCGAACTTGGTTTAAACCTGTTCTTTTCTTCTCATGGTTGTCTTGTTCAGGATTCTCGGACGGGGCAGATCGTTGGGACCGCGCGTAAGGTTGGATGGTTGTTTGAGCTTACTTCCCTTCACTTTCCGTCTTCATCAGTCTCCGCCCCTGTTATTGCTGCTTCTGCCTCCATCGAGTTGTGGCACTCTCGTGTAGGTCATGTTTCTCTTCCTCGTATTCAAATCTTAGTATCTAGGGGTCTATTAGGTTCAGTTTCTTCCAGTCCATTTGATTGTATGCCATGTCAGCTCGGCAAACAACCTGCCTTACCTTTTAATAATAGTGAGTCTATTGCTTCTGCAACTTTTGATCTTATTCATTCAGATATATGGGGGCCCTCTCCTGTTCCCACAGTGGGGGGGTCAAGATACTTTGTTATTTTTGTCGATAATTTTTCTCGTTAAACTTGGATTTGTTTAATGAAAAATCGTTCTGAAGTTCTCACAATATATCGTGATTTTGCTAAAATGGTTCAGACTCAGTATTCTAAAGCTATTAAGGTATTTCGTTCTGACAATGCACGAGAATATAGACAAACTGATTTTTCTACTATTCTTAAACACTATGGAACTATTTTTCATACCTCTTGTCCTGGCACCTCACAACAAAATGGACGAGCTGAACGTAAACTCCGTCACATCCTAGATACTGTTAGGGCTCTCACCAATGCAGCCTCCACTCCTGCCTCATTCTGGGGTGAAGCTGCTCTCATTGCAGTGTACACCATCAACTGATGTCCTTCACCTATCGTTCAAAACACAACACCATATGAACGGTTGTTTGGCACAGCTCCAAACTACAGTCTACTCAAGGTTATTGGTTGTGTCTGTTTTGTTCTTCTTCAACCACATGAGCGCACTAAACTCCAACCCCGTTCCCAGCTATGTTGTTTTTTTGGCTATGGTCTTGAAGAAAAGGGGTACCGGTGTTATGATGCAGTTGCCAAGCGTCTTCGAGTCTCTTAGCATGTGGTATTCTGGGAACACAAGATGTTCTATTCTTTACCTTTATTTTCTGCGGGTAATTTTGATTCTCAGGCTGATCCTCTACCAAATCTCTTCCCTGAGATTCCTTCCCCTTCTGCTGAGTTAGTTAATCCCATCTCCGACGAGTCTCCCCCTGCTGATCCCTCCTCTGATGAGTCTCCTACAGCTGATCCTACCTTTGACGAATCTCCTCTCTCTACCCCTGCTGCGAATCCTGTCAACACTACTGCTCCTGAGCACCGTCGCTCTCATCGGGTAAGTACTCTTCCCTCTCATCGGGTAAGTACTCTTCCCTCTCATCTTCGTGACTTTCACTACTTTTCTGCCTTTGCCACCTTACATGAACCTCACACCTTTCGTGAGGCCTCCTCTGACCCTTTATGGTAGCAAGCTATGAAAGAAGAATTGGATGCATTGTTAAAGACAGGTACTTGGGATCTGGTTGATTTGCTAGCTGGTAAATTTGCTATTGGTTGCAAGTGGGTGTACAAGATCAAGACTCGATCAGATGGTACTGTTGATCGCTACAAGGCTTGTCTCGTTGCCAAGGGATTCACTCAAGAGTATGGCATTGACTATGAGGAGACATTTCCCCCTGTGGCTCGCCTCTCCTCTGTTCGTACACTTATCGTAGTTTCTACTTCCCGACATTGGCCACTTTTTCAGATGGATATGAAGAATGCCTTTCTTAATGGAGAACTAACTGAGGAAGTCTACATGCAGCTCCCTCCTGGTTTCTCCCAACCTCCAGGCTTTTCTTCCAAAGTGTGTCGCTTACGTCGGGCACTATATGGTCTTAAGCAAGCTCCACGAGCTTGGTTTGCCAAGTTCAGCTCCACCATTTCTCAGCATGGTTTTTCAGCTAGTTCATATGATTTGGCTCTATTCTTCCGATGCTCAGATCATGGTATTACCCTTCTCTTATTGTATGTAGATGACATGATTATTACTGGTGATAATGTGCAGGGCATCCAGGATCGTAAGCGCTTCCTTGGTCAACATTTTGAGATGAAGGATCTGGGTCCCCTCAGTTATTTTCTTGGTCTTGAAATCTCTTCATCCTCCGATGGTTACTATCTCACTCAAGCCAAGTACACATCTGATCTTATCTTTCGAGCTGGAATCATGGACAGCAAGATAGTTGACACACCCATCGAATACAACAATTGCCTGAATACTCATGATGGAGAACCACTTCCTGATGCTACCTTCTACAGACAACTAGTTGGGAGTCTTGTTTACCTCACTGTCACTCGATCGGACATCTCCTATGCCGTTCACATTGTTAGCCAGTTCATGACTGCACCGCGGTCTCTCCATTATGTTGCTGTACTCTGGATTCTTTGGTATTTGAAAGGCACCTTGTTTCATGGACTTCACTTCTCATCTCAATCGTCGCTCACTCTTCAGGCTTATTTTGATGCCGACTGGGCATGGGACCCTACTGACCGTCTTTCCACTACAGGGTATTGTTTTCTTCTTGGTGACTTCGTCATCTCTTGGCGCAGCAAGAAACAATCTGTTGTTGCTCGTTCTAGTACTGAGGTAGAATATCAAGCACTTGTTGACACCACTGCTGAGCTCCTTTGGTTACGTTGGCTTCTCTAGGACTTAGGCATTGATTGTTCTACTGCAGTTCCGATCTATTGTGACAATCGAAGTGCCATCCAAATTGCCCACAATGACGTCTTCCATGAGCGTACCAAGCATATTAAGATCGACTGTCACTTTGTTCGTCATCACTTACTACAGGGTACTTTGTAACTCAGTTCAGTGTCTTCTCAAGACCAGTTAGTTGACATATTCACCAAACCTATGCCTCCAGGCCATTTCTGTGATCTTATTTCCAAACTCAAGTTGGTGTCTCTTCACCCAGCATGAGTTTGAGGGGGGATGTTAGAATATAAGCCCAATGGGTCTTAGGCCCAATACACTGTCTTGTATAGCACTCTTATTACTTGTGCATTACTCTCACCTCTGCTTATATAAAGGCTCTCTCTTGTACTATATTATTCATATAATACAAACACAGACTTTCAGTTTTTAACATAAACGATTACCCACATCCACATGTACTTTTAGTCATATGACTTATTTAATGTGTCATGTGACTTTGTTTAAATATACATGTAAATGACTTTATAAATCGCCAGATAATGGGTTGGAGGAAATTCTTCCAAACTGGTTTGGAGATAAACTCTGTCATGATTTTTCCTCTACAAATTTTGTCGAAAAGTTTTGTGAAATATTTGAGTTTTCGCAAATTTTGATTAAAAGTACAGCAACCAAATACATTATAAATGTGGAAAATTGTCAAATGGCGCAATCTTTCCTTGCTTAGCTAACACGACATCATTCTTATTAGTGTGCTCATGGACCCATAATAGCATAAATGAGAGAAAGATGCCATAAAAGGTATAGGAATGGGTGGGTTCCAGTTAGCTTAATGAACTTGAGTTCGAATCCCACTTACACCAAAAACCAAGTGGCATCTTAGCGTGATGGTAAAGAGCAATCATCATGGAGCAGACGTCATAAATTCAATTTTTATTAATATCTAATTATCTATCCCAAAAAAAAAAGGCATAGAAATGGAAAATTTTTTTATCTATTTAGGTGAAATTTTTAGACAAGAGTTTTCCTCTAAATTTTGTTTAAAAGTTTCATGGAAAAATTTGAGTTTTCTATTCTAATTTTCAAAACTCCAAATTATAAACAACATAATTAAAAAATCACTGACTTAACCTCAAATTTTGACTAAAAATACCGCAGCCAAATATAAATGTGGAAAATTGTGTCCTTGCCTAGCTAACACGACATCATTCTTATTACCCATGGATTGAACCATAAAATTTTTTTTACCTTCTTTCCTCACGTTTAATTCATTTCTTTATGAGTTGCTTTTGTAAAAGGAGAAGAATTATTATGGCTCACTTCAACATTTCTAGGCACAGTCATGACTCATGGGCTAAGCCAATGTAATTATATGCCTAATTAATTATTCTTTTACTTGTAGATTAATGACTCATATTTGCTATTCTTCTATTATTTATGAAGAGAACCATGGTTCAAATTTCATTCCCCTCAACAATTGGATTATAATATATATATATATATATATATATATATATATATATATATATATATATATATGTTTGCCTTTCTTCTATCTCCAATTTATAGAGGAACGATTGCAAACTTATGTGCTTTTTTTTTTTTTTCCCTGAAGTTTTTATTTTTGAGTAAATTATACTAACTAGTCCTAAACCTTCATGTTATTGTGCTAGAACTCAGAAACTTTGTCTAGGCCAATTTGACACAATAATTTGTGCTGCTACCAAATAAGCTCTTGTTATTAGTGTTTTTACACATTTGAATGTTCACGGACAAGAAGAGGTACTCTTGTTATTAGTGTTCTACACATTCATGTTCCAATAATATATCAATGTCAGTAAGATGTGTGAAACTCTTTTCTTCCCCATTGGTGCTCTTTCTTCAAGCTTTGGTCCAGTTCTTCTCGTTAAGAAAAAGTAGCTTCATTCCATATTCTTTTAGAGCATATATCATTAGTATGCTCATTTGTACTGGCCATTGACCAAACTAAGTCTTCCATAGTAGACAAAATTTCTGAATGTTGAATCCAAAAAATCCTTATTTATTACAAAAACTTAGACTAGAAATCTTGGCAAATTAGGAACTGGAGTTGAGGAAGGAGAAAACATTTGCAAGTGAATATCCCACTGGGCGAAGACTTATCAGGACTAGGAGGGAAATGAAACAACTTATGTCAAGTTTGGGAATTTTTGGTCATTTGTTTTATGTAAGAAATCTGTTTATTCTCTAACAATGATGTTTGATTTCAAATAGAAAACTAGAGAACTAATGACGACATTGGAATAGTTTCTTTAAAATTTTACCACACAAGCTTGAGCCATGAGAAAGATTTGGTGAAAGTTGTTTAAACGAGCTTGGCACTTTTTATTCATGAATGGCCATACCTTAGGCCTGTTTCGTCAACGTGTTGAATGATAGAGTTAGACCCATGGCACAAGAGGCTGTGTCTTTTCCATTTATGATTTGGGCCTTAAAGTCCATAATTTCCATGGATCCCTGCCATGAATTGGGTCTATTATACTGGGCCAGATTTACCCAATTACCCGTTATATTTGATACTTAAAGTGTAAGGACTCTCGTAATGGGTCCGGATTGGGTCCAGGGCACTGGACTTATTGCGATGCGGATACGTGATCAAAATTAGACACGTGTCGCAATCATAGCGGGTCCAATGCACTGGAACACTGGACCCAATCCAAGTCCCTCCTAATGATCCAATGAACATGTATTAAATACATCTCAACTTTTTGCAAGTTTGCTTATTTCAATATTATCAACACTAGACCCAATCCAAGTCTCTCGTAAGTCGTAATGATCCAATGAACATGTATTAAATACATCTCAACTTTTTGCAAGTTTGCTTATTTTAATATTATCATTACATGCCATGCTTGAAACATTGAAGTTTACATCATGAGTAGCATATTTTAACTATTACTGCGACCATAGTCTTGGAGAGCTTCAAACCCTGCAAATAACAAATTCAAAAGCAACCATGAATTACAATCTTTCTATATTTTATAAACCTTAAGTAGTAACAAACATTAAATTGGACATTTGGGCTCACTTAGTATACTCAATTTTGATTTTTCCGGCATCAGGATCAGCTATTTTGGAGAAAGCCTCTTTAGAGAGATCAATGGTTCCTCTACATGCTGGTGATGGACAATAATCGACGATTTTAACCACGACGTTGGTACCCTTGCAAGGTTGTGGCACACCCAAGTTTGTAGCACCTGTGCATTTGACTCTATACTTTCTCCCACATGCTGCCCTATTATCCCATATAGCATCACTTGCTGCAGCAATCATCACACCATCGTTTTGATATCCATTGCACGACGAGGCTGTCAATGGATAATAAACATTAAAACAAATAAAGGTTAGATTTTATTTATTTAAATTTTATAAACACATACTCTTTGTAAATTCTATAAACACAAATTAAGGTTAGATTTTATTGATTGCCCTATTTTAAATAAAAAGAAAGAAAGATAGTTTGTTACTTCTTAATGGAATTTTTGTTATCATGATATAATGAATTTATCATATTAACCTGATTTGGATGTTTTTAAAAGGGAGGGGTTTGTAGGGGTATGTTACTTGCCCAAAGGCCACACCTTTTTTATTCTCTACAATTGGTGGAATTTGGATGGAAATAGGTTCCACTTATATTATAATTTTTTAAATTATTAATTTTGCTCTTATAATGCTAATTTATATCTATTTCATTACATTGAACAAATATTGTGTATTATTGTCAATATATAATTTTATATGATATCTTATTATTTCATTTCCTTCCGATTTTAATTTTTAAAACATCTAAATAAAGGGAAAAATATCTATTTCCATCAACATACTTAATTTTTAAAAAATCAAAATAAAGGGAAGAATAATCATTCCCCTCCCCCTTTGTACTCTCTACTCTCCTCTTCCTCTAAACTTCCTATGTTGGTCAAGCAAAGCCTTAAGTTAATAAAGAACGTCTTAAATGGTTTATTCATTATGTCTTAACTTCAAGTCCTTAAATTAAGAATTACACATATAAGTGTTGTAAATCTCCTCCCTCAAATCCCATTTTAAAAAAGTATGGAGACATTACAGTTTTTATTTATATAGGTAACAATCCTACAATAGTAACAAGATAATAATTAATGAATTGTAATGGAAGCCCTATATATGGATATTGATGTTAGAGTTGGTTTGGCCTAAGTGGAGCTTGTACCCAAAGAGGTGCTCTCATAATGGAGAGTAGTAGTGATACTATTTCTAGGCTGAAAGATAGGTTAAAGCATATGCATGGTTGGTAAGAGTTTGTGAGTATGGTTGTAATAATTTGAGT
>OU015766.1:33843837-33869998 GCA_907173295.1 Fagus sylvatica
TTTGCTACGGTATGGAAGACTTGGAAGTGTTTATCAATTGAGTTGAAAGTTTCATGCTACTCAATTAAGGTAAAATCCAAAGAAATATCTGCACAATTCTATGTAATTGATATAGGATATGCTTTATTGTTGCAAAGTAATATTATGAGTTTTGGGGGTGGAGAGATTAACTTGGACATTTCATCAAACACTTTGGGGATGATTGCGCTGTATGAACCAAACCTTTTCCCACAAACCCACACACCGAACACCTCCTTTGGCTTGCAAATATTTGTTCAATATTTCAAAATCTGAGTTCCAGGAGCCGTAGTTGCTCTTTTGAGTGTGAGAATCTCATTGAGATTGTCTGAATTGGTTTTTTTTTTTTTTAAAAAAAAAAAAATGGAAAACTCACCAGAATCTGGTGGAACCAATTCCCTTTGGCTGGGGGTAGTGCGCCAATGCTTGCTTGTACATCTAAGATTGTTTGAATTGGCAAAGAAAAAATAAAAAAAGAATAACTCCACAAATCTTTAGAATCTAGTGGAACCAACGTCTTTTGGCTTGGGGCAGTGCGCCAATGCTTTCTTGTACATGTTTCATAATTTGTGATGCATCATATATGGATGCCTGATGGAGAAACGCGGAGTTAGAGAGCTTCGAGAGACATAAGAAGTATTATCGGGTTTAAAGTGATAGAAAAAATTATATAAAAAATATTTAGATGACTTAAAAAATTGTGAGACTTCAGAAGCTGATGTGTTAAAATATTAGAAAGTTAATAAAAAGTTAATAAAGTTTTGGTTTTACATTATAGTATAGATAGATCTTGACAAAACATAACCCTCCGCTCCTTTTCAATTTTACGATTTTTGCCATATTATAGTGATAAAGTCGTCCCGTTATTCAGTACGTAACTTGCTCTACCGCAAGTGTTTTGACCTCATACGGTAATTATCTCCACTAATTGAGGAATCCTACTCCTAGCGAAAATAAAAAAAATTATGAGGGCCAAGATTTTTACGGGAAATCTTTTGTAGAGATAGCTTGATTAATTTCTCAAAGTCATATTTTTGACAAGACATGAATAGAGCACTATCTTAGACTTTGAACTTGAAGGGAAGTTTCCTGATGACATGCATGACCGTGACATGAATATATTTTTAACTCTTATCTTTATCTTAGGCTTTGAACTTAAAAGGGAATTTTCCTGAAAGCATATATATCCATCCCATGAATACATTTTCAACTGATTCAAAAGCTTACTATTACTAAGAAAAAAAAATTCCCTGCGATTTGCCAATATTGACGTGATTTTCAACCTGTAAATTAAAAAAATTAAAAATTAAAAAAATGCCTCGTCAGAAGTTTATATATATCCGTAGTAAAGAGGATCGAAATGGAGTCTTGTCTAGGAGCATGAAGCATGAAGTGAGAGTATTATAATGATAATAATTAAATAATTAAAATTTACCTTTTCCCACCACTCTAAAATTTTGAAATAAATGATTATTTATCAAGGACTCAAAATGTTACATGTGACAGGTTTTGAATTGACTTCGAATCATAAAAGACCTTAAAAAGATGAGAAATTTTAAGGGCAAATGCACACTTTGTCCTATATATGGTTTACTTGACGAGAAAATATCTTTTGTGTTCGCTTCCTCTTATAGGTTGTGGGCTTCCACATAGGCATGTGAGCCAAAAGTCCCACATCGATTGAGTGTCTTTTGCTTAGTTTATAAGGCATCTCATAACCTTGCAAGAGACCTTTTATTTGTGGGCGTAACGAAGCTCCAAGTAAAAACAAAACTGTGAGGTTTCAGGGCTAAAGCGGATAATATCTTGTTAGGTGGGTGCAGGGTTCCTGACAATTAGTATTAGAGCTTGAGGACAGCTCTCCTTTGAAGGTATAGGTGAGGCATGTGAGTCCAAAGTCTCACATCGAATATTAACTGGATGTTCCTTGCTTGATTTATAAGGGGATTACTTACGATTTTGTAAGATGCCTTTTACTTGTGGGCTTAAGCCCTAAGTAAATACAAAACAATGAGGCATTGGGCTAAAGCGAAAAATATTTTGTTAGGTGGGTATGGTTCCTGACATATCATCGGCTTGGAGTCATATAAACTTTATACCATATACTCGAATAGTCGGTGAATGTGTCTTTCATATTGATCATTAATTCTTCACGCCTTAGAGTCTTTTGGAGTAATTTTTAGTGCAGTTTTTTTATTAATTTTTTTTTCTTTCATTTTTTTCATAATTTATGTAGGAGATTAACAAATATAAGTATTTTGTCATTTTAGTTAGCTTTTGCTACTAAATTGAAGCAGTAACCACATATTTAAAACATGTAATTAGCTTTCGTATGAAGTATGGAAAAGCTATCTTTGTGCAAGTCAAGTGGACAAAGAAAGGTCTTCAAGGAAGTCTACGAAGTGATTTTATTCATGAGAATACATTTCATTAAGCTTTGTATGTGGCTACGTCTACGTGCAAACTCGACCACGCATGATCTTCATTATGATAAGGTGGTCCTTTTCTTCATATGGAACTTTTTTGTGCACGTGGTTTGTTTCGGTTGATTCTTGTCACCGAAGAGCAAGCTCAATCTTTGCAAAAGTCATGAAATGACAGTTTGTTCTTGAACGCCATTTTTAGGCAAAGTTTGGCACGGCAAGTTTGAAACTTTCTAGTCTATGAGATCCAGAGAATTTCAAGATAAGCCCAAATTACCTGCACATCATCCGGTAGGTTCCCCACGTGTCACCTTCTGTATTTATATGTATCGTTACGTGATGAGATAGCATAAGCTTGATATATACAACATTTGAACATTATAACAAATCCACAATTAGAAAATGTTGACTTAGAATTGTGCAAGTCAAGTTTAGTTGGAAAACTTGTGCAAAAGCTTTGCTTGTAGGGGTGACGGGCAGAAAAATTCCAAAGAACAAGCCCGGAATCACGAAAGCATAGAAACTTTGAATCCTGTGCATGTAGGCACGTTCTTGCATATGTAACTCCTCAAAACAGAAACTATTTTGGTTAACAACTTGTGGATTCAAATAAAAGTGATGTTGGTTTAATTACAACTTACCAACATAACAGGTCGTGTAAAAGATTATGGAAAAACGTTGTGTTCCTACTATTGTGAGCAACTAGACCAGAGATTCACATTTCATTCAAGAATTAATTCGTCCCTCTGCTAGCCTTTTCTAGATTTAAAATGGTTTCAAGGAGGGGTAATTCTATATATAGTACATATTTCTTATTTCTCTTTTGTATATTTCATATTTATTTAATCTTAGAGTTGGTATAATATATTAACCATGTAACTAATTTCACAAATTAAAATCAACGGTTAAGATTATATGCATACAAAATCCTTCAAACAGATAACCCCCCTTACACTCATAGTCTCATATAGATATACTATTACTAAGAGTATGGCCTCTCTTTATTCCATTGAAACATGTATTACATTCATGTGTAGTTACAACTTTTAACATCAAGTTGGCTTCATGTTAGCCAATTGAAACATTTGAGTTCAATGGCATGCTTGAAACAATTAAGATTACAAGACATTTCCATCATGAGCTGCTTATTAAAATATTAACATAACTTGCCATTCTTGAAACAAAGAAGTTTCCATCACGAGCTGCTTATTTCAAAATTAACATAAGTCGTTACGAGGCCATAGTCTAGGAGAACTTCAAACCCTGCAAATTACAATGTACAAAAGCAACCATGAATTATGTTCTTCTCATAATATGTTCAGCTTAAGCAGTACTAATATTAAATTGGGAATTTGGGCTTACTGAGTATATTCAATTTTGATTTTTCCGGCATCAGGATTAGCTATTATGGAGAAAGCCTCTTTAGAGAGATCAATGGTTCCTTGACATCCTGGTGGACAGTAATCGACGATTTTAACCACAACGCTGGTACCCTTGCAAGGTTGTGGCACACCCTGATTGGTGCCCCCTATGCATTTCACTCTATACATTCTTCCGCATGCTGCCCTATTGGCCCATATAGCATCACTTGCTGCAGCTATCATGACACCATTGTCTTGATATCCATAGCAGGAAGAGGCTGCCAATAGATAATTAATATTAGAATCAAAGGTTAGGATTTTTATTAATTTATAGGACTTCTTCAGAATCACCTATAAGGACCAAACTGGGAATTTATCTTGAAGGAGGCAAAAGACGAAAAGAAAAAATTGGAGAGAGAGCGAGAAGTTCCTTTTATGCATGGTTGCTCAAATCAGAGAAAGTGAAACTTTTAGAATTGGGTTTTATTGTCAACGACTTTGACGAAGTTCACATCTACGAACAAATCGAGACCACATTAGGGTTGGGTGTAGGGTTTTTTAAAGGAGGTTGCTTAAAGGTTTTGTTGAGAGAGACAAATTAATGAATTATAATTGAGGTGTTTATTTATTTTTATATCTATTAGCTTTTTTATGTGCCACATGTCTATCTGAGAGAATGAGAGGATCGTCAATTGAAGGGGAGCCCAACCTGTAATGGGAAGTCATGTCCAAATCCGATATGAAAACTTGAAACTTAATTCAAGAAGAAAAGTATAAAATTTATAATTGATTGAAATGAAATTACGAGAATATAAAAAGGTAAGTGCTTAAGGATACATACTCATAATATTTTCTTCATTAACATAATGAAAGTATATTGTTTGGGAAAGCAAATAGCAAAAGATATAGTAAAAAATTAATCATGTCATTACATTTTGTTGATTTAAGACTCTTGACAAAATCATTTAATCTATAACATATCATGTATCTATCAATTAACAAAATCGCTGCATATAAAAATAAAATGATGTTAAGAATTAATACTTCAAATTTTACTATATAATATTAACACAATGATGTATCACTACTCATAAAAAAAAAAAAAAGAAATTAAAATATTTATTTATTATATTATTAAAATAGTACTAATTACATTAAATTCCAATAAGGTTTTTGTAATAATTATAACATATTTCATAAAAATACTCACGAACGTAAGGAGGTGTATAAAAAGTGGCAGTCCCCTGCGCAGCATTTGCAACTGAGGCGAGACATATGGCCATGGTCACCACGATCAAAACACGAATAGACACTCCCATTTTTTCTTAGACTAACTTTGTACTGATATTGCAACACTTCTACTTTGTGATGCAAAGAAGTATATTTGCCTCCATTTTATAGAGCGACCATAGCAAACTATACCTTCCAGTACCAGTCTTTTTCTAGACTAGAGTGGCACAAATTTTCGTTATTACTTATTATTTTGAGGCGCAATAACTATTAGCGTATACATTAGGTCATATCTAATCTAACTCTCTCATAGTCTCATTGCGAATCATCTATAGACTATAGTTGTCCTTAATTTCTTTGTTAACTTCATATAATTTTTTAGGGGAAATGAGAGGGATACAATTTGAGGATTAAAAAAAAAAAAAAAAAACGAATTTGAGGATTGAATGTCACTAAACTATATGAAAATCAGGGATAGCATATGAGAAATGTTAAAGATACTACCAAATTGACAGATTTTTTTTTTCTTCCTGTTTTTTAATGCTTGATTTATTTTTGTTTAATTGTTATTGCAAAAGCGGGAGAATTATTATAGCTCACTAGAACATTTCTAAGCACAATCAAAGCAATGTAATTTATCCGTCTAATTAATGATTCATTTTACTTGTACAAACTCATATTTGCCTTTCTTCTACGTCCTCAATTTATATAGGAACCATAGTGCGCAGTACCTTCAAGTTTCAATTCATTAATGTACGTCACTTTCTAGACTACAAGTGATTTAATGATTTAAATCCTCGTTATCACTTTATTGGCATCGTAATTCACACGGTACATACCACCTCTCTGGTCTTTAATCTTGTGTTTGGATTGAGTAATTAACATTTGCACAAAAATTCTAAAATGTAACATTATTAAATTATATCAAAATTTCATTTATCTAAACCTACAAAAATTCCATAGAATAAGGCTACATTAGGCCCACCGTTCCAAAAAGAGACAAAAATTCATCACGGTGGTGGTCGCGCATGACAGAGGAGAATAGTATTGGAGCCATATAGGATCCTACGACCATATTAATTGTGTGAATATTTTATATACATTTTAGATCTCTGTAATAATCCTTTTCTGAGTATGCATGTGTCTCTCGATCGCAAGGTAACTTTGTTCCCTTTTTTCTAGATTACTTCAAGAAGCTACTTGCATCGATCAAGGCCAAGTGATAACTTGCGGTGGCTATCATTCAATTTAATTTCAAGGGGGAATTTTAAAGTGATTGAAGGGAAAAGCACCACCAGGTTTTAGTGTGCTTATGGACCAACTTATATTAGCATAAATGAGAGAAAGATGATAGGCTTAGAAATTTGGAAAATTCTTTTTGTTAAGGTAAAATTTGTAAACTTGATATATATTTTGTTTACCTCCAAATCAGTTTGAAGAAATTTTCATTCAAACTATTACATAACGACATAAACTGTTAGAATATAAGCCCAATGGATTTTAGGCCCAATACATTGACTTGTATAGCACTCTTATTACTTGTGCATTACTCTCACCTCTACCTATATAAAGGCTTTCTCTTGTACTATATTATTCATATAATACAAATACAGACTTTCAGTCTTTAACATGGTATCAGAGCTAAGGCTCTAATATTGTACAGTTCTAGTCCTTCCAGGCGTTATTCCGCTGCCTCAGCTGTCTCCGGCACTGTCCAGCCGCCACTGTCAGAAATCTGGTTGCCTGCGCTGCCAAGAAGCTGATTCATCACCGAATAGACTTGCTGCCACCCATCGTTCTCCCGATACCGGACTCCGATCACGACACCTCTGCAGCCGTTGGAAAGATCTCGAGAAGCTTGACCCAACCGCGCAAGAATCAACCCCATCGGAGTCTGGACGCGCCCCCACGCGCCACCCAAAGTTCCAGCGCAGTCACCCTCGGTTCTCCCGCTACAGGACTCTGATCACGACACCTCTGCCGCTGTTAGAAAGATCTCGAGAAGCACGACCCAACCGCGCAAGAATCAACCTTATCGGAGGCCAGACACGCTGCCCAAAGATCCAGCCGCCGTCAAGGTTTTTCTGCCACGCGCCCACGCGCTTGTCTCTTGTCCAGTCAGCCCTAGCGCACGTCAGCCCTAATGCCACGTCAGCATGACTGTTGACTTTGACCAGAGTTGATTTTGACCGACTTTGACTAGCGTTGACCATTGACTTTGACTAGAGTTTGACCATTGACTGTTGACTAGAGTTGACGTTTTTGACTGTTGACCGTTGACGTTGACTTTTGACCGTTGACTTCGGGTGTTGACCAGGCGTTGACTTTTGACCAGCAACGTTGACTTTTTTCCAGAGTTGACTTTTTGCAACCCAGGTGCTTCCTATCCAGTTTTTCGCGCTGATTTCATTTTTGTGGTCTATTTTTGCAGTTGAGGTTTCGTTATGGCTCAAAGTGAAATTTCTAAGCCAATTCATAGGTGATCAAATCAGAAGAATTCTCATCTTATTTGTGCCTTTTGCAAACATCGCGGTCACACTATTGATCGATGTAACATGTGTGCCGGCATTCTTCAGCGCTCCGCAGCCTTGACTGCCTCTGAGTTTGTACCATCATCCGATATTGCATCTTTTGATCATGTCTCATTGACTTCACCTACTTACAGCATAGCAGATCTGCAAGCCCTCTTCAGCTAGGTTCAAGCTTTGTCTTCCAGTGCATCAAATCTTACTCTTTTTGTGACACCAGGTATCTCTTTTGAATGGTTCTTAGATTCTGCCTGCTGCAATCACATGACAGACAATCATCACCTTACAAGTGCCCACACTCCTCCTGTCTTACCTACTATTACCACTGCTGATGGCTCCGCCATGATTGTTAATCATGTCGGCTCCATCTCTACCCCCAACTTATTTGTTTCTGATGTTTTTTGTGTTCCTAAACTGCATCTTAATCTTTTATCTGTTGGCCAACTAACCGAACTTGGTTTAAACCTGTTCTTTTCTTCTCATGGTTGTCTTGTTCAGGATTCTCGGACGGGGCAGATCGTTGGGACCGCGCGTAAGGTTGGATGGTTGACGTTTGGGCAGATCGTTCCCTTCACTTTGGGACGTCGCGCATCAGTAAGGTTGGATGGTATGTTTGAGCTTACTTCCCTTCACTTTCCGTCTTCATCAGTCTCCGCCCCTGTTATTGCTGCTTCTGCCTCCATCGAGTTGTGGCACTCTCGTGTAGGTCATGTTTCTCTTCCTCGTATTCAAATCTTAGTATCTAGGGGTCTATTAGGTTCAGTTTCTTCCAGTCCATTTGATTGTATGCCATGTCAGCTCGGCAAACAACCTGCCTTACCTTTTAATAATAGTGAGTCTATTGCTTCTGCAACTTTTGATCTTATTCATTCAGATATATGGGGGCCCTCTCCTGTTCCCACAGTGGGGGGGTCAAGATACTTTGTTATTTTTGTCGATAATTTTTCTCGTTAAACTTGGATTTGTTTAATGAAAAATCGTTCTGAAGTTCTCACAATATATCGTGATTTTGCTAAAATGGTTCAGACTCAGTATTCTAAAGCTATTAAGGTATTTCGTTCTGACAATGCACGAGAATATAGACAAACTGATTTTTCTACTATTCTTAAACACTATGGAACTATTTTTCATACCTCTTGTCCTGGCACCTCACAACAAAATGGACGAGCTGAACGTAAACTCCGTCACATCCTAGATACTGTTAGGGCTCTCACCAATGCAGCCTCCACTCCTGCCTCATTCTGGGGTGAAGCTGCTCTCATTGCAGTGTACACCATCAACTGATGTCCTTCACCTATCGTTCAAAACACAACACCATATGAACGGTTGTTTGGCACAGCTCCAAACTACAGTCTACTCAAGGTTATTGGTTGTGTCTGTTTTGTTCTTCTTCAACCACATGAGCGCACTAAACTCCAACCCCGTTCCCAGCTATGTTGTTTTTTTGGCTATGGTCTTGAAGAAAAGGGGTACCGGTGTTATGATGCAGTTGCCAAGCGTCTTCGAGTCTCTTAGCATGTGGTATTCTGGGAACACAAGATGTTCTATTCTTTACCTTTATTTTCTGCGGGTAATTTTGATTCTCAGGCTGATCCTCTACCAAATCTCTTCCCTGAGATTCCTTCCCCTTCTGCTGAGTTAGTTAATCCCATCTCCGACGAGTCTCCCCCTGCTGATCCCTCCTCTGATGAGTCTCCTACAGCTGATCCTACCTTTGACGAATCTCCTCTCTCTACCCCTGCTGCGAATCCTGTCAACACTACTGCTCCTGAGCACCGTCGCTCTCATCGGGTAAGTACTCTTCCCTCTCATCGGGTAAGTACTCTTCCCTCTCATCTTCGTGACTTTCACTACTTTTCTGCCTTTGCCACCTTACATGAACCTCACACCTTTCGTGAGGCCTCCTCTGACCCTTTATGGTAGCAAGCTATGAAAGAAGAATTGGATGCATTGTTAAAGACAGGTACTTGGGATCTGGTTGATTTGCTAGCTGGTAAATTTGCTATTGGTTGCAAGTGGGTGTACAAGATCAAGACTCGATCAGATGGTACTGTTGATCGCTACAAGGCTTGTCTCGTTGCCAAGGGATTCACTCAAGAGTATGGCATTGACTATGAGGAGACATTTCCCCCTGTGGCTCGCCTCTCCTCTGTTCGTACACTTATCGTAGTTTCTACTTCCCGACATTGGCCACTTTTTCAGATGGATATGAAGAATGCCTTTCTTAATGGAGAACTAACTGAGGAAGTCTACATGCAGCTCCCTCCTGGTTTCTCCCAACCTCCAGGCTTTTCTTCCAAAGTGTGTCGCTTACGTCGGGCACTATATGGTCTTAAGCAAGCTCCACGAGCTTGGTTTGCCAAGTTCAGCTCCACCATTTCTCAGCATGGTTTTTCAGCTAGTTCATATGATTTGGCTCTATTCTTCCGATGCTCAGATCATGGTATTACCCTTCTCTTATTGTATGTAGATGACATGATTATTACTGGTGATAATGTGCAGGGCATCCAGGATCGTAAGCGCTTCCTTGGTCAACATTTTGAGATGAAGGATCTGGGTCCCCTCAGTTATTTTCTTGGTCTTGAAATCTCTTCATCCTCCGATGGTTACTATCTCACTCAAGCCAAGTACACATCTGATCTTATCTTTCGAGCTGGAATCATGGACAGCAAGATAGTTGACACACCCATCGAATACAACAATTGCCTGAATACTCATGATGGAGAACCACTTCCTGATGCTACCTTCTACAGACAACTAGTTGGGAGTCTTGTTTACCTCACTGTCACTCGATCGGACATCTCCTATTACCTCACTGTCACTCGATCGGACATCTCCTATGCCGTTCACATTGTTAGCCAGTTCATGACTGCACCGCGGTCTCTCCATTATGTTGCTGTACTCTGGATTCTTTGGTATTTGAAAGGCACCTTGTTTCATGGACTTCACTTCTCATCTCAATCGTCGCTCACTCTTCAGGCTTATTTTGATGCCGACTGGGCATGGGACCCTACTGACCGTCTTTCCACTACAGGGTATTGTTTTCTTCTTGGTGACTTCGTCATCTCTTGGCGCAGCAAGAAACAATCTGTTGTTGCTCGTTCTAGTACTGAGGTAGAATATCAAGCACTTGTTGACACCACTGCTGAGCTCCTTTGGTTACGTTGGCTTCTCTAGGACTTAGGCATTGATTGTTCTACTGCAGTTCCGATCTATTGTGACAATCGAAGTGCCATCCAAATTGCCCACAATGACGTCTTCCATGAGCGTACCAAGCATATTAAGATCGACTGTCACTTTGTTCGTCATCACTTACTACAGGGTACTTTGTAACTCAGTTCAGTGTCTTCTCAAGACCAGTTAGTTGACATATTCACCAAACCTATGCCTCCAGGCCATTTCTGTGATCTTATTTCCAAACTCAAGTTGGTGTCTCTTCACCCAGCATGAGTTTGAGGGGGGATGTTAGAATATAAGCCCAATGGGTCTTAGGCCCAATACACTGTCTTGTATAGCACTCTTATTACTTGTGCATTACTCTCACCTCTGCTTATATAAAGGCTCTCTCTTGTACTATATTATTCATATAATACAAACACAGACTTTCAGTTTTTAACATAAACGATTACCCACATCCACATGTACTTTTAGTCATATGACTTATTTAATGTGTCATGTGACTTTGTTTAAATATACATGTAAATGACTTTATAAATCGCCAGATAATGGGTTGGAGGAAATTCTTCCAAACTGGTTTGGAGATAAACTCTGTCATGATTTTTCCTCTACAAATTTTGTCGAAAAGTTTTGTGAAATATTTGAGTTTTCGCAAATTTTGATTAAAAGTACAGCAACCAAATACATTATAAATGTGGAAAATTGTCAAATGGCGCAATCTTTCCTTGCTTAGCTAACACGACATCATTCTTATTAGTGTGCTCATGGACCCATAATAGCATAAATGAGAGAAAGATGCCATAAAAGGTATAGGAATGGGTGGGTTCCAGTTAGCTTAATGAACTTGAGTTCGAATCCCACTTACACCAAAAACCAAGTGGCATCTTAGCGTGATGGTAAAGAGCAATCATCATGGAGCAGACGTCATAAATTCAATTTTTATTAATATCTAATTATCTATCCCAAAAAAAAAAGGCATAGAAATGGAAAATTTTTTTATCTATTTAGGTGAAATTTTTAGACAAGAGTTTTCCTCTAAATTTTGTTTAAAAGTTTCATGGAAAAATTTGAGTTTTCTATTCTAATTTTCAAAACTCCAAATTATAAACAACATAATTAAAAAATCACTGACTTAACCTCAAATTTTGACTAAAAATACCGCAGCCAAATATAAATGTGGAAAATTGTGTCCTTGCCTAGCTAACACGACATCATTCTTATTACCCATGGATTGAACCATAAAATTTTTTTTACCTTCTTTCCTCACGTTTAATTCATTTCTTTATGAGTTGCTTTTGTAAAAGGAGAAGAATTATTATGGCTCACTTCAACATTTCTAGGCACAGTCATGACTCATGGGCTAAGCCAATGTAATTATATGCCTAATTAATTATTCTTTTACTTGTAGATTAATGACTCATATTTGCTATTCTTCTATTATTTATGAAGAGAACCATGGTTCAAATTTCATTCCCCTCAACAATTGGATTATAATATATATATAATATTATATATATATATATATATATATATATATATATATATGTTTGCCTTTCTTCTATCTCCAATTTATAGAGGAACGATTGCAAACTTATGTGCTTTTTTTTTTTTTTCCCTGAAGTTTTTATTTTTGAGTAAATTATACTAACTAGTCCTAAACCTTCATGTTATTGTGCTAGAACTCAGAAACTTTGTCTAGGCCAATTTGACACAATAATTTGTGCTGCTACCAAATAAGCTCTTGTTATTAGTGTTTTTACACATTTGAATGTTCACGGACAAGAAGAGGTACTCTTGTTATTAGTGTTCTACACATTCATGTTCCAATAATATATCAATGTCAGTAAGATGTGTGAAACTCTTTTCTTCCCCATTGGTGCTCTTTCTTCAAGCTTTGGTCCAGTTCTTCTCGTTAAGAAAAAGTAGCTTCATTCCATATTCTTTTAGAGCATATATCATTAGTATGCTCATTTGTACTGGCCATTGACCAAACTAAGTCTTCCATAGTAGACAAAATTTCTGAATGTTGAATCCAAAAAATCCTTATTTATTACAAAAACTTAGACTAGAAATCTTGGCAAATTAGGAACTGGAGTTGAGGAAGGAGAAAACATTTGCAAGTGAATATCCCACTGGGCGAAGACTTATCAGGACTAGGAGGGAAATGAAACAACTTATGTCAAGTTTGGGAATTTTTGGTCATTTGTTTTATGTAAGAAATCTGTTTATTCTCTAACAATGATGTTTGATTTCAAATAGAAAACTAGAGAACTAATGACGACATTGGAATAGTTTCTTTAAAATTTTACCACACAAGCTTGAGCCATGAGAAAGATTTGGTGAAAGTTGTTTAAACGAGCTTGGCACTTTTTATTCATGAATGGCCATACCTTAGGCCTGTTTCGTCAACGTGTTGAATGATAGAGTTAGACCCATGGCACAAGAGGCTGTGTCTTTTCCATTTATGATTTGGGCCTTAAAGTCCATAATTTCCATGGATCCCTGCCATGAATTGGGTCTATTATACTGGGCCAGATTTACCCAATTACCCGTTATATTTGATACTTAAAGTGTAAGGACTCTCGTAATGGGTCCGGATTGGGTCCAGGGCACTGGACTTATTGCGATGCGGATACGTGATCAAAATTAGACACGTGTCGCAATCATAGCGGGTCCAATGCACTGGAACACTGGACCCAATCCAAGTCCCTCCTAATGATCCAATGAACATGTATTAAATACATCTCAACTTTTTGCAAGTTTGCTTATTTCAATATTATCAACACTAGACCCAATCCAAGTCTCTCGTAAGTCGTAATGATCCAATGAACATGTATTAAATACATCTCAACTTTTTGCAAGTTTGCTTATTTTAATATTATCATTACATGCCATGCTTGAAACATTGAAGTTTACATCATGAGTAGCATATTTTAACTATTACTGCGACCATAGTCTTGGAGAGCTTCAAACCCTGCAAATAACAAATTCAAAAGCAACCATGAATTACAATCTTTCTATATTTTATAAACCTTAAGTAGTAACAAACATTAAATTGGACATTTGGGCTCACTTAGTATACTCAATTTTGATTTTTCCGGCATCAGGATCAGCTATTTTGGAGAAAGCCTCTTTAGAGAGATCAATGGTTCCTCTACATGCTGGTGATGGACAATAATCGACGATTTTAACCACGACGTTGGTACCCTTGCAAGGTTGTGGCACACCCAAGTTTGTAGCACCTGTGCATTTGACTCTATACTTTCTCCCACATGCTGCCCTATTATCCCATATAGCATCACTTGCTGCAGCAATCATCACACCATCGTTTTGATATCCATTGCACGACGAGGCTGTCAATGGATAATAAACATTAAAACAAATAAAGGTTAGATTTTATTTATTTAAATTTTATAAACACATACTCTTTGTAAATTCTATAAACACAAATTAAGGTTAGATTTTATTGATTGCCCTATTTTAAATAAAAAGAAAGAAAGATAGTTTGTTACTTCTTAATGGAATTTTTGTTATCATGATATAATGAATTTATCATATTAACCTGATTTGGATGTTTTTAAAAGGGAGGGGTTTGTAGGGGTATGTTACTTGCCCAAAGGCCACACCTTTTTTATTCTCTACAATTGGTGGAATTTGGATGGAAATAGGTTCCACTTATATTATAATTTTTTAAATTATTAATTTTGCTCTTATAATGCTAATTTATATCTATTTCATTACATTGAACAAATATTGTGTATTATTGTCAATATATAATTTTATATGATATCTTATTATTTCATTTCCTTCCGATTTTAATTTTTAAAACATCTAAATAAAGGGAAAAATATCTATTTCCATCAACATACTTAATTTTTAAAAAATCAAAATAAAGGGAAGAATAATCATTCCCCTCCCCCTTTGTACTCTCTACTCTCCTCTTCCTCTAAACTTCCTATGTTGGTCAAGCAAAGCCTTAAGTTAATAAAGAACGTCTTAAATGGTTTATTCATTATGTCTTAACTTCAAGTCCTTAAATTAAGAATTACACATATAAGTGTTGTAAATCTCCTCCCTCAAATCCCATTTTAAAAAAGTATGGAGACATTACAGTTTTTATTTATATAGGTAACAATCCTACAATAGTAACAAGATAATAATTAATGAATTGTAATGGAAGCCCTATATATGGATATTGATGTTAGAGTTGGTTTGGCCTAAGTGGAGCTTGTACCCAAAGAGGTGCTCTCATAATGGAGAGTAGTAGTGATACTATTTCTAGGCTGAAAGATAGGTTAAAGCATATGCATGGTTGGTAAGAGTTTGTGAGTATGGTTGTAATAATTTGAGTTAAGTATGGTTCGTGAGAGTTTGTAAGTGCGGTTAATTGTAATAATTTTAGTTTTTGTTGCTTGAGAATGTAGGCAAGCAGAATTGTTCAAACTACATATACTAGTAAATATCGATTAATCCCAAATTCCAATATATTGGCATAAGAGGTGAAACCAAAATCGCTTATGAAAATTTTGGAGTCCAACACAAGGAGGAAAGTATAAGAATGTATTACTTTTAGAAGGTGAGAAATATTTATGAGAGTACGTATATATGAAAGGTTGAATTAGCAAAAGATAACTAAGAAACTAGCTAATCACGTGATTAATTATATTTTGTTAAACAATCTTAGTTTATGAGATATTTTACGTACTTTATCAATGAACTAAATTGCTATACATATAAATATACTCACGAACATAAGGAGGTGTATAAAAAGTAGCAGTCCCCTGCGCAGCATTTGCAACTGAGGCCATACTTATGGCCATGATCACCATTATCAAAGCACGAATAACCACTCCCATCTTTTTCTATGAAAAACTATGCAATGAAATTATAAAACTTCTATTGTGTGATGTAAAGAAGTCGATTTGCATCCAATTTATAGAGGAATGATAGGAAACTGCACCTTCAAGTTTTGGACTTCTTTTTCTAAACTGGGAACTGTTTTAAGTCTTTGTTATCAATTTGGTAAATTAATAATTCGTACCGTAGACATTGAATTCGTTGCCTTCTTTTCTTTTCGTTTTTTTTTTTTTGACTTGACGATAGACACACGCACACATTAATCTATTTTGTATAAACTGGGGATTGAACTCACGCCCTTTAGGTGTGGGGATCAAGGGAAGGAGGGTGCACTACTAGGCCAAATGCCTAGTGGGCTTGAATTCATTGTCTTTGAATGTGGAAAATTGTCACAACTTACGATGGTTACTTGTCCTTGCCTACCTAACTAAAGTAGACAAGGATCCTCTTCATTTGAAATGAAATAAAGAGAATCAATTTCATGATCCAGATTAAATGTTATAGATCTAACAATGTATAGTCTAACACGTCATTAAAATTTTAAATAACGTGACAATCTATACACTGTTAGATTCAGGAAATAAAATCTTAATCATGAAATTGACAAATGGAGAGATTTTCAAATGGAAAGGATTCTGTTCCAACTGAAGTGACATCAATCTCTTATTATTTGTGGATGATGGAACCATGACATTTTCCTTTTTCTTCTTTTCCTACTGGTGATTTTATTTATTTATTTTATTTTTGCATCCAATGATTCATATTTGTTTAATTTTTATTAAAAAAGCAAAATGCATGGTTATCTCTTATCACTAATGACATTTCTAAGCACAATTATAGATGATGATACAGTTTGATCACTGGTCCAATCAGATTTATGAAAACTTGTAAAACCTAGCTAGAAAGCAATTTTTTTATGCACAAAATGGAATTTTTTATTTTTTAAATGTAAGAACATTCATATTGGGTTTCTATTGATTGGCTAAATTATCTCATCAAAAACTCTTTTTTTTTTTTTTTTTTTTTTTTTAAGTATCAATTTTTCCCATTTTTCATTTATAATTATCATACTAAAATATTCTAAAGTAAGGTTTGTTTTTATTTTTATTTTTTATTTATTTATTTTTATTTTATTTTTATTCCCCACACTTCAACTCCTAGTTCCCAAGTCTCATGCACCCACGGCCACCCACAACTAGCAACTTATGACCAACACTCACAAAGTTAGATCGGCCAACTACCAATGCAGTGTTGCACGGCCAGATCGACCACTACAAACGACGCCACACACCCCATGCGCCCTGACCCACGAGACAACAGATCAGCCAACAACCACCGAAATGTCCCATGGCCAAATTAGTCATTGCTTGTGAAAGTGTGAGAGAGACTATAGAGACTGCGAGAGAGAGTGAGTTTCTTAGGAGAGAGAAGTGAATAGAAAAAGATGAGAAAAGAATTACAAGAAGCTATAGTGTTCTGTATTATTAATTTATTATTGAGTACTATAATTTTACTGTAAAGCTTTTATCTGTAATACATAATTGAGTGTCTGTGTGTGTTTTGTTGTTGTTGCTGTGATTTTTAACTACAATACTAATTATTTTGACTAAAAAACCAATTTGAAGAGCTCAATATAAATGCTCTAAGGACTAAGTGAAACTGCCAAATCTTTCCATTTCACATGCTAATTCCAGATGAAGACAGTGATCACTTACAATCTTAGTCAAGAGATGGAATCTTAATTTTAACAATACGTAGATTATGATAATTTTTAAATTAGATTTTCACATTGGCCAAAAGAAACTTTTACAGTAGAAAAATGCCACTAGAAACATTTTTTCCAAGCTTTTTCCAACCTATTCATAGAAAGCAAAATTTATTCCGCATATCAGAGTATTGCATCATGATAATTCTTGATTTTCTTTTTCAAATAAGACTGATTGAGAGGCTTTCTCTATCTCTTTTAGTCGTAGTTGTGTAAGAAACTTTGGTAGACACTCGTGAAAGATTAATTCAGTTAAAAATAAAAAAAAACCATAGTGCAAAACCATGTACTGTCTCTCTCTTCTCGAAGGCTGTAGTGGAAGACTACGGGCAAACCTTATCTAGCAGTATAGTTGAATACATATAAAATTATAAATATTTCTCCAATTTTGACTATGTACAATCTCTATTTCTTGAAATTTTTTATTTTAATTTGGTTCTTATACTTTTAAGTTTGTGTAAAAAATATGCTTAATCGCTTGAGCAAGCCTCCTTTGTTTGCCGCTATGTCCTTTTTTTTCCGTTCAACAATTAATAGTAGAGACCTTTTTGACCCAAACTTTAAAGTATTATAACTAAAATGAAACATTTCAAAAAATAGAGATCATTTTAAAGCATAAGGTAAAGGATGAAGACTAAATAAATAATTAAATATTCCTTTTAATAGTAATTAAGAGAATATAGGCAATGTAAGCAGACCAAGGCTGCCCATTTTGTTGTGGAAAGAATGATTGAAGTGGGTTTTTCTAATTAACTTCATTTTGGAAGCCGATGCCCTCAAATGATCAACCCGATTGATTATTCCCTCATTCTCCGGTTCTCCCTCACTAGTTTGTAGCCTCTAGAGATATTTGTACTTTATTATCTTCAGTTTCGTTTTGGTATATGTAAATCATGTCTATAGAGAATCTAACTCTTTAGACTATTGTACATGCCCATTTTTTAACTAATAATTTAAATGGGCCCCCAAATAAAATGCTTGGGCTTAATTAATCCTTTAATAAGCCCGGCCCAATAAAATGCCCTAAACAACTCCTAACAAGATACTTGGGTTTAATTAACCATCTAAATAAAATAGCCCAATAAGCCCGACCTATTTAAATATGCCCAATAATACCCATGGAATCCTTCGGCTTAATTGATTATTTATCCCAATGAGCCCAGCCTAATAAAGCATCCTAAATAACCTTTAATAAATTATTTGGGCTCATCATTGAGGTGCCTTAACACCATTCTAAAAGCCCACAACCCGCAACATATGACCCAGTCCGAAACAGCACCTGAAGAGCCATTTAGGCCTATTTTTTAAGTGCCCCGGCACTATTCACAAGCCCAAAGGAAATCCACAAGAAGCCCATGGTCCAAGATGTGCTTATAATGCAAATATGGGGTCCAAACACTATTGAATTGGTGGAGGGAAGCAGCTGGAGCCCAAGCATTAATCAGCCCAACACCCAAAATAGCTGAAGACAGCCAATTAGTGGGTCCCGTGAAGACTGAACTCAGGCTGACAAAGGAAGAGTTGCATGTCTGCTGCTGGCAGAACCTGTATTATGTCCTATTATTACTAAAAAGGAGGGAGGCAGCAGCAAGCCATCTTCTCCAACGTGACAAGAGCTGCCAACCCACCAACTTTCAAATTACACAAGCTTCTACAGCTCACTCCAACCCTCCACTCCACCGGAAACCATAATTTCTAGTACTGTTCACGCAGCAGACTTCTGCATAACAGCTCCAAGATCACTGGCAGCAACCAAAAATGCATGGGAAGTGAAGAAATATTATAGAGAATCCACAACCACGTCTATTCCGGTCCCAAAGGGACTCAGGGAGTAGCTCCCACGGCCCAGACCCGTGAGGAAGCTACTCTCCTTATGTTGACCCGACTTGAGGAGTGTGGTTTGGTGGAGGGGAGTCAGTTCCGAGGCTTAGGTGGCCATGGATTGCTGTCATTAAGTCTGCTGGGAGGCTCAATGATAGGTTCATGGGTGCCAAGACACATGAGACATGCATGGACATAACCATACACAAAAACCCACCAACAAGAGGCAATGAGTGCCTCTGACAAGCCATTTCAGGGAGGGAGAAAACCTTACCCTGACACCAGAAAAAGGCTCTAATCATTTTACTGATGCTATGCTCTCTTTGACAAAACGTGTCATAGAGGACTAATACTAAAAACTAATAGGCTTGAGAAAACCATAATCTCGGTTTTCCCATGAGATTAAGCCATGATAATCATTCTATATAAAGGATTGATTGCACTTTCAAGGCATCAGATCTACCAGACCCATTAGCTCCAGTTAGACCAAGAACAACCCTTCCAATAACTCAAGAAATTACCATAATTAAAACCCAAGAGAAAGGATTTTTCTCTTAGATTCCCCAAGGGAGAACCTCTGAAAGAGGATGTTTCTGAAACCATTCTTAACTTAGAAATACCAATCAAAACCCAGAAATACAGTCTCATCCGAAAAGGATTAGGATTTATCATAAAAATCTCCTTTATGCCCAGAAAGCTCTCCTGGCAGATGTCTGGGCAGAATTTCCTAAAATGCCTTATAAGGACCATAATGGTTCTCTACCATTAGTTTAGCTCCACAAAAGGCCCAAACACACTCTTCCCATACCCATATGCATGTCTCTACGGGGCTGACTCTCTCCCAACAAGTCAACCCTCTTTTAGTTTCAACAGAATTTGTCACTGTTCAAAGCTCTTCTGGCAGATGTCATCAGCAGTGCAGAAAACCCATGTTTAAATTATGATGATCAAAGTTACGTCGTTTCAAGTTCGATTCAACTGAGGGACAGTGAGAGGCTCGGCCCAAAACTGTTCTTTGGACTTTTCATCGGTAACGACACTTTGGGTAAATTTCCCTTAATCTTTGTTCATGTTATTTTTGGGTTTTAGTGATTTTAGCTCTTGAACACTCTTGAGAAGTGTCCCACTAGCCCGTGGGCCAAACCTTGGGCCTTCGGTTGAGTTTTGGGTTCGGCTACCCCTTTTCTCTATATCAAAGTCCACGTTGTGATCGCCCTCGGCACGCCACGTGACATTGTTACAAAAACAACTATGAAATAGCATTTTGGTCTTCATTTTCTTCTAGTTGGGGAAAGATTCTCATCGATCTCCTTGCTCCCATTCTCCATGTTTTCAGAAAACATGGTGAGGTAGATGATATATGGTCTCTCTTCCTCTAGCTCTTGTATTTATTTTCATTAATATATCAGTATTATTCAAGGGGGGACTTCTAAATTCTAGTTCCAATAAAAATCAAGGTTTTTTTTTTTTTTTTTTCTAAGTAAAAGTAATAACAATCAAGCTTGGTTAGTTTTATAGGCACTTTACAACGGTAACAATTTGGTGTGGGTGTTGTTGAAAGTAAAATTAATAGCAAAACGGATCTCTTTTTTTTGGCTGAAGAAATCAAATCGGATCTCAATCCCACTCTACTAATATTGAACAATATAATAAGGAATTCAATATTGTTTAAAGAAAGACCATAAGCACCGCATTGAAAAAAAACAGACATCCAAAGAAATATGATTTGTACAAAGGTAACATTAATAATATAATATGAGAAATTTCTTGTGAGGACCAACTGGCTTGAAACTTTTGTGAAAAGTTTCTTTTCTCCACTAAACAAATTAATACTACTACAATCATTTCCATTTCAGCATTTGCTTAGGTATCATTTGCTTCTTCTACTATTTCCTTTCTGCAATTACCCAGCCGGAGGAAATGGATGTAGTATTGGGATTATCGAATTGTGGCAATATAAAATCTTTGTTTGGAATGACACAAGGCTACATAGGCCTTCGGGGGTTGACTATTGAAGGTTGTGGGGACCTAATCTTTTTTTTTCCTATCCTAAAATTCCTAACCACTCTAGAGTTTTTGTATATTGCGAATTGTGAAAAACTTGATTTGAGTAAAGGGGAAGACAATCAAGAAGAATTCACAATGAGCCTTTGAGTAGTAGGCTTTAATGAATTACCACAGTTGGTGGCTTTGCCCCAATGGGTTAAACAGTCTGCAAGAACTTTACAGTACATGGCAATCAAGGATTGCCGCAAATTGTCATGGTTGCCGGAGTGGTTGCCGAATCTCACATCGCTTAGACTACTTTCATTTACAGATTGTCCCAAATTGGCATCTCTGCCGGAGGGGAAGCATTGTCTCATATCTCTAAGAACTTTCAAAATTGCAAAATGTCTCAAATTAAGTAAAAGATGCCAGCTGAAAATCGGCGAGGATTGGCACAAGATTGCTCATGTCTCAAAAATTTCCATTGATGGTGAGAAGATTAAATAAGGTGATAATTAGGTATAGAGTAATCTCCCTCCCTCTCTTTTATTTATCCTTCTTCTGAGAGTTTTACATCTATAAAATACTACTCTGTCTCTGATTGTGTAATCAGCGCAAATCCATATATACATATAAATATACATAAAATACTTACACATACACATACACTGTACACACATATATGCTTGGTTAAAGTCAGAATTATTATGTTAACAAGATGTTGTATAATGTTGATGAAGTTAAACTTTTCATATTTGATCCAAGTTCTCATACTCAAATTTGTTGTTGCATCGCAAAAATAAATGATGTTTTTTAAAATAAATTAAGATGAAATGAGTTCAAGTTACATTTGGTGTAACTTCATAAGAGTTACACGTTTTTTTATACCATTGATTTTTAAGAGATTTAATGGTTAAAAAAAGATCATTCATATATTTATTAACCTCTATATCAACTAACCTCATTTAGTGCAATTTTTCTCATACTCTCTCTTTGCATTGCTAAATCGTCAAGACAGGCCAAAATAATAGAAGTGTTGATACAATATGCATTATGGATGTTCAATTCTCAATTTGATATGTACACAGTATGCATTATGTCTTTTGCTCGAAGATAATGTGTTCACTGGCAATACTAAATGTAGCTATTTTTGAGAAATTTTTGGTGGACATAATTGAGATTTTATCATGGTCATGTAGCCGTTAGTACTTGTTGTCAGGTCTGTTGGATCTTAGCTTTAAGATAATGTGTTCACTGGCAATACTAAATGTAGTTATTTTTGAGAAATTTTTGGTGGACATAATTGAGATTTCATCATGGTCATGTAGCCGTCGGTACTTGTTGTCAAGTTTGTTGGATCTTAGCTTTCTTAGAGACAGGTTGTGTGAGATAAAGAGTTTGAAATCATTGAGCTTAGTGGAAAGCCATTAGAGCTTTCACATCGGATATTCTAAAATTTCTTGAAATTTTGAAAGAAAAAACTATTTTTTCTATTTTACTTACTCACTTTTGAAATACACACATCCCACTCTCTATCTTTCAAACACTCTTTAAAAGTATTTTTATTTTATTCTTTTTTATGTTTCTGAAATAGTAAAAACACTCTTTATGTTTCTGAAGGGAGGGTGAGAGACATGAGAATGAGAGAAATCATCAAGAGTGGGAGAGAGAAAGAATTGTAAAATAATATATGAAAGAGCTAAGTGACTCTTCATAAATGAAGAATCATTATAGCATTTTTTCAAATTTGAAAGTGGATGAAGAGTTTGATGTAGAAGTGTTTGGAACTTGAACTTTTATAATTTGAAGAAAATGATCATATAGAGAATCTGTTGTGAATATTCTTAGTTGATGGTATTGTTGGGAAATGAACTAATGTCAGTTTTTCAAGTCTTGGTCAAGTGGTAAGTGGGGTGGTAAGGTGGGGTGTGCATACTCAAACATGCTAGAAAGTCTAAACTAAATCGGAGATGTCTCGGGTCTAAATAAGGTTGGACTTTTTTATTTTGTGGGGGCAGGGTACGTAACGTTGGACTAGTTGCAACTTGCAAGTGAAAATTTAGTACAAAATTTGAGTTTTAGGTGCTTGGATTTGTAAAGCAGAATGTGTATTTAGCTTAGCACTATTATTTGAAATTTGGTAGATGTTCTATGTTTCTGTACTAGACTTTTGCTCTTAAGCCCAGCCAGTCGGTGTTCCTCTCTTTTCAAACTTTCTCGGCTTTTTATGATTCTTGTATTATTCCATTTTGCTCAGTGAACACCTAAGAAGCATTGGTATTGGAACGACACAGGACAGAATACAATACGAGACACAATAATACAATATTTTATAAAAAATTAGGATACAATACGACAGGGATACGGCAATTAATTATATATATATAGATAATTTTTAAGATGATAACTATTTAAGTTCATGCCTAAACCTAAAAGGTTAAACCCTAGGTATGTTCTCAATATTCGTTATTTTTTGTATAAATTTTCTGCACATGTAGCATTTCATCTGGGATTGAAAATTGGGTTCATTTTCAAGTATTCTTGCATTACGATGATATTATTCATGTTGGGGTTTTCGTCCTGTGCTAAATTAGGATTTTTCAACTGTAAGGTTTGAGACTGAATTGTGTGTAAAACTTTTATGAAAAATTAGGTTCCCCCACTGCCCTTGTCATGTCCAATTTCTAATGTGCACACCGACTGAGTATTTGTCGAAATGCCTCACTCATTACTTTTCGAATATGCGAGGCTTAAACCATTTAGTCATGGCTGTCATTGATTATTTGACGTTTCTGGTCTTAGGCAGCATAGGCACCGTATGTTTTCAACTCACACTGCATGCTTTAATCTCATGGCCTATGCTTAGTTCATTTATTTCTCAAGTCATGGTTTTCCTTGGTGTTTCACTTGTCATTGCTAGTCTTTCATTCTCACGTAGGTAGCCTATTATGGTCATGTCCTTCATAAATCAGTTTGAGGATAGGGACCTAACAATGAAAAATAGTTAAATAGTCTAATATTCTATTATATGATAGACTTTTTGTTAACTTATTCTGGGGCATGTTGTGTAGTAATAAATGCAAAGAAATGTAATTGAATTGTTTGATTGTGTCATATTCCACACTTTCTTCCTCTAATGTATCATAATATGTTGTGTTTTGAGTGTTTGACAGAAAAATCTGAGTAGATATTAGAGTTAAGACACTTGTGATTTTCTTCTCATATTGAGTTGGTCTTGGTTGTTAAAAGGGTTTTAGGTTGGACATAGAAGAAGCACATAGAATTGTTTCCATGCTAGTTTTGGAAGATATAATGTAAGAGATCATCTAGATGTTGACAACATGATGGTGCATTGCTGTCCTGCACGCTGATTGTTTTAGTGTTAGTACGCTACCAATTTAATACTGGGTTTTGCTATATTTTTAACTCTAGCAGAAATTGTTTGTATATAACTTTTTGTTTTTGTAAAATTGGTTTTTCTTTGGTTTCTATGCAATTTAGTTTTATGTCAACTAATTAAATTTGTCCTTTCGAATTAAGCACACTTTTTGGTTGCAAGTCTTGGCCTTACCGCGGCCACATAGACCACTTCTTCTCAGATTCTACATGCCACGATTTATGTTAAGATATATATGGCCGGCTTCTGAATTAAGAAAGCTAAATTGCTCTTTGAATCCTTGTTTTGCTGATATATCTAATATTCTAGTGAGGTCCATTTACTAAGCTATTGTTGTTGCATTGTTCATACAACTTAATTGTGAGTTGTCTGATGTTTTTCTCTTTTTAGTGTATATATCGGATTAATATAAGGTCAATTAAGTTTTGTATTAAAAGATTAACCAAGATAGCAAATTGAATGTTCTGATTTTGGGGTATCAATTTAATCCGATTTATTTGCGTTGTGATTTCTTGTCGTTTATCTGTAGATATTATTATTGTTGGTCTTGGTTTTAATTTGTTGTTCTTAATGAATGTTGTGAATTCATACAGAAACGTCCCACTAACTTCAAGGGGACAGGGCAACCAGACTCTACTATAGCTCCCGATTTCCTCGTTGAGATGATAATGAAGTGCCAAGATAGTAATAGGACCCAACTAGTTTTTTGTCCAACCTTTTATAATAGATTTTATGAAATATATATGAATAAAGTAGTAATACTCATGTAATTTTGCTGTGCTTCTTAAGAATGATTCTTCCATATGTATAGTACTCTGGTTTGCATGTGGTTGATGCAATATCTTTTTGTGTTTTGTTTGACTCTTTCTGAACTTTTGTTCAATTCTTTATGTTGATCAATTTGCAAGGTTTTTGAAGTTCTTATTTGTGTTCAATTCTTAACTTTCATAAATGTGTGCATGGTGGGTTTTATGGATTTTTTTTAAAAAGGGTAAATTTTTTGTGTCAACATGTTTGTTGACGCGAAAAAAAGTCTTTAATGTAAAACAATATGAGTAAACTTAAATGATGATTTTATATAGGTTTTTGACGTAAAAATATATTAGTTGCTATTGCCATAAAAAGGATTTATTTTTTACGTCAACTCAACTCTTTTTGTCAACGAGAAGATTTTAAATGACATGATTTACTACATCATTATGCAGCAACCTTTTGGTTGACGTAAACAATCTTTTAAGCTAAAAGGCATTTTTCTTGGCCATTATATTTTTTACTAAAGTCAACTTTTGGCCCCCTAACTTAGGGAGTGTTTTCATTTTGGCTCCCTAACTTCAAAAATTTTCATATTAACCCCCTAACTCTTTTTAGATATCAAATTGCACATTTCGTTAAACTCTGTTAAGTGTCTAGTTGGACAGATGGCGTGTAATTTGATGTGACAAATTTTGACACATCATCAAAAAGAAAAAAAAAATTTTATTTACACGTTATCTGTCCAACTAGGCACTTAACAGGGAGGCTTCTAACAGAGTTGAACAGAAGGTGCAATTTGATAACTAAAAAGAATTAGGGGGCCAAAATGAAAATTTTTGAAGTTA
>OU015766.1:33870098-34280646 GCA_907173295.1 Fagus sylvatica
TCTTTTACTTGTAGATTAATGACTCATATTTGCTATTCTTCTATTATTTATGAAGAGAACCATGGTTCAAATTTCATTCCCCTCAACAATTGGATTATAATATATATATATTATATATATATATATATATATATATATATATATATATATATGTTTGCCTTTCTTCTATCTCCAATTTATAGAGGAACGATTGCAAACTTATGTGCTTTTTTTTTTTTTTCCCTGAAGTTTTTATTTTTGAGTAAATTATACTAACTAGTCCTAAACCTTCATGTTATTGTGCTAGAACTCAGAAACTTTGTCTAGGCCAATTTGACACAATAATTTGTGCTGCTACCAAATAAGCTCTTGTTATTAGTGTTTTTACACATTTGAATGTTCACGGACAAGAAGAGGTACTCTTGTTATTAGTGTTCTACACATTCATGTTCCAATAATATATCAATGTCAGTAAGATGTGTGAAACTCTTTTCTTCCCCATTGGTGCTCTTTCTTCAAGCTTTGGTCCAGTTCTTCTCGTTAAGAAAAAGTAGCTTCATTCCATATTCTTTTAGAGCATATATCATTAGTATGCTCATTTGTACTGGCCATTGACCAAACTAAGTCTTCCATAGTAGACAAAATTTCTGAATGTTGAATCCAAAAAATCCTTATTTATTACAAAAACTTAGACTAGAAATCTTGGCAAATTAGGAACTGGAGTTGAGGAAGGAGAAAACATTTGCAAGTGAATATCCCACTGGGCGAAGACTTATCAGGACTAGGAGGGAAATGAAACAACTTATGTCAAGTTTGGGAATTTTTGGTCATTTGTTTTATGTAAGAAATCTGTTTATTCTCTAACAATGATGTTTGATTTCAAATAGAAAACTAGAGAACTAATGACGACATTGGAATAGTTTCTTTAAAATTTTACCACACAAGCTTGAGCCATGAGAAAGATTTGGTGAAAGTTGTTTAAACGAGCTTGGCACTTTTTATTCATGAATGGCCATACCTTAGGCCTGTTTCGTCAACGTGTTGAATGATAGAGTTAGACCCATGGCACAAGAGGCTGTGTCTTTTCCATTTATGATTTGGGCCTTAAAGTCCATAATTTCCATGGATCCCTGCCATGAATTGGGTCTATTATACTGGGCCAGATTTACCCAATTACCCGTTATATTTGATACTTAAAGTGTAAGGACTCTCGTAATGGGTCCGGATTGGGTCCAGGGCACTGGACTTATTGCGATGCGGATACGTGATCAAAATTAGACACGTGTCGCAATCATAGCGGGTCCAATGCACTGGAACACTGGACCCAATCCAAGTCCCTCCTAATGATCCAATGAACATGTATTAAATACATCTCAACTTTTTGCAAGTTTGCTTATTTCAATATTATCAACACTAGACCCAATCCAAGTCTCTCGTAAGTCGTAATGATCCAATGAACATGTATTAAATACATCTCAACTTTTTGCAAGTTTGCTTATTTTAATATTATCATTACATGCCATGCTTGAAACATTGAAGTTTACATCATGAGTAGCATATTTTAACTATTACTGCGACCATAGTCTTGGAGAGCTTCAAACCCTGCAAATAACAAATTCAAAAGCAACCATGAATTACAATCTTTCTATATTTTATAAACCTTAAGTAGTAACAAACATTAAATTGGACATTTGGGCTCACTTAGTATACTCAATTTTGATTTTTCCGGCATCAGGATCAGCTATTTTGGAGAAAGCCTCTTTAGAGAGATCAATGGTTCCTCTACATGCTGGTGATGGACAATAATCGACGATTTTAACCACGACGTTGGTACCCTTGCAAGGTTGTGGCACACCCAAGTTTGTAGCAAGGTTGTGGCCTGTGCATTTGACTCTATACTTTCTCCCACATGCTGCCCTATTATCCCATATAGCATCACTTGCTGCAGCAATCATCACACCATCGTTTTGATATCCATTGCACGACGAGGCTGTCAATGGATAATAAACATTAAAACAAATAAAGGTTAGATTTTATTTATTTAAATTTTATAAACACATACTCTTTGTAAATTCTATAAACACAAATTAAGGTTAGATTTTATTGATTGCCCTATTTTAAATAAAAAGAAAGAAAGATAGTTTGTTACTTCTTAATGGAATTTTTGTTATCATGATATAATGAATTTATCATATTAACCTGATTTGGATGTTTTTAAAAGGGAGGGGTTTGTAGGGGTATGTTACTTGCCCAAAGGCCACACCTTTTTTATTCTCTACAATTGGTGGAATTTGGATGGAAATAGGTTCCACTTATATTATAATTTTTTAAATTATTAATTTTGCTCTTATAATGCTAATTTATATCTATTTCATTACATTGAACAAATATTGTGTATTATTGTCAATATATAATTTTATATGATATCTTATTATTTCATTTCCTTCCGATTTTAATTTTTAAAACATCTAAATAAAGGGAAAAATATCTATTTCCATCAACATACTTAATTTTTAAAAAATCAAAATAAAGGGAAGAATAATCATTCCCCTCCCCCTTTGTACTCTCTACTCTCCTCTTCCTCTAAACTTCCTATGTTGGTCAAGCAAAGCCTTAAGTTAATAAAGAACGTCTTAAATGGTTTATTCATTATGTCTTAACTTCAAGTCCTTAAATTAAGAATTACACATATAAGTGTTGTAAATCTCCTCCCTCAAATCCCATTTTAAAAAAGTATGGAGACATTACAGTTTTTATTTATATAGGTAACAATCCTACAATAGTAACAAGATAATAATTAATGAATTGTAATGGAAGCCCTATATATGGATATTGATGTTAGAGTTGGTTTGGCCTAAGTGGAGCTTGTACCCAAAGAGGTGCTCTCATAATGGAGAGTAGTAGTGATACTATTTCTAGGCTGAAAGATAGGTTAAAGCATATGCATGGTTGGTAAGAGTTTGTGAGTATGGTTGTAATAATTTGAGTTAAGTATGGTTCGTGAGAGTTTGTAAGTGCGGTTAATTGTAATAATTTTAGTTTTTGTTGCTTGAGAATGTAGGCAAGCAGAATTGTTCAAACTACATATACTAGTAAATATCGATTAATCCCAAATTCCAATATATTGGCATAAGAGGTGAAACCAAAATCGCTTATGAAAATTTTGGAGTCCAACACAAGGAGGAAAGTATAAGAATGTATTACTTTTAGAAGGTGAGAAATATTTATGAGAGTACGTATATATGAAAGGTTGAATTAGCAAAAGATAACTAAGAAACTAGCTAATCACGTGATTAATTATATTTTGTTAAACAATCTTAGTTTATGAGATATTTTACGTACTTTATCAATGAACTAAATTGCTATACATATAAATATACTCACGAACATAAGGAGGTGTATAAAAAGTAGCAGTCCCCTGCGCAGCATTTGCAACTGAGGCCATACTTATGGCCATGATCACCATTATCAAAGCACGAATAACCACTCCCATCTTTTTCTATGAAAAACTATGCAATGAAATTATAAAACTTCTATTGTGTGATGTAAAGAAGTCGATTTGCATCCAATTTATAGAGGAATGATAGGAAACTGCACCTTCAAGTTTTGGACTTCTTTTTCTAAACTGGGAACTGTTTTAAGTCTTTGTTATCAATTTGGTAAATTAATAATTCGTACCGTAGACATTGAATTCGTTGCCTTCTTTTCTTTTCGTTTTTTTTTTTTTGACTTGACGATAGACACACGCACACATTAATCTATTTTGTATAAACTGGGGATTGAACTCACGCCCTTTAGGTGTGGGGATCAAGGGAAGGAGGGTGCACTACTAGGCCAAATGCCTAGTGGGCTTGAATTCATTGTCTTTGAATGTGGAAAATTGTCACAACTTACGATGGTTACTTGTCCTTGCCTACCTAACTAAAGTAGACAAGGATCCTCTTCATTTGAAATGAAATAAAGAGAATCAATTTCATGATCCAGATTAAATGTTATAGATCTAACAATGTATAGTCTAACACGTCATTAAAATTTTAAATAACGTGACAATCTGATACACTGTTCTAGATTCACTGGAAATAAAATCTTCAATCATGAGAATTGACAAATGGAGAGATCTTATCAAATGGAAAGGATTAAAAATGTTCCAATGGCTGAAGAGATTTTCACAATGGACAAGGATTCTCTTATTAACTGATTGTGGACATGATCTCAGGAATTATTATATGTGGATGATGGAAATGACATTTTCCTTTTTCTTCTTTTCCTACTGGTGATTTTATTTATTTATTTTATTTTTGCATCCAATGATTCATATTTGTTTAATTTTATATTAAAAAAGCAAAATGCACTGGTTATCTCTTATCACTAATGACATTTCTAAGCACAATTATAGATGATGATACAGTTTGATCACTGGTCCAATCAGATTTATGAAAACTTGTAAAACCTAGCTAGAAAGCAATTTTTTATGCACAAAATGGAATTTTTTATTTTTTAAATGTAAGAACATTCATATTGGGTTTCTATTGATTGGCTAAATTATCTCATCAAAAACTCTTTTTTTTTTTTTTTTTTTTTTTTTTTAAGTATCAATTTTTCCACTTTTCATTTTATTTTTTTTCATACTAAAATATTTTTTATTTTTATTATTTTATTTATTTTTTATTATTTTTATTTTATTTATTTATTTTATTTTTTATTTTTATTTTTATTTTTATTTTTTTTTTTTTATTTTTATTTTTTTTTTTTATTTTATTTTTTTTTATTCCCCACACTTCAACTCCTAGTTCCCAAGTCTCATGCACCCACGGCCACCCACAACTAGCAACTTATGACCAACACTCACAAAGTTAGATCGGCCAACTACCAATGCAGTGTTGCACGGCCAGATCGACCACTACAAACGACGCCACACACCCCATGCGCCCTGACCCACGAGACAACAGATCAGCCAACAACCACCGAAATGTCCCATGGCCAAATTAGTCATTGCTTGTGAAAGTGTGAGAGAGACTATAGAGACTGCGAGAGAGAGTGAGTTTCTTAGGAGAGAGAAGTGAATAGAAAAAGATGAGAAAAGAATTACAAGAAGCTATAGTGTTCTGTATTATTAATTTATTATTGAGTACTATAATTTTACTGTAAAGCTTTTATCTGTAATACATAATTGAGTGTCTGTGTGTGTTTTGTTGTTGTTGCTGTGATTTTTAACTACAATACTAATTATTTTGACTAAAAAACCAATTTGAAGAGCTCAATATAAATGCTCTAAGGACTAAGTGAAACTGCCAAATCTTTCCATTTCACATGCTAATTCCAGATGAAGACAGTGATCACTTACAATCTTAGTCAAGAGATGGAATCTTAATTTTAACAATACGTAGATTATGATAATTTTTAAATTAGATTTTCACATTGGCCAAAAGAAACTTTTACAGTAGAAAAATGCCACTAGAAACATTTTTTCCAAGCTTTTTCCAACCTATTCATAGAAAGCAAAATTTATTCCGCATATCAGAGTATTGCATCATGATAATTCTTGATTTTCTTTTTCAAATAAGACTGATTGAGAGGCTTTCTCTATCTCTTTTAGTCGTAGTTGTGTAAGAAACTTTGGTAGACACTCGTGAAAGATTAATTCAGTTAAAAATAAAAAAAAACCATAGTGCAAAACCATGTACTGTCTCTCTCTTCTCGAAGGCTGTAGTGGAAGACTACGGGCAAACCTTATCTAGCAGTATAGTTGAATACATATAAAATTATAAATATTTCTCCAATTTTGACTATGTACAATCTCTATTTCTTGAAATTTTTTATTTTAATTTGGTTCTTATACTTTTAAGTTTGTGTAAAAAATATGCTTAATCGCTTGAGCAAGCCTCCTTTGTTTGCCGCTATGTCCTTTTTTTTCCGTTCAACAATTAATAGTAGAGACCTTTTTGACCCAAACTTTAAAGTATTATAACTAAAATGAAACATTTCAAAAAATAGAGATCATTTTAAAGCATAAGGTAAAGGATGAAGACTAAATAAATAATTAAATATTCCTTTTAATAGTAATTAAGAGAATATAGGCAATGTAAGCAGACCAAGGCTGCCCATTTTGTTGTGGAAAGAATGATTGAAGTGGGTTTTTCTAATTAACTTCATTTTGGAAGCCGATGCCCTCAAATGATCAACCCGATTGATTATTCCCTCATTCTCCGGTTCTCCCTCACTAGTTTGTAGCCTCTAGAGATATTTGTACTTTATTATCTTCAGTTTCGTTTTGGTATATGTAAATCATGTCTATAGAGAATCTAACTCTTTAGACTATTGTACATGCCCATTTTTTAACTAATAATTTAAATGGGCCCCCAAATAAAATGCTTGGGCTTAATTAATCCTTTAATAAGCCCGGCCCAATAAAATGCCCTAAACAACTCCTAACAAGATACTTGGGTTTAATTAACCATCTAAATAAAATAGCCCAATAAGCCCGACCTATTTAAATATGCCCAATAATACCCATGGAATCCTTCGGCTTAATTGATTATTTATCCCAATGAGCCCAGCCTAATAAAGCATCCTAAATAACCTTTAATAAATTATTTGGGCTCATCATTGAGGTGCCTTAACACCATTCTAAAAGCCCACAACCCGCAACATATGACCCAGTCCGAAACAGCACCTGAAGAGCCATTTAGGCCTATTTTTTAAGTGCCCCGGCACTATTCACAAGCCCAAAGGAAATCCACAAGAAGCCCATGGTCCAAGATGTGCTTATAATGCAAATATGGGGTCCAAACACTATTGAATTGGTGGAGGGAAGCAGCTGGAGCCCAAGCATTAATCAGCCCAACACCCAAAATAGCTGAAGACAGCCAATTAGTGGGTCCCGTGAAGACTGAACTCAGGCTGACAAAGGAAGAGTTGCATGTCTGCTGCTGGCAGAACCTGTATTATGTCCTATTATTACTAAAAAGGAGGGAGGCAGCAGCAAGCCATCTTCTCCAACGTGACAAGAGCTGCCAACCCACCAACTTTCAAATTACACAAGCTTCTACAGCTCACTCCAACCCTCCACTCCACCGGAAACCATAATTTCTAGTACTGTTCACGCAGCAGACTTCTGCATAACAGCTCCAAGATCACTGGCAGCAACCAAAAATGCATGGGAAGTGAAGAAATATTATAGAGAATCCACAACCACGTCTATTCCGGTCCCAAAGGGACTCAGGGAGTAGCTCCCACGGCCCAGACCCGTGAGGAAGCTACTCTCCTTATGTTGACCCGACTTGAGGAGTGTGGTTTGGTGGAGGGGAGTCAGTTCCGAGGCTTAGGTGGCCATGGATTGCTGTCATTAAGTCTGCTGGGAGGCTCAATGATAGGTTCATGGGTGCCAAGACACATGAGACATGCATGGACATAACCATACACAAAAACCCACCAACAAGAGGCAATGAGTGCCTCTGACAAGCCATTTCAGGGAGGGAGAAAACCTTACCCTGACACCAGAAAAAGGCTCTAATCATTTTACTGATGCTATGCTCTCTTTGACAAAACGTGTCATAGAGGACTAATACTAAAAACTAATAGGCTTGAGAAAACCATAATCTCGGTTTTCCCATGAGATTAAGCCATGATAATCATTCTATATAAAGGATTGATTGCACTTTCAAGGCATCAGATCTACCAGACCCATTAGCTCCAGTTAGACCAAGAACAACCCTTCCAATAACTCAAGAAATTACCATAATTAAAACCCAAGAGAAAGGATTTTTCTCTTAGATTCCCCAAGGGAGAACCTCTGAAAGAGGATGTTTCTGAAACCATTCTTAACTTAGAAATACCAATCAAAACCCAGAAATACAGTCTCATCCGAAAAGGATTAGGATTTATCATAAAAATCTCCTTTATGCCCAGAAAGCTCTCCTGGCAGATGTCTGGGCAGAATTTCCTAAAATGCCTTATAAGGACCATAATGGTTCTCTACCATTAGTTTAGCTCCACAAAAGGCCCAAACACACTCTTCCCATACCCATATGCATGTCTCTACGGGGCTGACTCTCTCCCAACAAGTCAACCCTCTTTTAGTTTCAACAGAATTTGTCACTGTTCAAAGCTCTTCTGGCAGATGTCATCAGCAGTGCAGAAAACCCATGTTTAAATTATGATGATCAAAGTTACGTCGTTTCAAGTTCGATTCAACTGAGGGACAGTGAGAGGCTCGGCCCAAAACTGTTCTTTGGACTTTTCATCGGTAACGACACTTTGGGTAAATTTCCCTTAATCTTTGTTCATGTTATTTTTGGGTTTTAGTGATTTTAGCTCTTGAACACTCTTGAGAAGTGTCCCACTAGCCCGTGGGCCAAACCTTGGGCCTTCGGTTGAGTTTTGGGTTCGGCTACCCCTTTTCTCTATATCAAAGTCCACGTTGTGATCGCCCTCGGCACGCCACGTGACATTGTTACAAAAACAACTATGAAATAGCATTTTGGTCTTCATTTTCTTCTAGTTGGGGAAAGATTCTCATCGATCTCCTTGCTCCCATTCTCCATGTTTTCAGAAAACATGGTGAGGTAGATGATATATGGTCTCTCTTCCTCTAGCTCTTGTATTTATTTTCATTAATATATCAGTATTATTCAAGGGGGGACTTCTAAATTCTAGTTCCAATAAAAATCAAGTTTTTTTTTTTTTTTTTTCTAAGTAAAAGTAATAACAATCAAGCTTGGTTAGTTTTATAGGCACTTTACAACGGTAACAATTTGGTGTGGGTGTTGTTGAAAGTAAAATTAATAGCAAAACGGATCTCTTTTTTTTGGCTGAAGAAATCAAATCGGATCTCAATCCCACTCTACTAATATTGAACAATATAATAAGGAATTCAATATTGTTTAAAGAAAGACCATAAGCACCGCATTGAAAAAAAACAGACATCCAAAGAAATATGATTTGTACAAAGGTAACATTAATAATATAATATGAGAAATTTCTTGTGAGGACCAACTGGCTTGAAACTTTTGTGAAAAGTTTCTTTTCTCCACTAAACAAATTAATACTACTACAATCATTTCCATTTCAGCATTTGCTTAGGTATCATTTGCTTCTTCTACTATTTCCTTTCTGCAATTACCCAGCCGGAGGAAATGGATGTTCTTATGTGGGGGAGACGAAAATCTTTCCCATCAAGGTTGAGGAAGAAGAGAGAGAGAGAGGAAGTTAGGGTCTGAAGCAAACATAGAGTTTAATTGGGTTTGGATTTTTTTTATTGAATTTGAATCGGGTGACTGAGTTGGGTGGATTTTATTTATTTTTAGTCGTGTATATTATGTCAAATTTTACCTGTAAATGAAACTAAATGGCACCCTAATTAAAAATTGACCATGTTATCATAAATGCCACCCTAATAAAAAATTGGTCATGTTTTCATTTTGTTAACTACATATATTCAAAGTTAATGGAGACAGGCAAAAGTACCAATAGTACACGATTTTGATATGTTAGGAACCATTTCTACGCATTTTAAACGTTAAGGACTAAATATACAACTTGGGTAAATGTTAGAAACTAATAATGTATTTAACCCCCTTTTTTTTCTTCCTTAAACTTGTATTAAAAGCTCACGTTGACGTAGGTCTACTCTGATTAAAAAAAAACTATCCTCCAAGACTTTGGACTCTAATCATGCAACTTTAATTAGTCAAGCTCTGCAATTCCATGGGTTTGCTGTTGTATTTTGAATATTGCATAGGCTGCAATAACTAGCCACTTACACACAATTTTATATATATATATATTTTTTTTTTTACTTTTTTGTGCTTTTACTAATTTATCCTTTTATCATTTTCTTTTTAACATTTTTTTTTCAAAGTGTGATACGATAGCCCTCGGCTTTGTCATTTACATTGACAGGAGTGGACTTATCACTTATACCATTTTTATTATGCCTAAATTACAACAAATCATGTCAATTTATGAAAAAAAAATTGTGTTCTTAAACGTTAAGTCTTATAATTACTCCCAATAACTAAGGTAAATTGTATGGACATAATAGAAAATGGCACATCAACACATCAAGAATTGTTTAAAAAAAAATCTAAATGCATAATACATCAATAGATAGACGCTGTAGACACGCTTTTAATTTTTTCTTTTCTTTTTTAATTGTGAGTGTGTATACATGTAATTAATATCCGTGTATTGAAAGAAAATGTTATATTTCAACAAACTGCTTTTTTATTAGCACATCAAATATTAGACTTGGGCCGTGATAAAAAATGAATGTTGATATCTTTACTTAATATTTTATAAAGTTTTATTGAAAAAAAAATAAAAAATAAAAATAAAATAAACAAGCATCTATATCACTAACTAACTCAAAGACTTGTTGACAAATGTGAGTGTGGTAGAGTATGGTTCTAGAGGGAAAGTGTCCACCAAAGGTGACATTTATAGTTATGCGATAATATTGTTGGAGATAATTATAAGAAAGAAACCCACCGATGAAATGTTTGTTGGAGAAGTAGATATTAGACAATGGATTTCATCACTTCCTAACAGAATGGATGTTGTGGACGATGGTTTACTTAGGGTCCGTTTGGGAGAGCTGTTTGAAAAAGAGTGTTTTTAAAAATAACGATTTCAAACTGAGCGTTTTAGAATCACGATTTTGAAAATCACAATTAAGCGTTTGGTTAAATTGTGAAAAAGTGCGGTTTCTATTAATTAAGCGTTTGGATAATGTTAGTTTAAAACTGTTGTTTCTGGTACAAATGACCAAAAAGGACTTAACTATACTATTAAGGTTATCTTGTCATTAAAAATAAAATAAAAAATGCAGTCAATATTTCAAAGTGTTATAATAAAATTATAATGAAACTAGTAATAAATTCATACACAACAATACATTAAATAAATTAAAATATTTCATTCAAAATACTATATAACCAATAATATCCATATGTTTCATAAAAAAAATAACATCCATATGAATTAATACGTTAAACCAAAAAAATTCCAATCAATACATAAGAAAATATTCCACAATAAAAATAGTAAAAAATTTTTTATAACCCACAAATGGATCGAGCTATGTTGTCACGAATAATTTTCATCTCTTCATCTTGTATATTCTCCATGTTTTCTTGAGCATTACGATGTGTTTCACCAGCATTGCTTTCATCCCACTTAAATCCCTCGTCTTCTCTATCATGTATTCTAATAAAATTATGCAAGACACAAGTAGCAACTACAATATTTCTTTGGTCCTCAATGTCATCAGATGGCATTTGCCTCAAAATTCTCCATCTATTCTTCCACACTCCAAAAGTTCGCTCAATCACACTTCTGAGTGATGAGTGAACATAGTTAAATCTTTCTTCTATCTTATTCCCTCGACCAGATCGTCGAAAATCTGGAAGATGGTATTTCTCTCCTTTATATGGTGTCAAATATCCTATCCTTAAGGGGTATCCAGCATCAACCAAATAATATTTTCCTAGACAAAAAAAATAAAATAAAAAAAATGAAATACATACATAAAAATATCCAAGAATATACAAGATATAAAATACTATATACCTGGTGGTGGTTTTGGAAAGTTAACAGAATTTTTACGGATAGAATCTAAGAAAATACGCGTATCATGTGCCGCACCTTCCCATCCAGCCATAACAAATGTGAAAAGTAAATCAAAATCACATGCCGCCATCACATTTTGAGTTGGTACACCCTTTCTTCCCATGTATGGAATTTTTTTTTTGCTTATATACCTGCTTCTGGGCTTTTGGTCAATCAACAAATATTTGAGGTCAGTGTAGTAATTTAACAGGTGAAAAAATTGTGACGCGCAAACGTTAAAACCCCCGTTTTCAAAAAAGCTGGGTTTAGCTTCGGTGTTAAAACGCTAGAATTTGGCGTTTTTAAAATCACAATTTTTATAAATCGTTGGCCCAAACTCATCAAATTTTGCGATTTTGGTTCAAAACGTTGTTTTGCTCCATGCCAACGGGGGGCCAAACGGACCCTTAGAATAGAAGATGGAAGAGATGTAATTGTCTTGCAAACTATTCTTTCATCCTTCTTAGAATTAGGCTTGAGGTGCTCTGCCGAATTACTTGATGAAAGACTTGTCATCAAAGACGTGGTGGCCAAGGTTAACAAAATCAAATTGGCACTTCTTGAAAACATAAATAGGGGTGTCTAACCTTGAAATCTTTGTTATTGTTGAACTACCTTGTTAAAGATTTTTTTCCCGTTTGTCTTTTTTAACTCTGTCTCTCTCTCTTATTTATTTTTTTCCTGTTTGTCTTCTTGTTAAATTAAGGGTCAAAAAACTTAATCTTTCTTATTTGAACGGTAACAATTTGACTGGAAATATACTGTCCACAATAGGAGGATTGGAGGGGTTGCAAAGATTGGATCTTACAGAGAACAATATTGAAGGATTCATTCCAGAACAACTTTGTCAACTAAGTAACCTGGGAGATTTACTTCTTTCAAATAACAAAATCTCTGGATCCATCCCAAATTGCATCGGAAACCTTAGTAGTCTGCAAAGATTATGCCTCAGTTATAATTGACTCACATCATCAATACCATTAAATTTATGGAGCATTGATAATCTGTTGTTCTTGGATTTATCATCGAATTCCCTCCGTGGTTCTTTGTCTCCAAGCATGAGAAAACTAGATGTTATTGTATTCATGAATTTATCTTGTAACCAAATTATTGGAAATTTGGGATTCCAAGTATCATTGGTGCTTTTGAAAGCCTACGAAATCTTGATTTGTCAAAGAACTCATTTCAACTAGGGGTGTCTAACCTTGAAATCTTTGTTATTGTTGAACTACCTTGTTAAAGATTTTTTTCCCGTTTGTCTTTTTTAACTCTGTCTCTCTCTCTTATTTATTTTTTTCCTGTTTGTCTTCTTGTTAAATTAAGGGTCAAAAAACTTAATCTTTCTTATTTGAACGGTAACAATTTGACTGGAAATATACTGTCCACAATAGGAGGATTGGAGGGGTTGCAAAGATTGGATCTTACAGAGAACAATATTGAAGGATTCATTCCAGAACAACTTTGTCAACTAAGTAACCTGGGAGATTTACTTCTTTCAAATAACAAAATCTCTGGATCCATCCCAAATTGCATCGGAAACCTTAGTAGTCTGCAAAGATTATGCCTCAGTTATAATTGACTCACATCATCAATACCATTAAATTTATGGAGCATTGATAATCTGTTGTTCTTGGATTTATCATCGAATTCCCTCCGTGGTTCTTTGTCTCCAAGCATGAGAAAACTAGATGTTATTGTATTCATGAATTTATCTTGTAACCAAATTATTGGAAATATTCCAAGTATCATTGGTGCTTTTGAAAGCCTACGAAATCTTGATTTGTCAAAGAACTCATTTCAAGGAGAAATTCCACAATCTTTCGGACACTTGAAAGGATTGGATCAATTGAATCTCTCAAACAACAATCTCTCCGGTGCAATTCCTAAGTCTCTTGAGGCACTTCCATTTCTCAAGTTTTTTGAATTTGTCATTTAATAAGCTAACTGGAGAGATTCCATTCGGTGGACCTTTTCGAAACTTCACAGTGGAATCATTTTTAGGTAATAAAGCTCTTTGTGGGAATCCAATTTTTGGAGTTCCACCTTGTGCAAGTTCGAGTTCTCGAGGATCAAGGGTGAAACAAATTATGCTCAAATATATTGTTCCTGCCTTTGCATCAATTATTATCTTTGCAGCTCTGGTTTTTATGTTGAGAAAACATCTAGAATGTAAAGTTCAGATTCCAAGCTTACCTATCACATTGTCTAAAGTGGTTAATAGAATGATATCATATCAAGAACTTCGCAGTGGGACAAACAACTTCTGTGAAAGCAACTTGCTTGGAACTGGAGGATTTGGTTCCGTGTACTAAGCGATTCTGCCTGATGAAACAATTGTTGCTGTCAAAGTTCTAAACTTGCAATTGGAGGGTGGTTTCAAAAGTTTTGAAGCTGAATGCAAGGTTTTAAGGGCAATCCGACATAGGAATCTAGTGAAAGTCATTAGTACATGCTTGAACCCCGAGTTTAGAGCTTTGGTGCTGCAGTACATGTCAAATGGTAGCCTTGAAAAGTGGTTATACTCTCATAACTACTGCTTGAATCTTGCTCAAAGAGTAAGCATCATGGTTGATGTTGCATCGGCATTGGAATATCTCCACAATGGTCAATCGGAATTGGTGGTGCATTGTGATTTGAAGCCTAGCAATATCCTTTTGGATGAGGACATGGTTGCACATGTAGGTGACTTTGGCATTGCAAGAATTTTAGCTGAAAACAAGGATGCGACACAAACCAGAACCCTGGGTACACTTGGCTACATCGCACCAGGTACTTGAATTCACCTTTGTTGTTTTTGTTTTTTTTTTTAGTAGGCTAATTTCATGAATAATATTATTTCATCATATCGTCAATTTTCGTTAATTTTATTTATAATTTGTTTTGTAGTTTGGCACTCTTCCACCAAGCACCAAGTCACCAAAATATTGAGAGAATATGAGAAACAATTTAACCCACTTAAGTTAACTTTCATGATTATCTCACATCTTTTCCTTTTTAATTTAATTTTATTATTATTTTTTAAACAAGGTCGGTGTGAGTTGTGACAATAGTCAAGCATCCGAAATGATTTACACGCATTAATCTACTATAAAGGGCTATCCAATTCCAACTCCAAAATCCAAAGAGCCTTCTCTGTCTTTCTCGTGCACATTCATGATGCTAATAGAAAGGCCATCCATTCGCCTGCTCTTGGCTTTTCTGTTAGTACATCCATGCATACTTCATTTTTCCGAATCTTTCAGCAACTTTACAGATCAATCAGCTCTCATTGCCTTCAAATCTAAAATCAGTTTTAGTCCAAACAATACTGCCTTTGCAGCTGGTAACTGGTCCACAACAAAGAACTTCTGTGAGTGGTTTGGGGTCTCCTGCAGCCGACGCAGACAAAGAGTGACAGCCTTGAACCTTTCCTACGTGGGTCTCCAAGGCACCATTTCCCCTCATATTGCCAACCTCTCCTTCCTAGTCTCACTTGATCTCAGAAACAACACCTTCTATGGTTTTCTGCCACATGAGATTAGTCATCTACGTCGCTTGAGGGTACTTCGCTTGTCAAGCAACCTATTGGAAGGTAGTATCCCTCCAACTATACTTCATTGCCACAAGCTTGAATATTTATCTCTTGCAATTAACAATTTTAGTGGTGGCATACCAAAAGATTTGGGCATGTTACAAAATCTTCGCAAATTAGGTCTTAGTACAAACGATCTTGTGGGTCCAATTCCATCGTCCATCAGCAATATGTCATCATTAGAGATCTTGAATTTGGAATCCAATCGACTCACTGGTCCATTTCCTCTTGTCATCTTTAACTTGTCTTTTCTAGAGGTTATTGGTATTACAGAAAATCAAATCTCTGGAACCCTTCCAAAGGATCTTTGCGGCCGTTGTCCTAATCTTCTAGGACTGTATATTTCCCGCAACAAATTAAGCGGTAAGCTTCCCTCACAGTTTAATAATTGTAGAGAGCTTTTACAATTATCTCTGTCATACAATGAGTTTGATGGAAGTATTACAAAAGGTTTTGGGGGTTTAGAAAAGCTTGAAATACTAAGTCTTGGTGGTAACAACTTAACTGGTAACATACCTCCTACCTTAGGTAACTTGTCAAGGTTACAATTGTTTGCTATTGAAAGTAACAACATTAAAGGAAGCATTCCAAGTGATTTATGGGGTCTCCAAAATCTGAATTATTTGGATCTTGACGAGAATGATCTCACTGGGCCAATACCCCAAAATATTTTCAACATTACCTTTCTACAAGTGATCTCCTTGGCAATAAATTCTTTTTCTGGAAATCTTCCATTAGATGCTACTAGGCTCTCTTGCTCTAACCTTAATTCTCTTTATCTTGATGCCAACTAACTTAGTGGTCCTATCCCATCGGCTCTTTCAAATTGTTCCAATCTGGCCCTAGTATCCTTAAGCACAAACTTATTCTCTGGACCAATACCCAAAAGTCTTGGAAACTTAAAATACCTCCGAAGGCTTTATCTGGGTGACAATCAGCTAACAGGGGAGACTGGAGATCAAGAGCCTACTTTCCTTTCGTCTTTATCTAACTGCATATTTTTGGAAGACCTGTATATGTCCTACAATTCCTTGAATATTACAATTACAGATTCCATTGGAAACTTACCAGTTTCCCTTAGATATATTCAGGGAGATTATAGCCAAATAAAGGGTCAAATTCCAATGGGAATTGGTTCCCTGAAAAACTTATTGTTTCTTCAATTGAGCGGTAACAATTTGACTGGAAATATACCGTCCACAATAGGAGGATTGGAGGGTTTGCAAAGATTGGATCTTACAAAGAACAATATTGAAGGATTCATTCCAGAACAACTTTGTCAACTAAGTAACCTGGGAGATTTACTTCTTTCAAATAACAAAATCTCTGGATCCATCCCAAATTGCATCGGAAACCTTAGTAGTCTGCAGAGATTATACCTCAGTTATAATCAACTCACATCATCAATACCATTAAATTTATGGAGCATTGATAATCTGTTGTTCTTGGATTTATCATCAAATTCCCTCCACGGTTCTTTGTCTCCAAGCATGAGAAAACTAGATGTTATTGTATTCATGAATTTATCTTGTAACCAAATTATTGGAAATATTCCGAGTATCATTGGTGCTTTTGAAAGCCTACGAAATCTTGATTTGTCAAAGAACTCATTTCAAGGAGAAATTCCACAATCTTTCGGACAGTTGAAAGGATTGGATCAATTGAATCTCTCAAACAACAATCTCTCTGGTGCAATTCCTAAGTCTCTTGAGGCACTTCCATTTCTCAAGTATTTGAATTTGTCATTCAATAAGCTATCTGGAGAGATTCCATCTGGTGGACCTTTTCGAAACTTCACAGCAGAATCATTTTTAGGTAATAAAGGACTTTGTGGGACTCCAATTTTTGGAGTTCCACCTTGTACAAGTTCGAGTTCTCGAGGATCAAGGGTGAAACAAATTATGCTCAAATATATTGTTCCTGCCTTTGCATCAATTATAATCTTTGCAGCACTGGTCCTTATGCTGAGAAGACATTCAGAATGTAAAATTCAGATTCCAGGCTTACCTATCACATTGTCTAAAGTGGTTCATAGAATGATATCATATCAAGAGCTTCGCAGTGGGACAAACAACTTCTGTGAAAGCAACTTGCTTGGAACTGGAGGTTTTGGTTCTGTGTACAAAGGGATACTGTCTGATGGGACAATTGTTGCTGTCAAAGTTCTAAATCTGCAATTGGAGGGTGGTTTCAAAAGTTTTGATGCTGAATGCAAGGTGTTAAGGACAGTCCGACATAGGAATCTAGTGAAAATCATTAGTACATGCTCCAACCCCGAGTTTAGAGCTTTGGTGCTGCAATACATGTCAAATGGTAACCTTGAAAAGTGGTTATACTCTCATAACTACTGCTTGAATCTTGTTCAAAGAGTATGCATCATGGTTGATGTTGCATCGGCATTGGAATATCTCCACAATGGTCAATTGGAATCTGTGGTGCATTGTGATTTGAAGCCTAGCAATATCCTTTTGGATGAGGAAATGGTTGCACATGTGGGTGACTTTGGCATTGCAAAGATTTTAGCAGAAAACAAGGACGAAACACAAACCAGAACCCTGGGTACACTTGGCTACATCGCACCAGGTACATGAAATTCACCTCTGTTTATTTAATTACTAGTCTAATTTCTGGAAAAACAATGTGCATGCATTTATGGTCATAATATTAAATGGCACATGAAAAATTGTTCATAGCATAAAAAGAAAAAAGAATCTATTATGCATTATTCATCAATACATAGACATTGTAAACATGACTTTTTTGTAATTGTATGTGTGTATATATAAATATATATGTATTTAACATCCATGTATTAAAAGAAAATGTTATATTTCTTGATCAAGACCCAAGTCCAATATTTGTGGTTGTGCAAATATTGGACTTGGGTCTTGATCAAGAATGGATGTTTCATGTTGATATCTTTAATTAACATTTATAAAGTTTTTTAAAATAAGCATATGTATCAATACCTAACTAACTCAAAAACTTGTTGACAAATGTGAGTGTTGCAGAGTATGGTTTTGAAGGGCAAGTGTCCCCTAAAGGTGACATTTATAGCTATGGGATAATATTGTTGGAGATGATCACAAGAAAAAAACCCACCGATGAAATGTTTGTTGGAGAAGTAGATATGAGACAATGGATTGCATCAATTCCTAATAGAATGAATGTGGTGGATGATGGTTTACTTAGGATAGAAGATGGAAGAGATGTAACTGCCATGCAAACTATTCTTTTGTCTATCATAGAATTAGGCTTGAGGTGCTCTACAGAATTACCATATGAAAGACTCAACATCAAAGACGTGGTGGCCAAGGTTAACAAAATCAAATTGGCACTTCTTGGAAATAGAAATAGGAGTGTCTAACTCTGAAATCTCTGTTATTGTTGAAGTACGTTGTTAAAGCTTGCTTTTCCTATTTGTCTTATTTGGCTTTGTTTGTCTCTTATTTATTTAGGCAAAGAAGGGTGTAATTTTGTGACCCTGGTTCTGTCTATTCTCTAATTTTGTATGCTACATACAAGTAGTACTATGTAATGTTATATGTTATTGGTATCGTTTTTTATCCTTGTGTTGATGAGCGTTTACATGCAATTTTAAGAAATTTATTTTCGTTCCTGAAAATTTAAAACCTCACCTATTTCATTTTGTGCCAATTCTCGTTTAACTAAAAGTACTGTTTTTTCACTTGTTTTTAACATGAGTGTATGAGGCATATAATTAAGCTTTGGTTCTAAGCCCACCTCAAAGGCCACCATATTTTAGCAAAATTGAATATTTAAATAAATAAATAAATTCTCTTGTAAGCATAAGCATCTTTATTTTGAAAGTTCTCCAACAATATTTCCAAACTATGTAAGCAATTGGAGAAACCAGAGGATGTTAGACAATGAAAAGAAGGGAAAATTACACTTTACCATCCTCAACTATCACCCATTTTACAATCCACCCCCTAAACTTCAAAAAGTATCAATTGACCCCCTAATTTAATCCAATTGCATGGCCGTTACCCCCTGAGCCCAAAATCGTGTTAGAATTGACGGAATAGTGCAACACGTGACACACACGTGACATACGGGCCCACCCGGACAGCTATCACCCACAATTGTCTTTGAAAACCCGAAAATGCCCTCATCCACTTTCTTTCTCTTTCTTCTTTCCTTTTTCGTTGTGTACAAAAAACAGAGAAGCAAGAAAAGAGGAGAGCTTTGACCTCAGGATCATGGACTTGATCGACGATGCAGGGAGAGGCCAAGTGGAAGACTCCAGCGCAGCCAGTGAGAGCGCGGAGAATGGAGGTGTAGTCGAGGAGCTCGATCTGGAAGAGACGGAGACGCGTCTCTGCTCCTTCTAGACTTTCTAGATGCTTCGTTTCGCTCTCATTCTCTGCAAACTGAAAGAGTGTGTTACTGTGCTAGTAATAAGTGGGAGATGATGGCATTTCTATAGATAAAATGAACGAGTAAATTGCATATGGAAAAGTAACTGAGATCTTGAATGGTGGCATGGACAGTGCAACCACGGCCGAGTAGTTCACGGACGAGCCAGGATCCAATGCAGCCGCTACCTCTAGTCACGCACACCACCTCACCCTTTTTCGCCATTTGGTTCTCACTTCCCACTCTTTACACTCACTCACTACCAAAATGTATGGGACTGGTATGGTATATGTTACGAGCACGTTGCATGTAGTGCATGTTGCTGAGTTAACTCACTAAGTCAACTCACTGAGTCAACTCGGTGGTTATCAAATTTTGTCCGTTAACTTGGTTGCAAATGGGAGTTGTGGATAGCTACATGTTTTAGAGGTTATGTATTTGATGTTACTGAATGGTTTAGGATTGCTTAGGATTGTTGGCAATAGATTGTTGGCAATCAAATAAAACTCTGTTTTGGGTGCTGTCCAACAGAGCAATGTTTAGCGACTATCTTTAGGAATTGTTGTTTGTTTAGGAGTTGTTATTTACTTAGGCTAGTTGCACTCAATCTCTTTTGGATGAAGTTGAGTTATTTTATACTTCTTCTTTCTGTAAATTGCTTGGCTATTTAAAGCCTACGATTAATGAAAGAATGCTATCAAATTATTTAGAAAAAAACCAAGCTTTGCTTGTTACGAAGGACCGATTATCCCTTGAAGTATAACCAGATACATTTGTTTCATTTTATTTGTCACCACAGCACCCCGTGGAAAATGTGGTGCAGCTTGAGGCACAATGGCTCGAGGGCAAGGGGTTCCTATCAGTATACTACATGTTTTTTACTCTTGAGAAAGGGGTTCCTATTAGTATACTACATGTTTTTTACTCTTGAGAGAGATGGATATGGAATTATGGATTCAAAAAACAGTAACAGATAGCAGTGGGAGAGGATTGTTTGGATTTTAGCTACGTGGCAGGTTGTAGTGACCTCATTATATGAATTGGGTGGAGAAAACTAGAGAGTTTTAGGAAAATAAAGCACTAATTTAAAAAAAAAAAAAAATTAATAATGGTTGATAGCTTGAAATCTTTGGCCATGGAGTTTTAGAAGAAGAAGAAGGAAAGGAATTTGATCGTGTTTGGAAAGCAAGAAAAAGGAGAGGGAAAAGAATCTGTTTTTTATTTTTTATTTATTTAATTTAATTTATACCTTACTTACAATATAGAGTTTTGGATAATGTAATTTTTTTTTATTTATAAAATTTGGATAATGTAATTAATTTATACTAATCTCATTATTATATCTTTGGCCATGGAGTTTTAGAGGAAGAAGAAGGAAAGTTGCGTGGGTGAAGATCGGGGAATAACCGAATAAGGAAAGAAAAAAGAGAAAGAAAGTCGATGAGGGCATTTTCAGTTTTCAAAGGAAATTGTGGGTGATAGCTGTCCGGGTGGGCCCGTATGTCACATGCGTGTCACGTGTTGCACTATTCCGTCAATTCTAACACAATTTTGGGCTCAGGGGGTAACGGCCGTGCAATTGGATTAAATTAGGGAGTCAATTGATACTTTTTGAAGTTTAGGGGGTGGATTGAAAAAGGGGTGATAGTTGAGGGTGGTAACTGTTTTAGGGATTCCCAATAAATGGAATAGCAGCTTCAACTTTTCTACCATAAAGTACAAGTATATTGCTACATCATGATCATGAGGTATATTTTAGCGAAAATGGGAGTGCATATGCAGGTTCTAATGATAATAGGAACCGTCGCACGCCTTCTCTCAATTGCATATGCTGCCCAAGGGACAGCCACCTTCTATGATCCCCTCGGATTATTCTACAGTACTCACGTGGATACCGTACCTCTAAATAGGTAACCAGCTATGGCAGGTTACCAAAACATCACATTAATGGTACCATCATCACATTTGATGGTACCAATATCACATATGATAGTATCTTCATCTTCATCACATTATTTAGTACATTTATTCACTTCACATATGATAGTACCTTCATCACAATTATGGTACCTGGTACCAACATCACATATGATGATACCTTACATCACATATAATGGTACCTAACATCACATTGGTTTGTATCTTAATTTTGTGTCACATTTTATGGTACCAACATCACATTTAATGGTACCAATATCACATATGATAGTACCCTACCATCACATTAATTGGTACCATAATTTTTAAAAAATATATATATATTATATTAAAAAATTAGATAATATCAACTTCATAAATACATCACAATTGATAGTACCTATCATCCTATTGGTTAATACTTATTTTATTTAATTAATTATATTAGAAAAATTAAGGCCAAATTACAAGTTACACCATTTATGTTTGGTCAAAGTTCAATTCAATCCTCTAAGTTTTGACTGGTTCAATTCAGTCCTCTAAGTTTCATTCGGTTTCAATTTCAATCCTCCAATTTGCCGTTAAATGTGAATATTTTTTTTTAAATTAAAAACTCCGGAAAATGATTTTTGAATTAACAAAAAAATAATTAATTAATTTCTAATATTTTTTTTCTAGCTGAATTTTTTTTCTTTGTTTCAAAGGGGAAGAACATGAAGAACACTAACCCAGCAACAAGTAAGAGAAATTTGCGTTTATTTGTAAAACCACGACACCAACAACATAGATCTAAAAACATGCCCAAAACAAACCGCAACAACAACAATCCATAGATCTATAAACAATCAAGCAACAACAACAAAAAAAATCTCATCAGCTGGATAATCCAAATCAAAACTCAAAGAAAATCAGACTCCTCTTAGAATCCAAATCAAACCCAAAGTAAATCAAACTCCATATAATTCTATTGAATCCATCTCGTAACCAAAAAATTTCGAGCACCATCGTCCATGCCCAGCCCACCGTAGCCACCGACGACCAAATCTGAAGGCAGCACACCGCCGAGCTTCTTGGCCCATCTTCTCCTCCATCGAGCAGAAGAAGGAGAGCCACGGCAACGAGGACTACAGCTCCATGATCCACAACTACATATCCAAGATCGAGTCTGACCTTTCCAACACTTACGATGGAATCCTCAAGCTCCTCGACACCAAACTCATCCTCTCGTCCTCCACCGGCGACTCCAAGGTCTTCTACCTCAAGAACAAGGGCGATTGCCATCGCTACTTGGTCGAGTTCAAGACCGGCACCCTCACTGCCTAGCCGTTTTGGTCCCCGTTCCCCTATTTTTCATCTTCCTTTCTTATTTTTCTGATTTCTCTTTCCATTTTTCTATTTACTTCTATCTATACATTTGTTTGTTTTTAATTTCTTCACTTGCTACTGTTCCTTCCATTTGAAACAAAAGAAAAATAAATTCAACCAGAAAAGATATATTAGAAATTAAATTTTGTTTTCTAAAATTCAAAATCCTTTATGGAGTTTTTAATTTAAAAAACTAAAAAAAAAAAAATCACATTTAACGGCAAAATACACTCTAACTTTGGTTGACTATGAGAGTAACAGATTGAGATTGAGGGAGAAAGAGAAATACACTCTAACTCTGGTTTTCAATTAAAAGAGAAAATAACTTGATTACCCTGTAACAGGTTTCAATTCTAATAAAAATCAACGCTCATGATTAAAACACTTAAAATGAATGGTTAACATTTTAAGTGGGTATGGTACCCACAAAAAAACTGTGGGTGCAGTTTTTCTGTGGGGTCAGGGGCATTTTCCTTGATGATGACATAAACTTACATTTACACGAGCAATATTGCATATCCGGCACTCTTTTGTTCGACACCAAATTGACCGATTATTTATTTATATAATACTTTACATTTTAATGTTATTGTGTTTTGGCAACCTCTGCATGTTGTTATGGATATAAAGACAATGGTGTGTATGTAGCTGCCGCAAGCAATGCCTTGTGGAACAATAGGACAGCATGTGGAAAAACATTTTTGGTCAACTGCATAGGGGGCACCAACCTTGCGCCACAACCATGTTCATCTCTAAGAGTTTTTATTAAAATCGTTGATTATTGCCCAAGATGTGGCGCAACCATCAATCTTTCTAGAGATGCTTTCGCCATGATTGCTAATCCAGACTCCGGAAAAATCAAGATCGACTATGAGCCATATCCGGCACGGAAATAACATTTGTTTGTGTTTATGATATCCGGGGCTTAATGTTCTGCTCGTTTAAGAAGGATTTGTGAATTGTGAGGGCAATTAAGGATTTTAATATATTATTGAACTTGTTAGAATATTGGTTAAACTATTAAATTCATCATTTCCTACTACATATCTTAGAAAATTCTACGTTTCAAACGTGATGTAATTTGATGAAATTACATGTATCTTATACAAATCAGTTTTACTCTTTTGCACAGTGTTCTGACTCTCCTGAATTTAACATCTCTGTCAAAGGGGATAATTAGTCCTAAAACATCCCCATGAGCACCATAAATCCCCTTCAATCATGCTGATGGAAACGGTAGGAACAATCATTTGTATAGCCTCCCTAGCTCTGTTTTGTCGTCATTGAACAATGGGGGAAAGGTTTCAAGCAAGTGATAAGATCCAACACCAGGTCAATTTTCTAAATATATCCATAATTTTTCTATAATTTCATTTCAATTTCAATTTCTGTTTTTTTTTTTTTTTTCCTCAATTATTATTATTTTTCTTCTAATGAATCCCCTCTAAATTTCAGATTCACCCATAATTATTGTGTTTAATTTTCTTCCATGATGGCAACTCAAGATCTTGGACAGTCGAACCCAAATTCGAAGTAGTGGCAATGATGCTTCCTGTGTGTGTTTTTGGGGAGATAGGTCATAGGTCCCCTTTGTGGGAAATATGGGTTTACCTTAATTTTGAATGGATTGACCATCTAACTTGCGTACATGACAAAGATGGTCTACCTTAATTTTTAGAGAAGATTTCTATAATGAGGTGGGACTGGATAGAGAAAGATCGTAATTAACTGTTATGATTTTAATTGACTAATATCCGTGACAATGTATTTAGATAAGAGTTGAGAATTTTTGGTAAAAAAATTCAAGTATGGTTGTTGCTCAAGAAATTCACTTTTACAAAATCTTGCTTGAATGAGCCCAATATGAACAATATTTTTCATTAGATAGAGATCTTGTGTGTCCCCCAACTCATAGCTTGCTCAAGTGAGCCTATTAGCCACTATTCAAGTATTCATACAAAGATCTCACTTGTTGATCGCTAAAGTGATTTCCTACTTTGAAACTGGGATGCACGGATACTCTATTTTGGTACACGCACCCGTACCCGTATCATATCTGATATCCTGAGATCTATTGTCACCCACATATGTTTCTTAAAAAATGATGTATCTTCGTACCCATATCCATACCCGTATTGTACTAGATACCGTATCCGTATCTATATCTGTGCAATTTAGGATTGTGTTGCCATCCACTCATGCAACTAACCCCAGACACTTGGAAGTTAAAGATTTACTATGACAAGGCTAAGCCTAGTCATTGAGCTGACCTCTCTCTATCCATATGTACAAGTGATTAAATGCAAGAAAGTGGGTGGGATGTTGTGAGCAATGTTTTGAATTTCATTCCGTACAGACTATAGACCCATATTTACCATACCAATGCATAAATCGTTACACACCATCCCATGTTCCATACTGGCTCAAATATCGGGCCATAATAGGATGTTCCAAGTATTTGGCTAAATTATCAACAAAAAATGTATTTGGCTAAATTGAATATTTTTTTTTTTAACTTTGGGCATTTATGTAATTTTCCCTCCCCAAAATCAAACTTTGTACACATACATTTTAATTTTGAATTAATATATTTCTAAATGTTTTCTTTTTCCTTTTCTTTTAAGAATAATCCTAAGACGTGTATATGAACTTATTTGGTTATCGTTCATGATTTTTTCAACTAAAACGCTTTATATTGGGTAATGAGAAAATATAAATTATGTAGTTCTTATATTTATTTTATCAGAGATAAATATAAATATAGTCGTAATCTTAAAATAGTACATCAATACACACCAAAATATTTTGGTTCTAGTGACTAATCCGAAATGGCGACCGAAATGGTATTCAAAACTTTGGTTGTGGGTATTTAAGGCTGCAAGAAACTAAAATTACAAATAGAAGGGTAACATAATTTTTGTAAAAAGAATGGGGCAATTGAAAAGGGGTTAGGTGCCATGCCACAAATTATTTTAGACAGCGGCGTCCAACCGTTCCCGTAACCTATATTAACATCAGCCATTAATGTTTTAGTCCATCAATACTCACCAATCTTTACAGATGATAAATTGCCTAAATATTAAATGCAACAGGCTGTAACCAAAATGACCTTGCTTGGGCCCTTGGCAATTTCTTCTAAGTTGTGTTCAATTTGAATTTGAATTCCGTTCTTAACATTTATTATGCTACCAGATCCAGATGACCATCTAAAAATTGAGGATCCAACTACTTCCTATCATAATCAATGAGAAGCATAAAGCATGCTTTAGGTGAAAGAATGAAAGAAAGAAAATCACAGTTTCTCCATGATAGAAAATGAAAGAAGTTGCTTCTCTTTTTACGAGCATAATAGAGATACGGATTCGTGGGATACAGCCATAAAGGATTCTTTTCTTTTTTCACTATAGATGAAAAAGGATATTACTTTTTTCTATAAATTTGCACTAACAAGTAACAACCCAATAATACTTTCTTGAAGAAGTTTTTTTCTTTTTCTTTTTCTTTGAGAATAAGAAGTTTTCTAATTATATATATATATATGTATTAAAGTTTTAAAATCAACATTGAAATATATGTGAAAATAATATTTCCTGATAAATAAGTAAATAAAACATCAAGTGAAATTCAAATTTAATAAGTTTAGAGATACAATATTTTTTACAATTATTCACATAATAAATTTGTATAAAATAATGTTATTATAATCACAACTAATAAAATCAATATTTGTAAAAACAAATTGTGAACACTGAACCGTATATTTTTCTCCAAACATTGTACTTATCTATGGTCATTGGAATAGGACCAGTACAAACACAAGGTGACAAGGACCACATGAGCGAAAAAAGATATTGAAAGAGTATTAAAAAAATATTTATTAGCCATCCAAAATTGAAAACACCAGCTCATAGGCTAGGAAGAAAAAGGTACTAGTCAAAACCTCAACCTTAAAGTACTTGAGAGTTGAGAGCGTAATTGGAGTATAACACAACAATGAAAACACATAATTCTAAATTAAACTGCAATGAATGTGAAAACAAGAAAGGCAAAATAATCATGTAAAGAAAAATCAAGTTCCCACTTCCAATTTCCCAAACCTGAATATGCTACTCCTATCTTGTTTTTTATTTTTGTTTTTTTGTTAAATTTGAGAACTAAAAACAAGAATCTTGCAGTGAAATGCAGAAACTTTGCAGTCGGATCCCTTTCACACTTCAAATCGTTTTCTTTCTATTTTCTATTACAGATCCTCCACTATCAAAGTGATAAAATTTATCTAAGAAAAAATAAAAATTAAAAGAAAGAAACTAAACATTGGGAGCCGAGGATGAGTGAACAACCTTATTCTGTTTTCCTCCCATAAGCCAAAGCAATGTCCTCCTTGCAAAAGATGGTGCAGCACTTGCTTGAGAATCCAAACTGTTACAGCTCTGCCTTTCTTCATCACAATCAAATTCACTCCCTCCATGCTCCCACCTCCGAATGTCAATCTCAGAAATAGTCCTCCTTGCACCACTGTTCCCATTCTTGCTTTTCAATTCTTCATTCTGCTGCACTGGAAACCTTAAAGACACGGCTCTTCTTGATGAATCAGCTGAATTAGGCTTGTCGTGTTTCCCTCGGAGCCAAATCTTTGATATAGAGAAGCTCTCTCTTTTGCTCCTCCCAATAGCATTGCCATTGCTAATGCTAGCAGCACCCCCATAAGTTTCAACACTTTTGATTGAATCAAGCCCATTGAACTTGAAGTCTCTTCTGGATTCACAGTCACATTCAGACATTGCTGCTCTGTGCCCAGGTGTTAATGGCAAAGCAGACTTCTTACTTGATTGCTTCTTCATTGGGGTTCTAATGGGCACTTGCAAAGAAGAATTATCATCCATTACATACTCAAATGACCCCATTGAGAAGCACCTTCTTGCATCCACATTGCTATTGCTAGTGCTACTACCTTCACCAACACCATCTACATTCCTGAACTTCCCCAGCTTAACAAGCACTACTTTTTCCTCTGAATCCACTATCACTGTTGGGCTGGCAATGGAATCCTCTTTTGTAGCAAAGTCAGAGGCTTTATGGGATAAATCTATGCGGGTAGACCCCAAATCATTGTCACAAGGTAAACCCAGATGGGGATTATTGGTTCCTCTAACTGAACTAGTTCTGCCAGGACCACCAGCTTCTGAGACAATCTCTCGGGAGCTCTCACTTCCAGATTCAAGAACAAGTACAATGGGTGAGCAATTGTGGTTTGGTGAGAAATCAGGGATTAAGCTAGCTCTACAAAGTGGGCAAGTGGAGTGGGACAAGAGCCATGTGTCTATACACTCCATGTGAAAAGCATGACTGCATTTTGGCAACAATCTGAGCTTGTCTTCAGGCTCAAATTCACACAAACAGACAGCACAGTCAAATGGGTTCTTCAATCCTATAATGGCTTTGTAATGGAAGACAGGGAGGGTGTCTATGAAGGACTGGTCAACCCCAGCATCATGGAGGTGAAATAGTTGCTGTAGTTGACCTTGAAGAACAGTCACACTCTCCAAATCATCTGGGTCTCTATTTGGGGGTCTCATAAGGAATCTAACAAGGAGGTGAAGCAAACCAGAAACAAAGAAAATGATAGCAAGAATTATAATAATGAGCAGTAAACTTGGACTGACCTTGTTGTTCAAATTGAAGCTATCAGATTGAGTATTGGGTGCTGGTGGAGATGGGGGTGGCTCATAAAGCAAATATTGTTGTGATTGTGAGGGAGAAAGGAAGCTACTTTGTTTGATTTCTAGGAAAACCGAGTCCATGTTTTCTTAGGAAATATTGAGAAAGAAAAACACACCAAGATTGCAGCTTTCAGAATGAATCAAATAATATGAATAGTTCCATGTGGTACCAACCAACAAATCCAAGACCAAATGGAGAAGCCCAGAAAGATTTTTAGGCTTGTTGGCATGTGGGTTTGTTAAATATAAGCAGTACTTGGATGGAGACCATAGTTTACCTCTATTTTTTTTCACTGTTAAATGGTCCTGCAAGTCAAATGGAGAGAGAGACAGAGAGAATTCAATGCGAGTTTAAAGGGTAGAAATAAATGGTGCCAGGAGGTGAGATTCAAAAAAGAGTAACCAATAAAAAGTAAAACTACCCACGGTGCAGAAAATAAATGAGATTAGAATATGATTATAAAAATAAAAAAAAGAGATGTAGAATACATCTCATTATTTTCTTTTAAGGATTAGAACATCAATACTCATGTGTGTTTAGTTTATTTTGGTAAGTACAACTTTTTTTTAAAACCTCATTTTTATTAAGTACAATTATATTTTTTTATATTTAAAAAAAAAATATATATATATATATATATACCAAACCACTCATGGTCCCATTTAATGGTAAAACAATAAAAAGAAAAGAAAAGAAAAATTGAGATAATGATAACTTATGCTGTGATGATTTCATTAGATGCAAGGCTCTTTTGCTTGACTTCAAAGTTCAAATGAACCCTTGCATCATCAACTTCAATGCCCCATTTAATGCCCCAAGGCCAAGCACCAAAAAAAAAATAGTCTTCAGAAGAAAAATACATTTTTTTTATTTGATTTTGAAATGTGCACTCAAATGTGTTATTCTTTTTCCGCTTGTTTACAAGTTTCTTTTCACCCTGATCTCATTCTTTTCAGTTCTTCTATTCCACTTCCAATCTGTATGTCTGTACCAACTACCAAGGATCACTTTCCCTTGTGTATAGGACAAAATATGGGTGGAAAAGTCACAAAGTCTAAAGAGAGAGAAATAATATTTGGAAAGAGTAGAAGAGGAAGCATAGGATACGTGTTCTTTGCAATTAAAAAATAGAGGCAGTGTTAATGGGAGCTTCTCTGGACCCATAGCCTGGGAAGTAGAACTCTTGGCCTTTTCTCATGGATTTTTGGTACGGATTGTTTGTTGCTGGTTAAAGGGGAGTCAGTGATAAACCAAACACTCACCATTAGAAGGTTCTCCATTTTATATGTTCCTTTGGTGATATATTGAAACTTTGGCTCTAGTGAATTAGAATATTGAAGTACATACGGTAAATTTATTGAATCAAAAAAAGGGTAAATTAATTAATTAAATTTGTGCTTATATTGTGATGGGTAATGTTGCTATGTTTGAGAGTGACAATGGGTGGATGTCAACTCTCTGATAGTAATTGATAAATGGAAGGTCACAACTCACACGTAACTTTAGTGTTCTTTTCTAATGTCAAGACAAAGGAAATGATTCAGACATAAGGAACAAAATATCTTTAAATTATTGGACAAACATTAGATGTTAGGATCTAGAGCCAGCTGATAATCTAGAAGACACAAATATTGGACAAATTCATTTCAATTACTTTGAAAATGTCCCCTTAAGAACTAATAATATTAAAATCATAAGTTTAAATTCAGTTACTTTTTCCCTAATTTTGCTAACTAGGTGCATAAAAATTTAATATTATTAGCATGAGGATTGAGCTCGCCCTCCAGTCATCATGTTGGAATGTTTGATAATTAGTACTTTCTTCTGTAGAGTTAATTGCAACTTTTGTTCCAACCTTTTTTCAAACAACTATGCATGAGTTGAATATATTGCATTGTCAATGAAGCAGCTACTCTTTTTTCTTTCTTCACCAACCTTTGAACCTTAGCCTCGGGGATAGCAAAACTCACGGCTAACCAACCAAGTCAAGGAGGGTTGGTGTCAATGAAGCAGCTCAGCTCCCTGAAGTAGACGTCACTAGTCAGTGGATCAAGCAAACGCATGTGAATGGGTTAATTAAGAACAGCCAATGTGGGAGATGAGGAACACTCTAATCCCAGCTCCTAGTCCTACATATCTCTTGCCCAATGACAACATCAATGTCTATGAATTTTGTAGTAGTTGTCGGTCTAGCAATGTCAACGCACATTTCATCGAATAGTGAGTTGAAATGTTGCCATTAAGGGTGTGCAATTGGAATTCATGAGGGCCTATGGCTGAGGCCTATGCCTAACCAATGCAATGTCTCTCGTGAACTGCTATATATCTATATCTACTGAATTTCAATTTTGATTTTTCTTCCATTGACATGCACCCAAAAAATGCTGCACACTACCATGCTCCAAGTGCAAGACAATCTACCTTTTGGATCAAGAAGACATCTATGCGACAGTAGTTTTTGAATGGTCAAAATTTTGAAAGTAGTTTTTTTACTTTTTTGAATGGTCAAAATTTTGAAAGTAATTTTTTTACTTTCATCTAGGCTGTCCAATCAAATATATTAAAAAATTAAAAATTAACTTTTTGTTTTGATGACCAAGATGAATGATTGAAATGAAAAAAATAAAAATAAATTAAATTTGGACCATCCAAAATTATTGCACAATCTCGATTACGACTACTACTTGTATATTTGCAAGTCTTTTCTTTGTTTCTTCTCTTCTTCTTCCTTTTTTTATTTCTTCTTTTTCTTTACTTCACCAAACATCGGCCAAGTTGTGATAGGCCGGCTCATTTCCATTGGCCCACCAGGCCTACCATTGACAATTTTGTGACCGATCAGTTCTTTACTAATAAACATTTTTTTGATGAATAATTAATAATAAAAATTTTGTCCCATACTCTTAGATTTTTTCTTTTTGGTTAAATATAACAGCAAAATTCAATTTTTTATTTAACATGCTTTTCAAAACATTGATTTTTCCGTTAAATTTGACAAAAATTCTAAAAACAAGAAATAAAGTGTTTATTACCAATAGTTAAGAATTGGTAAAACGCAAATATAACATAAATAGAGAAAGAGTGCAATTCACCCAAAACAAAACTGATGTTATAATCCAACTTTGAAGAAAACAACTTTACTGAGGTGGGTACACTTAGAGTTTAGACAACAAGTTAGGATGTGAATGAATGAACCAAGCCAAGTCAAGTTTTGCTTTATTCAAGAAATGAAAAATATCAAGGTACAAGCTTGTTTGAGCTGGTTTCAAACGCTCACGTAGTGTCTCCATGAGTTTGCAAGCAACTTGTGAGCTTGAGATTTTGTGTGGTCATTTGAAAAATGGATTTTGTTAATAGGTGACCTTACGGCAATGATTAAAGAGTATTAAATGCTTACACTATACAGGAAATAACAAATTTTTAATATTAAAATAATAAATGAAAAAACTAAAATACTCTTAAAAGTTGTTTTGTATTATTTTAAGAATTTTGTTAACCAGTGCCCTTAGGGCAATGGTTAAAGAGCATTAAATGATTACACTTTACGAGAAATAACGAACTTTTAATATTAAAATAATAAATAGAAAGATTAAAATACCCTTAAAAGTTATTTTTGTATTAAATGGAAGTATTAAATGAAAGTATTAAATGCTTCCTTAACCATTACCCTAAGGGCACTCGTTAACAGGACCCTTATTTTAATATTAAAATTTCACTACTTCCTATTAAAGTAGAAGCATTAAACGTTCTCTTAACTATTGCCCTAAGGGCACTCATTAACAGAACCCAAAATGACTCCATTTTGAAAATTGAGAGCTTAATCTTATCTTACAAAGGCATTTAATACAACCAACAACTAAATAAACACACATCCCCTTGTCTTTTAAGTAAAAGGTTGGGTTTAGAAGTGAGACCTTCACCTTTTTTTACTAAATCTTGAGCCTATATGTGTAAACATTTTTAATATGGGTGATGATGCAAATATCATCATAGATAATTATTCAAACATGAGTATTGGAAGACCTACAAAATAACACACTCAGTCAGAGGAGTACTGGTGTAGTTCTGGCAAAAACTTCTCTGATACTTTCGTTAGAACTTACAAAACCCTTATCAAAACTCAAAATGACCAGTTTAGGTTTTATGCTCTCATACCTTAAAAATTGAGATGTGTGGTGTTTATATATGCATGTGGCAGTTTTGAGCTCTTATGTGGTTTCCTCCACATTCCATAACCATGGCCATAACAAACGCACGATATTGATGTAAGGGTTGGAATCACGAGATACACAATTAATACAACCATGATGGCAAAGATCTCATGTCTTGTTTATGGAGATCTCATTTTTTACGATGGGAGAGGGTTGGTGGGTCATCATTGCCTGATGGTTGAAGGACTCTAGAGGAAAATGGTTGGATAGCCTTGGAGAGATGGATGGATGACCCTGGAGGGATGGTTGGACTAGGCTACGAGCAGACCACTACTTAGAGATGGTCGAACCTTCTTCGTCAACACTTCCTTGTCTCACACCTCAAGGGGTGTGGGAAATTTTGTGTCTTTCGGGTGGGCGAGAGTCCTCATACTTATCGTCCAATTATTTGTGCGACTATTTCCTATCAATTATTATCTCACACTGCCCAAAGTGAATAAAAATTTTCATGATCATTTTTAAGGATAAAGATCATGTTATCCACACTACTTATTACGTGGAAATCTTTGCAAGGTGAGCAAAAGGAGAAGAAATACATCACAAAAGTTAGATGGTAAATCCTTCTTCTTTTCATGAATGAGCACGCTTCATTAATTCTTGAGAGAGATAAGAGTTGCAGTAGCTTTTTTTTTTTACTTTTTTTTCTTTTTCTATATGAGAAGAGTTGTATTTTTAAGTAGCAAAAATCTTATTGGAGATCTGTCACGATATGCACTTTGCTGGCCTAATATTGTCCATAAAATTGTTGGGATGCACCACCACATGAAGAAAATCTATAAAACAACAAATATACAACTCATGCAATGCAAATGGTCTATTTTGAAATGTGAGTTAGTGCTAAAAAAAAAAAAAAAAAAAAAAAAAATAGTTTGCCTTGAGTGTATGATAAGGGGACCGATAACATGTTGACCATGTCAGGCTACACCACTTCATGACAAGAAGAAAGACATTTTTCCATATGAGGCTAAGATCTATCATATTTTGTCAAACTAGTTCTTGATGAGTGAGAATGACACGCATTGCTCTAAAGCAGCTTCTTTGGTGTGTACATATATGACCTCTTCTTCGAAAAGAAGAGCCCAAAATTTGTTAGGCTGCAGTTTTAAAACTCGCTTTCATGATTTAAAAATAAAAAAATAAAAAAGTAGGAATACTTTTATGTTTTATAATCGGTGACAAAAACAACGCTCAATCTATCCTTTGCAACTTTCCATCTCAAACTTTTTCATTAATCAATTGTCCAAAAAGGTGATTATTGAGATTTTAATTTGTAAAGGGAAATCATAGTACAATGCTTCCTACTTTTGTCGGTGCCTGGAAAATTTGATACCTTAATGTCAAATAATCAAATTTAATATAGAATTAGGTAAAATCTGAAAAGACAAAATATCCCCTTTAAGCCCAACCCAACTAATCCAATTAACCTGCATCATTGTTAACTACTCTGTTGTCCCATCTGGTTACAATGTCAAATGTTAGTTCTTTATATCTTACCAAAACAAGAAAAAATAAAATGTCAAACCTTTGAAAAACATATAACAAAAAGGTCCCATAAAAAGGCAAGAAATTTCAATACGGAGAAAATTATATATCATCATGGGAATCCATTCTGTTCTAGTTAAATATTGCAAGATATAATATGGAAGATTTGGACATTAAAGAGAGATGAGAAACCCTTTTTTTTTTTTTTTTTTTGATGAGTGAGAGATGAGAAACCTTCATGTGCATGTGAGGCAGATTTATTATTTATGTCCCACCCATTGCGCCTTTGTACGTTTTCGTTTCTAAAAATGAGGCCTATAACTTTTGTAGCTGCACATCTTGATGATTTCAAAGACCATATACTTGCTAAGATATAATAAAATCATTTAAAAAGTTTCCACAATCTTCGGATCTTAACAATGTGTTGCTGTTCATTTTTTCAAAGAGTAAAACTAAAACACAAGAAACATCTGGTCTCACTCTCACATGACTTTAGAGTTTAGACCAAATGCGTGCATGACCCAAACAGTATAGTGGCTTTTGACTTTTATTTTTCAAACGGGTACTTTTTGCTTATGATAATGATGTTGATAATAACCTCATTCACCACTTTCAAGTTTAATGTATAATGCTTGATTACATAACAAAGTTAGGTCACTCAATAAATTAAAAATGTTAATGAAAATAAAAGTAGAAAATTTTGAATTAAATATTTCTTTGCATAAAAAAAAAAAAAAAAAAAAAAATTATGTGTACTTTTTTGTTTGTATGGCTACTTAAGGATCAAATCATAAAGATACAAATTACATATTGATTCAAGCAAATTTTTAAAAATGTCCAACCATTTTATTTATAGATTTAGTTTAAAATTGGAAATTTGAATCTCTTAAAGTTTTTAAGCTATGATATTGATTTACTTTCTCTATACGATTGGGGAGATGGGTAAGGGATCTCCCCTTCTTGTTCTTGCTTTCCTTTAGTTTAACAAAATTCTTAGTCAGGAAAAAAAACTCCTTGTTGTGAAGTTTATGTAATGTTTTCATCTATATTAAATCAATAAATCATATGTTATCACATGACATCGCTTAAAACACATGCTTTAGGTGGTTTGTGAAGTGGAAATCTCAACCATTAGAGGATTGGAAAATTACGTCATTGAAGCAAGAACAAACGACAAGATTTATTTAAATTGATGAAGTATGAATTCAACTATTTCAAGTTTCAACAACTCAATAAAAAGAAAGTTTATTGGTGCTTTGGCAAATTAATAAAGAGTAATTATTATAGATTTGGACATCAAAGAGTCAAATCCTATTGTAAAAATAAAAAATAAAAAATAAAATAAACATCTCAACTCTACTCCAAACATGTTATGGCATACCTTCTAGGCGATTTTACTAGACATAAGAAAACCCATCAGAAATCAAAATGCATTTAAAATGACTTGAGCAGCCACGCATATACACAACACACAAGCATCCTCAGGATAACTTCATGGAAAAATAAAATAAAAAGATGAACACCTCTTACAAGAACATGCCCACATCTGTAATATATATATATAGGACTCAACAATCCAAAACCAAATCACAAGATACTTTTCTATCCAGTAAAATTCTTAAATACACTAGGGTTTTCTGGAAATACCATATCTACGAGATTTAATTTCGATCTACTAAAAAAAAAAAGGGAAATGATATTTCCACACTAATAGTGTGGAAATATCAAAACATAGGGTGAAATATCACTCCATCTTCTTATATTTCCACACCATTGGTGTGGAAATATAATAAAGTGGCGTGGAAATAACACCACTAAAAAAACAAAAAGGAGATTTAATTTCGATGATATTAGTGAATTGTCTTTTTAAAAAAATAAAAAATTACATATGAGTTTTAATTAATCCAAATGCAAATATACTTCACTAGAGAGGTTTTTTTTTGTAAAATATAACACTTTAGTGATGTACATTTCTATTTAATTAAGTTTTTTTTTTTTTTTAAACGCATTAGTTTTGTTTGCAACGAGCTATATACAAGTGGGTGGTGCAATATTATCAAAACAATATTCTGAAGTAGGCTAATCTGAAAATTTGACTTAAGCCCAATAGCCCAATTTGTGCTTTTGTAAGGAGTCCAATGACACAACCTACTTATAACTGAGTTCGGATCAAATTCAACCAGCTGGTTTGCACATCCAAAAAACAAAAAAAATTCAACCAGGTTCATGCACGTGTCAATAAGATGTGTGGAACCCCTAATCGATTCAACAATTGGACATCATAGATGATGACTACCCACCAGGGCACCTATGATGGATGTGGTTGCCCTTTAACCCAAGGGCAAGCGACACGTTAACAAATACTTAAATCTCACCTTAACAATTCCAATATATATTAAATCACTTTATTACTTCACTTGGCTATAAGTTTGAGTTACTAAGCTTGAACCTTGTAAATAATTTATTTTGAAGATTTAAATAAGAGAAAAAGAATTATTTTGGAAAAGTTTGCTTGAACCAAATGTTGGATCATATTATCTTTTTTTTTTTTTCTTTTTTTTTTGGGGGGGGACTTATATATATATATAGAAAGTTAGAAACTTTATTGATTGTTTTGGGCCATAGTTGGATCATATAATGCCAAACGAGCCGATAGGAAGTCAAAGAAGTTTCATACCTATATAGTTCTCCAATTTATGATTCGTACATATGTTTTAATAGAAGAGAATATGCAAGTTCAAGGATTGACAACTACCATTTCCAATACCCAATTAATGCGATTTAATCCGTTAGAATAAGAAGAGGAAGTGTCCATTAGAGGTGGGCTCCGTTTATGCCTATTTTGGTTGAGTTTAAATTAAGTTTAGGCCCTAACCAACATTTTAGTATTTTGGGGCTTAAATTGGACTAATCTTGAGCGGCCCATCATTGGTTCTCACCCTTCATTATTATTATTTTTGGCCTACCCTTCATTATTTACTTAGCATTAGTTTGATGAGAGTTTCAAACAATCACCCTATCTCATGTCAAACGAGATTGCAACAATGCAGCACACAAGCTTGCCATTTATGCCACCAATATCGATTATGACTGTATATGGTTGGAAGACAACCCAGACTTTTTAACAGCCATTTTGGCTGCCGATGTAGTTTTATTTTCCCATTAATGAAATGATTATCTTTCTCAAAAACAAGTTACAACAAAACTCCCCCCGTCCACCTCCAAAAAAAAGCATTAATTTGGATGAGTTTATTATCATCTTAAAATAAAATATATAATTTTTTAAACACATTTTTAAATGTAGAACTATACTTTTGCATCATAAACAACATAAAACAAAAATTAGATATAACTAATTATTTAGATGTTATACTTTATGTTTTTATATTAAAATCATTCGTGTACATAAATGTATTGATTAATATAGCAAAAATAATGTATTTTTTTCGATGACAATTAAATGATTCATTTATCAATGCAACTACATGATTAAATTCAATTAAAAAAATTAAGATATAATATTCAGAGAACTGTACCTAAATTTTATGTAACAAAATAAATTCATTTTACACGAAGGAACGAGTCACCCTCTCTCTCTTATGCTACAAGCCAATGGAACTTTGTTTTTTTACTAAAAAAAATCTAACAACAAATGTATTCCTAATTTTTCTATTCTATAAATCCTTGAAAACCTTTTCTGAAACATTCTATCTGAGGAAAAGAATTATGTTCACCTGCAATGCCATTAACAATTTTAAAAATAAAGTCAACCATCCATAGGAATAGACGTGTTTACTAAATTATCCCTTCTTAGCAATCCACTTGTACGTTTCTTATCAAAAGAATAAAAATAAAAAATCCTCTTGTCCTTTGCCGTGTCTCACAATTATGGAGTATTATGGACAATCAGTGGCCTAGAGCCATTCATGCTATAATGGAGGCTTTCACAGTAAAAAATGTGCACACAAAATATGATGGCATGTCTTATACATTTCTGTTATCAAAAAAAAAAAAAAAAAAAAATGTCTTATACATTTCTCAGGAAACATAATTTTAGCTTGTGAATTGTAACCATGTTCATCCATTTGTTTATATTTTGTATTTTGAGAGAAAATTCAAATTGGCAGATCCTTCAACTTATTAGGAATCTGTGACAAAAAGTGGATTACATTTACGGTGTGAAATGAAAGTCTTTTTTTTTTTTTTTTAATGAAAAATTCGTGAAATGAAAGTCTTATATAGTTATATTCTACATCCTTTAGAATTATTAGAATATTTACGTATAAATGATATGATTAATTAAGTGGTAAAATTCTACATTAGATAATATTAAAAGGAGTATATTATTGAGCCCAAACTCATTTGACTTAAAACTTTTTATTTTAAGACCTTTACTAGTTTGTTACGTATCTAATAACATGTAATTAATTGATGCCTATGTTGAGCTTTATAGAAACTCCTAATCTCCACGTTAGAGTTAGATCGCACTTTGACTTATTTTTCAATTGATCAAAGGGTGTGTAGAACTTCACAGAAAAACAACTTGTTTTAAGCATTTTGGAGCTTATAGTCTTGATGTTTTCATACTTGATGTTGAACTTGGTGTTAAAGTTCAATAGGCCTAACTCAATCTCAAAATATGCTTTTAAAAATGAGGATTGCTTATGACTTATTAATTGCACAACCCTTACTTGGTCAATATGGGACTAGATTCTCACTTTAATACTTAGATCTAGACTAAAAAAGATTTACAACTCAACTAATACATAAGTTTTGGAAACGGTTATTACTAATTACAAATTGAGACTTGATTGAAATTGTTTATGCAAAACTCTTCTTTAGTTGGCTTTAAGTGTGGTGATTGTTGGGAATTGGTGTGACTGAAATTTCTCCCTCCTAAGTTTTCCCATCATTAAGGATTAATTCATTACTTTCTTTTAAATCATCTTATTAAGTTCATTTTGCGTTCAATTTCTCTTTTTTCTTTTCCTTGCTATTTTGCGCTCTCCAGAACCAAAGAAACTTTCCTTTACTCATTAAACTCTCTATTTTAATACCTTTTTAAAGTTCATACTATGATCTAATTCTTGTTTTTTGTAGAATAAATATGTGGTGGTTGACTGGATGTTTGGTTGGATGAAGTGAAATGGGTCGTGTGGGGTTTAAAGCTGTGGGCCGTGGTGGTTCAACGATGATTGAAAGTGATGGTGGTACTCTAGTAGATTGAAAGCTTAGCTGGTGATGGTGGTGGCTACGGTAGCTACAACACAGAGTTTATATTTTTTTATTTATTTTTTTCTTGTATTTTTGAGTTCATGTTGTGGTTTAAGATAGGGTTTTGTATCTTTTGGAATTTCTTTTGTAAATGAATGATGTCGGTATAATAATCGAGATTAGAATTTGTTGATGATGATCATATAATTGGTGTAATTTGTATTGAATTGAGTTTTCTTCTCAAGTTTTTGTTGAACTATGCTATTGATAGCTATATATTTGGTGTAATTTTATTTTTAAGAGGTAGAATTTTGGAGCAAAAAAAGAATGAGGGTAAGAAAATTGAGGGGTAATTTTGTCAAAAAATGTAAAATCCGTTCATTTGGATGGAAAGTTATTTTAGTCAAAACTTTAGGGACGTGAATGTAGCAAATGAATATTTTTTTTTTTTTGGATTAAATTGTGACTAAATAAAACTACAAAAGATAAAATATAATTTACCCTTATTATTATTTTAAGAGAGAATCTGTAATCCAGTCACTTTCCTCTTTTTTTCTTCCCTTAAATTTTATCTACCATGCCTAAGAGGATTGACAACTACTATATAATTTTTTATTTTATTTTTTAAATACAAGACAACTACTATATAATTTTGTATGAAATGTCGGTGGAAAGCCATGTAACTTGTCACACTTTGTTCGAATGAATGGCAATTACAATGCCAGTGCTTAGTCCACCACCTTTTTTTGAAGAATAAAATTTACATAGAAGAGGCAAAGATTCTTAAGCACCCCACCACAGGCATAGAAAATACGTATCTTAACTCATCATCATGCTTCAACATGCGTTCAACATGCTGTGTTGACAAATAATTTGAGTTGTTTTTCTACTTTATTGAGGACAACCCTTTTTAATTATTCTTTTATTCATGTAGGTGTGGAAATAATTATAACTTATAAGGAACATGATAAACTGGTGCAGGATTAATCAGGTTCTTTCAACTAATTGTAAAGAAAAACCCATTATAAATTAGTGTATTAGAAGGAATTTTGGCCTATATCTTAGAATGATAGATTTTATTTCCAAACCGGTTTGAAGGAGAAATGGAAAATTATTCCAGTTTACTATGTGATGATTAAATAAACAGTTCATTTATATTATTTAAACAAGTCATTAACTTACTAAATATGTCATGCGGCTAAAAATACACATAAATAATCTATTTAATAACCGGTTTGGAGATAAAAGTGTGTCTATCTTAGAAATCCTTTGATGGAGAATACATGCTTCTTTTCAAGGTTAGATCAAGACTTCTTCAATTATGAACGTTTTCTTTATATACTCCTTCCATCAAGGTGTTTTCTTTTTACAGTTAATTCTTAAGTGACTTTTCATTAAATAATTCTTATTCCCAAAAAAGACTCTTAATACGGTGAGTCTCATGACTATAACTCTTATTATTAAATAAATAAAATAAATGGCAATTTCACTTTACCCTCTTAAGTATAAGGCAATTGCAAAGTACGACATTTAGTTTAAAACGTAACTTTTTTTCCCGTAACTATTCATAATAAGCACTTTGTTCTTCCGTTAATATTTTTCGTCAATTTAACAAAAAAAAAAAAAAATGATTATTCTAAATGAATCATTCTTAGAAATTGGGGGGAAAAAGGTTTCATGGTAATCAACTATTATAAGCAATTGTCATGGGGTTAATAATTTAAGGTTTGAATGACTAGAAAACTTCCTGTGAAAGTCAAACACAGGAGTTGACATAGTAAAATGAGATTGGCATTGTTAATCTCGGGTCATTCTACAGTACCCACACTCTTTTTGTGGGTATGGTACCCACTCAATTGGTACCATCAAATGTGATATAAGTACCATCATATATGATGTTGGTACTATTTAATGTGATATTGGTACTATCTGATTTTTTATATATATTTATTTAAATAATAAATAAAAATGGTAGGTACTATCATATGTGAGGTAGGTACCATAATATGTGACATTGGTATCATTAATATGAGATTTTATCCATTAGAGGTACGGTACCCACATGGGTACTGTAGAATTACCCTGTTAATCTCAACCCCAGCTAATAAATGAAAAAGTGTTTTGGGGTTTTTTATTTGTTTATTTATTGGTACCGAGTGTCGAAGTATTTGTTAAAATCAACTCTGTTTGTATCAATTATTTATTTCTTTTTTAAGCTTATTTGCTTATCAATAGTTTTTTTAAAATCACATTATTTTTTGGTACACTTATATTTTTATTAATTTTCAACAAATAAACTAAAAATTATTTTCAATTAAACTTTCCTTTTTCTCTTTCCTTTCAACACTATTTTCTAAATTCCTCCTGCTGAATCCCACTCCTTAACATTTAAAGAAAAGAGATAGCATATTGAAAAAAAAAAAAGAAGATGATTACTTCTTGTACAGTTGTACTTCAAGTGATCTGACTTCAAAGTTCAAAATCAAAGAAGTCAAAACAAGGCCTTCCTTTTCAATTAAAGAAAAAAGTGTAAAAACAAAAAAACAAATAAAGAGTGCGACCCAAGACCATGAAATATTAGCTCCTAATAATTAAGTCAGCTGAAGCTATTGGGGGCTAGTGTGGAATTTGGAGTTTTGGAGTCAGAAATTTTCACTTGACAGAGAGAGAAAGGTACAACCCAACTAACAACCAAGTCGACTGCCTAAAAATAATATTAATATCCAATCATGATTCATGAGAGACACGCTTTTGTTTTTGTTGCAGGACAATATTGTTGGTTGGTTGGTTATGGACGTTGCTGTAAAAACTAAAAACTGCCTCCTGTCTCCAATCAAACAATACCGCACTTTACTGGCCCGGTCTTTATTTACTTGTTCCTTTCTTTTTCTTTTTTATTTTAGGCAAATTATAGTTAATATATATAAAAATTTGATCAATCTCTCTAACAAAGGCGATATGTGATCTGGGTGTTGTAAATTTTTAAGCTTTCTTTCTTTCTTTTGAGGTATTCTGGAATTGGATATGTGGGTATTATTATTTATTGGTATATTGTTACTTTTTGAGTGAGAATTTGGAAGTGGGGTGGTGGATATTTGGGGATTTGTGCATTTCAGACAAAATTCGAAAGTGGGTATTGGAGAGTTTTTATTCTTTTAGGATTATATTGAAGTGGGTATCAGAGATTAGGATTCTTTGGGGGTATATTCAATATGGGTGTGGTTGTGACTCTGACCAATTGGGGTGAAAGAATTATAGGACATTTTTTTGGATTGACTAATAGAGAATATAGATATGGGATTTTGTTGAAAAGGAATTTATAGTTGTTTGTTGGATTTCTTTGAAGTTTAACCTATCTATAAACAATCAGTTTTTTTTCCAATGGGTAGTTTCAGAGTGGGTTGTTCTTTATTTGCCTAAAATTGAGGGTACGTGCTAAACAACAGCGTCTCTCTCTCTCCCTCTATCTCTCCCTGAACATCTAAGTTTAGTGGGATTCTGACCGTTGCAACCAATTTTCCTGAATGTGTTTGTGATAATTTGTTACGGGTTGTTATTAGTTTGGTAGGACTAAGTGGTTCTGTAGAGAGATAAAGAATTGCTTTTAATCCACTTTTCCTTCAAATTCTTATTGTGTAAGTTTTCGGATGGATTAAGGATGAATGTCTTTTGTATAGTTCCATTTGTAAAAATTAAGGGACATGTTGAGGTAGGAAGCAATCCTGTTTATTTGATTCAATAATCTTTGAGGGAGGGTCATGAGGTTTCTTAGCCTTGTGGGGAATTCATTCGGATGCTCGGCATCTGGGGAGCGCTTAGTTTCAGCAGCAAGAGATGGAGACCTTCAAGAAGCCAAGGCACTGTTGGAATGTAATCCCCGTCTTGCGAGGTATTCGACTTTTGGTGTTCGGAATTCCCCCCTCCATTACTCTGCAGCTCAGGGCCACCATGAGGTATTCCATAACTTTTATTCTAAATTGATTGCAGTTGAACTCATTTTTGTGAATTTAACCGGTTTAATCTGCTATATTGGTGATTGTGTTTTTCCATGTCTTTAGATAGTCTCTCTATTACTCGAGTCTGGAGTTGATATTAATCTCAGGAACTATCGTGGTCAGGTAACATCAACGCTAAGGTTTGATTTATTTATTTGTGGTTTGAACATAGACAATCATTTTAACACTTAGATTAAGGATTATGTGGCTTTTTGTTTTTATTTGTAAACTTGCATTATTTGGATATTAAATTAGCTTTTCACTCCTTTTAGGAACTAACAGATTTGTGTTCTTCATATTTGTGAATAGACTGCTTTGATGCAAGCCTGTCAGCATGGTCATTGGGAAGTCGTTCAGACTCTGGTTGTTTTTGGAGCCAATGTAAGACTTTTATGCCTAGCCCTTTTCCTATATCTCATTAACTTGATTAGTCTAGACAATTTATGGGATAAGATAATAACAATTTTTTGTGGAATTAGATTCACAGAGTGGATTATCTCAATGGGGGTACTGCCCTCCACTTGGCTGCTTTGAATGGTCATACTCGGTGCATTCGTCTCCTCCTTGCAGATTACATTCCTAGCATCCCCAATATCTGGAATCTATTAAGAAGAAGATCAGGCAATGAAGAATCAATCTCAGAATTTGATGAGGGGTACCTTCATCTCAAAGTCCTCTTGCACTTTTAACTTCTCATACCAGTATGTTGCTTTGATTTACTTGATTGTTTCATTGGTTGCACCAGTGCTCTCTGTCAGGTAATTAATATGCCTGCTGATGGAGGCATCACTGCTCTCCACATGGCATCACTGAACGGGCATGTTGAGAGTGTGCAACTGCTCTTGGACTTGGGAGCTTCTGTTTCTGAGGTTACTGTGGAGGATGGAACCACAATCGATCTAATAGGTAACTTCCTTTAGCTTATGCCTTTTTGGGCGATAATCATTCTCAATGTTAACTACTTGCTTCAGCAGATTGGACTTGTTTTGGATGGTAACAGTCTAATATGTTTGTTGTTTTCAACTTCTGTTGTGTGTTACTGTTGGTTGTGTTGGCCATAGGTCACTCCATCCACCCCTCCCCCCAAATGGTGGTCTGCTTCTCTTTTTCTTTTTCATGGTCCAAATGGTTACCACCCAATTCAAACAATTCTTCTAACTTAGATACCTGGGTTATATTTAGTACTATGAGTTCCTGCTGCTTACATTTATCCTCATTCCCCCCCCCCCCCCCCCCCCCCCCCTTGCCTCTTTTTCTAATAGAGGCTTTTAAACTGAAGAAGTATTCTTTGTTCAATATTTGAATTAGAACCAAATATTTAGTCATTTCAATCAAAATGCATAAACTATTATTGTTGGCTCCATCATTAGCATGAGATTGGTAGGACTTCTGGGACCATAAGATTTTGAATCATTTTAATTGACTTAAATTTTGTTTTTATGGAAAGTTTTAGGTGCATTTAATGCAAATTTTGTTGTGATGTTTCTTGAAAGAATTTTAGTGACGATGATAGTTGGATGTGTCACACAACGGTTCTATGAATTAGATCCATTGGTGAAAAGAATTCAAGCTAGATTTTTAAGTTTTTGGATAGTTGTTTCTATATTGCCTTCTGGCTACAGTTCAGAGAGCAACAGCACAATTATTGTAGTGAAATATCTAAATTTCTAAGTAGATGTGGTAAAAATTGTATGTTTATTGTCCCTTTGCAGGTGCTGGGAGCACGGCTCTTCATTATGCTGCATGTGGTGGAAATGCACAATGTTGTCAAGTATGTTCTTAATAAAAACACACTAAATTTGAATATGATGTTTATGGTGAAGTCAATGAGCTCTGGCTCAAGTTGCACCTTCTTCTAGAGGGAGAGGTTGTGGGTTCAGCCCCACTGGTTGTCTGTGTAACTTACCATAACTTATCAATGAAAATATTTATGCTGAAGTTTTCTATTTTTTTTTTTTTCTGGTTCAGATCTTAATTTCCAGAGGTGCCAGTTTGACTGCTGAAAATGCAAATGGGTATGAAAGTTCTTGTTACTTCTAATATGTCTAATGATTTCTTATAGTTAAGTGGCAATTTTTCTGTTTCTTATGGCTGTAAGCTTTCTTCATCTGTTATATTAAATATAAAATAAAATTAAAAATCCACTCAGTTGAAATTCTTCAAATAAGGGCTTGTTTAGTTGTCCGGTAAAAGAGTGGATGCCTTGTTGGTAGTATGCATGTGAGACACAAATCCATCATTGTGAACAGTTCAATCCATCATTGATAGCTATTATCATAATAAAAAAACATGTACAAGGACTTCTCATTAATATCTAAAAATGTACCTTTTTGTTATGTTGATGATTGGATGATTTTGGAGATGAAAAAAATACTTGGCAATATGCTGCCATTGATGTAGAATATGCCAATTAGTCTGGTTGGTAAGCTCTCTTATTGTTGTGCTAGAGACCTAGGATCAAAGCCTGCCTTCACGTAGGAAGTCATGAGTTTGAGGGGTAGGGAGAGGAGGCCCTCCATACCATTGCCATTTGATCAAATGACTACAGATATGTTTGTATAGAAAAAGCTATAGTGCAATTACTTGAATTATGATCTATTGCCTATAAAGATGGACTGAAGTTTTACTAGATGCATTTGGCTGGTAGGTATTAGAATTCAGATCAATTTGGTGTCAAATTAATATCTCCATTCCTCATGCTTTTTGAGATTGCTCTTTGGAATATGATTTTCCTTTAAAATTGAACCTCTAACCCTTTATCTTTAATAATGATTGCATTCATTTAAGTCTTACTGGTGACGAAAATTATGATTTTAGTAGTCATATAATTAGATTTGTTGAATCTGGTTTCTGATAACAGAGAACCTGCAACTGCATAGGGAAATTAAGGATCAAATTATATACAGATAGTATGATGCAGGACAAACCAAAACAATGCAACAGGAAAATAAAGATAGAAAACCCAGGTTACATGCTGAATGTTTTCATTTTTCAATGTGTCCATTCTAAGAACTATTGCAACATAAATTGGATGCCCTATGTCCTATGCTGCATCATGGAGACTCAGTTGAGGATAGCCTTAGTTCTTATTTGGTTTTAGAACTATCTTTGTTATTTTCTCTTCATGGTCTTAGAATTTTTCTTCTTACCCCTGTTTTGGTTTCTGGTCAAAGATGGAGTCCCTTGATGGTTGCTCGTTCATGGCATAGAACTTGGCTCGAGGAAATTCTTAGCACAGAGCCAGGAGGGCGGTCGCGAATTCTTCCTTCACCATATCTATCTCTTCCCCTTATGAGCATTGTCAAAATTGCTAGGTGAGTAAAGATTGTACTATACTCTGCTATTTTATGTTGCACAGCAACCAATGTTACCGTGCCCTGAACTTTGAGTTTTCGTAATTTCAAGTTGGCAGCACTCTAGCTCAAGAGAATTTATTAAAATTGCTGATATTGACAAAAACTACTATGCCCCAAATTCAATTTGGCATGCCTTACCCCAAAACGTTTAAAGAGTCTTCTTTGAATTTTTAAGTCAACCTCTATTCCCTAGGCTGCAAGCAGAATTGCTTGCTTTCTTGCATTCTTTCTTTTTTCCTTTTTAAACTTCAAAAAAAACAAAAAAAAAACTCCTTAAATTAATTAAATGTTCGATTGAAATTAAAAGAATGCGTTTCCCACCATTAATTCTTTTAATATGAAACCTAAAGTTCTTCATTCCAATGTTGGTTCCAGTTCTTTCAAGTTTTATTGTTGTCATTTTGATCTTGGAGCCATTATGACCTCCTTAGACAAACAGATTAGACTAACCTTTCTTAATATCTGATATCTTTCTAACCTAAATTACAACTAAAATGCTATACTTCAGTCAGATATTAGTTGTCCTTTTCGTCATACAGAGAGGCCTTTGTCTGTTTTCTCAAGCTACCTGCTTTCAATAGATTTGGTACTGAAGGCCAATTTACCTATTGTGGAAATTATAGGCATGGTTGTGGTTAAAGAAAAATATACTATTTAATTGACATGCTATGATATTGGCATAGTCAAGTTATTAATGATTTGGCCTGCTTATTGTGGCAGTTAAGACATACCAACAAATTTCAAATGCTTTCTTATGTTGCTATTTTGTTTTCCTTTTTCTTTTGATTTCTGGAAAATGCACTTGGCACCAAGTATGTGTAGAAGGATAGTATCATGTCAAATAATTTGAACCTTTTACCCATTTCTTTTGGTTAACATTTGCAGAGAATGTGGATGGAGGACCAGTGAATCTTTACCCACATGTCAAGACCCATGTGTTGTCTGTCTGGAAAGAAAGTGCACTGTAGCTGCAGAAGGTAGATAACCTTAAAATCTATTTAATTTTCCCTATAATTTTTCTGCTTCTTTGTTTATATTGTTAATATCTGCTACATATATAGAATGATGGGAAAAGAGAGTCTTCTTAACCTTTAATGCTGTTGAATTGTTTACTGTTGTACCTGAATCTTTACTATGTTATGCTTTGTTTGGTTGCCAAGAAGACAAAGAGAAGATAACAGTGGAAATGAAATGCAGAATCTTTCACTGTCTTTTCTTATAATACAACATGTACATAAGGGGGTCAGGCTACCTGGTGGTGGTATATGGAGGTGAAACAAACAAGTGGTTGGGTGCAGCATAGCAGATGATGGTGCTATAGTGATTGACTTGTGAAGATGGGCAGTGAGGTGTAGTTAAGTAGGGTGGCAGTGGTGGCATGTTTTGATAGGAGCTGGTTGATAATTGTCGGGTAGTGATTATAATGCTGATGAGGAGTCTGCTGCGGTGGTGGTGGTGGTATTAACTATTGACACTAAGGCTTTGCTACTTCTGGTTTTTTAACCAAAATGCATCAATCCGTAATATTAGTACCTGCTCTCCATTTTCTTTGGTTAATGATGCATGTGAGTATGATGTTGGAGATCTTAATGAAAAGTATAGATTGGTCTACTCAAAATTACATCTATCAGCAGAGGAGAGAGAATGAGAGTTCAGAATGTGTGAGTTTATGGGCCTCCAGGATGTAAGAATGAATTACAGAAAACTCTAAAATCTCGAAGTCATAAATATGCGTGATGACATTTTTTTTCTGAACCGTGGATAAGTGGATAACATGCTCTTAGCTACATACGATTCAATACTTTTTGAATTATCCACATATATCACGAATCAGTCCTGAGCCAATTCGTGAATTAGGCAACATATATCACACCCTTCTATTCTTTCATGCATTGCTTTTCTTACATCATCTATCCTTCTCTAGATCAGTTTATTCTCCCTCATTTATGGGGTTATTGATAAGTACTAATTGTTAACTGTTGTGCCAATCTCTCAGTCCTTAACTCTACTTGTGTGCTACTATACTATGTACTCCTGTCATGTACATATCCATTAAGCACCAACACAATAACATGTCCCTCGGTGCAGGTTGTGATCATGAGTTCTGCACACGATGTGCCTTGTACCTTTGTGCTACAAATTGCACCTCAACCATTGCTAAGGGTCCCCCGGGCTCAATAGCATGTCCTCTCTGCCGGCATGGCATTGTTTTATTTGTCAAGCTTCCTGGAACAAGACCGGTTGTCAAGGAGATTGCCAGAACAAGTTTGTCCCTATCATTTTGCACATGTTCAAGCGAAGGACTAGAGTCCTCTTCATTAGCAACCCCATTTTGCAAGCCTGACCTCCGTTGCTCCCGAATGTTCCCTCTAGGATCTTCTTTCCGTTCCATGAGCTTCCAGAGGTTCCCATCAATGAAAATTAACTCTAGTCGTTGCATTGGAACTCCAGACATTTGTCATTCTTTAGTTCCCAGCAATGCAAACCAAAACTTGCGGAACCACTTGACTAGGTGTTCAAGACCGAGTCTTAGGCGATCAGCTTCTGAGGGAAGAAGGTCATGGCTCTCTGCTTTAAATCATTATGTTACAACTGGCAGTGGATGCTGAATTTTTTTTTTTATTTCATTGTATTTCTCTTTTTTGTCTTACAAAGCATTGCTTTTTTCATCTTTCTTTTTGTCCATAATTAAAGACTGGGGGTTCTCTTTTGATAATGATTATTGGGTTTGTACATATTAATAAACGTCAGCTACCAGCTATAGATCAAATGTTGTTGTATGATATTTGTTAAATACTCATTATTTTACAATTCATGTACATATTCTTTCCTTGTCTTGTTGGCAGGATGATGGAATATAAAAAGAAAGAACTTGTGAATCTTAGAAACTGTTTGGTGCAGGAATTTTGTCTTGTTAAACTATGATTGTAGAGATTCGTTGAACTGTTGAGCACGTTTATTTCTTTATTGATAAGTTTACACACGCACCCAATGGATAACCCACAACCTTACCCTCCATCTGTCTTATTGGAGGAGGAGGTGTCGTTTGAGCTAGAATGATTTGGTGCTTACACATTGCCATATTTGCTAAATCAGCATGGTAGAATCATATGTGATGCTCCATTATCTCTTCCTCATATGTGAGGAGCTACAAACTCTGAGTGAGCTTTTAATTGTCTCTACACCGTTCTGTCTGGAAATGCATAGAGTAGAGTTCACTACCCTTGTGCCTGAGCCCGAGCCCGAGCCAGAGCCAGAGCCAGAGCCATGCACTCTTTCTATGAAGGACTGCATAGTATCCACAAAGTACACTTCATGAAACTTGTTACTTTATTTTGAATAGTTACAGTTGTATATTCTCCATGTTATAAATGACTTTGTATACGATTTTGCTATAGTGAACGCACATGCTGCCTAGCGGGCTGTAACAGATTGAAAGTAATGCATTCTGTCTCTGAAATTTCCTTATGGCTGCATGTGGATGCATTTAAGAAATTGATTGCTTAAGACACCATTATAGACTCCTCCTACCTTCCCCCCCTTTCAAATTTACCAATCCTCATAAATAATTGTAAAAGGCTCTTCTCAATCTTGCCCTTCCAATTCCAGATATAGTTTTATAATTTATTAGTTTGCATTTTTTAAAATAGCTTCTGAAATTTATTTAATAATTTACATTGTTTGGTGCTAGAAATTAGACTTGGCAAAATTGGTTCCTGTCCCATCAACCTGCATGAACCCGAAGGAGAAAAATGGATCAACCTGACTCCGACCCGTTAAATAGTGGATTGGATTAACTCGTGGGTCAAGCGAGGCGACTCGTTTTTTTTAGGAAGAAAACAAAATTTATCCTTTTTTTTTTTCTTTTTTTTTTTTTTTTTTTTTTTTAACAAAAGGAAAGAAAATTTATGTAAAAGAAACAATAGCAAGATACTTTAATTATATATTTTTTTCAATTTTTATATCGAATTTTCTTTAGCATTTATATTGCATAAAAATCGCAAAAAAAAAATTATTATGTAAATTCACTATTTAGTAAAAAAACAATTAAATATGACAGTTATTTTTATAAAATTTGTGTAGTATTGTCTTTTTTAAAAATTATTTAAAACTTTTAATATTACTTGGACTAAACAAAGATTTTCCTACATAGCTCATAGCCTCATACGTAATCCTACCATAATAAATTATTTTTTAGTAAAATTTAAAATGTTGGTTGTTATTATGTTATCTTTATTTCACTTTTTATATACTCGTGGTTGATTTTAGTATGACATGGTTTTTCTTTTTATTCTCTGGTAAACTTAATAGATTAGTAATACTTTTGACTAAAAATTTAAGAATTTATGTATTATTAAACTTTTATTTTGCAGTGTTTTTGTTTATTATTCTTTTATTTGTATTAAAATAAAGACCAAAAAGAATATGTTCAAGGGTTTTGTTTTTTGTTTTTTGGTATGTATAAGAGTTGATCCGACCCATTAAAAAAAAAAAAGGAGGGATAAAAGTCATTAGTTTCATAACCCATTTTAGTTCGACAAATTTTTTACCCAAATCCAATTTGACACATACCCAACCGGGTTGAACATTAACCCACCTGACCTGTCCCGTCTACTAGCAACGAAGGTCATCAGTTTTGTATAAAGGTGCCTTGCAACCTCCCAAGTCCATCACCTATTTCATATTCATAATTATGCATAAGGTAGGGGTGGGCTCGGGTCGGGCGGTTCGGGTTTGAGGGTATTTTTTTATCCTACCCGACAAAGTCGGGTTTGCAAAGCTTCAACCAGTTGACCATCCGTTAAGGTGGTCGGATCGGGCGGGTCGGTTGATCAGTTTTGGCGGGCAAGTACGATCGGGTTTATCGGGTTTACAAGACAACCAAATCATTTCAAACATACACAATAACAAACAAAAACAAAATTGTCAAAAATTTGATATCAAAACTCAATCACAAACACAGCAAACCCAAACACAAACACAAACCCATTTTCTTTCTAGATCCGGTGAGATCTCACCAGATCCGGCAACCAAAATACAAGAAATCACCAGATCCGGTGAGATCGGCAACCATAGTAGAAGAAAACAATAAGATCAGGTGAGCTTGCCTCAAGCCGTGGCGTCGCCTTCGTCCTTAGCCGTGGCGTCGCCCTCGTCCTCAGCCGTGGCGTCGCCTTCGTCTTCCAACCCCGGCGACTTCTCAGCCCAAGCTTCTTTCTTTAGTTTTTCTTCTTGGCAGAGACATGGTCACGGAGAGAGAGAGAGAGTGAGGGAGAGGGACGGAAATGAGAGAAGAGGTGAGCACCATTAGGTTGAGAGAGAGAAAAAATGGTTCGGGTGGGGTGGGGACCGTATAATATATGTTGGATTTTTTTTTTTAATAGTATTAACTTTATATATATATATATATTATTTAATTAAATATTGTCAGGCGGGCGGGTATCCACCCGACCAAAATTCCAAAAACCGTTATCCGTCAATTATCCGGATATTTAAAATATCCGTATTCGTATCCGTCCGTATATATGCGAGCGGGCGGGCGGGCGGGTCGGCCGGATTGGTCGGGCGGGTTAGGATCCATGGTTTTTTGCCCACCCCTAGCATAAGGGATCTTTCTTTACACAGTTAAACCATGCTATTATGTGTCAAATAAGGGATGACTGCAAAAGTTAAGAGGACGGTAAAAGATGAATGTTGTGACGTTTTATTCGAATCTAACGTGAACGGTAGAAAAGGAAGGATAATTTTGCTGAGTATCTCAGTGTTTTCATTACCCTTATTTCATTTGTAATGAGATTAAAACAGACCCAATAATAATTTGAAGCATGTCATTCTTCTTATGATGCACAACACAACTGTAGCCTGTAGGTAGGTTCTCTTACCATAAAAAAATCACTTCTTTAAGCTGGATGCCACTCATCTGCTAGTCCTTCACACTTTGTCTAGCATTATATGTTTGGTGACCCTGAATTTGGTAGTTTAACTATATTCATGATAAGATAAGCAGGAAGCCAATGGTTTTATTTCAAATTGTTCTGACTATGACTCTAAAATTACTAGTTTCAGAAGCGAAAAGTTGGGATATAACTAGGTAAAACCTAGCAAACTTTCACCCACCATGCATATACCTATATTATATATAGTTTCCTCTAATTCTTTTCATTTTTTAGGCCTGAATTCTTGCAGAAGGTTTGAAGTCCTTATTGCACAAATGCGAAACATGTCCAATCCAAGCCCAGAAAATAACAGCGCTAGCAATCTTTTGTACAATGAAGTATCAGCTTATTGTATATTATTATTTATGACCCTTTAAAGTATCCCGTGCAAACATCAACGTACATTTGTTTGTTTAATCAGTTAATACTTAATGCTTGATGGTTTAGTGGCCAATGGGTACATGTTGCTCCCTATTTGATACAAAAGATTTTCTGACACAAGCAAGGCAAGTCCTTAAGGTTACAGCCACAGCTAGCTAGGGCTGATTATCTCATTGACTTTAATTTTTTTTAGTAATAGACCAATAGATCTCCCAAGATTTGGAAATTTTTTAATCCCCAAGATTGTGAAAAAAAAAAAGTGATACTTCACCCATGCAATACCTCTTTTTGGAATTGCATGTGGGATCTCATTCCAATTCTGCTGTCGGTATATATTTCCATTTTTTTTTTCTTTGCTTTGCAGCAGTGACAAGCACATTTTCACCATCAAAAATCTAAACTTTAGGTTTGATGTGCTGTCTCTTTCTCTCTTGAGCCATTATTATATATGAAACATCTTTTACCTTGCAATTGTGGAACTTATGTGACTTTTTTTTTTTTTCTTTTTTATGAGAAAACTTATGTGACTCAAACTGAAGCAGCAGCATTATATGACTTATTTTTAAATGTATTTTTATGCCTGAAAATAAGTGACCAAATGCTAGGAAACTACAAAATACTATCAACTCATAACTAACTGCATAAGAAGGACAAGTATCCAGGGTATTGTCAACTTCTCACTTGCTTTAACCAAGAACAAAAAACTGCCCACTTCTTTGCTAGTGATTATTATTTGACATCATAATTAAACAACTAGAAATGAGAACATCTCATAGAACATAAAAGCTTAAAATTACATCCAATTAATTGAAATAATACAGATTACATGTCATTTAACATTAACTACATAAACAACATATTACATTATAATTAATGTAAAGCTCAGGAGGGATAGACTAGAATAGAAAAGATGGGAAGGTTGGTCAAGACGGGGATAAAGATTAAAAATAAAAACGGAATAGAGAGCGGCCATAATGATTAGATAAAAATAAAAAAGCCTTGCAAGGTCAAGAAAAAAGAAAGATTAAAAAAAGAAAGGGGGAGAAAAAGAAGAAAAAGAGAGTAGCTCAGTTAGGATAGCACCATCAAACCCCTAGAGTTTTCTTCATTCTCCATTTGTGGTGGAAGTCAAGGTGCTGGTGTTTCCTCCCAAGATTCTCAGCCCTCTCATGTTTGATTCCGTAGGGAAGAGACTCCTGATGACCAGCAAAGACCAAGAGCATTTTGGTAAAGAAATGACAGGCATGGAATGACTGAGGACACAGTGACAATAAGGTGTGCTATGAAGTGATATAAATGTGCAAGTGGGGATGGTTACTGAAGAGATGGATGGAGTTTATATAGAGAAAAATGAGAGGAAAATAAATGACAATCAGAGAGGACTGACATTCAAAATATGCCTTTAGTTCCAGCAAAGTGTATTTCTTTATTTTATTTTTTCCTAAAAAATTAAGTGAAAAAACACAGACCCAAAAGCCATGAAACAATGAGTTTTATATGAAAAAAAAAAAAAAAAAAAAGTCTAGGGAGATTCAGATTATTACTTCTTTCACAATCTGTTAAATTGAGAGATCCTTACAAAATAAAAGTTTTAATGATGAGTTCATATAAAAAAGTAGTTGTTTAATCTGTTAATCACAATTTGCTAATTCATGATAAAGTTGTTAAAACAATGGGTATTTATTTGTCACTATCACTTATACTGCTACCATCACCTAAATGTGTGGATATTAATATCCAAGTATTATATTTTTTTTATTATAACAATATTCACGTATTGAGACATTAATGTTTATGTACAAAAATTGTGAATATTAATATTCATAATTTTTTTATATGAATATTTATGATTTTTTTAATGAAATAATGGAATAAGGTGAACCAATCATTCACTAACCAATTTTGTGTTTGGAAGAATTATATGTATATAAAAATATATGTATTAAAACAGAAAAATGGGGTGATTGATTTGAGAGAAGGGGGTCGGGGTAGTACAGAGAAAGCAGTGTTTAGTAATGTGACTTTACCATCTCTCTGTCCCTCTTGTCTGTCTTCACATCTTTTACCCTCTCAGTTACGTAAATTCGAAAGAATAAGAAGAAGCATGGGAACTCGGAATTGCAAGTTTTTGAGAAAAAGAGAGAAGGGTTCAAACAGTTTATGGGGTGCAATGAATGAATATGAGAACTGAGAAGGTAAAAAAGTTAACAGTCTTTGCGGTGTCTTTTTCTTTGCCTTCTTCCTGTCTTGTCCATGACTTGTTTGACTTGAGTAGTCCTCCTTACAAATTTGTCTTTATGATCCTCATGTTTAAACACTTTTATTTAGTCCCTAAATTGTATATCTTGAAGTGTACGTATAGGTTGATTAACTTCTCATGTTTACCTGCCAAAAAATAAGAGGTTCTCATGCAAAAGACTTTCTGGAAAAGCAAATAACTAGAAGTGATCAACTGACTAATCAATGACCTTGAAATTTATGTCTTTGAGTTTGATTTCAACGAAAAGTACTGCAAAAGATAAGTCAAAAATTCAAAACAATCATTGAAAAAAAAAAACCCTCCAAAGATTGTAATCGATGTTATAATGACAATTCAATATTCAACAACTTTTATGCATGCACCTATACCTTTCCAATAGTCATATGACTCATATGAATTATTATGTGGAAGACCTAGCTATAAGCTATATTCCAAAGCCACGGTTATGTACCCAAAATCCATGAATGGCCATAACAGTGACTTCTCAAACATGTGAGTCCAATAAGGGGTGATGGAACACAATGTCCAATGTGGGATAGACTGCAAAACAAGATCTTTTTTATGCCTTTTTAGAGGGTGAGAAAAAACATAAAACAGCTTTGCAAGTAAAGCTGCCTATACTACTACACAAACTCAGATTGAGATTTGAGAGTTCTTTCTTTTTTCATTGTTCTTTCCCACCACTAATTTCTTGTTTTTGTTTTGTTAGAGAATAATATGGAGGGTAGGGTTTTAATCTTCTTCTTGTTGTGTTGTTGCTTGTGGTGGAAATTGGAATCCGAAGATAGGATAGGACCAAAGGAGCTAGTAATTATTCCAGTGTGACAGACAATACGTAAGAAGGAAAATTGTTTTAATCCACTCTCTCCCAACGCAGGTTATCCCTACAATTCAAATCACATAGACATATAGATTCCAAGAGATTAGAGTGTGGGAAACAAACATCAAAAACGGCGCGTGGGGTATATGAGATGTAGATAGGATCTTCATGACTGTGTCAGCTTTTTAATCTTGATAATCATCACGACCTTTGTGACGGGACAACACATAGTCAATCCATGATTCACACTCTTTCTCTCTCTCTCTCTCTCTCACAGAGACAGTACTTTCTAGTTCCTACGTAAGAAATATTTTGAATATGCTAGTAGTATATGATGCTATTTGCTGTGGTAGTACTGCGCATCTGATACCCCACTGCATGCATGTGTGTCTTAGCTAATTCCATCTTACAAATTAATGCTCTCCGTCTATTATATATGTTTCTCTCTCACATATCTTTTAAGCATGGCATTGCATTGCTTTCCATTGCATTGTTGGGGTCATGGGTAATAAAAGGGTAACATACTAACATTCCGTTTTTGTGAATGTGTGTAGATGGGAGGATGTAGTCCATCTTAATTTCTTTCTTCAGAGGAGGGTGGAGGTGTGAACTGTGTATTAAATGTCCCTAGCTATAATGCCTTGGAAATTTTTGCCACATGAACTGGGCACTCTACTTAAGCCTTGGTAGTGAAACTGTGTAAAGAGACTGGACCCTGTTTTTTATGGGGTAATGGTGTGTTAAATCATGATTCCGCTATGGTCTTTGTCACTTGGACCAACAAGTCACTTATCAGTCTGGACCAACAATGTTTGTCCTTTCACCATGCCATAAAGTTATTCCTACTTTTTTTTAAAATGCTAAATAAAGGATATTGATTAAAAGGAAAGAGAGTACAAAGGGACCGGCCCAACTCTTACAAAAGGCAAAGGGGAGATGGGAAAGGGTCCATGGACAAAACAAGAGGTAGCTGCCCAAGCTGTTATATAATGGGCTAAAGTGTTTGTGTTGGAGATGGGGCCCTTTGCCTCCTACCAATCCTTGATTCAAGGGGTATGTTGGCTTATATCATGGAGGTTTGTCTATGTGGAAAACTATATAATGTAAATAAATATAAATTGGGTGAGATATAGATAAGAGAGAAGAGAACAATTAAAAAAACCAATCGAAAATGGCACTCATCAATTAAAAAAGAACCATAATTTCTTTTATGTTTTTTATAAGACAGCATTTTCAGGGTCTTGTACGATATTGGTATTGACCAAGAGAAGATGAAGTCCACTGCCCAGAGACTGAGAAGAATGGGTGTTGTTAAACATTCCACCCCCCAATCCCCAGCCAAATAATACAAAAATAACCCTCAAAAGTTTTCCAGCAATGTTATTTCATATAGAAATTGACTACTTCATCATGATTCAAGACGCTACAGTCTTCTATTGAGCTTGATTGAAAGACCATCCTACAGCAAATGTATGATGTAAGGAATTTAAAAAAATGTACTTCATAGATATTTTCAAGGTGGGCTATACATATTAGAATTTTGAATAACTTAACACAATGTAGCAAGTAAGCAGCAGCTACATAGGGATAAAAATCCAGAAATTTAAGTAACTTTCTTTCACATAAAGATAAACAAAACAAGCTTAATTAAATAAAGAAACTATATCATAACATTCATTACAACAAATCAACATTTAGTTGGCCTCAGCTACTTGGATATTCGGTCCAGTGATAATCTCTCTTCTTAAAAAACTCCACGTCTTTATGAGAGTATGGATTCGATCCTTAAAATCTTTAAAATATACGTGTGTGCAAATTTAAATTATGATTTATTAAAAAATAAATAAATAAAAAAGAAGGAGAAGATTGGCCTGCAACTTTGTTTCCATCATAAGCAAACATAAATTATAAACACAAAACCAAGATATAGTGTGCTATGGCTAAAAGATAAAGTCAAAGATACTTATGCCATGCAAGGACAAGGGTGTCCCATCATCCCATCATGGCACATCTATGGCCTACATTTGGCAAGTCGACTCACCATACAAGGGACAATGGGTTTCCTCTAGAACATTTTCATTACATGTTTCATCTTCTTATAGATGTTCCATTGTGCAATTTATAGAGACAAAAATGTATCATATTAGTTTTGTTATCATTGCATATAATTCTACTAATTGCAATTGTTTGAGTTGATAAGAGATGGTTGCATGTGTGAAAGTAATGGAACAAGAGAAACTGAACAAACAACCAGAGAATCAATTACCATTTACCAAGACCACCTCACTTCTGAATTTTTGATTTGTAGTAAGAAAAATTATTCTTGCTATAATCAAATTGATATTTGGACATTTCATCAAGCACTCCAACCAAAACCCGAACAGCGAATAAAGAAAGAAAAGATAATTAGCAAGCAATCAATGAAAATCCCTCTTGCAATGAGAAAATAATAATTCAACAGAAAATTCAGATATAAAAAATGCCATCAGGAAATACGTTCTCTTCATTCCTCTAATTCCTCTGCCTCCTCCTCTGACTGTGATTCTTCGTGTCTGACAAATCCGGTTAAGTATCTCTTCCAATACCATGCCTCTATTGAATCTGTAAGTATTTTTGTGTTTGACAAATTGGGTAATCTTCCAATTGACTTGCATCCAGAAATGTCCAACAAAGTTAAGGATTTCAATTCTTCAAGTCCCTGGGTCTCAGTTAGTTTCTCACACCAAAAAGCTATTAATTTTTTTAGTGTTTTTAGATTTGACAAATTAAGTGTTTTTTCAAACTCACAGCTAGCCATGTCCAAATATTCTAAGTATTCCAGTTCCTCAAGTCCTCGGATCTTAGTAAAATTCTTCCAACCACAAATTTCTAAGGCCTTTAGATTTTTTAGGTTTGACAAATCAGTTGCAGTGATGTACACCATGACACGTTCAGTCTCTCCAAGGATTTCAAACCCCCAGTGCCCTCAACCTTAGTTAACTTCTGGCATTTACGAAGCTTTAGTTCTTTTAGCATCCCCAAGTTTGACACATCTGGTAATCTTTTGGGGGATTCACACCATGATATTTTCAAACTGGTCAATAATTCTAATTTCCCAAAGCCTTGAATCTCAATAAGCTTCTTCTTACAGTAACAAATATCTAATTTTTGTAACCTCTTTAAGTTTGACAAATCTGGTAATCTTTTTAGGGATCCACAGTCAAGTATGTCCAATCTCATCAACAGTTCTAATTTTCCGAGGCCTTGAATCTTCATTAGCTTAGAAGCACTAGGAATTTCCACAAGATTATTGCAACCATTTAAGGTCAAGGTCTTCAATTTGGACAATTTCCCAATATCTCTAGGAATTTCCACCAAATTCACACAAGCATTAAAGCATAACTCCTTTATATTGATCAGGTTGGAAAGACTGTCTCCATTAATCTGCATGTGACATGTAGACTCATTAAACTAGGGGGAAGCTCAGGCAATGATTGAAGCTCATGACATTGGGATAAATCAAGGGTTTGGAGGCGAGAAAGCCCATAAATTGATGGGTGAATTTTAACCAAATTTTTACACATTCCAAGATTCAATATCTCTAAAGCTGTAAATGTTGAAAAGTCAGGAGTTCTTGAGAGATCTAAAACTTTCAACTTTTTTGCCATCTGCAAAAGAAAAAAATAATAAAAAATAAATAAATTTCAGAAGAAGTCTATAATGTGAGAATAGAAAAACAAAAAAGTAGAGATATTCTTTGACACCTTGATTTGACTCCAATCTTTTCAATTGTCTTTGAGGTAGTAGTTATTTGATAGATTAAGAATGATTAGATTCTTTTGATGAAAATTGGATGGCGTAAATTTTTTTGGGCATGCGCGCCATTGAAGCCATCTTAAGTTTAAAAAAATAAATACTTGTAAAATCTCCATCAAAGTCGGCATAATCCACTCAGAGACACCGCAGATTTCTTAATTCCATAAATTCTTCGTTTGTAAAACGGTGGGGTGGGGCCTTTCTTCTATAGGAAACTCAAGTTCAAGAGCTTGAACTTTCTTGTTCCCTACTAATAAAAAACTATAAAATAAATATTTATGGAGTTCCAAAAATAAGTATTTAGGAAGACCACGTTTGGTCTCTAAAAAAAAAAAAAGTTTTGGTATTTGCTTCAAATATTGAAATGAACAAAATAACCCTACTACTAACTCACGTTTCTCGCTTCTATTATAGTAAGAATGTGGGAATAAAAAAAAAAAAAAAAAGAGTCATGATATGTGCACATCCCTAATTTACATCCTTAATACACACCTTCATAATTTCTGGAGATTCACATCCACAATTTCAACATCACACATGATTTTAAGACATAGTTATCCACAATTCTATGGAATTCCACAATTTCTGAACATTCACATGTGTGCATTAGGGGTGTTGATTAAGAATGTGCACAAATAATTTTCCATAAGAAAAGAATCATGACTCATGATATGTGCACATTCCAAATCTACACCCTTAATACACATAACAAGGAGGGTAAAATTCACGATGCAATCAGATCTTACCATTTGTCTCTCCAACATGTCAAAGGCTTCCTCATGAATAAACAACCTACTACGCCCCTGGCTCCCTAAAATTTTCCTTACGAACGATTTGTTGACCAATGTCTCTAAGTTGATCATGCATCCTTAGAATATTATTATCTCCAATTTTTACAAGAGACCTGAGACAAAGGACATCAACCGCATTTCTCAGATAAAATTTACAATCATCCCACATGTAAAAAGGAAGTCTTTTATCCACTCCAATGAAGAAACATGCAATATCAAGGAAGATCTATTGTTGATCATCATCCAATGCTTCATAACTTATCCTCAACTTTTTCTGAACATTGTCATTAGGTATTTCTTTTAGCTTCATCAATGTATCTTCCCATACAACTTTCCCCTTACCAAATAGAAATGATCCTATAATTTCAAGAGCCAAAGGAAGCCCTGCAGCAATGGATACAACACTTTTAGAGAAAATATCATAGTGTTTTGGACAAGAATCCCTCCTAAAGGAATTCTTGCTAAATAGTTGAAGAGAATGACCAAGTTCCATCAATGGTGGTTCATAGGTCCTATCCACTTCAAGCAAATATAGAACATCTTTGTTTCTTGTTGTAACTATGATCCTACTTCCTAAACCAAACCAATCATGCTTTCCTGCAATCTTATCAAATTGAGATTTTTCATCAACATCATCAAGAACAATGAGAACTTTCTTTCTGCAAACGATGTCTTTGATTGTGTTGATTCCTTCATCGACATTAGTAATGTCGTCATAGCATTTCTGTTTTTGAATCTTAGAGATAAGTTGCTTTTGCAAATTAAGAAGACCTTGTTGTGATGTTTCTCGAACATCTGCATGGAAGCAACAACATTCGAAGCACAGAGAGTCAGAGAGTTTGCTGTAGATGACCTTGGCAATAGTTGTCTTGCCAAGACCACCCATGCCATGGATTCCAACAATACATACATCATTGGAGTCAACATCTAATAATCCCATCATTTTTTCTACGTGATGATCAATTCCAACCAAGTTGTCAGTTACAACCTTGTAATTCTTCTTTAACTCTAACATTACGTTTGAAACAACTATCTTTACTAATTTTCCTTGATGCCTGTCAAATATAAGTAATATATAATAATAAATAAATAAAACACAACAAATAATTAGTGCCTAGAAGGAAAACTAAACATCATGAGAAAAGAATAACGAATTTTATTTTATTTTTATTCAGTTCAGTGGGAATATGTAAGAGCAAAGACAATAATTGTGATGGGAAGAAATCAGCCCCCACTTTTCTCGCTTTAACTATGCAATTAGAAATTTAGAATATCACTTGCACATATATACAGCTCCTAGTTCTAAGATTTTATAATCAGCACAAAAATTACTATTATAATAAATTGGCAAAAATACACTTTTGGTCCTTATATTTAGGGGGTGTTTTCAATTTGGTCCTTATCATATAAAAGCATTCAATTGGGTCTCTGTGTTTTTAAATCGTTATCAATTTTACCCTTGGAGTCAATTCCGTTAAAAATTGCTTATGTGGCAAACGGAAATTGATTACGTGGCAAACTATGTCAGTTAAAAATAATAAAAAAATAATTTAATTAAATTCTTATTATTTTTTTTCTTTTCTCTTTTTCTTTTTTCCCTTTCTCTTTTATTTTTTCTTCTCTCTCCTCTGTTCTTATTCCTCCCCAATTTCTTCTTCTTCTTTTTCTTAACAAAAGTAAAAAGAAAACCTCATTCCGTTATCACCTTCTTTGGCCTCCCTAAAACGGCGTCGTCTTTTTCAGTTCAGAAAAATCACCTTCGAGCTCTCCAAAATCCTAACAATGGCAGACAAAAATGTGAATTGAGATTCTTTACCTGTTGAGATTGTAACCCAAATTCTCATCCAATTACCAATCAAATCCATCATTATCTCCACCTCCGTTTGCAAAACATGGAAATCCATAATCCAAAACCCCACCTTCATTCCCACCCATCTCCACCACTCCATCAACAACAACAATCACCACCACCTCCTCTTCAGGCTCTGCCAAGACAGGGAGAGGCCACCGCGGAGTCGCGCCACTACGAAACCCCCAGCCTCAGCCGTGAGAATACTACACAGCTCGGATCCGGTCAAAGTAAAGAGGCGTTTCAACGGCTCGGATCTGGATCTGGATCTGTGGAGGCGTGGACCCGTGAGCTTGATGACGAAGACGAGCTGTGAAGCGAGCTCAAGCCGATTGAGCTCCACCAGGAACCGACGGAGCTGATCGGCCGAATCCAAGCGCCAGCCGTGAAGCGAGCTCAAGCCGATTGAGCTCCACCAGGAACCGACGGAGCTGATCGGCCGGATCCAACCGCTAGCCGTGAAGCGAGCTCAAGCCGATTGAGCTCCACCAGGAACCGACGGAGCTGATCGGCCGGATCCAAGCCCCTGGCTGGCACTCTCTCTCTCTCCAGTAATTAAGAAAAAGAAGAAGAAAAAATTGGGGAGGAATAAGAACAGAGGAGAGAGAAAAGAAAAAATAAAAGAGAAAGGAAAAAAAGAAAAAGAGAAAAAAAAAGAGAAAAGAAAAAAAATAATAAGAATTTAATTAAATTATTTTTTTATTATTTTTAACTGACACAGTTTGCCACGTAATCAATTTCCGTTTGCCACATAAGTAATTTTTAACGGAATTGACTCCAAGGATAAAATTGATAACGGTTTAAAAACACAGGGACCCAATTGAATGCTTTTATATGATAAAGACCAAATTGAAAACACTCCCTAAATATAAGGACCAAAAGTGTATTTTTGCCTAATAAATTCTTAAACACACAAATGTAAAGATTTTTTTTTTTTTTTTTTCCAGATATTTGAGTCTAATATAAAATTAGAGCAAATTGAATCATACCATAAAAATAGGTGGCAAGAGTGAGTTACCCATTAGTTTCTTTCTCCATTTCCCATCCCTTCATTTCTCCAACCTCTCTCAGAAAAAATAGACCCACCAAGCTAACTGTTCTTTAAGTTGTCTTTGTCATTTTATTAAAGATAAAATATAGTTAAAACTAATTTCTTGAATCCATTCTATCTGAGTAATGAATTTCTCAAGTCCCTTCTTAGCAAAATCTAATTTTCACTTTTTTTTTTTTTTTTTTGCTAATTAATCTCATTTTCACTTTCTTCTAATAATTGATTCCTTTCCCATGGAAATTTTTGTAACAGAAAATCAAGACGGGTTCTAGTCAATGTGACCAAACTCCAAGGACCTAATTTAGTGTAGGTTTGGCTAACAATAAGTTAGTTTTTTCTCAAAATACGGTGTTATAGATAGATCTAGTTAGTTTGGCAGAAAACATAAATGATAAATCCACAGAAATGCTGGGATTTCAACAACAGCTTTTTCCAATTCTTCAACATTAATATTATTTCAAACATTGAATGCGGTCCATGAGGAATGTCTAAAAGATAGATAATTGGTTCATATATAAGTTAATTCATCAATAAAAATAAATTTTAACAGGAACTAGAAGGAATTAATTATAATGGATATACCATATGCAAAAGGTGCAGAAGCAGCTGATATTTTTGAGAAAATTTGCTTCCACATTGGCACAACTATGGATATATGGTTAAACAGTAGTTAGCACGGTAAATAACATCCAATATGTGGTCAATTGGAGTTGCTAGATCCCATTGACCACTTTTTTGGCTAGAAAGTTCAATTTTCCTTTGAATGGAATAGCAAGCCTAAAAACAGGTCTTAAACAATGCAAGAGGTCTAAAATTTTTACAAATTAAACTGATCCAAACTTAAGAAATTACATAGCTCTCAAAAATTACAAAGTAAAGAATATTTTTATTTTGATATGTTAAAAAAAGAATATATATATATTACAACTAAAGCTCATAATACTTCAAGAGACTTTATCAACTTATCCACTGAATCAAAGCTCATATTCAAATATTGCAACTAAATATGCAAGCATGCGTCTTAGGAGAACCTCTAAGTCCAATTAGACAAACAAAGAAGGGAAATGAGGGAAGAAAAATATGAGACTCAACTTAAAACCTAAAAAAGGAAAAGAATATATATTTTCGAGATTACTGAAAAAAGAAAACCTACAATCTTGGAAAAGGAAAAAGTGATGAGATGGTACTTCGGCTAGATACCAGTCGATCTCTTTCTATTCATACTATAATTCCTTGAGTGTTTTTTTTTTTTTTTTTTTTTTATAAGTCAAATGTGTTATTGGTACAGAAGCAAAGCACAAACAAGGCCCTATTATAGAAGGACCAAAATACTCTTTCAAATAGATCTCATATTCACCAAAGCAAAACTCTGTTTCTCCCTAAGCAGTATGTAATACTAACAAAGAAATCCCCTCTTTTTATTCAGCAAAAAAAGAAAAAGAAAAAGGAATCCCCTAGTTAGTGCAAAGGATCCGGTTAAGAATATAATTGCAAATTTGTTTTTTGGTTGCCATCCAAGCTTTAACATCTCTGCATATTTCCTTAACCATTTGCACAAAGTTACATGAAAACTTTGACCTTTAAGGTTATTTATGCCCCAACACGGTCCAGTTAATTTAACATGCCTACATATTCTCTTTGTGAAAGAGCAAACAAAATATAAATGGTTTCTGCAGAATATGCAGTTAGTGTCTCCTCCTATGCCTCACTGTATCAGTCTTGCTGTTGTGGATAGTCTATTTCTCAATTCCTTTTATTCTTAGAGGGATTCTTTCTTTCCCAGGAAACCATAGGGGTCCTGAATTGCAATGAAATTTTGGGACACACAGCAACAAGAGCTTTATAACCTAATTGAGACCCTTTAGACTACAATAGGATGAAAATATCCCTAATTGTCAAGCAAATAGCAGCACTCCTAGAATGTAGGCAAGGCAACACATATTTCATTATGGTGGGTCTACTACCTTGTGATAGTAGACAGGCTCTATATCATTGAAGATTATGAACTACATTTTATAAACAAGGATTGATATTTGATATGGCTCAGCAAACATAATTTGACAAGTTTTGTAATAGTTGGGTGGAAGAAATTGAACAACAATAGAAAAAATTGAATCAATATCTCTACTAAATCTTTAGAATTATACAATTTTTCCTCAGTGAAAAAAGAAAAAAAGAAAAAAAAAGAACTATACTAAAAAAAAGCAAATTATCAAACTAGATAAATGTTAACCCTTCAAATTAACAGGTTCAAAATCCGATTGAAATGGATAAATTGCTAAAGGGTTGTCGATCCCCAACTTGCACACTTTTGATTTGCAGCGGTCAAAATCATAATAAATCACCCTGTAAAACCCTGTCATCAGTAAAATGTCTGAAGAAAAAATAGTTCCCGGACAACCATTGCATCCCATTCTTTCAAGAGTTTCAATGTCCACTGCTGTGTTTCTCTTGCTCCATATTTTTGTAGAATAGTCTTCCATCACCCAGAGCTGTATATGACCGTTTGTCGGTACACAAATCATCCCCAGCCGCCCTTTATACTCCACAAGTTTCATGTGATCAAAATAATTTGTCGAGCACAGTGGAAAAGGAATATCAAATATGGTCCAACTTTCGGTATCTCCATGAAACGCGAAAACCGTGTTGTCAGTCAGAAGCCAATGAAGCGAACCACAAGCCGACACAGCAGATTCAAATCCCAAAAACACTAAGTGAGGTAATAGTACTAAATTTTCCAATTTTTTCCAAGCCCATGTTTTTGAATCGAAAATCTCACAATAAAGAGAATCATATAACACGGAGTTGTGCATGATGCATGCTTGCTTGGGTTCCGAAAATCTAACAATCTTGTAATGCAAAGGGTTTGCTCTGACCACCAACATCCCACATCTTTGCGTGAAGAAACGCGTTTTAGGATTCGGTATCTTCTGCCATTGTTTAGTACTCGGCTTGCAAACATAGTATAGAGGTATTTTTGTTGTATAATTATTCACACATAAGAAAATACCTTGTTTGGTGCAGGCTTCGACTTTGATTGGACCAGGTAAAAATTTGAGCGAGAGTTCAGGACTCTGATCACAACCCGGAACGAACTCGTTAATGGGCTTAGACGTGTATGAACTTTGTAGAAAAAACCCAGTAATTGTTTTTGTTCTTTCAGAATGAGCTTGCATGAAACTTGACTCGTATGTGGTCGAGTTCCAATCCTTTGAAACTAACCTACACCGCACAATATCTTTGAATGTAGCCCTTGTCAAAATCTCGAAAAATATATCGGGAGGAAGAGTAGGAGACTCTTTCTTTCTGATTAATTTTTGCAACCAATATCTTATGGCAACAAGGCAGCGATGCCCTGAAGACCACAACGTAGAAGAAGAAGAAAAAGGAGTCTCTGAGTACTCCATGTTGGCCAACAACCCAAGAACCAAAACAACCAGAATTGAACTGAGAAGAGAACGTAAGAAGATTATAGCTGGAATAGGTAGTGGTGTAGAATAAGAACTGGCCTGGGGTCCTTAATATAGTTATCCTAGTTCGTGAACCGACTGCACCTTCTATGATACCACACGGGATTATAATTCAGTAGCCGACTTTGATTGTAGTACTTGGGTTAGGACTCCTATGTGGTAAAGGACACTAACCTAAGCATACTTTTTTTTTTTTATGCTATCCTAAGCATACTTGTGTACTCTAATAGTCTAATATATATATATATATATATATGTTGGTTTGTCAACTAAGTTGGGTGTGCTCTTTTTATTAATTCATAAAAGAAAATTATTCTATTTAAAAAACTTATATAATATAATTTAGTTATTATTTTTAGCATGAATATGTAATTAAGTTTGGCAATGAGCATGCTTGAAATAAGATTAAATGAACAATGTTGAACTTTTAATACTTGCATTATTTACATTTACAATCCTAATTCCCAGTCATTTGTTTCTTTAAATTTTATTTTTTATGAGGTGAATACTATTTTTAATTGGTAATTAATATCTAATCCAACACACCCTTCTTTGAATGAATATCTTCTATCACACTATTTGTGTTCCGTTTTATACTCTACCAACTACCATACAACACGTGTTAGATTGTTTTTTATTTATTTTCATTTTAAATCTTAATTATTTTATAAGGAAAGAAAAACAACACGTTGAGAATTAATGTAATTACTGTAGTATAAAGTGGAACACAAAAAGTAAGATAGAAGATTTGTATTCCCGTTCTTTCACCCCCAAAGTTATGTGCTTATATGGATACTTGGTTAGCATACAGATCTCGTGATATAGCTAGGGCCGGCCCAAACTTTTTGGGGGCCTTAAGCCAAATTTTAAATTGGGTTTTTTTTTTTTTTTTTTTTTTACTTTTCAATACTAAATTAAATTAATATCTATGATTTTTTAATTATGTTTTAATTTTTCTTGCTCTTTTAGATTCAAAATTATTGATCAAACTTTTATAATCAAATTTTTTTTTAACATTTTCTTTTCAATTGATAAAATCGCTAATTCACTTAATCTTTCCTGTGATATTTTCGAGGAGCCATATAGTGATTAAAAAAAAAGTAAAAAACCAAAAAAAAAAAAAAGAGGCTAAAATGCATAATTACCTCCTGGCGTTTGGTTCAGTTGCAAACAGACCCCCTAGGATTTTGATTTTGCAATATAACCACCTGAGGTTTTTAAATTGGTGAAATTGATCCCTTTAAGTATATTTTTTGTCAATTTTGCTAATAAAATTTGTCATATACATTGCACTTGGGTTTATAATAATGAATTTTTTATTATAAAGTGGTCACATACAATGCATATAATAAATTTTGTTAGCAAAATTGACAAAAAATATACTTAGAGGGGTCAATTTCACCAATTTAAAAACCCCAGGTGGTTATATTGCAAAATCAAAACCCCAGGGAGTCTGTTTGCAACTGAGCCAAACTCCAGGGGGTAATTATGGAATTTGGCCAAAAAAAACATAACAATAGAACCTTTTCAGCCAAAAAACAAATAACAACAAAACTTTTCCAGCAAAAAAAAAACAAGTAATTAAGAAGTAAAATTTAATAAAATTAAAATAGAGAAGTATAGAACAATAAAACCTGATTAAGTTGATTTAGTAATTTATCCCAATATCCGCATTAGATTAAAAACCCTGAACAATGAACATCACAATTCACAAATTCAGTTTAAAAAATCTTAATTTACAATTACAAACTCTAATTGCAGAGAAAAAAAAAAATTATTCAAGTGGGTAAAGATTGATATTATTACCTATTTATGTGTTGAATTCAATTTTTGTAGAAGATCTCAAGACTCAAATCCTCAAATTTGAAGCCAAGAAAAAATAAAAATAATAATAATATTGATTATTAACTATTGTAGATTTGTAGAGATAGAAAGTGAGGCGTATAAAGTATGTAGAGATGTTGGTTAGAGAGGTTGAGGGAGAGAGAGAGATACATAGAGGCGTAGAGCAGCTAAGCAGTAGTCAAGATAGTGGGGGTGTGGGGGCTATAGGGAAAAAAGAATAAGAAATAATTAGTTTTTAGGGTTTGGGAGAGAGACACGTAAAGAGAGAAAAAGAGAGAAAGTGAATTAAATGTCTTGTTGTGAGGACCACAGAATACAGAGAGAAACGTTAAAAATTTTAAACATGCGTGATTCAATTTTTTCACTTTATTACTTGCTGCCTTACTGGAAAAAAAAAAAAAAAAAAAAAAAAAAAAAAAAAAAAAAAAAAAAAAAAAAAAAAAAATGGACCTTTAATGGGTTATTATATGGACTATTAAAATTTGGGGGCCTCAAGCCACTGCTTAAGTGGCTTACCTATTAGGCCGGCCCTAGATATAGCTAGTGCTCATGTCGCATTGATTTATTAGGGTTTAAAAAAGAAGTTGAGTAAATATATAACCATACCTAAAAATAATAATTATAATTTTTTACATAAATTGAATATGTTAAAATATATTTATATGACAATGACATTGAGAATCTGCATATATCTTTAGACCCACCCAAAAAAAAGAAAAAAGAAAAAAAGAAAAAAAAAAGGGGGTAGCATTATAATTAGAAAATCTATACAAACGAGCGAGAAACTAAAAATGTACCTAGAGAGTCTCCCATGTAATAAGGTGTGTGAGGGATGATAGTACACAAATCTAGAAGATTTGTAAGGTGCTCAAGGAACTTTAATCACTCATGTAAAAACAAAACAAAATACAATAAGTACAAAACCTTGGAGGTGAGAGAACTGTGTGTTTAATTAGATATGCGGAAGATTAGTCATGTGTTCGAGAAACTTTAATCACTCATGTAAAATCAAAACAAAATACAATAAGTACAAAACCTTGGAGGTGAGAGAACTATGTGTTTAATGGACAAGGATCCTCTCCATTTAAAATGAAATGGAGAGAGTCCATTTCATGGTCCAGATTAAATGACGTGTTAGATTGTACACTGTTAGATTCAGGAAATAAAATCTGAACCATGAAATGAACAAATGAAAAGATTTTTATATGGAGAGGATCCTATTCTACAATTCTCTGGTTTGATACTACGACTTACTTCCACGAACAAGAGCCTTATAGGCTATATTTTTATTGATTCAATATTTTACAATGTTTTGCGTGATGTTCTATTTATATATGGTGCTACTAGCACAAATCTTTCTTACAATTGTAATACATTCAACACAACACAAATTGTAATATCATTCCTGAATATGAATGTAAGCCAGTACGGCTGAATTACTTAAAATCCTTTCGTATTTCCTTTTTCTTTTGATAAGGATCCTCTCCATTTGGGAATCTCTCCATTTGTCCATTTCATGGTTCAGATTTTATTTCACAAATTTAACGATATATAGATTACCTTGTCATTTAAAATTTTAAATGACATGGCAATCTGTACACTGTTAAATCTGTGATATTTAATCTAGACCATGAAATAGAGACTCTCCATTTTATTTCAAATGGAGAGGATCCTTATCCTTTTTCTTTGCTTCCTCTATATATTATTTTATTTTGGTTTTTCTTTCAATTTTGGCAGTTTGAACTTTGAAGTTTTGTCATAGTAACAAAAAGTCCAAAAATCAAAAGAGGATAAACAATGTTTAACCTCTAAAATCACAGAGGAGGAATCCCAGTTTCCTTGGGAAGTGTCATTGATGGCCTCTCAGATTGCTAGGAGGGAAGCTTTGGATTCAACCCAATTGGCTTTGCCAGTCCAGCAGTGTCCGAGGTAAACCATCAGTGGGTGATAACTCCATTGTTTGCTAGGTAGGTGAATTCTTTTGATGTGGTTGATGGTGGTTTTTGTGATAAATTTGTTGAAGCTTTTGGTGGTCCCATTGGTTTTCGTTGTTGGTGATACCTAAGTGAGTTTTATGAAGTTTCTTGAGCCAACCCAGGCCTGGCTGTGGACCGATAGTGTGTAGAAGTGGGCCTGATACTGGGTCCGCAGAGTGTGGAATTGTTTGGTAAGCCGGAAAATACTTTGGGCCTTTGTCCTGGGGTCATCCACTTGAGCTTGGGCTTTCAAAGCCTTTAGCTAAAAACAGGCCCTTAATACCTTTTTAGTTTTGACAAGGAGATAAGGACTTGTAGTAAAGTGGATCCAACAATTAGAATTAAGTAGTATTTAATTATAAGTTAAGACATAAAATTAGTTTGGTTGGGAATTTTTTCTTTTAAATAGATAATTAGAAAAGTTATGGTGTGAGAAAGAAGACAAAGATTTATAATGTCATTTGAGTTGAAATTTAGGTGAGTGTCGTTTCGTAAAGTTTTTATAAATGTGCCAATGTGGTGGTAATTTAGAAAATATATATATTAATATAAAAAAGAAAAAGAAAAAAAAGAGATAAAAAGAGAATGTTATATGCATTTTTTCTATTTCCTTTCAATATCAATTTAAAAACACTTCAACATGTTCATTTGGAACGTTCCAACCTCCAAATTAATAAAAAAGTAAGAATTCTCTTTTTTGGCTGAGTAAGTAGTAATTCTTATTACATAGAAGGAAAAATCACCAATATAATGTGAGAAGGAGATCAGGAGATGGAATTGGGTTTTGTTTAGTAGTTTCTATTTATGCTTTATAAAAAAGAAGACGTGACAGTAAAGTAAAAAAAACTAAAAAAATGTTAGTATTTATTATGGTTAGAATATTATTTGAGGGACAATTATGGTTAGAAAAAAACAAAAGAAAAAGAAGCAGAGTGACAAAATGAATAGTAGCCAAATTAGATATAGTCCAAGTTGAGGAGAAGGAGAGGATATGAAAGGCAAAGCTTAGAGAGTAGAGAGAAAGAAAAAAGGATAACTTCAAACTTGGACAAAACAAAAGACTCACAACAAATGGCGCTCCTCTTCTCATCTCTGTCTTACACACCAGTACCACCAATCTCAAACTCAAACTCCTTCACTTTCCACAAAGACAGGAACCATTTCTCTCTTCCCTTCTCTTCTCGCCTCCAATGTTCAATCACCGCCTCTAACCTCTGTACCCCCACCCCCACCACCACCACCACCGTCGACACGTCATCCTTGATCCTTGCTGAGGCCTTCTCCGAAGACCAGCTCTGGGCAGCCTCGTGTCTCCGCGTCCGCTCCTTCTACAACTTCAACCCCACTGTATATGCCATCCATGTAAGTCCTGACAGTTTTTTTTTTTTTTTTTTTTTTGATTTCGCAGATAATTCGCAACAAAATCGATTTTTGTGATATGTGTTTTCTTTATTTTTGTGTGTGGAAGTTGGATGACCCAAAAAAAAGTCAACTTTGAAGTGGTACTCTTTTAGCAATTGAATGGAACATTAGCTTTTTGTTTGATATCGTTTGAAATTCGGTTTGCGATGATTGATTATGCTCTTGAATTTTGCTCAGTTTGTGATTTGACTGATATTAACTTGTAAAAAATCCATTTTTAATGAAACCGAATGGAGCAAATTTCAATTGAAAAGAAGTTGTTAAGTTTTAGTTTGAGTTACTTTAAGATAATTGGTTACTTTCTTGAAATTTTGCTAAGTTTGTGATTTGACTGATAGTAACTTGTCTGTGTGGATATAAAAAAGAAGAAGACATTATTAATAAAACCGAATGAACCAAATTTCAATTGAAAAGAAGTTGTTAAGATAATTGTTTTTCTTGTCCCGTAAGGAAAACAAGAGATGTGCAAATCATGTGTTTAAACTCTAACTGTCCAATTATAAGTACCCCACGTGCCCCTTTATTGTATTATGTTTGGAAATATAGATGGATGCGATATCATTAGGCACCACTTGGTCATTTTGGAACGATAGGATTTGAACCTATAAAGTCTGCTTCATGATTTTCTTACTTGGTAAGATTTGTACCTAGGACCTATCTGGGGCCAAAACCAACCTTTTTATTGCTAGTGATTTTTCCATTGTTTTTGGAGATGAGATTGTTTTCCTTATGTCCATTACCAAACCTGAAATGACTATGAATATTCTCTTTTCTCTTTATATGCGTATGATACTACTCCTATCCCATCTCTTTTTCACTGATTAGCTAATCTGGTTTTATACTGCCGCAAGTCACAAGTTTCACAAAAGATTGGAGTGCACATTTTGGAGTCACTTTCTTTTGAGGTTTTCTTCTTGTTTTTCAGGAAACAGATTATACTGATTGTACTTTTTCCTTGTTAAGTTCTATTAGGATCATAAGAGGTACTTGGCCGAGCGTGAGTTTGAAGCACTAAAAGAACGTGTAGCTGGGAAAAGAGAGGGATTCAGAAGAGTTTCGTGCATAAATGCTACTCTTCCATTATCAGAGATATCAAACTTTTCAGATGATCTATGCACTGAATGTAAGGTCTGTTTGCTTCCTTCCTTTTTTGACCTGGCAATAACTTTCATTTTTCAAGTGTTTTTCTTGGGTTTTTGGTGTATTTGTGTGTCCCTTGTAGGGCTTCTATTGGGCTGAAGAAATGCTTAGCAGCTTAGTGAATTGGGTTGAGCTAGGTTGTGATGTGTCTTGTCTGTGTACCATGGTGGATAATTTGTGATTTGGTTATTCCAGAGACAAACAAATAAATTCAAATGCTTGTATTTCTTTGATTCAGAATTATCCGAAATAGTATGGGATTTGTGCATGAAATGGGTTGGTTAATGTGAGAATCTTTTAATAGTTTAGATGTTAGTAACGATGCTGTATTTATTTAACTTCCAACTTCCATGCTTCAGTAATATGGAGGGGGCATGCCTTAAGTTGGGTTTTATGCAGTCCTAAACATTATATTATGAGGAGCTATGTGTACATGGAAATGTAACGTTTCATGTGTTGTATTGTGACATTGTTATTATTCACTGTTTCATTTATTCTTTTGTAGTTTTCGGACAATGGAGAAGAACGAGTAGTAGTTGGGACCCTTGATCTTAACCAGTGCCTTAGGCTCCCAGATGAGATAACAGGAATGAAACCAGAGGTATTTGATCATATTTCAGTTCTAACTTCTGGATTGTATGCATGTCCATTCAGATTTTTCAGATGGAGGCACAACCGAGATTATTTCAGATTTTTTCTTATTTGAATTCTCATATTCCAATTTTATATTTTGAATTTGGATTTTATCCCAATTGAGGATTATGTGGGATTATGATTTTTTTTTTTTTTTTTTTTTCGTTTTTTTAATTATTTTCCTTTTTGATGTATGAATGAAATTTTATATTGGAATTTTCCAATTGCTGTGTGCCGATTCCTACGTTTATCTGCTTGGTGCTGATTCCAAGCAAACACGAAGTACTGATTCTTAGGGCCTATCCTTTATTTGATGTTCGAGTGTTTTCCTAAATTCCTATTCCAACTCCCTTACCATCCCTATTATAATTGGCACCTTTCATTATGAAAATTGAATATTTTTTCTTTATTTTAGTTATCCCTTTAGGCTTTGGATGGGATAGAATGCCGGAAAATAATACATGTGATCGGTCCTGATTAGTTTGTTGCATGGGCGGGGCTATGTTGACCAAGCTGCAACTGCAACCAGATGTTTTAATTACTTTTTAGTTCTGGCCTGCAGTTTTAAGATAAACCCTTTACCATGTTGTTTGCATAACAATCTGATAAGTAGAGTTTGAATAAGCAAGAAATGCAAAGATGACTGCAGCTGTAAGAATATCAGAAATATTCTCAGTTCTGCTTAGTTGGAATGGAAGTTTCTTCATCTTCCCCCTCCCCCAAAAAAAGCCTTCCCTGCTTTTATTTCATACAATTGCTCATCAGAAACCATAGGATCTTTAGAAAGAACATAACTGTTATCTAGGAAAATGGTGCTTAGGGTTAATTAATTTTACCTTAGCACATCCATATTATTTATAGGTTAATACAAAATACAATATTATAACTTATAAGTTTGCCCCTGTCACTAATATATCACTCATAACAATCTCCTTCAAGCTGGGACATAGATATTGATGCAGACATAACGGGGAAGAGAGAAGAATAAGAAAAATCCTAGTCTTCACCATCTAGAATCTGCCTAAAACCCTAGGCTTCATCACCTAATCACCACCAAACTTAGAGGAACATCTCAAATCAGAATTTATTTATAAGTACATTGCTTCAAACCGTTCCTAGAGCCTTTTTTTTTATATAGGCTTTAGGGATTACATTAAGGCACAATTACATCCTATAAAATCATCAACATTGTTAAAGCCTAAATTTAAAATTCAAAAAAGAAATCTAGTTCAAAATTCAAAAATGAAAACTGAAATAAATTAATTGTGCTCCATGCATCAGATATCACATAATCCTAGCTTGTTAAACAAATCCTATGAGTTTTGCACAAGGGTTGAGTAACCATATCAGCAATTTGGGCTCTTGCATAAGCACGTGGGGTAGCAATCACACTACTTTCTAATATTTTTCGAACAAGATGACAATCCACTTCTACATGCTAGTTCCGCTCATGAAACACGGGATTAGAAGTGATATGGATCATTGTCTGGTTGTCACAATACATAGTTATAGGCAACTGCACATCAAAACTTAACTCCTCAATATAGTGCTTAATCCACATAAGCTCACATGATCTATAAGTCATGGCTCTATAACTAGCCAATGTACTAGATTGGGACACAGCACTTTGTTTCTTACATTTTAAAGTGATCAAGTGTTCCCATAGAAAAGTGTAATATCAGTAGTAGATTTTCTATTTGAGGGTAATCCTGTTCAATCTGAGTATGTAAAAGCTTCTACCCATAGATGACCATTAGACCTATACAAAAGGCCCCGACCCGGATGTGATTTAAGATACCTCACAATCTGAAGGATTGTCTCCCCATTGTGGAAGACGGGGGAGCTGCCATATACCGACTCATAACACCAATTGCATAAGATATATCTAGACGAGTCATGGTGAGATGAACTTCCGACAAGGCAACGATATCTCTCCGGATTAGATAATACCTTCCCTTGATCCATGCAAAATTTCATATTGGGATCCATAGGAGTCTCTATAGGTTTAGAGCCTAACAGGCCTGTTTCAATACCTTGGATATTATTATTTTGTCTCATTCTCTGGATTTTTGAAATGGGGATTGGTTGAGTCCAATCCTGTTTGATCTTCTCAAAAATTACGATATACATTTCCAATAATACTTTGCAATTGAGCTTCCTGCAAATATGTTTTCAGATTATCTTTAAAAGTCATCTCAACATTGTTATTTTATCCTAATGCATAAAAGAAAATAACATGCAAGATGTACGTAGGTTTTGTGTTTATGGGCAATGTCATCGTAACACCTGTTGTCTTGGAGACCATTCTAAATCAGTTATTAAACCTTGTTTATATATCTATATATTTGATGTGGCTTCCAGTTTTTAGAAGAAAATGTTAACAAAATTTGTGGCGGTTGGACTGTGTGTGTTGATTTGGCCATGGGTCACGTGCAAGCCTCACTGCATGGTGTTGCATGACGCGCAGAACCGGTGAGGTTTGGACCAATCAAAAGCATGACAGTCACAACTCCACAAGGCAGGTGAAGTATAATTGAAATTTTGTAGTTCACTTGAACAGGGGATTGGGTCCGATTTTGCAAGGGCATATCTAAGCAATGTATGCGTTGCCAAGGAATTGCATAGAAATGGTTTAGGTTATCTGCTTGTCGCAAAGTCAAAGATAGTTGCTCAAGATTGGGGTAAGAACTCTTTCACTGTCATTGCCTTAGCTAAACACCATTCGCACATGCTTTTTCTTTGTTGGTAAATATTTTCCTTGGAGTTCAGTTAACTTGTTTTTTGGCAGCAGATACCTATATTAGTACCTTCTATAATCTGAGCTTTTCTTGTTGTACACCATAGAACTAGCAGATAGTAAATAGATAGTCTCTTCCATCTTGATATATATATATATATATCCTATATTTTGATGTTTATCCTTCACTTCAGCCATACTGTGAAGGAAACGGCCTACTATTTAAATAAACCGAAGAAAAAAAATTGAACATTTTGGAAAAGAAAAACCTTGCTATTCAAATGTTGCTTGTGAGAGTAGGGTAATGTTGTGCAGTCGACTGATATGATTTTGGGTAAATGATTTTGTTGTTTTAAATGAAAATTGATTATCTTATGCAAGCCAAACATGGGAAAATACATGGAAGTTCTGTTATGCATGCATAGTGGTACAAAATAGCTTAATGTCATCAACAATTTTATTGGAATGCATTTCTACTTATTTAAAGTTTAGATCAGGTATTGTAGTTTGAATTTTTTCAAATTAATTTTTTTTTTAAAATGTTGAGTCGCTTAAAACTTTTTAAGCTCTCTCTTGCATTTGCGAGTTGAAGTTTTATGATTTCAATTTTCTTAGATCTGATTTTCTTTTTCCTCTCTCGTTTTACCTACTGGCTCTTGGCTTAGTACATGAAATTAGTCTTCTTCTTTTCTTTTTCTTTTTTTAAGTATATTTATCATCAATTTTAATTGTGCAAATGATGGAAAGGATCAAGCTAAGCTAACCTGCTATTTCGGATTTTTGGATGTTTTTCAGGCATAACTGATCTGTATGTCCATGTGGCAATTGACAATGAACCAGCAAAGAAGTTGTATATGAAGACTGGTTTTGTATATGAAAACGATGAGCCTGCCTGGCAAGCTAGGTTTCTAGATCGGCCTCGAAGACTGCTTTTATGGACTGGTTTACCTGGCATACAGCTGTGACTTACAATGCTTGTATATTATCATTTATATTGTGCCATATTTGTTTTTTCTTATGGCTTGGAAATGCTTTTCTGTGATATTGATACAAACTAGTTTATAGTATCAATATATATATATTTTTTTTTCATTTATATTTTGAAATGTAAAGTAAGCTTATAATGACATATTTGCTTTGAAAAGCTAATGTAATTGTCATAAAGTATAAACTCTGGAGTCTCAATATAAGTAGTTGATGAAAAGCTATGCCAAATATCCTTCTGATAGAATTTTGATGAGTGATGTCCTCCACTTTAACTGAACAGATATTTAACGAGCTCAAAATAAACATTTCCTATAGATTGTTCACACCTACTGGCTAATGCTAATGTTGTATTTGTAAGAAGATGCTTTATTGCTGATGAGTTAATAAGCTCTAGGCTTTGGATTTTTTAAACAGTACAATTTTTGGGGATTGTCATGAAAAGGAAATAATTCAAGCTAGCCATTAGGTTTGACTGGATATATGGGTTTGCCAGGTCTCACTAGATTCAAAAATCTTGTTGGTTCAGTTAGACAATTTTCATCTCTTACTCTTGTACTGAACAATACACATTGAACTTTTGGCTTTGTTGTCTAAATCAAATTGATTGAGTTTGAAATATCATACATGAGTGTGAATAAGAAGAGGGAAAAAGGCAGAAAAGATCCTACATTAAGAAGTTGAAACAACATAGGTTGCAAATTAAATGGTTATATGGACCTTATGTCAGTCTCCTATATTGTCATTTGTTGTTGCACCACCAAGACTGAACATCTGCCATTGAAATCTGTTGAGGAAAGCATGTCTCCCATAATCCCAAGCTCTGGGAATTCACTCCATTCATCAAGACCAGTTGTAAGAGGGCTCTCCACGTTGTATCTTCTCCCAACTATGAAAAGGTCATAGTCATCTATCAGTTCTCTCAATTTTGTTGCCGTCTGAGAACCATCATTCACATTCTCCTCTAGGTAAACTACATAACCTTCACCACCACCACCACCAGTACTACTGTTGTACCTGAGGTCCTTCAATGCCTCTGAGTCCAGCATTTTATCCCAATCAGTAATGCCTTCTTCATCCTCAGGAATCAAATGTACCACAGTTAGGCGAATGTCACGGGAGTCCCTCACCATGTGTTTAGCGAGAGTCAGTGCCTCTCTATCATCATTGCCTCCCAAGAAGATCAGGGCAACACTAAATTGCGCTAGCACAGCAGGTGTTGAGCGTCTTATATGGCCACGGTTAACAAGGATTGCCACAGAGCAAGGTGCTCTCTCAATGACACTACAATTCAGGGTCCTTAAGGTATTGTCTTCGAATTCAATAGACCCATCCATGGCGTATTTCCTATGGAACGGGAGTATCATAAGAGAAGTGAGTTTGTCGAGTGCAAGCGTGCAGATGTCCTCGTGCATTAGCTTGGGTGGGGAAATTGCCGTGAAGGCGTTCACCATTACAGCTTCATGATTTTTTCGCTGAAAGTGACTAAACGAAAGAATGACGTCTTGGGAGTAGGAGCGGTTAGATAGAGTTTTCTTCTGCATTTGGTGGGAAATGAAGATGGGGGAGGCTCTACCAATTAGCTCAATGAGGTGAAGAACATAAACAGCAAGGAATTTCTCCCTAGTTGGATGTATAATCTCAAGTAGATCAAGGATGGCAGGAATGTGGTCTGGTTTGTGGATGCAAGCAAGTACCCGGAGCTCTGCATTTGGTTTAAGATCAATCATATTTCTTCTTTGGTAGCCTGCATATTTCCTCGATGGATCGTACAAGCGTCTTATCAGAATTGGTACAATGCTTGAAGTGACTAGAATAGCGAACATTCCAAAAGTAAAGATCTCCATGTTTATACTCTGCATGGAATTAAACATTAAAGAATACTAATATGGAAAAATGCAAAGGAATGAAATGAAAGAGGATTTTGTTCCTAGCTAATAGATACATACCTTTTTGCCTCTGTTAAAGCTATAGATGGACATTTCAACAACGCCTTTGCAACTCATAATGAGAGCTAGTGTGACAGCATCAGTTATAGGCATTTTGCTAAACAATGGAGCCACCAAACATGCTGCAAACTTGGCGATGATAACAGTAACCAAAACGATTGCATTTGCCATTGCTAGAGGGCTACTAAGGTTGATGTCTGACACATTTACCTTCATCATGGAAGTGGTTACAAAGAGTGGCAAAAGCACACCTGAGACCATGCAATCGAACTTATTGACTAGAGTGGATCCTAGTGGAGGTCCATCTGGTACGGCCAAACCCAAAATAAAAGGCCCAAACACTATCAATTGGTCAAACCAATTAGAAAGCAAACCTGACCCCAGCACTGCAAGAAAGATGATATAAATGTAAAGGTCCTTCACAGGCCTGCCCTCAGGGGTCTGTTTGATCATCCAAAACATAGCTGGCCGGGCAACATACGCAACAACAATGACATAGACTAAAACAATCCCACCATCTATGAGAGCCTTTTTTACTGATGCATCAACAGAAACTTTAGTCAATGTGAAAAAACAGGTGAGAAACCCGCTGAGGAGGTCACTCACAATTGCTGCAGATAGTCCTAATCGTCCAATTTCAGAATTTAAGATTCTGAGTTCACTTAGGAGGCAAGAAATGACTGGAAATGGTGTCAAAGAATGTGTTGTAGTTGCAATGATAAGTTGCAGACTATCACTGCCACTTAGACTCCAGTGTCTGGTGACAACCCTTTGTGCAAACATACCAAGTATTAAAGGCATTAATAGGGACAAAACACCTGTAAGCGTGGCCTTTTTACCTGTTCTATAAATAATGCCCATATCCATTTTCACTCCACTTAGAAATATAAAGAGTGTGTAGCCTAACAAAGCTATTGTACCAAGCAGCTCTTGACTTATGAGGGGAAACATGAATTCTCCATAATGTTTTATGCGGCCTAGTACCTGAGGACCAAAGATTAAGCCAGCCTGCAGGTTCATACATAAAATCACAGACTTTTAGTAGAGTTATTCAAACCAATGAAACATTTACAGGAAAAAGAAAAGAAGAAGAAGCCAAAGACTCTGATTATTAAACATTTTGAACTTTGACCACTACAGCCTAAGAAATTTGCTAATGGGTTACAAAAAAAATTACAGATTTTTCAACCAACACAACAAGTTGGTTAGTCCATCTTCCTAAATAACTAAAATGTTGTACCTAGTGCACAAAACTCCTATTTTTGCGGGGTCTAGGAGAGGAGAGGTGATTAGTAGATAATCTTACTCCTAATTCTTTTTTGGGAAGATTGATTCTTGGGTTCAAAAATCATGGGAGAAAACAATGAATCACAGCAACATGACAGACAAGAGAGCAGCACGCCACAGCTACTATTAACCCACAAATGCTTTTCAAGATTATCAACTATTAGTCTATAATATCAATGGAGGCTCATAGATACTGCTATTCCTACTAATTATCATGGAACCTATTCGTACTACTATACATGTTCTCAATTAATGTCATAACCAATTATCATGGAACCTATTCCTACTACCACACATGTTCTTAATTGATGCCATAGCCAAGTTTAAACTATAATCACTATGACATAACACCTTTTACTTACAAGGTGGCCATGCAAACAAATAAGTATGTATCATAAACCAGAGGACATATAAATTTAATAGAGGACATACTATCATTTCAGAGACAAACTTGGGTAACCCAAAGCTCTTGAGAATCAAATGAGAGATTTGGGTGGTGCTGAAAATGGCAATCATTTGTGTTTCCAGCAGTGGCAATGAAAAATTGGTGAGAGGTAAAGTGACATTGCTCCAAATTCCATCTGAGTTAACAGGAGGTGGTAGACCAATGCAAATTTCTCTTGTCTCAAAATGCTCCTCCATTGGATTGAATTCAATTAACACCTGCCTATCTTCCCCTCTTGCTAAAGAGAGAAATTCAAAAGAGACAACAAATGTACCTTGAGAAGACAACAATAATGGAGATTGAAATTTAGCACTAAAAATAGTGTTTTTTTTTATAGAGAAAACAAAAAAAAAAAACCACCACCCCTGTTCCTTAGCTTGATGAATTTAATTACCAACAATATATACTGAATTTACCGCGTTAGTTTTCAGAAGATCATAATTAACACCTAACCATGCATCTGTGCCTGTCAATGATGCCTCCATTCTGGTTGTAATAACGTCCTTCTGGTATTGTTAACAGTTTTAATCAATTTTTTTTTCTAATGTTGTTCCATTTAGTAGTACTATTCGATTTCTGACCGTAAGAAAGATAGAAGAAGATGGTTATTACTGTCGTTTGGTACTTTTTGTTTCGATTTCTGACCGTAAGAAAGATAGAAGAAGATGGTTATTACTGTCGTTTGTTACTTTTTGTTTCACTTCCAAAAGGTTGTGCATTTATGTTTCCTCAATCAAGAAGAAAACAATATCAACAAGTCTTGAAGTGGCCATGAAAAAAAAAACAGAAAACGATTTTTGTTTGAGTGGGATTATTGAATTGCCGGGTTGTTATTTAATAGCTGGAAGCCTTCCCATGAAGACTAAATTTAGTGACTTTTGGTAAGTATGAAGACTTTTGGTTAAAGTGATTTTTGATTAAAATCATTGACCATGTCTCTTGGGCAAGGTTTTTTTTTTTACCCGCAAGGGTTATTACTTGTCACATGTAAGTTCTCTTTTATTGGAGAATTGTCTTTAAGATCAAAGATAAAATTTACCTCCAATCCGATTTGAAAGAATATTTCTCTAACCCATTACGTGTCAATTAAATAAGGAAATAGTTTATCTCCAACCCGGTTTGTGGAATCCTTCTTCAACCCACTACGTGACAAGTAAATAGATCATCCACATATACTTTTAGTCACATGATATTTTTAATTAGTAATGTGACTTAAAGGGGGATTCATCCAAACTGGGTTGGAGGTAAATTATGTCTATTAAACAAACCATCAACATGTATTGTAACATCCCTAGCTCTGATACCCTTGGAATAATACTCAATATTGTCCTATTTGGGGCTTCCCCTTTAAGGCTTTGTCTCTCTGGGATTTAAGTCTACTGGTACTCATGTGTGGAATTCAAATGACTTAAGGGTCATTGGTTCTACACATGAGGGACGCGCATTGTGGGATTTTAGTCTGAGGAACAATTGTCCCACAGAGACAAAACCTTGAGAGAGTAAGCTCCAAAGAGGACAATATTGAGTAGTACTGTAAGGTATCAGAGTCAGGGATGTTGCATGTATTATTTAAACAAGTCACATGATTTATTAAAAATGTAATATGACTAAAAGTACACGTAGATGATCAATTTAATTGCCCATAGTGGGTTGAATGAGGATTCTTCCAAATCAGTTTGAAGGTAAAATATTTCCTAAGATCAATATCATGTTTCCAAATTTCAAATTAAAAAAGAAAAAGAATAAGAGGAATGTACAATTATCACCGATATCTATATCTATACTAAAAATAAAAGGACTATACAAATTGCCAAAAAAAAAAAATATATTGGAAAGAACCTCTTCACACGAGCGGGAAGAGGATTGTACAATTTGATCAAAAAATTGAAAGAAACTTTGAACATGAGTGGAAAGTGTATGAAGAAACTAGTATTAATTAAGGACATCAGAATATATGATACAATTAGTATTACATAATACTTTTTATGTTTTATTTTTAGTTCAAAGAAAAGAGGATTGGATTATGGTTCACTTTTGAGATCAATTAATATTTTTTTTTTTTTTAATTTTATAAAAGAGATCAATTAATATTAATTGAGTTATAAAACTCTAAGCATTATATTATAGTTGACACCTCAATAATTATAAGAAGGAAAATGTTAGGGATACAACTTATTTTATAACTAAATGCTTACAAACTGACATAGCGCTGATATGGCATATAGCCACATCAGTCCTTAAAAGAATAATTTTACAGTCAGATTAATTAAATAAATAAAATTAAAAATAAAAAACACAGAGCAATCTCTCTCACTTTGAACTTCTGAAATCCCCTAGCCTCCAAGCCACTGCCATCTCCTCCACGCTGCCGCCCCCTCCACCACGACGCCGCCGCCCTCTCCACGCCGCCACAGCCGCCTCCATTGCTGCCTCCAACGTCTCTCCCCTTCAAACCCCAACTGAAACCCCAGCGTCCCCTCCACCACGACGCCGCTGCCCTCTTCACACCGCCACCCACTCCACGCCGCCACCGCCGCCTCCATTGCTGCCTCCAACATCTCTCTCCTTCAAACCCCAACTGAAACCCCAACTCTCAACCCATATGAAAAGGCTTGGAATTTGAAAATGCTTAAAAGTTAAAACCAAAAAATAACAGAACAAAAGATGGGTCTTGCCCAGAATCTGATAGAAGAAATATAGTATCCTCTCTAAGTGGTGACGTGGCAATCTCAGGCAAGCGTTTCTGATTTTTTTTTTTTTATTATTCATGCTGGGGTTTACGTAAAGTTTTGTTCTTTAATTTGAAACATGGATTTATTTTCATCTTTGCTAAGATTTGTAAATTTTCGTTTTTTGGGTTTGGTGGGAGAATCTGCAATAAAAACCCAGGTTTGTAATTTTATTTTGTTTTAGTTAAAAAATTTAAAATTTGAATAAAAACCCAGATGTTTGAGCTGATTGCTGAATCAAAAAGTGTGAGATAGACTATCGTTTGATTACATGAAATGTTTCCCATTCCTAGTTTATCACCGGAGTCCAAAGCTTGGACCCAAAAAGTTTTCAGACTGTTTTTAGGGGGCGGCGCTGGGTTCAATTGGCCTAGTTGTATCAATGAAGTAAATAGTTTCCCATTATATTGTACTTTCTGAATCTGATAATATGTGCAGAATTGTGTTGGATCAATGAAGAAGTGCATATGTGTTTCTTGAATGGTATGCTCATTTCATTTTCTTGTGTTTTTGCTTTACAAATTTTTCAGCTTTAAATCATATGGTAACTAATATTATATAAGTGACTGTCAGCAAACAATGAGACAGAGACAGAAGAACCCAACCATTTCACCACCCAATCAACCCACAACCCAAAACCCAAAATTTCCAAATGCAGAGTACCACAAACCCCCAACAAATTCCCTTCTGTTTTTATCAACCAAGAGAGTCTTTGTACTCTGCTTGGCCTTCCGGGTGGTCAATTCTTTGTTGGTGCAGACCTATTTCAACCCAGATGAACACTGGCAGGCACTTGAAGTTGCTCACCGCATCGCTTTTGGGTAGCTTCCATTTCCTTTTTTTTTTTTGTGCTTGAATATGCTTCCAAAATTGCTTAGTAATAATGGGTTTGCGTTTGTTTTGGTTTGTGAAAATGGAAGGTATGGGCATTTGACATGGGAGTGGAAGAAGGGGATTCGTAGCTATTTGCATCCGGTGCTATTTGCTGTCCTCTATAAAGTTCTTTCTCTTTTGGGTCTTGATACACCATGGTTCATGGTAATCATATCATTTCCTTCTCTTAAAATGAAAATTGTGATGCATTTTTGAAAGGGTATCATTTTATTTCTAGACTTACTTAGGATTATGGTTATAATTATTGCTAAATTGACTGACAAAGTTTCATGGGTTTTTTCTTTATATTTAGCATAAATTCATCTAGGCATGGGCATATGGTTCAGAAAACCAATTCTTGTTGTTGAAGAAGTTTAAAGTACAATTAATTGTTGCTTAAGAAGTTTATATCTGAGGACTTAATTGATATGGCATGAACAGGAAGTGAGGAGATTGCTTTGGTTCTAGGACACAAGGGTCTTCCCTGCTATTTCACACTTATGCCACCTCCTAAAACTTGCATTTACACGAACAACATTTTCTTGGGTTGATGCTATTTGAAAATATAGAAATTTACTTACTAATGGAACTATAGTAGAAGGAAAACTACTTAAAGGAAATCAACCATTTATCAGTGTAATCTGCCCTTGGGAGCATTCTTAATTGCATAAAAATACTACCTAGACCTAGGCATGTGTCGTAATAACCACTAAAAACTAAAGGATTTATGTTCAATGCATGGAAGAAAAAAAAAACAGTGATTACTGAACATGGATGGGTTTGGGATTGGCATATAATAGAGATTTATTTTAGTTAGAAGGTCTCTTCTTGAGTGCTGCTGCAGTTTTCACTTAAACAAAGGGAAAGGATATCCCTAAGCATGCATTTATTTGCTGGCTGGCTGTGAAGAGCAGACTTACAACAAGGGAAAGGATAGCAAAATGGCGATATAATGGAGATAGAGCCAGGATGAAAACACAAGATCACATATATTTTGAATGCTCTTTTACTAAGAGAATATGGAAGTGCTGAGGAAATTTCTGTTTACCGACAAGTTGGAAGCTGGGTTGGTGAGTTGAGTTGGGCAATTAACTAGCTCAAGGGCAGGGGTTTTAATTAAGCAGACAGTATGCAAGTTGGCCTGGGCAACAACCATCTATCATATTTAGATAGATTAGAATGCAAGGATTCATTAGGGGAAACTCAAAAATCATGCTGAATTTCTGAGGGTGGTGATGACTGATGTGAGTTGTAGGATATCAACTTAAAAACTTAAAATCTTTATTCAAGATAGGGTGTTGTGTAGCATTTGGAGGACCCCCTTCTCTGTTTCTGATGCTCATTAGTTAGGTGCTGATGTCGTGTTTTAGAAACTCTGCTTTGCAGCTTTTGCTGCCTGTGTTTGTATTGTGGTTTAAACTTTGTACTCTCAGCTTGATTGAATAGAACTTCTTATTGATCAAAAAGAAGAAGTTTGCTTCAAATTCTAGACTTCTAACCATGTTTGGAAGTTGTTAGAATAAGCTATATATTAGGATCAAAGTGACTCGTAAGTAATTTTATTGGAACTTATCTATACGAAAGTGAGCAATTGTGATCATAATCTTCTTTCCATAATCTCATTGGCTTAGGTTCTCTTGTGGAGCATGTAGGATCAATGAGAAGAAGTTTGCTTCAATATGTATTCTAGACTTCTAACCATGTTTGGAAGTTGTTAGAATAAGCTATATAATTAGGATCAAAGTGACTCGTAAGTAATTTCAATGGAACTTATCTATATCAAAATGAGCAATTGTGATCATAAATTCATAATGTTCTCTCCATAATCTCATTAGCTTAGGTTCTCTTGTGGAGCATGTAGGATTTGAATACCTGTCATTTCATCGTATAAATAACTTCAATTTATGCCAAATTTTGAAGATGTATGGGATTCTTTTTGTGTTTGGGATGTATATTATTGTGTTGCAGAATATTGAGTATTATTCTTTTTTTATTTTTTTATTTTTTTTTTAATTTTAAATATTACTAAAATTTGTTGCAAAAGCATGTAACCTGAAAATAATTCACTTTCATTTCTTTGGAGACATTATTTTCAGGTTTCTTTTGCGTACATTACCTCCATAGATGAACTAAATCTTGGTGTTGTGTTTGTTATCTTTCAAAGATACTTATTTCCTATATTCCTTTCCTTATAGACGAGGGCTCCACGGCTGCTGCAGGCCATATTTTCCGCAGTTGGTGATTTGTATTTGTACAAACTGTCAGATGTCCTCTTTGGTGATCATGTTGCGAAATGGGCAGTATCCTTCTTCTTTGTACTCTTTACAGTTTAAAATTCATATATATTTTTTATTGGTATGTTGCACACACTTCTGATGGGTTTTGAACCCATGACCTCACACCTCCACCTTAGTCTTTATAGTTTAGAATATTATCAATGTATATCATCATTTCAAGATGGAACTCTCATTTCATTTTTATTATAGACAAAATAGCACTAGTATGTTCCTTCGGACATTTGTGATAGATGGCATACTTAACCTTATTGCAGCTCTTTGCACAATTGGCAAATTGGTTTATGATATTTTGTTTCCCTCGTACACTGTCAAATAATGTGGAGACTGTTCTTACACTTGTTGGCCTATACCACTGGCCCTGTATGAGAGTTTCTCCCACCAAAGTTCCGTTGGTTTCAAGGAAGTGGGGTCTGGCAATAGCAGCATTGGCTTTTTCCATTCGACCAACTAGTGCTATTATATGGGTGTATGTTGGCCTACTTGAGCTGTTTGTGACTCATGATAAACTAAGATTCATTTTTCTTGAGGTGGCTCCCATTGGGTAGGTATTTGTTATCGCAATTTTATCATTTCTGTTGTGCTTTAGCTATTTTATTGTCTTTTCTGTCCATGCTATTCGAAAATATCTATAATTATCTCTAGTACAAATTTTCTTTTCCGTTCCCTGACGTACAATGATCAATGGGTTAGTAGACATGGTCAAATAAGTTGATATACTAAGTGCTGGAGAGAGAGTTTGTTCCAATATTTAATGAAGATGAGAAAAATGTCTTCTGGTTGATAGGCCTACATTTTTTTTTTCAGCACAGAGACAAAAGAAGAAAAAATGGTCAGATTTAGAAATTCATATTTGAATAGGGAGAAATGAATGAAGCGCCACTTCACACCCATTTGGTCATTGTACATGCACACAAACATAGTGGCAAATATATTATGTTATGCACATGATGAAGCTGATAGTACAAGTAATATTAATGTGAAATGCCTTATAAGAAGTGCCATGGGTGTACCTGTGCATACTAAACTTTGGTGGATCAAAACTAAAACCTGATATTGAGGAGGCAGAGGATGAATGCTTATTGAAAAATATTACAGACACTCAATCTTATTTATATTGAAGTGCGTTTTGACTTTGTGAAGACATTTTATCACAGTTCATATAAGATAAATTAATGTTGTAAGCCTCCTCACAAGTCACAACACACTTGAAAACATCCACATCAGTCCCCCCCTGGTGTATTTGTGGATGAATTGTTCCCTTACAGTTTGACTACTTGTATCAGGATGCTGGTTCTCGGACTAACATGTTTATTGGATCGTTTGATGTATGGCTCGTGGGTCTTAGTACCTCTTAATTTTCTAAAGTTCAATTTTCTTTCCTCTGGAGGAGATTACTATGGCACTCACAAGTGGCACTGGTACTTCACTCAGGGATTTCTGGTCATGGTCTTCACATTCTTACCCTTTTCCATAGCTGGAATCATGCAATCTAAACAATGGAAGCTGTCTGGCCTTATTGCATGGGTTTTAGGACTTTACAGTGTACTGGGTCACAAAGAGTTCAGGTACCCCAGTCTGAGAATTATTTGTTTTGCACATATATAGAAGTGAATATGCATCTTTGACCCTTTTGTTCTTCTTGTTAAATGATATTATCCTCTACTTACATTTTGAGTCACAGGTTTGTCCTGCCTGTGCTCCCGATAGCTTTGATGTTCTCCGGATATGCATTAGCTAAGATGAAGGCATCTGGTTCTCCAGATACTGAAAGGAAAGGATCTTTAAACATTTATACTAGATGTCCTTCAAAAATGCAATTTTCCATCTTGTTCTTGCTTGCTACCAATATACCAATGGCCCTCTATATGAGTTTGGTTCATCAGGTACATCAATTTCCTCTTCAATGAAATAAAGCTGTCACCTTTTGCTCCCCTCCCCCTGTTCTCTCTTCAATTGCTAAAAATCATTTCTGTCTTATAATTTTCCTTGGTGAGGTGATAAAATTATTTTTCCTTGTTCTTTGTGTCTTTCTTTTTTTGAGTATAAATTTAGTTAACTACAACTATAGAAGGGAAAAAAATCATCTGCAAAAGTTATTAGAATGGAATTATTGTTGTTTTGGTTGATACATAAACTGCAAACGTGGTAGACAGAGAGGAACTGAAGATGTAATGATATATCTATCAAAAGAAGCTTGCAATGAGAAAGTGAAAAGCATCCTTTTCCTAATGCCATGCCATGCGACACCTTACTACTCCACTTTGCATCGCAACCTACCCATGCGTTTTCTCGACTGCTCACCAAGGTTTGGCAGTTTGGCTAAATTAATTCCCCGCCTCCCCATAATGTAATCTCGAAATGCAGACTGTTTATAATTATTATTCATTAATGTTTTGTTCAACAGCGAAGAGAAAGGAATCCTAGATGAGTCCGACCGTTTTATGATGGACCCTGTCAATTTTGCATCAGAATTTGCAAAAAATTGGTCAATACCTAGTCATGTTGTGTTATTTGATTCAGAAGAAAGATTATTGAGGGATTTTCTAATCTCTCATTCTTTTAGAGAGGTACATACTAAGGCTATTTATTTATGTTATTAATTTTATTGTGTCGTTTTTTGCACTAGTCCTTTTGGTTTTTAGTTTTTATTTATGGCTAAATCTGGATTGTAATGGCAGACAAGAAGGTTTTTCCATTCTCATTTCAAAGTGGACCGCGATCTTCAAGCATCAGTTGTTGTATATGTTTCGGCAGGCCAGTGACATTTGTCTTCCATGTAACCAATCTTTGTAGCCTAACCCTTAGCACTTTGACTTTGTCTTTTACTTGTGAAGAATATTGTTCAAATATAAAATTGTGGTACATGTTATGTCTGAGTGGTACATTTTAACAGGAATACTTTTAATGGACAACTGTTAATTTTTTAATCTAAAATGTTAAGATGATTATTGCTTTGTAGTAGCTCATCTACCTTTTTCTGATTTTACAACATATCTGGTTATTAAATTTTTTTATCCCAAGAGGTAGCATCATAACTCGTGAAATGAAGGTCACTAGTCAAATCTTTCCTTCCTCCTAGTGACAGAATAGTCTAAGAATTTGCTAGATTTTTTCATTTTGAGAGGGAGAGAGAGCTCTTGACTGTGATTGCTGCTTACCTTCGAAGCAGATTAGTTCCATGTTTTAGGGGGTCACTAGTTTGAATCTTACCTTCCTCCTCCTTTTGTTGTAGTGACAATTGAATAGTCTAAGAACTTGCTAGATGTTTTCGTTTTGAAAGAGTGAGTGAGAGAGAGAGCTCTTTACTGTGATTGCTGGTTACCTTCGGAGCAGATCGGTTCCATGTTTTGGTATTTCTATATATGTTTTGTTTCCTGGCTACAGATACATCCAGATTAACCTATGTTTTGTTTCCTGGTTATAACATTCAGATCAACTTTTGACCTTGACAAGTAATTTGAAAGAAGTTGAAATTTGGCATTAGCGGAAGTGCATTCACACAATTAGAAATAAAAATATTTACATAGGATACAAAGGTTTAACGTAGTTCACACAATAAGAAATAAAAATATTTACTTAAGATACAAAGATTTAATGTAGTTCGGTTAATTCCATACATACATCCACAAGTAATGTCAATCAAAATTTATTATCAATGATATGGATTATAATCACTCTTAATCAAATCTCACAAACAAACTAATGTAGTAAGGTCAAATTGAAATTTTTTTTTTAAATATAATACGGGAAACATTTAATACATGTTTTATACCTTTATTTATAGAAAACTTGTAGTTTTCAAAGTATTTTTGTTTCGTAAAATAAACTTGAGTGTTTTTTTTTTTAATTATTATTATATATAGTATAATACATTTATTTTTCTATAACCATGGTATATCACCATGACTGTTTGAATTAAAGATGAGCTAATTTGGTAGTTAATTAGAAGAGAATTTGTTAAAAAGATTGTTGTTAATTTCGACAATGGACTTGCTTTCTTTGAATATTCAAGCTTCCTATTTTAGAATTTTTAGTAGGATAATAGTAAATTATTGATGTAGAACGGGCAAAATAAATAGAGAGATCATCTCAATCAATATGCAAGAAGTTCTAACAACTGAAGAGTACTAACTGAAATTATTAGAGCAAATGGCGTGGAACTTGGTCATGAACTTTACAGCCATGAATTACGTCGCAAATTCCTTCGTCGTTTTGTTAATTTTGCTATTTATGGTCATTTTGCCTTACGTTATAATTTTCAATTTAAAAGTCAAAATAATATCCGGTTTGTTTTGAGACGTTTTTATAGTGTACTTAGGATTTGATTTTACATTTTTCTCAATGTTGCTTTTTTTTTTTTACCATCTTTTCTATTTTTTAGCCTAATTTCAAGCCTCTAGGATTTCTTAGGGACATCCTAACCGCTTTAAGATTTCTCTATTATTTATATTGTGGTTGTAGTCTCCTCGTGGTAACTTTTTCAGAGAGGTTTTTTTGTTTTCTTTTTTGGTGGATTCAAGGATATTTTATCTTGAGTATACGTGTTGTGGCTTTCCGCCTGTGTCAATTATCCATTAATTATCATATGAAGATTATAAGTATTTCAAATTCTGTTTTGTGTTGTCAGTATCCATGAACTGCTTGCTAAACGTACACCGGCACTGGCACTTTCACACAAGTTAATCTTTGAATAAAATCAAGCACTTTGCATGTTGTTGCAAGTTGGCCAACTTGTCTCACTAGCAATGTCTTTAAACTCCCACAACTATGGCCTATGGGCACTTGGTTCAGCCACACTTTGCCCATGACTATGGACTCTCATAACTTATCTATCCAGCTCAAATGCCCAGGTCTTAAAAAGCTACAGGCTACACTACACCGCCACTTTGCCTGAAAGCCAAAGTCAAAACCAGTTTCTTTTGGCAGTTCAGAAAAGGCCCATACATAAAGTGTCGAAAAGATGTGCAAGGACCATATTTTGTACCAGAAGGTTCATGTATGAAAATTAGTCAGTATTCAAGGTGCCAGCTGCTTGAGAGGTATAGGTTTTATTGGATCGTAGTCAATTCATTTATATCACATTCACTGCACACACACACGAGTAGAAAGAGACTCAACATGTCAAGATTCAGCCTCTCTAAGAATGCATAGCACAGTAGATGAATTGGGCAAGTCACAAAGTGAATAAAGAAGCTGCATGTATTGGTTTTTATCTTAATCAAAAGCTAACCTAATCTTCTTTTGGAAAATAGAAATGAAGAAGAAGAAATTAAACAAGATTAGGAGACAAGAAGTGAAGAGAAGACTACCAACCTAACACTAGTACTTGTGGTGGTCCACAAGTCCAGTCCTTGGAAATTTACACTCATGCCTTTTCATTTTATTCTCTTGAAGTTTACCTAACACGTACCAAACAGAACTGAATATAGTAGGAGTGTAGGACCCCTTAACATCAAAAAGTGATAGTGCTATAGAAGATGTTACATACAGAAGTATATGAATATCGAACATGTGCGCCATTTTATTGGCAAGATGTAAGATCAAATCAAGAATCTTTAGTGATAAATAATTTAGGGTATTATTGTTGTTTGGTATTTCTTTTATTGGACAGCGGAATTCACCTTGAACCTTGGTTACTGATTAATAAGTACTCAAGTAGAACATATTAAGGAAATTCCGAAATTTTGCTTTGACAACATTGTAGTGATTTCTTGCAGAAGCAGGAGTTGCCTTCAGGATTAGGTCAATCCTAGAAGTAAAGGTTGTTGGTAAAATATAATGTTTCCGAGTATTATGCATTCCTTTCATCTAAAAATTAGGCAACTATCCTTTATGGCTGCATTTGACATGGCCTAAAACGTTTTTGTTGGAAAACATTTTCAATGTTTTTGGTGTTTGGCATGACATAAAATATTGAACAGAAAAATAAAATCTTGAGAGAGGTGTAAATGTTTTATGCTAAAAAAAAAGCGTAGGACATTTTCTCCTCTTGACAAAGCCTTCAACCCGTCCACACACAACCCCCTCCGAACCAGCCAGCACCTTTCTCCAAAGTCACCTACCGGCTGTTGATCTGTCGGTATTTCGCCTAAACTTTGTTTTTTGCGTCAAGTCCAGAGGTAGGTTTTTTTTTTTTTTTTTTTTTTTAGATATCTCCTAGCTTGAGATATTTTCTAATATTTAAGGTGGAATGGTTACTATCCGATACATATTACTGTTGGCTTATATGGTAAATATCTATTAATTTTTGTAACTTTCTATATAATATATTTTTTCAATTTAAATATATTTTTATTACTTCTTGAGAGGTAAAAGTACTGATTGAGTTTTTATATTCAAGTTCTACCAAGATTTTTTTTTTTTTAATTGATTGTGACATATTTGATCTTAAATAGGAATTAGGTACAATACATTAGATTCCTCAATTAAATTCAAATGCATGGTTACATTAACCACTGAAATACAAATACAAACAATGTTTTATTTTCTAATAGAAATTAAATGTAATACAACTATTTGTTCAAATTTAATTAGCTCAATTGACACTTTCAAGTATTTTCAATTGAAACATCTATTGTTTCAATTTCCCTCTCTTCAACTATATTGACTTATAAAAAAATAAAAATAAAAATTTGGGGAACCTAAAGTATTACATCTAAGGAACTGTATTTAAAGTTTAACTTTTTATTTATTTAATATTATTAGTGTAGGAGACTCAGAAATTAGAGTCTACCACACATATAGAATAATCTGAATAATCTAAAATAAAGAGTTACATAGAGTGCACAACCAACTAAGATAGTTTTTCATCTGTTATGCTATTGGCTAAATTTTGAGATTTAATTATTACTCCTACCAGATAATTAATAACCTAGATTTTTCTTCTATTGGCTTTTTCTAAGAAAAATAAAAAAAGATTTTATCAATTTATAATTGGATTTTTTTTTTTCTATCTAAATTTTATTTTTAGAGTTTATTGACTAATATTTGGGGGCCTTTGGCCATCGCCTCACCTGCCTAAATAGTTGATCCGGCATGCACACAACCACATCTGCGACCATTGTTTTCCCTGTACAGCCTTCACTAATTGGTCTCTCTCTCTCTCTCTCTCTGTCTCTCTCTCTCTCTCCACCGTGTTTTCACTCTTCTAATTATTACTTAATTTCTTCTAGTTTTTTTAATGGTATTTTCTTTTAGATATTTTGATATTATACTATGTAAATGAATTGGTATTTATGAATTTTGTAAATATTATGTTAGACTTAGGGTCCGTTTGGTCCCACGGTTTCTAAACAAAAACGTGCATTCTTATCCAGAAACGCCAACAACTATGCGTTTGGCTTTGTGTTCTTTAAAACATTTGCATTTTTGAAGCTGAAGAAATAGCACGTTTTCGAAACACATGTAGGGATAGCTTTTTCAAAAACGCAGGTTTAACAAAAAAGCATAATAGTTTCTGTACGTATACAATATTTTTAAAATATCGTCACAAAATCGCATAATGGCCAAAATACCAAATAAAAAATCCCTTGTCATGTCATTGCTTGCCACCATTTGTCCCCTCTATGCCATTACACAGTGGGTATTCCTTCACAGTGGTCTATCTCCTCTCTAGCATGTTGTTTCCTTCCTATTGCACAGTGGTTATCCTCACCATTTTTCATGAATGGAATCTTCTGGGCATAGGGCGAAAATTAGAGTGAATGAAGACTGTAAAATCAGTACGAGTGGGGCCGTAGGGGGCATGAATGAGATAAGTGTGTGGGAGGAAATAAATAGTGAAAGAGAACTATTATTAAAATCAATAGAGGTAGGGCCGTGAGAGTGGCATCTTGGACAGATTCGTGAGAATGGCATACAGTTGCTCACTGAATTCCAGCAGGCAAGTTGCGAGCTTCAGACACTGATAGAGAGAGATTAACCAATGCCTAATTGTTTGAGTTTCAGAGCTACTTGAATAGTTGAATTGTTGACTTGTTGTGATATTTCTTAGTAGTTGTTTAAAAAGTTTAATGGTATTTGTAATAACACTTGACAACCCATGAATAGGGATACAAGTCTAGCATGAAAGGTTGGTGGAATCCCAACTTCTATTGGGAGTAGGCAGTATAGGTACATATGTATTGTTACATGTAATTGGATTAAATTCTCTACCTTCTTATTAAAAAATAAAGGTAAGCTAGGCTGTGGGGGCATGAAAGATGGAGATAAAATAAAAAGTGGGAAGAACTATTCTTATTATAATAACAAACAATTATAATATTTTGGACTATTTTTATGTATTGATTGGTGTATTTTTGCTTTAGTTAATATGAATATGAATATTATTGGTGGTAAAAATGTATTTTTTAATTTACTTTACTTTATTGTTATGTATGAATTTATTAGTATCTTTTTTATTATTATTATTATTATTATTATTGTTGTTATTATTACAATTTGTAACATTGATTGCATTTTAAAAATGGCAAAATAACATTGATAGCATAATAAAGTATTTTTTGGTTATTTACATTGGAAATAACAATTCTAAACTAAAATTATCTAAACTCTTAACTGTGATCTCAAAATCGTTTTTTCAAAATGCATATTTTAAAATTTATTTTATTTAAAAAAATATACATATTTTCAAACAATTAACTCGAACGAACCTTAGTTATGTTAAACGTTAATAATGTAGGGAAGAAAAAAAAAAAAATTATTTTCTAAACGAGCCCAATGCAGAAAAATGCTCTCTAAAACATTTTCAGGAAGATAACCACAAACATTGGAAAACAAACAATTTTTCTTAAAAATGTTTTCACTTGCAAACATATATAAAAATGTTTATTTTTCTGAATAGAAGAAAATGTAAGAGTTGCAGGGTGATTAAGGGGGAGAGGAATTGAGATCTCATATAATAACTTTTAAAGGGAGAGTGGTTGGGAAATAATTGCAATTAGTACTATCTTCTTTGCCCAGAATTAACATCAAACTTCCAATCAGCCAAAATGTTTTAAAATAAAAAAGGACACAAAGAAACGTGTTCTCCGTATAGCTCCTTAAAGTTGGGTCTAGTACATCATAAGTATATGTCTTCATGCTCCTCCCTTTGTCATTGTCTATTTTTTAACAGAAATTTGAAAGTAACGGCAACAGTGTTAAACAGGAACTATACCACCCAGCTGTAATGGACGGTACAAATATAAATTTTTTTTTTTTTATCAGGACCTTCTAATAAAAACTTTACATCTTTACCGTGCAAATAGATATATTAAACATGTGTAAATAACAACAATAAAAAAGTTACACAGAAAAAGACATTAATCACCGCTGATCCATCTTTTCAATATTTTGTGATTGCAAAGTTGTGTAATTGTCCCTAGTGAGAGAAACTCATCTATAAAATCACCATTGTGGCCTTCCATATTCTCAAATCATGGCAAGAGTTTGCATGTTGCATACTAAAAGAAATTTCCAAAAGGTAAAGATGACGCGTTCGGCAGCTAGAAAGAAGTTGAAGCTTGCTAGAATTTTGGCACGTAGACAAAGAAATCTAGATACTTTGCGAAGTATTATTCCAGGGTGCGAGGAGGTGGATGTTGAAACTTTGTTCTTGAAGACTATGGAGCATATAATAAAACTAGAATTGCAAGTTCATATCCTTAGAAGCCTATCAAATTTTTATGGGGCTTGACTGTGTTTCATCATGCCATCTAATAGTAAGTTTATTAAATATGCTTTAAGCTGCCTATTGTAATGTGAGTCATGTAAGTCTATGTTTCATATATGCACTATGTATGTTTTGTTTGGTGTTGGGAAACGAAGCACGTTGTGACCTGGTTTAATTTATAGAATTCTAATTATTTGACTCCATCAAATAATGGGCTCCCTAATCAAAGAATTATTAGTACTGGTTCTGAATTTTATATCATTTGAGTATGTGAGGAATCAGACTCGGGCGCTTACAAATTTGTCCTTAGTTGTATAATAAGTAGGTACAGTTTCTTTTTATATGATTTATTAATTATATAGGAAAATTTTTTGTTGACACCTCATGTGAATGTTCATACCAAATCATTGAATAACGATGATTAAAAATCATGTGTGATGGAAGAATTGTGAATAACAATATCCAAAAATTATCAGGTTTATTAGATATGTGCATTAGTAATGTGCACAAATCAATAACCTTTCATACAACTTGATTAATGGATAGTGTACAATATTACTGACTGAAACCTATTGATTTAATTTAGATATAATTATTACTCTATAATCTTGCTTAAACCCATTATATTTAGTAACTTTTTCGCTGTTTTGTGATTTAATTAGTTTTATACTGAGCAACTGAAATATCCTTCCATCACCCAATTTGTTTTCTCTCATCCATTTTTGTTACCAGCATGAATGATTTTCTACCTACACAAGAGTAGGTGTTTTCTCGTGTTGCAAATATATCCTCTTGCTGTTGTATCTGATCTGATAACTTCTTTTTTTCCCTATCTATATATTTCAAATGATGACCTATAATATATGTGTTGAGGAGGCTTTAATTTTTTGTTACAGAATTTTAGGAGTTTGGAATGTTTCTTCAGTCTCTAAGATGGGCAACAAAGGTACTTTCAAACTTGCTTGCATGGCGCTTCAGTGCTCTCAAAGTAAGGTTTGGATAGAAGTCAGGAAGTCTAGTAATATTCATGTAATTCGCTTTCTACCTCAATAAAGGTTATCATTTTATATAAAAAAAGAAAAAGAAAAAAAAAAAAGATGACCTATGTTCCAAGTAATTAACAATTAAATCAAGTGAATATAGTTTATTCTCCTACTTGAACAAAAATCCTTTTCTTCATTTTATATTCCACAGTATGTTATATGTCTAATTTTTTTACTTTATTTATTATATATATATATATGACATATAGGTAGAGCATATAAAGAATCGAGCACCCAGTTGAGGCGTATGAATTTTAGTACTCTAATTTTATCCTAGTAAGGTGGAAAACTAAGGCTCAATTGGCAATCAATATAATTGCTGGTATAGATTTTTCAACCGACTATATATATATATATGAGCGGAACAAGAGTTTTGTGTTATAATTTATAATAATTACACAAATGAAGTACACATGCAGACGTCAAAAGTAAAGTAACATTCAAGTTTTGTAAAATTGAAGCTCATATTTTGTGAATGAAGTAGAGAGCATGAGCATATGATTGATGGTGGTGGCCCATGTCTTGTAATGCTGATAATCATCCGCCATGTCTAGCTTGAATGTCCCCCTACTTGTTGTCAAAACGATGAGATAACATGTATTGGTGTCCTCGGCTTCTGAATCTTTATACAGCTCAGCATGCAGATCCAGCACAATACCTACAAACAATTCCATACGGATTGATATGGTTCATTGTCCTTGTGCTGTACTTTATACATGACTAATCTTTTCAAACAATTACCATAAAATATAAGATTAACACATCTCCTATGATTACAAAAGACGAATTATTTGAAGGTTATATATATTAGAAAGAGGAAATTAGTTAGAAAAATACATACTTTCCTTCTTGCTTCTCAACAGATTGAGCTTCCTTATCTTAAGAATAACCTGAAAAGTTGAAATAAGAATTAACAGGTTAGGCCAAGCACTGATTGAATGAATCACTTCCTCTAATTTGTCGGCAAATAATTAACGCCAACATTAAGAATAAGTTAACATACAAAAAGAAGCAATTTTGTGACTCTAATATTTTAAAAAGTTTAAATTTCAAAATTCTTCTCTCTTTTATTTTTCCGTCAAAATGCTACTAGGTTTTTCCCCCTAATTAATTTTCCTTATCATCTAACCATTTTTTTTTTTTTTTTGAAGTGATTTAGTTAGTAACCATTATCTGAGATTATTGGAATTAATTTGAAAAAAAAAAAAAAAAAAAGACATTATTTTGGTTTACTTAGTAATAATGCCTATGTGGTAATAATTAAGGGAGTATTTGTTTTATGAACCACAAATTTAAGAGGACGTCGTATACTTTAAAAAAAAAAAAAAAATGTAATTTTTTCACATTTTCTTAAATTTTGAGAGAGGTTAGTGTAATTTATTAGTTTATATTCCTTCTCCTCTTTTTACTTTTTTTCTTGATTCTTGATTATATAATGGGTAGTAGTGTATATTTAAGCGACTAACTTTGTACTTAGGTCCCCATTAAAGCAGTGCAAACTTTACAACTAATTTACACATTGACACAATTTTGCAAAAAAAACAGCTGCAAGTGGAATTGTCAGACCTTGGCTTCGCTGTTCAGTATGATTGACACTGTTCTCATCGAGTACTTCCCTGTTTACACATGATTCAAATGAAAAAGTGAATTTGAGATCTAAGAAAAAGAACTTGGACGTTGAAAAACAAAAGGACGCGGGGTGCATTATGAATATCATGTGCAAGAATTGACTTTAGATGTACGTACCATCTGGTGTTTCGACACTGAGCTCGGCACCTTTTGCCAGGATAGTTCTATGCTTCTCGAAATTGAAGTCCATATCATTGTTGTCCTCGATGGGCAGAATAGGTGCGCTCCCATTTAATCTGTTCTTGCATCCTGATCTTGCTTTAAGTGTAGCAGCACCTTTTAGTGCTGCACAAGTTAAACACAGAACCAAAAGTAATCAAATCAGCAACAGATCATTTGCAAATTATAAAGAGGGTAGAAGCTTTGGTTGGAATGAATTTTAGGTTCCAAATTATAGTAAAGTAAAAATAAATAAATAAATAAAAAAGTGGGGTTTTTAAGCTTGGGCAAATATTGAATACAACCTAATATGGATATACATTCACAAATTGTAAACATCATCGTCTACAAATTATAAATATCAATATTCACAATTTATGAATATATATATATATCTGTATTTTAAGTTGTGAGTATGGACAGTGTGAATGTATTAATCTCGTTTGAGCTAATCCTCTTTTCTTTAAAAAAAAAGAAAAAAGAAAAAAAAAAGAGGCATGATGATGAAAATCATAGGTGGGCTAGTGTCTAAAGTTGAACCTAATCATTACTCAAAAACCAGTTTATCTAAAGCCCAAAAGTGAGGCCCATCATGAAAAATGGGCCGATCCACACTTCAATTTGATGGTCAAAACTTGAAAGCCCAATCATGCATGAGGAGCAACTATACAGAGAGAGAGTTTTACATGTTGTAGCTGCAGCTGTGAGTGTTAAGATGTCACTCGAACTGGTACCACTCATGGCTGAACCGATTACACTGCTCAGCTGCTCCCTCTTTGCCCCCATTGCTTCCGCGACTTTCGCACACTGGGCCGCAACCAAAGCCGCCGCAGAGGCTATAGCGGCTTCCTTGGCTGTGCTTGACTCGTCCTTTTTAGAGTTGTCGGCCGCAATGGCAGCAAGTGCAGCTGCCACGCCTGCCACTGATATTGCCGCATGCACTTCAGCTCTTTGTAGCCTCCCTTCTTCTTTTCGCCTTACTTTTATTTCTTTAAACCATTTCTTGATTGAAACATTCTTGAATGGAATTATCTTCCATGGCATCTGCAACAAAAGTTTTATATAATTTTTTTTAGACAAATTAATACGAAAGCATAAAATATATACATAAACTTTATAAAAAGAAGTCCTAATGAATTAACGATTCTTTTACTTACCATAAAGTTATTAACAATTAATTCCCAAAATTGTAACGTTAGTAGGACTAAGATATAAGGGAATAAAATTATATTGTATCTTGGTAGCAAAGCTAGCATTAATATTGATGTAAAAAAACTAAATGGAAATACTAATTAATCACTAGCTATTGCCAGATTACGTACCCATTTCTTTTGGAAATAGCTGTGGTAGTTTAATTCCGGGTGCATTGCTTGCTGCATCCATATCCAGGACTGGAGAAAGATAGAAAAAAGAGTATGAAAATCTGTGTCGTTTTTGAATATGTGAGTGAATATATAATATTTGATTAGGATGCAGATGTTGTTACCTTCACATCATTGGATTTCCAAGGTGGTAGAGGCTTAAAATCTGTATCATCCATCTTAACACTTTTGTCCATCTTCTGCAAGTTTAAAAATAAAAAATGAAAATCTTAATTGCATTTTTTCTTTTGTCCAAGAAGGAATAAAAAAGAAAGAAAAAAAAGATAGGTTTGATTACGAGAACATCTTTATTTTTTGTAGACGTAAGTCGTTTGACAAAATCACTTTCAATTTCTTGTGTTCTCTTTCTTTCTTACTTTTGAGTTATTTCCATGAACATAGCGATTAGGCCTAGTCACGTTAATCTTTTGGAATGAATAATTAATAGCAATTCAACTCACCATAAAAGGAGGTTTGGCATTGCTCTCGAATTGCTTGATAGAGTGATCAAGGATAATGAGTGATGATTGGTCTTCTAGCTCCGGTTGGAGGGCTTCTACCGCAAAGTCGCACCAAGCACGCGAAAGAAAATCCATACTATCGGGATGTGCATTTGAAGGTGTTGAAATATTGAAATTTGAATCCATGAAATTAAGAGGAATAATTATTTTGAGGGATGGACTTTAGTGAATGAGGAAATGCTACAAAGCTTCAAATAAACATATAAATCGCTCTAAACATGGATTTATAATTGACTAGACATGCTAAAGCACCTTCTTATCTATGCTATAATTAAGGTGGGTTCTCAAGCATATAACGCACACCCATATAAATAGTGGTTAGTATGGGAGTTGGAACGATTAGGAAAGCAAACTCTACTAACTAAATCATAACCGTTGGCTGGATTGACCCACCAAAGAGATCATTATCAAGTAAGAGATTATACATGTGTGAAATTGAGGCTCCAGTCCTCCCACGTACACTCAAAAATTTCTCAAAAAGATATTGGAAATATGAGATTATACAGTTGGAAATAGAATTTGATTTTACAGAGTCCCCCAAAAGATTGAGTGGGAGAGAACACATGCTAACCACTACATAAGCATCGACCCTCGTGGGATAAAATCTAAAAAATAAAATAACAATGGCCCTATATCCTTTTGTACCTTTAAATGAAAACCATAGATTGAGGCTAAGTATGAAGGATTTTTCAGATGATGAAATGGTAGGATTACTTGCTGTCACAAGGGCCACCACATTATTAGAATTGCTAGCCATAACAGGCTAGAAAAAGAAGAGTGGCATTATAACCAAGCATGCACTTGGGCCAACATTGATGAAAAGGAGGTAGACATGTATCATTGAGGTTAAACATTCTTTCATTAGAATAGCCTCTTAGTGATTAGCTTGTTAAATAATAATCTAGACGAAGATTAGCTTTTCGGGTTACAAAAGTTAGTTGGGTAGCTTTTCATCGGGTTGTTTATCTCTCAGAAATGGCCATGGGGTCTCCTTAATATTATTTTGTTGGTGAATCTGTGACCTCTGGAGATTTGGTTAAAGTTGTGCTCATTAGGCTCATGTGACAAGCAAATACTAAATAGTATTTCTTAATCGTGGGTGGTGATCCGCATGCAGGACCACCAAATATTGGTCTAGGGTCGATGCATTTGTCTTTTTTTTTTTCTTTCTTTCTTTTCTATAATTATGTAATTTAAAGCCGAGCCGAGATTTGAAGAGTAAGAAAGGTAAAGAGAGGGAATATAATGTTTGAACCTGCAGTAACAAAGTTATGTTGATGGGGAGAGTACAAATTCAAATAGTGATTCAATATCCATTTGCCTTAACATGCAGAATGAAGATGACTTAACATCATCTAGTGAAAATGCATGATCCCATTGTTGGAAGTTGGTGGGTTCACATTGAGGCATGCTCAAACTCACATTTACAAACATACAAAGGAAAAGAGAGTGGAAAGGGCTAGAAAGAGAACTCTTTATTTTTTTTAATTGATGTAGGACCTTTCCACATGACTACATGAGCCATTCTACATGGTCGAGTATGGAGAACTTGCACATGACCGAGTATAGGTCCTTTGGTCAAATAGTTACTTGTTATACTTGTTAAGTGTGAGCTCTTATTAGTTGAAATGTAAGATTTAGTTACAGTTCGTTAGGTCAAGTACATTAGGTTTCTCGTTGAATTCAAATACATTGAATTTAAATATCTTTAAAAAAAATAACATTGTTTGTGTTTCATTGATTAATGCAATCATGTGTTTGAATTCAATTGGGGAACTTAATGTACCTAACCTAAGGAACTGTACCTAAGTTTTACTTTTAGTTAAAAGTGGTAAGTGGGAGCTGCATGGTACTGAAAAAATTCCTTTCTTCCACGCTTATTAATTTGTGGTTGATTTTGTAAATTTGGACTTCTCTTTTTAACATTAAAAAAGTTATAACTATTCCATTATCGTGGTAGGTGTTTGGATTTAAATCAGACAATTAATATCCATGACAATGTATTTAGATTAAGCATTAAGATTTTTTGGTCTCAAATTCAAATCTAGTTATTGTTCAAGAATTTCAAATCTGTAGAATCCTGCTCGAGCGAGCCCAACGTAAACAGTGTTTTACATTAGATAAAGATTTTGCCAGTCCATCGCTCAACCGAGTATTAGCTTGCTCGAGCAAGCACGTAAGTTACTGTTCAACCCAAGATCCTGCTCATATCTCACCCATTGGTCTGCTTAAGCGAGCACAAGCCCGCTCTCAAACAAGCTCAAAGGAACATCATTGTTCAACTAGAGATCTTGCTCGTACCTAACCTAAGGCTCACTCAAGCGACAAACATGCAACCTTGACCCTTTTTGGGGGGTAATTATTAGTTATTACATAATATCAATAAACTCTCACATGCATGATGCATCCACGATCTTGAACTTCCCACATTTACTCAATGTATAATATAATTGTATATTTAATTCCTAAATACTATCTTATCTCATAAATAAATCTCATTAAAAAATCAGGTTTATTTCTTTTACACCCAAAATCAAATAGAGGTAATGTAAACAAAATGGAACATTAGAAAAAAATAATGGAATGAAAAATGAACAAAAATTAATTATTGTTTGTTTTGCTAGATAGAAATTAATTATGGTTTACCATTGCGTTTAGCTTCCTCCGTTCTGTTCTCATTCCTCTGTTGCTTAGCATTGGGTACAAGCAATTAGCGGCAGTATACCTCATCTTTTGTCCAGGAGAAAGGTTGCGTTGTAGACTTGTAATGTTAGAACTCAAATACTTTCAAAGTAATCAGAGAAAAGCAATACCCCTTTTGATATCACCTCTATTTTTCTTTCTCCTTTTTCTTCTGTTTACGTGTCATATATTATAATTCATATTTCTATGACATTGAGATCTATTATTTTTATACTCTATGTGTCAAATGCAATGAGTGGGTATATATATATATATATAGTGAATTCAAAACGAAATATATTTAAAAATTGAGTCATTATCGACTGTTGGTCCAATTGTCGCATGAAATAATTGTTTGTTAATATTATTAATATTTTTGATAATTTACTAGTTATATCAACATGAGAAGAGAATGTTAAGATTATTGACTTATTTGTTATAAAAAATGGGGGAACTGTTGTATTTACTGTTGGAAATTTCAGACTTGGATTATTGCGCCAAGAAATGGCTCACAGCATTGATCCGGAATAGCATTGATTGTTGATAGAGTTATAAGAGAGTTAGGGTTCTTTTAGCTTTGCAATTGTTAATTTCGATTTTTTTTGCTTAATAATATTATTTTTAATACTATTTTGCAAGAAAACACTGTTTCAAAACAATTTAGAGAAATAGCCTTCTCGTCTCTAGAAGAGAAGAGTTCCAGATAAATTTTTGCATTTTTGCCACGTCTGCAATTGGAAAGATGAAAGAAGTTCCAGCTAGAACTCGTCTCTTCTAGAGACGAGATCCACTTAAAATGAAAAAAATATCATCTTCCCGCTTGAAACTCTCAAAACTCTCAAAAGCTGAAACTCTTTCTCTCTCTTACTCTCTCGGTCTCAACTCCCTCTGTTCTGCGTAGCTCCTTCTCCCTCCCTCTCTCTCTGTCGCAACTTCCTCTCGCTCACTCCGGTGGTTACGAGAACTCCCTCTCTTCCTCTTGCTCGCTCCGGTAGTTACAAGAACCCCTTCTCTTCCTCTCGCTCGCTCCGGTGGTTACGGCACGCCTCGTTACTCCAGTGACTACTGAAAATCAGGTAAAGAAATTTCTCTCTCATCTCCCCCTTTTAACTTTAGAAATTTTGGATTTGGGTTTGGGTTTCCGAAAGTTGAGTCATTAGTTTCAAAACAGTGTTTTTTTACAAAATTGTTTTAAAAATCAAACTATTGAGCAAAATCCCTCGTCAAGCTAATGATGACAATCAGCCCATTCAAGGGTTAGTCATCAGATTTTACAAGTTTTCTCTCTATAGCTTTATTGTTTTAGAAATTTTAGCATTTGCCTATTTTTCTTTTAGAGTATTTAAGTTGTAATTTAGTTTTAAGACTAATTAATACTGTTGTGTGTTTTAAGATTGTCACACAACAAAAGCTACAAAACGAAGTGGTGCACTCACTGTCTCAAAGCTTGCAGGACAGAGTGCAGTGGTAACTTCATGTAAATACAATTCATGGCTTCTTAGTCCTATTAGACTTTTTCCACTCCTTTCGCTTCTACAAGCAACTCTAGATATGAATTTTAGGGATCTTGATCTTGATCTGGTTCTGATTTTCTTGCATATTCTTTTCTTCTTTGAATTATAGTGATGAGTCATAATTTGTGTTGTTGGTGGTTTATTTTTGGTCTTGATTCCCCAATAAGATCTTATCTGAGGCAAAACCAACATCACATCTTGAAACCTAATTTCCATTTGAAACATTTGTCCAATATAGGTGTTGAAAAGTTATATATAATAATACTAATAATATTTTTTTTTTTTGCTAAAAATAATAATAACAATGTGAACATTAATTGTTCTTATATATTTATTTATTTGTTATGAACACCAAGGTTCTACGATATAGGAGATGTTATTTATATATTATGCTTTTTCTATTTCTCCCTTTCTCTCTCTACTAGTTATATATTTATTATTTGTTATGAAAACCAAGGTTCTAAGATATAGGAGATGTTATTTATATATTATCCATTTTTTTTTCTTCTATTTCTCCCTTTCTCTCTCTACTAGTTCTTGAAACCATGGACCCTTTGGCTTGTGATCCATAGTTCTACATACAAAGCCTTTAGGTGCTCGCGCGTCAACCTCAAAACCTGCTTTTTAGCACGTTTGGTAAAAACCAAAAAGCACGTGATGATCAAATTTTTAACCTTAAAAATCACCTTTTCACAATGGACCTCAAGGGTGTACGTGATCATAGTTTGCTAACCATGGCTAGGCTTATAGTATCTTAAAAATCCTCATGCAATTGTATCATTTGATAAAATTTGTCCAGTTACTTATCTAAAAAATATCAAATGCATCCAGTTGTCTCATCACTCTCATGTCCATTAGTTGAACTAATTCCTTGTTTTTACTCTACTGCATCCCACTCCAATAGTATATGACCTTCTTGATGACGTGTATTAAACTTTTCGTCATTCTTGTTTACATAATAAGCTAATTACTTTTTTGAGAGTGCTCTTCTTATTAGCATTTAATGTCCATTGGTATTTCTTTGCAATAATAAGAAATGTATTTGGATATGTATGTCTATTGGTATTTCTTCGCAATGAAAAGAAAATTGAAAAATCCACTACAATAATCTTGATTGAGTATATCACTGCTTTGATTTGATGGTTGCAGTAGTTGTCACTTATGGAGCCTCGCCGTTTTGTGATGGATCTGGGTCCTAGTGACCCCTCTGTGTTGACTAGACATGATAAATACATCTCTAAGAAAATTTGGGAAGAGGGATTGGTATGTATTTAATATATTTATTATTTGATTATAGCTTACATTCGTGATAAAATAAATTGACATATTTTTTTTTCATTTTGCAGTATACTTTATTACATTGTCGTCGTTGCAAGGCAGTAAGAGAACGATCTAGACGACTTCATCCTCGTTTTATCCCATACCTTCAGCGAGCTGGCTTTTATGGCATAGCCAAGCTTGGGTTTATAAAAATGGATTGTGCGTTGATTATAGCATTGGTTGAGAGATGGCGCCAAGAGACCCATACCTTCCACCTTCCCCACGGTGAGATGACCATCACCTTGCAAGATGTTGAGGTCATATTGGGTTTACCCGTTGATGGAGAAGTATTGGTAGAGAGCACCGAGTTAAATTGGTCTGAATTATGTCTTCAGTTACTTGGTGTCTCTCCTCCTCCAAATAAGTTAGATGGGTCACGTTTAAATATGAAGTGGCTCCAAGACACATTTGGTGTCCTACCTGATGATGCTAATGAGGTGACTGTGCAGCGATACACACGAGCTTACATATTAGAGCTCCTTAGAGGAAGTTATTTTGCTGACAAGTCTGGAGAGAAGGTACACCTTATGTTCTTGCCAATGTTGGAGGACTTTGATGCTGCTAGATGATATAGTTGGGGTAGTGCAATTTTAGCATGGTTATATAGAGAGTTATGTAGAGCCACTGACCCGGACTCATGTGACATTGCTGGTGCATTAATCTTGGTGCAGTTGTGGGCATGGTCTAGATTTCCACCATATCACTTGCAATAAAGTCAATTCAACTAATTGTTAATGCTGTGGATGATGCTAATGCTAATGCTGATGCTGATGTTGATGTTGATGCTGATGCTGCCCAACCATTGCCAGGGGGTCCTTATGGCACTAGGTAAGTAACTATTTTGGTTTTTGTATAGACATTAAACATGTTATATGCCTTACAAAATAAGGTTATGCGTTTTATGTGAAAAGAACCATGTTCATGTAAATGATATTATATAACTTAGTTCATAAATCTTAAAAAAAAATAATAATAATACTAAGAGACTGCAACAAAGACCTCAATCGTTCTTCGTGATTAAGACACCATCTCACTATATTCCAAGTGCCTTTAAGAGTTTAGTATTAATTTATGTAGCTTTTTTGGGCATATAGGAGAAATTAAAAACAATCTGTACTAAAAAATAGGAGTCTTAATATTTTTCATAGATGAATACTTTCTATTAATTTGATGTTATGGCGAAAACAATATTTTCTTTCAATATTTGTAGGTGGCGCAATGCGAAGGACGTAAAGGATGTGTCCACTCATGTGCTTGAGCAGTATCGATCAGACTTTGCTAGGCAACGTCCTGATCAAGTAATGTGCTTGTTTTAATTACATTGTTATTGTTATTATATTGTTATTCAATACATGGTGAATTTGAATTATATTATACTGTTATTGGAAATATATCATTTATTAATGCATTTTATTTTTAAGCTTCTGTAGGTAATTTGGCAACCATACCCAGATGATATGTTGAGTTCGTTGCCTGAGTATTGTCGCATAGGGCAGGAGATATGGCGTTCAGTGATGCCTCTGATATGTTTCCAGATCGTAGAGTGGCACTTACCTAATCGTGCTCTACGTCAATTTGGTATGCAGCAAGACATACCCCAGCCTGCTAATACTGATGTGAAACTACAAGATTGTGATCTTAGGGGTAAGGTATATAAGAATTGGAGGCATCGTTGGAGGAATTACATAACTATATGGGACCATCGACGTGAGCATGTTGTCACTCGTGACAAAATGGTTGGTCTCATGGCATATCATGATCCATATATGGATTGGTACCGTTGGATTACTCGACGCTTTATCAGTCGCAGGAGCGGCTGTTATGAGATGATGGTAAATTTTTTAATTTAATAATTTCATGCATCTTTTGGATATCTTTGAATCACAATTTTTTACTGACATACTATACATTTTGACAGACGTTATGCAACATGCGAATATGCGAAATGTTTCATCCTGAACAAGAGTTGGATCCGGCGAAATTTGTGGAGTTAGCAGCGGAGGCATATCAACTGGCATTTAATGCATTAGAAGCTTCGAATGAGCTGCATCGGCTTGATTCTGTGGAAAGAGTTAACACGACTCAAACACCGGTACCGATACAACTGTTCCTCCAACCACTCCTCGGAGGCGATGTCCACATGCGCAGCGCCCGCCACGTCCACGTGCGCAGCGCCCGTCACGTCCATCCGATTCGAGTAGTAGTATGAATGTTCCTCCCACCCAGTTGGGAGATGCTACCACCGTTACTAAGACCACCCCTATGTCATCTGCCCACACTACCACCCCTATCTCATCTGCCTATACTATCACCCCCATCTCAACTGTCCACACTACCACCCCCATCTCATCTGCCCACACTACCACCCCCGTATTAGCTGCCCACACTACCACCCCCATCTTAGCTGCCCACACTACATTTATGTTCGTCCCTACACCGTCACTTTCCACACCCCACCATGAGCATACGGTCAGTTTCCTGACTCAAACATTTAGCCCACTTGCATCATTGTTAGGTATTACCCCATCCTCACCCACACAGTCAGATTACCCATCCTTACCCACACAGTCAGTTGGTCCATCCTCAGTGACCCAGTCAATTGTCCCAACCTCAGCCACCCAGTCAGGTGGCCCAGCATCAGCCACCCAGTTAGGTGGCCCAGCATCAGCGATGCATCAGCCAAATGACCTTTCCTCAGCCACCCAATTAGAGGACCTAGTTGAGGATATTGATGTGGGTGATCATGGTAGGGGAAGGGGAAGGGGTAGGGGTAGGGGTAGGGGTAGGGGTAGAGGTACAAAACGGCCACAACCAGATATGCCTATTGTACTGAAGAGGAACCCACCTCGCAATAAAAGGAAACCTTGTTGTGGGACTGAGTGATAACTTTACTCGAATGGTACGTTTCTTTTTCTATACTCCCTAATTTTTCAAATAAAATCTATCTCGAACAGTCTCTATACTTATGTTTGATAAAATGCCTAAAAAGGATTGTGTTATGTGGACAATCTTCATATTTGATTTCCCAATAAATGTAGTACTATGAGCCACTTAAGCAATGTTTCAACTTATAATTTTAACTTATAATTTTGTTGGAGATTCGTCCATTTCTGATGTTGTCTATTTCATTCAAATGGTTTCCGCAATTTGATGATTTTGCCAATCACAATGCTTTTGAGCTGCTTGCAAAATATGGCACATCTCATCTCGTTTTTAATGATGATATACATGTTTGGAGTAGCATTAATGGTTAAGCTTTCAGTTAAAGGATATTTATGTTGTTCTAGATTCTATTGTCTCATTATTTTTTCAGGGGACCGCAGCTGTTGTTCTTTCTGGGGTAGTTACAGCACTGAAGTTGATTGGAGGTACCCTGGACAAGCACACATTCTTGTTCCTTGGTGTTGGGGAAGTAAGGCTCAATTCTTTTGGTTATTTTCATCCCTACTTTGTATTGGTTTTCCCTTTCCTTCTGCTGAACTAGGGTGAATGAAGTAGTGGAATAGATCTTTAAACTACCTAAAGAACATTAGCTTTGGTCAATAACTTCAAAATGATAATAACTTTAGAATAAATTTGTTTTGTTTGTTTAGGCAAGCGTAAATTAGTAATTCTACCCTTTTGTTTAAGTTGTTGACTTTTTGGAAAATATTTTAAAGATTTACTCTTATATTACTAAAGAGCATCTGAAAGTTGCTCATTGATTGTTAGTTCTTGTAAGGATTCACTTCAGCACTTCAAGAAACCTTGGGCTCATGAACACGAACCTGTTAAGGATCTCTTACATGCTGTCAAGGTATGAAAAGGTGTCATTGTTTGAGTTCCAGTGAGTAATCTTTATGTGTATCTTGGTCTCTTATCATGTTCTCTTACTTCTTCAAGCAATTAAACCTACCTTTTTGATTGGATCATCTGGAGTAGGAAGAATTTTTACGAAGGAAATGATTGAGGCAAGGAATATCGATTGGACCATTTGTAAGTAGGCAACATAAACGATTGGATACAATTCATAAAAAGTAAAGACACAAATCATATGTCTTTTAAAATCTTGTCAGGCTGATTTTTTTCCTGTTCTCCTATAACAACGGAATCCTTAGCTGCGCTAGTAACAAAGGAAAACTTTGATCAGGGGTTGATACATCCACCATTTTCAATTATCAGAAACATTTCTGCTCATATAGCTGCTAATGTAGCTGCCAAGGCATATGATCTTGGTAAGTAACTTTTTGTTATTGGTGTCCTTATTTGAATTCCCACTGCTTAACTCTTAAACAAGCAATTGATGTTTTGCATATCTTCTTATCATGCTTTTGTAGGCGTGGCTACACGTCTTCCACGTCCTGAGAATCTCATAAAATATGCTGAGAGTTGCATGTACACTCCACTCTATAGGAATTATCGTTGAACGGTTGATGGAAAAAACTCCAGTTTTTAAGAGTGTTGTACTATGTTATCGGAATCTTGTTATCAAGCTGAATGATGCATATGGTGTGATTTGAAGTTGCTTTAAGCAATAATGCCTCTGGCATGTAATATGACCCTTCTAAAGTATAGATAAATAAGATGCTTGTACCCTAAAGCTTCTTAATTCAAATAAAAATGTTGTATTCTCCCATTTTTGCTTGCTGCCATGCTAAAAGGTATTGAACTTTGTTGAGATCCCTTCAGTGAAGTAGTGTGGGTAGTGCAATTTTATTGCTTCATCTATGGTCCTCAACCTCCTAGTGCAATTCCCATTAAAAAAAATTTATTGACAGAGCTGCCTTAATGTGATACACGCCATTTCAACAAAAAGTGTCAATCCTCACTTGCCCTTCAAAATGAAATCAAGAGTTTTATATTAGTTAGAACTTAAATGATTAAATTGCGTAAGTTTTTGGAACAATTAGTAATTTATCAAGAAATACTATGTGATGTTAGAGGTTGAGATACAATTCATGAAAATGTGAACATTATTCAGCATCTTAGACATTATTCAGCAGCTTGTTTGTTAAGTTGAGTTTTTTTTTTTTTTTGCTACTTGTTGTATACTACTGTTGTATGTTTATGCAGGATTACTGAGGTTGAATAAAATATTGTCTATTCATGCATTCACATAGTATTTATTGATAAGCATCAACAACCAACATCTAGAACACGCACAAGGGCCTAAACCAATTTTTCCAATATTAAAAACTAGATTATGCTTTAAAAACTGGAAGAAATTTTTTCAACCTTCATCCAAGCGCCTGGATAGTGTGTCCAGGCGATTGGATTAGGCTTTGAAAAATTTTTAAAAAATTTTGGACCTTGATCCAGGCGACTGGATAGTGTGTCCAGTCGACTGGATCAGGCAGAAAGTTTTTGAAGTTTGATCCAGGCAACTTGATGGTGTGTCCAGGTGACTGGATTAGGCTCTGAAAAATTTTAAAAAAATTTTGGAGCTTGATCCAGGCGACTGGATCAGGCAAAAAGTTTTTGAAGCTTGATCCAGGCGACTTGATAGTGTGTCCAGGCGACTGGATTAGGCTCTGAAAAATTTTAAAAAAATTTTGGAGCTTGATCTAGGCGACTGGATAATGTGTCCAGTCGACTGGATCAAGCAGAAAGTTTTTGAAGCTTGATCCAAGCGACTAGATAGTGTATCCAGACGACTGGATTAGGTTTTAAAAAATTTTAAAAAAATTTTGAACCTTGATCCAGGGGACTGGATAGTGTGTTTAGTCAACTGGATCAGGCAGAAAGTTTTTGAAGCTTGATCAAGGAGACTGGATTAGGCTTTAAAAACTTTTAAAAAAATTTTGAACCTTGATCCACGTGACTGGATCATGTATCTAGGCGATTGGATCTGCGTTTTCTGGGTTTTTTATAACCCACGTAAACTTCATTTTCTCTCAATTCTCTCATTCTCTCTCGATTTTCTCACTCTCTCTCCTAAGGTTTTAGTCGAAAATTAATATTAACCATACTCCAAGCCCCCAATCACTCCCAATCACTCTCAAACACTCTAAAAACTCTCACATTCCAAAAACCCCTAATTCAAAACAGTGAGAGGCTATTTACCTCATTAGTTTCAAAACAGTGTTTTTTTGCAAAATTGTTTTAAAAATCAAGCTATTTAGAAAAATCCCTCTGTTAATTTCTCATAGCTTCTTGCAACGCGCGTGCGTTTTGGGGGGTCAGCATGGGCTAGAATTAACATGTAGGCATCTCTAGCCCATTTGCACTTGGACTGCACCCAAGACGTATAAATTTAAGCCCAGAATAACCCAATATATTAGTATCCCAATTCTCAAATATAAAAGAAACTATACATAGGTTGTTGTTGTTGTTTACACATAAAAATAATTTTATTATATAGTTTTATATATATAATATTGACCACCATAATATATTAAATTGGTAGCCATATTATATGTATAATTATATAGAAATAAAATTATTTGTAACTTCCATTTATATGTATCATTATTTACAACTTTTATGGAGAAAGTTAATGGTAGGATGTAACCACCAATAACTTCCATGATGTGAATGATATGTGTCATGATCTCCAAACTATTGGGAGTAATTATTTTCCTAAAAATAAACCACCCAAAATAGTTATTGATGAGTAGTTATTTAATGGAAATAACCACCCTTTTGACTATTAATAAGAAGGTTTATTTTTCAAAGAGCTCTCTACAACTCAACTTCTACAACTCATGTGCAAAAGATCTATTGTGATCTAAGTGTGTTCAAAGTGTGTTTAAGTGTGTTCTTCAAGAGTGTTCTTCAAGTGTATTCAAGTGTGTTCATTAGTTATTCTTATTGTATTTGTACTTTGTAACTTTTAATGCAAAATATCTATGTATTTATCTTGTTGGATCTACAATTCTACTTCATCCTTCATATTTTATTTGGTGCCATACGAAAAAAATCCTTTATCATTAAGGCATAATTCGGACCAAGCACAACCTTTTGAAGTTCAAAGTTAGATTAGCAATTCTAAATTCAAGGTTTGTAACAATCTTTAAATAAGTTTGATTTTATATCAAACAGTTATTGTTAGCAATAATTTGGGTTAGACCGAGATCCATCTCCTACCATATTGGCTCAGGTGCTTAGGGCCTTAGGTGCCAATCTTATGACCCAGTCAAGTTCAGGCAAAAATGTCAAAATATATAATATGTGTATAAATACTGCTCTCACAATTATGTGAAAATTACCCATGTGAACCCCACATGCATATTACATCATATATGTATTACACAATGTTTGATTTTGTCTTCCTGATTTGATAAATTAAATTTAGCATACAGTAATAGATGGGCCTTTAACTGTTCAATGATTATTGTGGATCACAATCAACGTATGCAATCCACTTTTAGGCTGGGCTCTGACAACTATTCTGATGAAAGGGAAGGAGCCACTTTAGGCTCAAACTAAATTTGAAGGCCCAAGAAACCCTTAATCATTTGGGCCTCTTCATGTAATTTACCAACTTTGGCACATGGATCATATAACGAGCCACATACTTGGGCCAAATCATATAACCTTAAATGTTGCTGACTTGCTGTACTGCCAATTGAGGCTCGAAAGGCTGGAGAAAAAAATAATACTCAATTATTTTACTACCAAATTTCTTTCCTTTGAAAATATAGGCCACACAATAGGTTAATTCTCCCTTGCACTAATGGACTCATAGTAGTAGGGGTAAATATTTTCTCACACTAATGGACTCATAGTAGTAGGGGTAAGTATTTTCTCACACCACTCATAACTCAAGTGTGAATACATATTCACAAATTATGGATATATATTTATTAAATTTTTTAATAGTGTAAAAAAGGTGACGTGAGACAATTATTACCGTAGTGATAAATAAATATATGCAATTGCATGTATTGAAATTGTTAGACCATTCTGAAGTGTTATGTAAATATTAGAGGGTATTGAAATCTTTCTATAGTTACACAGTTACACCTGCTGAGAAAAATTGTAGGGTCAATTTATTATAAGAGAAAATAATTAAAAATCTTTGGCAATTTTTTAAATCCATGCCCTCATTTGTTTCTTCTAAGATATTCCAAGCTTCCTTGGCGGTTTAACAGATGGATATTCTCTTAAATTCTTATTGTGACATTGACATAAATATAACATTAAAACACTTTCTATTTCAGTTACATTAATCATTTAGTTAATTCTTGGACCATTCTTCCCTATTTTCTAGTTTGGTCCAACCTTTCTCTATAAATTATAACCACACCTTCTCATCTAAGGATATAAGGAACACTATTATCAGATTATGTTAATCTTCCAATAGGCATAATTGTCCCCATCAAAGTGAGGGGCAACTGTGAGTGACTGTGCTTTGTCCATAACAACAAGGATCACACTGGCGAGGTTATTACTAACTAAATGTACTTAGGTGTAAGAACTCAAATTAAGACGAATGAAAGAGCTGACCAGGAAATTGAGTCCGAGCAAGTTTGAGGTCAATCCGAACAGATTTGATAGGACCTGTAAAACAAAATATTCAAACAGTAAAGACAAATGGTTAGCCTCTTGGTCAACCCAGTGGGGGTTGGCCTTTTGCTCTCCGATGCCTGAGTCAGTTTCCGGGAAGAAGGTGATCAAAGAGTGAATAATGACAGAGAAAAACTTTCTGGAGCATAAGAGCACGTACCTCTTTGCATGTTGAAGCTCCTTCTATTTATACCCAAACCCTTTACCGGAGATATTCCCATGATATTTTTCCAACTTCCCTTCCCCATAACCTTAACTTTATCAATCGTCAGAGATATTTAGGCTCTCTGATCTATTATTTCCCTCCAGAACGTGGCCAATGTCAGTTCATTTAAGGATTACCATCATTCCTTACCACAGCTAATTATGAATTTAATGCAAAAAACGTATTCAACACACCTTTGACCATGATATTTCAGGTATTTAATGCTGGGGTTATAAGAACGATTCTAGTTCATTCCGGATTACTAAGTTAGGGGTTTAGTTACTTGTTCCCGAACAGACTCTGTACCCGAGCAGATATTTACATCTGTTCGGGCACCCGAACACATAACACAGTTTGGTTAAGCCCGAGCTGGGAATGAGGTGCCTTTAGTTATTTCTCAATTTCCCGGTCCGGATTTAACTACTTACGAATTATTTCCCCTCCAATTACCCCCTTGCTCTGATCCGTTCGGTCCTTTCGGACGGGTCAGAGCACAACACATCTTTCAAAAAGGTATTTTTCGCGCCAGGTGCCAACGAATAATAAAAATAATAATGAGAATAAAAATAAAAAAAACGAGTAAATAAATAAATAAACAAATAGAGAAAGAAAACCGTCGTTTCTTATTAAAGAAACGCCGGTTCCACTTCCCAAAGCATGGATATGAAAGGTCTTTGACAGCTTTGGGGGAGCGAACGGTCGGATCTAAAGAGGGAACTATAACCTCATAAACACAAGATCCCATTTCATTTCGTTGTCTCCTTTCTAAAAATTTTCGTCCCCGTGCGATCTCTGAAGCCCCAAAGAAAACCAAGTGCTCCGAACCCTCAATACCCGTAAGTTTTCTCCCTATCCTTCTTTCGATTTCGTTTATTTCCCATTTTTCTTCAATTTCGTTCCCTGTATTTCGTACAAATGGCCTCTGCACATAGATTAGCCCATCTAGTTGATTCCGAAGAAAGTATGAGGAGGTTTAGGGCAAAATACCTAGTGCCGGATAACGTCAAACTTAGGTATTTCAGTAGCCAGAAACTTCGTCCTCTGAACGGCGACGAGATACTCGTCTCCGTGATGAGTGTAGTGGAGGGAGGGATTAGGTTTCCTCTTCATCCCCTCCTCATCGACTTTCTCCAAACCGTTAATGGCTGTCCCGACCAAATGTCCGTCAACGTATTCCGGTTAGTTATGGGAGTAGTTGCCCTAAACCGGTTGCTAGGAACCAACCTAGGGGTTAGGGATATCCTCCATGTCTACTCCTACGTTTGTCCGAAATCGGATTCGGACACTTCGTGCTCCCTTAAGGCCAAAAAGGTGAACGAAAAATTGGTCACCGCGATGCCGAGCTCCAACAAGGGCTTTGACAACGATTGGCTCATTGTTTCGGGGAACTGGTACTCGGGCTCGTCACGCTGCCGAAACATGTTCGGCCGTCCAGGTTAGACTCATAACTTGGTTTTTAGGTTTTAGGGTTAAGTCCGAACAGATATGGATTCCTCTCGACCGAATAACATAATAACTTGTGAGGTATTTATTTGGATATGTAAGAGCTTTGTTTTAATCTTCAATGCTTTTGGTTTTATTTTGCAGTTCCTTCTCGACTGCACGTTCCAGCTACAGCGGCGAACCTAGAGGACATAAAGAAAGTGTTGAAGTCCAACATTTGCGTGGACCAATTCGGACATCCGAGAGCTGCTTCGGTACTGCTCGGCTACTCTCCACTGGTCGGGAACTACTTGGAGGGCCCAAGGGTTTATCGGTCCCAAGAGACGCCCGTAGAACTCAGCACTCTTTTCGTGGCCCAGCCTGCCACCGCCGCTCAGTCCGACGATCTACCTGAGTTCGTTCCGGTCGGCGAAGTATCCGAAATGGCCCCACCAGTGGACGTTTTCCAGGTCCTGAACAAGAGAAAGAGAGAAGCTTCTAGTTCGAAAGGAAAAGAGAAGCAGGGGGAGAAGCAGCAAGAGAAGGAAAAGCCCGAGGCCCCTCCTCGGCGTTCGAGGAGGGTTATTTATGACACCACTCCTACGGCTCGATCAACTGTACAAGTAGATCCGAGCCCGACTCCGGCTCCCGAAGAGGCAGCCCTCCCTCAGATCGAAGAGGAGCCGGCGGCTGAACAAGCCGAGCAGCTCGTACGTCGACCGAAGAGGCTGAGGGTGGCAGGGGAGCATGCTAACGTCCCAAGCTCCTCATCAAATGCCGAAGTCTGGGCTCCGAAGATGGCCGTGGCCGGGGACCCAATAACCACCGCCCACACTGTGTTTGAGACCACTGACGTGGAGTTCTCAGCTCGGGTTGCCCAGGCGATTACTCGGGTCGCCTGTCTTCCTGGGGACTCCATTATATGGGATGAAATGTCCTCGGGCAGGATCTTCAGACACGTCTCTCGCAGCTTGGTGATGGTAAGTTGCTTATGTGTTTAACATTTTTAATTTCCTCCACCGTTCTTGTTACTACTTTTCAAACTCTTTAGTAATTTTCTTGCATGTCTTGTTTGTAGGCTGCCCAGGGTGTCCACGCAGCAGAGGCTAGAATAGCCGGCCTTCACTTAGAAGCGAAGGAGAAAGAGGACAGACTGGCCGACCTTCACAAGACTATGAAGGACAAGGAGGCCGAACAAGAAAAGACCCTCTCCGATGTGATGAGCAATGCTGCGGACAATTTCGGGAAGCTGGAAAAGCAGCTTCACGGAACCATCAACAAGATGAAGGACGCTGAAGAGCAGGCTAGGAGTGAGTCCGAAAAGAGGGTTAAGGCGGAGTCCGAGCTGAACGATTTGAGAGCTCAACTGGCGCTCATGGAATCCCAGATTGCTAAGTCCCGAGCAGATGGGGTGCGTGATGGCAGAGCCGAGGGCGAACAGAAGGCCCTTGATGAGGTGGCGGAACAGCTCGAGTTGGTTTACAACAAGAGCTTCCGAGATGGATGGAAAGCCGCCCTTAAGGAAGCCGAAGTCCCGAGCGACTCAACTCTGTTCCGAAGGGAGAACACGCCCCTGCCTTTCCCCAATGCTGAGTTAAAAGCTTCGGATGACGAGGCCGAGGAAGGAGTGGGTGATGAAGGGGACGAGACAGCAGCCGAAGAACTAGTCGGCAGTGAGGTCGTTCCCATCGTCATTTCGACGGATGACCTTCCGGCTCCTACCCCAATGGTTGATGCTGAACTGACGCCTGCCCCGACCTGCGAACCTCCTGCACGGGAGGAGGCACCTCCTCTTGACTCGGCGCCTCCCGAATCAGTTCCTCCTACCACTGAAGACAATTGATCTAGATCCAGTTTTAATTTTTAAGTTAATTTCATTTTGGATGTATATTTACCTTTGTAGACCCAAACCTCCAAACATTGATATTTTCGGTTGCTATATTTGACCTTGTCTTTGTTAATGGTTTTAAGTTAATCTTTGTTAAGTTTTATATTTTTTACATTTGTTTTGGTAATTTGCTGGTTTGATCGTTCTCAATACTTTAGGCTCACCATGGTTTATATTAAACTTTTTTAGACTTTACTCGGCATTCTGCTCGGATAGTAGTTCCTTCCGTAAGATGGAGTACTCTGTCTCGAAATAATAGGAACAAAGACATCCGAACAAAAGGTTAAGTGGGATAACACCACTAGAGATCTAAAAAAGAGAACAAACCATACACTATGCGGACTACTCCTACGGGAGGTCTTTTCCTACCCGGAGTCGATATATTTTCATATATAGATTTATGTCCCGTTCCTTCACCAAATATTAAATTCAGTTGTCCTAGCTCTCCCAAACCGATTATGGGAGGGTCTAGATGTTGTTTATTTCACCAACATTGGTTTCAGGGGTGAATTATTGGTGAGGAAAATGAAGAGTTCGTTTCAAACAAATGTCTGAACACATTTATTTTGAGAATATGTTCGGGCAAAACGTCAAGTCTAAGCCTTACCAGGGAATGAATCATACACTACCTAACTCCTATTCCTCAAAGCTCTTAGCTCAAGCTTTGAGTAATAAGAATCCACCTAATTTGTTATTACATAATATTATATTAGATTGCATCTAAATCCTCCCTCCCTCTAATAGGTGGGTTGGACAAATGACATATTAATACTGAAAAGAAACAAAGGACAGAGTAACACATCAATATTTCAGAGGGAGTCTGTTCAGTTTATGCATGAAATCATTCATACAATCAATAATGACTATAGCGCTAACCTTTCCCGCATTTACGCCTCCCTGCGTGTGAAGTATAATCTGTTCGGGCGTGACCCACTCTGTTCGGGTACTTTGTCCTCGTTTCATCAATTCTCTTAGGCTTTCTCCCAGCTTCATTTCCCTTCAGAATATTTCAGATACGTCCATTCTTTCCCCCCTTTGAGGCTGTAGGCTTTCCGACAAGGTGTTGACTTACTTACCCCCCTTGAGGTAGTAATATTGTTCGGACAAAAATATTTCCTCACTCACCCCCCTTGAGGTAGTGATTTTTCAGGTTTTAGAGAATTTTTCCTTTACTCACCCCCCTTGAGGTAGTAGTGTTGTTCGGACAAAAATATTTCCTCACTCACCCCCCTTGAGGTAGTGATTTTTCAGGTTTTAGAGAATTTTTCCTTTACTCACCCCCCTTGAGGTAGTAGTGTTGTTCGGACAAAAATATTTCCTCACTCACCCCCCTTGAGGTAGTGATTTTTCAGGTTTTAGAGAATTTTTCCTTTACTCACCCCCCTTGAGGTAGTAGTGTTGTTCGGACAAAAATATTTCCTCACTCACCCCCCTTGAGGTAGTGATTTTTCAGGTTTTAGAGAATTTTTCCTTTACTCACCCCCCTTGAGGTAGTAGTGTTGTTCGGACAAAAATATTTCCTCACTCACCCCCCTTGAGGTAGTGATTTTTCAGGTTTTAGAGAATTTTTCCTTTATCTTCTTCCTCAATAATGATCAACCTGTATGAAAAGAACACACAAGCAGAGATAATAACATTCCGGATATAACATTAAACTTCATTTACAATAATCAAAAGAAGTACTTCCTTAGGTTACAAGTATTCCATGGTCTGGGGATAGGTTTCCCATCCAAGTCTTCTAACCGATAAGCTCCATGCCCAGTCTGGGACAACACTTTATAAGGCCCTTCCCAATTCGGTCCGAGCTTCCCATCATTCGGCCTTCTTGTGTTGGCCATGACCTTCCTCAGGACTAAATCACCAGCTCGGAACGTCCTAGGCTTGACGTTCTTGTTATGTTCCCTTCTCATCTGCTGTTGATATGCTGCCAGACGGACCACAGCTAAATTCCGTTTCTCCTCCACTAAGTCTAAGTCTTTGCCAAGTCTCTCTTCGTTAGTCTGAACAGTAAACTCAGTTGTTCGGATGGTTGGCATCCCGATTTCTAGTGGAATGACTGCTTCCACACCAAAGGCCAACGCAAAAGGTGTCTCGTTGGTGGACCTCCTTACTGTAGTTCGGTACGTCCATAATACGCTTGGGAGTTCCTCCACCCATTTTCCCTTTGCTGCTTCTAACTTCCTTTTAATCCCACTCAATACGACTTTATTGGATATCTCGGCCTGCCCATTAGACTGGGGGTATCCTGGGGAGGAAAAGAAATTTCTTATGCCGAGATCCGAACAATCCGAACAAAACCCTTTGAAGAGTTTGCTCTCAAACTGCGGTACCGTTATCCGAGATGACAGCCCATGGTATGCCGAATCGTGTGATAATGCTCTTCCAGAGGAAACGTTTTGTATCCACGTCTCGGATATTTGAAAGTGGCTCGGCCTCAATCCATTTGGTAAAATAGTCTGTCGCCGTAATCAGAAATTTCTTGTTCCCTGGAGCCCGAGGAAGAGGCCCCACAATATCCAAACCCCATTGAGCAAACGGCCAAGGACTGGACAGGGGATTCAGCTCCCTAGCTGGCTGGTGTATCATAGGAGCGAATCTCTGACATTTATCACACTCTTGGACATATTTCAAGGCATCTGCCTGCATGTATGGCCACCATGTACCCTTGAGACACCAATACCCTATGAGACAAAGCTCTATGTGCCAAAGATCGGCCTCCAGTATGACTCCCGCAGATTCCTCTCATGTATTTCGAAGAGAAAATCTTTTGACCTTATCAGGGTGTACACAGAGTAGGTATGGTCCGGTGAAGGATCGCCTATATAATTGCCCTTCTTCGGAGACCCAAAATCTCGGGGCCTTCTGTTTGATCATCCTGGCTTCCTTTTTGTCCTCGGGTAGTCTATTGTCTCTGATGTCCAGCCGATTGTAGAGCCGAGTATAGGGTCCATCCAGCTTGGTCGGACATTGACAGAACATACTGATACCTCCTGGTCCTGAAAACTTGGCTGCTCCAGCGTCTCTATGCATACCGTTCTCTGCATATCCGATTCTAAAGCCGTCGCCAATTTTGCCAATACGTCCGCATGGGAGTTGTGCTCTCTCCCGATCTGCGCGACGTGAGTTGAATCGAACTCAGATAATAGAGTCCGAGCAACCGTTAAGTAGGCCGACATCCTGTCGTCCCTTGCCTGATACTCTCCCGAAATCTGGTTGGCCACGAGTTGGGAGTCACAAAATATTTGTAGGTTACCAGCGCCGAGCTTCTTTGCTGTTCTGAGACCGATCAACATTGCCTCATATTCGGCTTCATTATTGGACGCCGAGAACTTCAGCCGAACAGCCTGTTCGAGGACCAGACCTTCTGGAGATATCAACAACGATTCCTGCCCCTGACCCCTTAGAATTTGAAGCACCATCAACAAATAATTTCCATTCCACCTTATCCGAATTCCGAAATCTGTTTGAGCTGGATTGAACAACGTTGGGTTACTCGGGTCGTATTGAAATTCGTATTGCTAGAAACTCTGCAGAAAAAACCTGTCCTTTGATTGCTGTCCGAGGTTTATATTCTACCCCTAACGATCCCAGATACCCCTATTCTCCCCATCTGGTGATCCTCCCCGTGAAATCCGACTCTGCCCCTTGATCTGGAGGAGATCCCATTTTTGATCCTCCCCGTGAAATCCGACCTTTGCAGGAGCATTTTTAATGGAAGGTCACTCAGCACTGTGACCGTGCTGGACTGGAAATAGTGAGGCAACTTCTTGGCTGCATAAAGCAGCGCCAAAGCTGCCTTTTCGAGGGGCAGATATCTTAGTTCGGCCTCATCCATTGTTTTACTGACAAAGAAAACCGGTCTCTGATCCTGTGTCGATTCCCGAACTAGAACAGCACTAACAGCATGATCAGATACTGCTAGATACAAAAACAGTGGCTCCCCCGGATTAGGAATCGAAAGGCATGGAGGAGTTGACAAATAGGCCTTGATTGCTTGGAAGGCGACCGAACACTCTTCGTCCCATTCGAATCTGCTTCTTTTGCCAAGGAGCCGAAAGAAAGGCTTACATTTGTCAGCTGATCTTGAAATGAATCGCCCCAGGGCGGCAATCATCCCGGTTAAACGCTGCACCTGTTTGATATTTCTGGGTTCCGCCAGATTTATAAGGGCTGCAATCTGATCCGGATTAGCCTCTATCCCTCTCCTGCTCACTATGTGGCCCAAAAACTTACCAGAACCAACACCGAAGGTACATTTGGAAGCATTGAGGCGCAGGTTGTCCCTTCTCAGAATATTGAAAACCTGCAGCAAATCGGCAATGTGATCTTCTTCCCGGAGACTTTTGACGAGCATGTCATCAATATAAACCTCTACAGTCTTCCCCAACATGGGTCCAAACATCTTGGTAACCATACGCTGATAGGTTGCCCCTGCGTTCTTCAGACCGAACGGCATCACACGATAGCAATATGTTCCCCGGGGTGTGATAAAAGCTGTTTTTTCCTGGTCGGCAGGGTTCATTGGAATCTGATGATAACCCTGGAAGGCATCCAGGAAGCTTAACCGAGCATGCCTTGAAGCCGAATCAACTAATTGATCTATCCGAGGAAGGGGAAAAGGGTCTTTGGGACATGCTTTGTTTAAGTCAGTAAAATCAATGCATACTCTCCACTTTCCATTCTTCTTTCTTACTACCACCGTATTTGAAAGCCAGGCCGGATATTGCACTTCTCGGATCGCCCCAGACGCCAAAAGACGCTCCACTTCTTCCAAAACTATCGTGGCTCTTTCCGGAGCCAACTTTCGCCGTTTCTGAACCACCGGCCTGTGTTCGGGCTTGATATTCAGTGAATGAGATGCCAAGTCCGAAGATACTCCCGGTGCGTCATATACCGACCAGGCAAAAATGTCCTGATTGTCTATCAAGACCCGCAACAGACACTCTCTGTCTGCTGGAGATAAATTCGAACCTATCAAAAAGAATTTTTCAGGAGTGGAGGAATCGAAGAATACCTTATCTGGCTGTTCGGTCACTATAGCCTCTCCGTCCTCTAGCTCCTGCGACTGTGATTGTCATGAGCCCCCTGCTGGTTGTGCACCTTCCGCGACCTTCTTCTTGGTGGCAGCCAGAACACATTGTTTCGCGGCAACCTGGTCCCCATTCAATTCCATGACTCCGTCAGCAGTGGGGAACCTCAGCTTTTGATGAAGTGTAGATGGGACTGCCCTCATCCTATGCAGCCAATCACGCCCCATTATGGCATTATAGGGAGATGAAGCCCGAACCACAATAAATTCTGTCTGAAGATTAATCGGGCCTGCAAGGACGGGCAGCATGATTTTTCCCAATGGAACAACAGGTTCTCCCGAGAAGCCGAATATGGGGGTCGTGAAATCAGTTAACTCCGCCTCTCCCAATCCGAGCTTCCCATAAAGGTCCTGATACATCACCTCCGCGAAGCTTCCCTGATCAATCAGCACCCTTTGGACATCATAGTTTCCTATCCTCAGGGTAACTACCAAAGGATCATTGTGGGGCAGTTGAACATCCCTCAAATCATCGTCCGAGAAGGAGATTGCCTGCCCCATATTTCCTGCGCGGACCGAGTATATAGGGGCTGGATGAGCTGCATCTCGTATGGAGAAGGACCTTCTGAGGTGGGCAGCCTTTTGCATCTTAAACCTGCAAGATGGTGAAGAAACCGCCGAACACGATGGATTATGAATGACATGAATGATTCCCGCCGCCGGGGTGTTCAAAGACTGAGGCTGCCTAGGGTCCGGACCCGTCTCTTTCTTGCTAGACAAATCCCTATTGACATACTGGTCAAGATACCCTTCCGATGCCAACTTCTCCAGGTGGACCTTCAGCAGGTGACAATTTTCAGTCATATGGCCCCTCTCCCTGTGATAAGAGCAATACAGATTTCCGTCCTTCAGTGCCGGGTTCCCGATCATCTTAGGAGGCCAAACAAAGAAAGGCTCCCTTTTGATCTTCTCCATGACCTTGTAAATAGGTTCCTTGAACACGGTCTCAAAGGCCCGAAAAGTAGGAGCCACAAAATTTCTCGGGGCAGAAAGGTTCTTAGATGTGTTACCGGACCGAGCAACAGGTTTTGCTATGGTTGGCTTGGGTTGGGCCACAATTTGATCCACAGGGGGTTTTGCGACCATCCTCCTCTATTCGGACGAACTGATCTATCTTGTACATCAGCTTTCCCAAGTTCGCAGGGGGATGTTTGACTAGAGATTGTCGCAATCCTGATTCAGCGGGCAAACCCATTTTAAAAGTGGTAATCGCCACTTCTTCTCCACATGACTCAATCGCCACTTCTTCTCCACATGACCCAGATGTCCTTGTAGGTCTCCCAGAACCTGGTGGAGTAATCCTTCAACGTCTCATTGGCTTCTAACTTCATTGTGAGGAGGGACCCCATTTCCTTCCTCTTCCGACTGTTTGTTATGAATCGAGCCACGAATGCCTCAGCCAACTGATCCCAAGAGTAAATCGTCCGCACTCCCAATTGATTGAACCATCTCATCGCGACTTCTCCCAAGCTAGATGGAAAAAGCCGACACATGAGGGGATCATTATTTCGAGATAGAGCCATGCTCTGATGATAGTGGCCAATATGGGTCACAGGGTCTGTCCGGCCATTATATATCTCGAAGCGAGGGACTGGGTATCTCTCGGGCATCTTGGCCTTCTCTATCTCTTTGGAGAAAGGAGATGATGATATCAAATCGAAAGCCTTCCAGACAGCATTCTGTCTCCCCGGCCTAACAGTCTTTCTGGGCTGATGCTTCTTTCCCGGCGCGCTCGTCTCTCCATAAAGGGGGGGACGAGAGCGCGAAGCCCTTCCTGGTTTTAGTGGTTTATGGGAAACCACCGGTGGTGTCGGTGATCTAGATTCCGATTGGGAGCTAGAGGTCTCGGATAAATCATGTTGCTGTGACTTGTGAGACAGGGTGGGGCGTTCTGGGCTTCTTCGTTGTGAGGCATGTGTTCTTTTGGTCGGCCTTTCTTTTGCTGTGGGGTGGCTTTTATCCTTCCGTCCTTTCGCCACCTGTTTTAATGCTTGTATCTCTTGGCGTAGCTCGGCAATGAGCTCTTGGCTATTCTGAGTTTGTGATGACTTAGTGGAGTAGGCAAGGCTGCGCCGAGCATCACCTCTGTTAGTTTGTTCAGGAACGAGCCTTCTTGATGTGGCTCCTTCGTCTGGCCTGACAGCAGACACTTGGTTGGGGTGGGTATGGCGTGAAGGGGCCAGGCTTTGTGGTGGAGCTGGGTACTGTGGTGGGGCAGGTTGTTGTGGTGGGACAGGTTGTTGTGGTGGGGCAGGTGTCACTAAGGCTCTTCCAGCAGTCCTTTGTAGTTCTGCTGAGTCACGAGAAGGCCTGTATGACGTTCCAGAAGAGACTCTGGATAAACTCGCGTCCTCCACCACCACCGAAGGTGGGTGTCGCGACGCTGATGGTACTCCAGACATTTCTGGCGAACCTCGCTAGTTGCCGGACTATAATTCTGTAGGAAAGAAAGCTCTCCCCACAGACGGCGCCAATTGTAAGAACTCAAATTAAGACGAATGAAAGAGCTGAAAGAGCTGACAGGAAATTGAGTCCGAGCAAGTTTGAGGTCAATCCGAACAGATTTGATAGGACCTGTAAAACAAAATATTCAAACAGCAAAGACAAATGGTTAGCCTCTTGGTCAACCCAGTGGGGGTTGGCCTTTTGCTCTCCGATGCCTGAGTCAGTTTCCGGGAAGAAGGTGATCAAAGAGTGAATAATGACAGAGAAAAACTTTCTGGAGCATAAGAGCACGTACCTCTTTGCATGTTGAAGCTCCTTCTATTTATACCCAAACCCTTTACCGGAGATATTCCCATGATATTTTTCCAACTTCCCTTCCCCATAACCTTAACTTTATCAATCGTCAGAGATATTTAGGCTCTCTGATCTATTATTTCCCTCCAGAACGTGGCCAATGTCAGTTCATTTAAGGATTACCATCATTCCTTACCACAGCTAATTATGAATTTAATGCAAAAAACGTATTCAACACACCTTTGACCATGATATTTCAGGTATTTAATGCTGGGGTTATAAGAACGATTCTAGTTCATTCCGGATTACTAAGTTAGGGGTTTAGTTACTTGCCCCGAACAGACTCTGTACCCGAGCAGATATTTACATCTGTTCGGGCACCCGAACACATAACACAGTTTGGTTAAGCCCGAGCTGGGAATGAGGTGCCTTTAGTTATTTCTCAATTTCCCGGTCCGGATTTAACTACTTACGAATTATTTCCCCTCCATTAGGTTTTGATACCACTTAATAAATTTAATCTGAACCCCCCAAACACATAAATTTTGGTGATAAAGTAGAAAAAGAATAAAGAATCTTCTTAATGGAAAACCCAGATCCAATCCGGTAAAAAAATCACTAGAAGAAATAGTTTCAAAAATCAACTTACGATACATTTAAAACTAGTTTATTTATTATAACTTCTGCAAAAGCCCCATTTGCCTTTCTATTATAATGGATCCAAAACCTCTGAAATTTTTGCACACGAATCTCTTTCACGAACGAACTTCGTCCATAATCTATAACTCTGCACACTGTTGAGGAATTACCTATGTGGTTTTAAGAATAGTTTAAGCTTAAGGTGAATATATCACACTATATAAATCATCTCGCTCCAACAAGGATTAGACAAAATTTCGGCCGAAGGAAGAGGAGTTGCCAAAGCAATCTTCGAAGCAAGTGGGAGTTACACCTTTTTTTGTTTTTTAAGAAAGTAACAGTTATATATATATATATTTCATTAAGAGATTGCCAGCTCACGATCGTTTCAATTCAACTTATAACTCGTTGAATGGATAGCCGTTAATTTATGTTGCCAGTACTGAATGTGAACTTTCTAGTACGGGCAATCTTTGTGTTGTCTTATCAACTCCATAAATCCAGTTGCACTGACAGCCTAATTTCCATCATGAATTTGAAATGATTAATTATGAAATCAGACACTTTAATTTATCAACAACTTTAGAGTAGGTAATGGGGGTTAAGATAATAAAATGCCACACAGTGTACATCTAGATTCTAGAGAGCAGAAGGGGATTTACGTACTTCCAGTAGGCAACAATCGAGACTGGTTTACATGTACTTCTTTTTCAAATTCTTCGTGAGCCCATTAACAATCTCTTTCCATAACCAACAATGAAAAATTATGTGTACAATATACAAATACTATATAGCGTATATACTATGAAAGTAAATACATAAAATTCAACTTAAAGGTCTCTAGCTTCTTGGCTCTGATTTTAGATTTTACTGTCATAATCATGTAGTGCATAATATATATGTGCAGGAAGGTGCATACGGACATTCAGTCTGGCGTTCATTGTTTTCTTATGGACGTCATACGCCAACTTTACATGGCTCAATAATGTCAAAACCACATCGGTTTTAAAAAGCTGGCAAAGTAGAATTACACAAGATGTGTAAGAAATACCTTTTTTAGTACCAAATTAAATTGCACTAAGAGATGCACCAAATTCCTCACCCTCCCCCCAAATCTCTCTTCTCTCTCTCTCTCTCTCTCTCTCTCTCTCTCACACACACACACACACACACAAATATATTGAAAAGACGCATATTAATAGAACCTACGAAGAATCACTATTATAAATGCTCTTAAACATAGCAAGACACATAATATTTTATTCAAATCACAAAGTTTCAGTTACCTAGTTTCAAAGTCCTTTCCAATGATGTCAATTTGAATTTCGTTATGTTATTGTTATTTGTTTATTCATATTTCCCTTGTATTTGAGAAAAAGGCAACCCTTTTGTTTGAAAATTGAAAAAATTGCCCACGTACGAAAAATTAATCAATTTAAATTGATTGAAAGAAATACAAATAGAATGGCTTTCCAGTAACAAAACCATCAATTATATGATCTGAAACTTACTGCAGAAGATCAGCCGTATGACAAGGAGAAGAGTGAAACAAAAGCTTTGGATTGACTTACTTATATGATTCTGTACATTGCCTTTACTATATCAGATTCCTTTCTCCTTCATACTCTAGCTAGTCTTGCAAAATAGTAAAAGGAAAAAAAAGTATTTATATTATAATAAAAAGAGTTAATCGCCATTTCGATTAACAAGCTGGGTGGCACTTGCAACACATCGCATAACATCAACCTGAGCTCGCAGATATGCAATATAATCAAGGGTTTCTTCAATCAAAGATATCTCATCCATATATTCTCCACCAGGCACAAGACTCTTGAGAATATGTGTTCTTTTCTTAACCAATCTCTTTGCAATAGAGTTGGCAAAAACCTTCTGATGAGGCAAACTTTTTCTTACTCTACGAACACTACAGCTCCTTTTCAAGATCTTCTTGCTTCTAATCCTCCTGTTATTGAAAATCAGTGACATGGTTGAAGCTTTCTTTAGACTTTCAGACTCCGGACCCAAGATTTTCTCGGCAAGGATTCTGCTATCATGGTCTCTTGAAGCATTGGCAATGAGGGCACGGCTCCAACAAGTTGTGCCATTTCTAGCAGAAGCCATGGCTAGGTCAGCGGATAGCTTTATAGCCTTCTTTCTCTCCAAGATGGTCATGGTTTTCTTTGATGAAGAAGTACATCTTTGAAGACCCATTATCCATTTCTTCAGGAATTCTTGCTTGAGTGAGCTTGGATGGCGCATTCTGTAGAAATAAACAAGAATCAAGATTAAATTTTTCTGAGAAGGGTGATGAAAAATAATGATTAAATAGTAGGGTTTTTGGAGAGAAAAATGAATAATAAAAAACCAAAAAATAAAATTATACACTTACTTATAACCTTGCTGAAATTCTTCTATTGGATAAGAAGAGAGAAAATCATATGAGAGACAAGTTTTGCAGAGTGATGCAGTTCTACAGATCCAAGAAAGTGTTTCAGAATCAGAGAGAGAGAGAGAGAGAAAGAGAAAAAGAGAAAGAAAAAGAGTGAGAGAGCAATGAGAAAGAGAAGAATGTGTGGAAACCCAATTTATGTTCTCAAAGAAGGGGAGTGGTGGGCCTTTAAGAGAAAGACACAGCACATGCAGGCACATGGTGACAATGGCCCACCACCCAAACCCTAGAGAATATGAAAAGAAAAATTATAGATTTATAGTATAAAGAACAAAGGTCACTCTTAATGTAATCTAAACCTAACATTTGTAACTTGTTTGAATACAAACAAAAGTTATTAGATGGACATACCTCATGAGTCATGAGTGTGCCCGTGGCCCCTATGTGGAAGTTGGGATGGGAGAGCAATATACAAGATTCGTGGAAATTTTGTCATAAGTAGTGTTGTACAAATATATTGTAAATAAAGCAAAACAATGATTTATAAAAAAATTTGGCTCACTCAAATTTTTTATGGATATTATCCATAAATCTCTTATTAGGCTATCTCTTGACACATTTCAACTGTCGCTAATCAAAACAAGACATCCGCAATCACAAGTTTGTCTAAATTATAGTGCGAACACATGTTGTTCAAAGCATCACATAAATATACTTGGAATTATCCAATCTCTTGAAAACCCAATTCCCTCGCACATATGTCGAGCTAATTAGTATCTGTATAGTTCCTTGTCAATTGAAAATCGAAAAAGTATTTGTTGATAAATGATGGATTGAGGCATCTCATCCGATTTCATACACGAAAATTACATAAACAACCATATATTACATACAACAATAACATACTTTGATACCCAAATGAATTTGATTGTATTGAATAAGTGTGTGTTGTGTGGTAATGTGGTGAGACAAAAATCGTGTATTTACTAAATTGAATTGACTATATAAGTATTTACAATGAGTTTTAATTAAAACTTGAGTAGTCTTTTTAGAATATTCTCCAGATGTGACTAATCTTCGAGTCATGATAAATAACCATAAAGACAAGTAACACTAAATGTGACTAGTCCTTATTGTGATAACCATTTATGATACTATCTAGTTTTCCTATATACCACCCTTACGTATTGTAGGTGGTGAATTTAAAATATTTAAATAAAAGAGAGATATACAAGCAATGAAAAGAGGAAAATTTTTTTTTTTTTTAAATTTGACAAATTTCAAGTTATTAATTATTGACTGCCTTTTTTATATTATTGAAGGGAAAAAAAAAATTGTTTATTGCTGTTTTCCATCTTTTGGAACTTTATAATTAAGTGGGCGTATTCAATATATCAATTTGCTGCACCCAACTGAAACTATGTCGATTTATAAAACTTGGTGGTGCAGAAAGGTCATCTAAATAATTAATTGTAGATATATAGGTGTATATCCCCTTTTTCAATATTGAAATGGTTGCTGGTTATCAATATTAGATTGTTGTCTGAGTTGGGTCCTGCACTCAGAAAGAATTAAGTAGCCGATTGAGTCAGATCAGGCCGGCTGCTTAAAAAATAACTTAACCTCTCACAGCTTCAAATTTCAATGATATATTTTAGGGTTTAGGGTTTTGAATGTCTTGGTACATGGAGGAATGAGGAGATTGAATTAAAGGTAGGGGAGAGAAATTGGCCGGATCCGGAAAACAAGCTGATGCAGTGTGGCCAATTGCCCAAATGGGTCCCATAAGAAGAGAAATTCAAGGGCATTTGGGGCTTAGCTTTGGCTGGTTAAAAAGAGTAAAGAGGTACCCACATGGCTTCCACATGGGAGTGGGGAGCTTTCAAATGCGACCTTGTGCATGCTCTTCATATATAGTACAGATCTCCTCCAATAATTAGATGGAAAAATATTTTTTCACATCACTTAAACTTAAATATAGACATTATTGTGGATATTAATATTTAGATAGTGTAAAATGGTGGTGTGAGTCTATTAATACTCTAATTTAAAATATCTCTCACTGAAAGAGGAAGAAGAAAAAAAAAAAAAAAAAAAAAGTTATTCTTTCTTCAAAAAAAGAGAAAAAAGGTTTTTCTATTCTTATTTGTTTCTTCTTATTTCTCATTTATTACTTCTCTCTTTTTGCATGTAACATTTTGCATTATAAAATATAATCCACAAGAAGGGGAAAGAAAAGTTGGAACAAGATATAAATTCTTCATATCATTTGAAATAAAGAGATACAATTTCAAGATTTTATATCTTATAACTTATAAGATCAAGCTGAATGAATCACCTATATATTCATACGAAATTGAAGAAATCATAAGCGTAGAAATATCATTATATGGACAAAGTTTCAATGGGCCCAGAACAGGTGGTATTTAAATTAGCTTTTTCATCAGGGAGTGGTGTTTAATTAGGAGAAAATCTTGTGGGACTAGAGGCGCATGCGTGCCAATTTCATTCGCTATCTTCTTGGTTTAAGAGATTTCTCTTTCTGTGACTCTTTTTGAATGGGTCGTAGCTTAATTTGTGGCATTGTTCTATCATGTGGACTGGTGGGACCTTGTTGTCAACAACATGAATTCGGTTCCCCAGCTAGCCCCCCCATCTTCCTTTTGTTTTCTCATTAATCTTATAGCAATGGTATAGTAAAGAAGTGATACATATATCCATTCCTAGTGAACTTTGATAAAATGTCAACAGCTTAATTTAGCTCTTTAATTTACTTTCTATTATTAATTAATAATTTCTTCTTTTTTGTGATCATATTAAGTAATAATCTCACTCTTTTTATTGAAGTATAATTTTATTTTGCAAGCATACTCATTTTTTTTTTTTTTAATCCAAATAAGCATATACACATGCACAAAAGTACTTCCAAACATGTTCAATAAATTAACCTCCAGATTTTCCTTATATTGTAATTTCGTTTCTTCTGATTTTTGTGGGTAACCTTTATGCCAATCCAATTCATAGACTAGGGTCATGAGTCTCTCATAAGCGGCAAACGAGGATATGAGGGTAACGTAGGTAACAAAGCTATAGACACAATATTTTTATAATAATTTTATAACAATACTAATGTGTAAAGTTATGAATGATAAATAATAAAGTGCAAAAAATGGTGAGTCTAGATGAAAACTAATAAAAACTTGTTAACTAAATCCTACTGGACTAGTTAGAAATATTAATCTTCACTCGAAAGTAGCGGCCTCAACAAAAAAAAAAAAAAAAAAACTAAATCACAATACAAAATAACATTTCTCTAGGGAAACATAATTGGGAGAAAGAATAAAAACAATACTAAAATAGAACTAGGGTAAATACTTGGTCTTTGAATTTCAAATCTTTTTATTTTAGCCGTCCTCTGTCGAATTTTCATCCATTTTATTACTTACATGGCTAACAGCTATATGAGTTGGCAATTTATTTATTTATTTTATATCTCATATGACAAGTGTTTCAAGTTGATGTTACATGCATTTTGACATATAAGCGAGTTGCATGTACACCCACAGGAAAACCACCAATCAAGGTTGGCTCGTTCTATTTTGAAGTTGATGTGATGTGCATTTTGACATATAAGCAAGCTGCATGTACATTTACAGGCAAACCACCGATCAAGGTTGGCTCGTTCTATTTTGAAGCCTAAAGCAACAATTTTAAGTGAGGCATTTTCTTCTATTTAAATTCTTGAAAAAATTATTCGAGTGATGAGATTTGGTATGATACTTATGAGATCGGTGAGATTGATATTAAAAATTTCTTCTTAGAATTTATTGATTTGACCCCATAAATGGGCTCATCGCCCCATAGCATGTTGCCGCCGAAAGGTGGAAGCATAACCCTGTATTTTTTCTTTAAAATCTCCTAACTGTTTTAGAGTAACTTGATAGAGATTCTTCAACCACAAAGAATTCAATTCAAGATACCTATCCAGAATTATTCAAAATTAAATATTTGCAAATAAATTAAAGAAATATATCTATAATTAACAAATATTTAATGCATTTTGAGTGAAAAATATCTTAGTTAATGATGATTTGGGAGTAAATTTTGAATTTTTTTTTTTTGTGTTGAGAAAGAGAGGGAGGCTTGTTCAATATCTATATCATTTATTTGTTAACACTTTGATTTTTTTTTTTTTTTTGCCCTTAAGAATTACTAAACTGAAACATCGAGGGTTTTTTTTTTTTTTTTTTTTTAAATTTGAGGCCTTTTCCCAGTTGAGGCCCTTAGGCCATTGCCGAAGTGGCCTAGTGAGAGAGCGCATCCTACCACCTATGCAAACCCTTGACATATGGTTAACTACATATGTACTTCCATCAACAAACCAATACAACTTGATACCATCGACAATCCAATAGTGAAATCGAATACCCACCTACAACAACCAAAACTTGGGGCCTTAAGCCATTGCCTAAATGGCTTAGTGGGGGAGCCAACCCTGCCGCCCATTCAAACCCTTGACGGTTGGTTAACCACAAATGTACTTCCATTGACAAATCAGTACAGCCCTAAACCATCTACAACCCAATAGCCAAATCGATTACTCACACACAAGAGCCATAGGTAAGCTCAATTTCACCCAATTACCAATCCAAATGGTTAGCCACACATAACAAAACCATAACCTAAATCACCCATGGCAACACACTCCTTCCTTTTTCTTTTCCCATATATTCTCAAAAGCCAAACAAACTTATTACAAAAAAAAAAAATCATCAAATGGAACCAATATGATGAGTGATTCCTCAAGTTTTTGACCCTCTACGAAAATCCAATTGAATTGGATATTTGTGCAAATGGGGTGTTGCTCCATAAACACCACTAAGCCATTGAGCTTCTACAATTTAGGGTTCGAGTTCTTAACTTGGATGATTATCCATAGTTACCCTATCTTGGCCATGGTGCATGGCTAGAGAAAAAAAGAAAGGGAAAAAAAGGAGAGAATGGAGAAGGAAAAAAGAAAAGAAATAATGTCTAGTTGTGCCACATCAGTTAAAGAATATAACATCAAATTGCAAATGTCGTGTCGACAATCTATTAAACATATCGTTAGCCACGTAAACAAAAAAATGGATGGAAAATTAAAGGTTAAATTGCATAATCACCTCTTAGGGTTTAAGTCATTTGCAAACTGACCCCTAAGGCTTGGAGTTTCAATTTTGCAATATAACCATCTGGGTTTTTTAAATTGGTGAAATTAATTCTTCTAGGTACATTTTTTGTTGATTTTTCTAACATATGCATTGTACCTGAGTTTATAATAATGAATGTTTTATTATAAATTTATATTGACAAAATCGATAAAAAATTTATCTAGAGAGGTCAATTTCACCAATTTAAAAACCTTAAGTGGTTATATTGGAAAATTGAAACCCTATGGGGATTAGTTTGCAAATGACTCAAACCTCAGGGGATGATTATGTAATTTGGCCAAAATTAATGATTAAATGTTTACCTTTTTTAAGTATTTTTAAATATTTGAGGAATCAAAATCAAGTTTTTAAATGTGAGAAATTAAATCGAATTCAAAAGTATAATTTACCCTAAGTGCGCCATCATCAAAGAAATCAAAAGTAAATTTGAATTAACTTAATTGATAAAAGCTCTTATTGTCATTATACTTAAAATAAAATCCCACCTACATCCATTGAGAGTATTAAAAGAAAAAAAAAAAAAAAAAAAAAAAAAAAAAAAGATGTCAATTTTTCATTGTCGAATCTATACACCCGGATCAACGGCGATGATGCATAACATTTACCTTGTTTTAGTATTAAAAATATAAATTTTTGTGCCCATATAAATTTTGATTTAAAAAATAAATAAAAGTAGAAAGATTATGGGGTCAATGACAATGAACGTACTTAAACATGATCATAATCATCATAATAGACTTTATCCACTAAGGAATCAATATTAAAAGGGTCTAAATTATGTAAGGTTACAATCACTTTCTCGTATTGGTTTAGACATAACCTAATACCATCCTGATTGGAATCGCACAACTACTAGTCAATTGGCATCTTGACTTGGAATCCTCGGAAGCATTCCCTAGTGTTCGAAGTGATTTTATAAATGATATTACAAAATGAATTATAATGGTAAGTGGTTGAAAATTAAAATAAGTTAGAAGTTAGTAGAACCCACAAGATATATAAGCTCACGATTTACAAGCAAAAATCCAAGCAAAGCAAGTGAGTCAGGAGGAAGCTGCCCCCGTGATTTACGGCTATCCTTGCAATTGACTCGCTGTCAGAAGCAGTACATGGAACATGGAGTTTGAGACTAAAATCTTTGGGTCCACTTCTCCAATCTCCACGTACCATGCACATCTAAACAGAAAACATTGCAAGGGAAATCAATAAATCCCACGCGCCTTAAAAAGGGGGCAAAATCATAAAGAAGAGTTTATATATATGTTTTACTGTTTTTCAAAAAGTCTATTCCTAACTTTTTGAAGGAAAAAAAAAAAAAACGTCTATTCCTAATACTGATTCCATCATATATGTAACTGCAAACATATGGAGACAAATATTTAATAATCCAAAAAAAAAACATAATTAAATCTGAAATTTGGTGGCAATTTTTCTAACTAGCTTGCAAGTCTTTTTTTTTTTTTTTGGGGCCAAAATGCATTGTTGTTCTTTAAAATTTAATTATTGAGTTTTTTTAGTCTTTAAAATTTGAAATAAGTGTTATTAGTTCCTAAAGTTTCTAAATAAACACTATTAATCCCTCCATCCATATTCATTTAATTTGATTTCCTACATAGCTAACGGAGAAATGATGTATCATATTTTGATATTATGGGGCATATTATTTTTTATTCATAAGTTACACCTAAGCAAAATACATCTATATTGACCCGTATCCATTCCTAACCCATATTCTTGACCCAATTTTTTTTTTTTTTTTTTTTGAGAGAAAACTATATTACAAGTCAATAGCCAATATTATTGCACATAAATAAACTTTTTCCTTTTTTAAGAAAATATTTATTGGCAAAATTATCATAAATATAAAATTAAATTCTCATTTTTAGCATATGATCTCTCTCTTTTTCCTTATCTTTTTTTCAATTTACATCTAAGAAATAATCACCTGAATGTTTCATAACAACAATAGGTTGTTCTACATGATTATGTTGTTTTTTTGTACGTTGTTATGGCTAATCATAATGAAGTTAAATCATTACCTTTGAACATGTTGCACTGGATCGATTTTTATTTTTCGGCCATAATTCCTACTAGCTATAGATATTTTTGCTAAACATTATAAGTAACGTAGATAATTAAAATTCTTAATATGAAAAATATTGTTGTCCCATATCAAAAACTTCCCTTCCTTTTTTTTCAAATATATAATAATATTAATGAAGTAAATTTCTTCATTCAAAAAGACATTATTATACTGATATTATGGTTTAAGCTATCAGTATTTAGTATTTACTACTGAGATGAGGTTGTATTAATTTTGTGATTTTAACCATTGAAGCATTACACCGAACCCAAATTCTCATATATTATATGGTTCAAGGTTCGAAGCTGTTACTAAAAACGGTAGGAAGTGCGTGTAATTCTGAGAGTAGAGATTGGACAGCACGTAATTAAACGTTGAGAAAGCACGGCAGATATATAAGATTGAGTGCAGGCTGCAGAGGTGCCATTGAGCCGTGTTTGTGCACGCACGCACGCACACATGGGTAACACACGCATGTGCACACGTGTATGGGACCCATAGTGTCCTAACAAAGGTCTACAGCCCTACGACCTTCAATGATGTGGGCAACCTCCAAAAACACTACCTTTCCTAGGTCCAAAAGTAGAATTGTAGCCCTCGTTGTCAAACAAAGCAACCCTTGTCATTGGTTCGTATTTCAAGGAGTTTCAGTTTTACAAAACCATAATTAAGGCCGTTTTATTTATGTATGGCTTTTATTAGCCTCCCTCCTGTTTTAAGTTGTGCTTTGTTGGAATCCAGATTGTGTTTGGAAATTGTTGTTGCTTGACACATTTTTTCTAATCTTGGCAATTGACTTGAGAGTAAGATATGTGTATAACTCAATTGATACTTTTTAATAGTTCAAATCCCTTTTTTAAATTATCAACTTTGGAGAAACAGGGTTGCCAAAACCTACTCCTAACAAGTTGCTGAATCGAAGTAAAACATTGGAGGAGGGGTGAGAGAATGTTCTAAAACGAAAATAATTTCCAAACCATTTTTTTATTCTTTCTTTCTTTTAACCTAAATCTTATGGCTTGGTAGTTTTGGCGAGTTAATGCGCCTTGAAGGCATAGGATTCCCATGAAAGGTTCTCACTTGTATCATTTGCATGTGTGTGTACTATGTAACAAGATGCTGCGATGCCACACATCTCCAAACGTTGATATGACACTCGTAGTCTGTGTCCTAAACACAGAAGTTATATTCTTATAGATATTCCGAAATGTTGACTTGCTACTCCGGGTTTTGTGTAATTAAACAAAGGATACATAATTCAATTTGTGATCTCAATATCTAGAAAACATAGCTCGTTTAATTGGCTTTATTTATTCTTCAATTTCTTTACTATTTAAATTAAATATACCAAGAAAAAAAAAACTAGTGCACATGTTGTTACCTAATTTAATAGTAGCAAACTTCATTAGCATGATGCTACGAGTTAGGGTTGAGTGTGACTGATTATTATCTACCTAAATGCTTCCTTTACAAGATGCATGATTAAAAGATTGATCCTGCTAATCTCTGATTTTTTTTTTTCGTTCGCAAAAACATATATATATTTATGACAAACATTTTCCCATGGAGAAAGAGCAATAACATATATGAGTACACTTAACGTACAGCTAGGTTAGTTAGGCTAACCGTACCAATAGTGGAAATGGATAATTGGATCCTTAACAGCCAGGGTCAATGACCACAAGAATTATCTTCTACTACTTTTTTTTTTTTTTGGCTAAAAAATTAGCTACTACTACTAATCAGTATCATCAAGTCCATAATAATAAAACATCATTAGCCATGTGAACTAATTAGCAGCAGTACCATAATTATATAGTCAATATATATATGACGTAGTTTTGTTTATTGTACGAACTTTACAGCTACAAGTCCATTAAGGATTCATTTGATTGGCGATATATATATGATGCCCTTAAATCAAGGGTTTGGTCGCTTCTTTTGCACTCTTGGGACACCGCTCCTCTTCTTCAAGCAATTAATATTTAGAAGTCCTCATGATCAGTTAATTAATCGAAAGAATAAAAAAACTTCGACTAAAATAAATTAATTAACCAAAATGGGACAACTGAAAATTCATATATTCTAATGCAAGAGAGGGCACGTATGCTTAAAGCCTAAAATCTACCTCGTTGGAAACTATGATATTGATGCTGTTTGCATATTTGGTTCAGCGTATTGCAGTTTAATAACATACTTTAAGCATGCATGTATTTTATCATGAAATTCTATTTAATTTAAGTGAGAGTTTTAGGAAATTCCATCATATATTTATCATATGGGTGCAATCAAGTTTTAATGGGTTATTTATTTATTTTTTATTTTTTTAAATTCAGAAATAAATTAAGCACATATAAAGTAGCAATGCAATATTCATCTTCAACATGTAATTCGCGATATTCATTACTAAGAAATAATAATTGAACTTGCTTACCAATTTCTTTAGTTGAGTTTATGTCAGTTTGAGATATGGCTAACCAATGCAATAGTTTCATTTTGATTTAAATTGTGAGTGAATAAGCTGATCATTTTGTTTTGATATGAACAAATATGTTTTGATCCTTTTATACGATAGACTTTATATTGTAACATCCGTAAACGGCCCACTTTCCTTCCTATCACAATAGTCTTAGAATTCTAAAATCTTCATAAGAGAATTCCCTTCATGAACTCCTTATCTATACAAACCAAAAACTCTGACACTCCAAAAACCTCCTTAAAGATTTGTTGCAATAAGTTCATTGGAAATTATTTATGTGGTTTTAAAGAAAGGTCTAAAATTCAAAGTGTTATCAAGAACACACTTTGTGTTTTGTGTTTTTGCTCTAGGTACAAGGAGGATTTTACTAAGTTTAAGCTCAGAAAGAAGTCTTTAAGATCTGAAGGTTTTTGCTTTGGTAGCAGCATTTTCTCCACTCTAAAAGTCATGCATAAGGTGCTTCATATATGGGAAAGGATTCCCTCTAATGTTCCAGTGCACTGGAGGGAGCCACAGGCTGACATGTGTCCTAAAATAGACACATGTCGTGTCATCAGAGGCGGAGCTGTGTACAAGCTAGACTGGGCTATAGCCCAGTCAAGCTTTTTTTTTTTTTTTTTAATTTCATAGGTAATTTTTTTTTTTTTTTAATAGTCGTGTACTTAGTCCAGTCTAAATTTCAATCACAATCCCAGCCCTAGCCCAGTCCAATACACTAGCCCAGCAATTCCAATTTAAAACCCAAAATCATCTAAAGAAAAAATCAAGCCAGCAACTCCAATCAGACCATAACCCAATTAATTCCAATTTCAATATCATCTAAACATAATATTCCCAATTAATTCCAAAAAAAAAAAAAAAAAAACCATTTAATAAAACAAACTCACTGTGAACTGCCGTGCGTGACCCAGCCACCACGGACCGCTGGCCACACCAACCACCAGCTCTCTTTCTTTCTTCCTTTTTTTCTTTCTTTCTTTTTCTTCTTTCTTCTCCAGTTCTCCGGTTCTCCCTTTCATTATTTCTCTTATTTCTGATTATCTACAGCTGTAGTTCCCTTTCATTCTCTCTTATTTCTGATTACCTACAGCTGTAGTGCTTTACAGCTATAGTGTTGTACTGTACAGCAGTTTTTTTTTTTTTTTGATAAGTGCAATTTGCACAGTTTTACTTATTATCTACAGCTTAAATTCTTAACAGCTATAGTGCTGTACTGTACAGGCAGTACAGCAATTTGTTTTCCTTTTTTTTTTTTTTTTTGATAAGTGCAATTTGTTTTCTTTTTATTCTTTTACAGTTTTACTTATTTGATATTTCATTGTTTCAGACTTTCAGTAATCACAGTACAGATTATATTATGTTACTATCAATCACTTGGTTTATTTAATTATTTTAGATTATTAATAACTTTTATATTTTAGACTTTTATGCAGGACACTACTTAAGTAGTATCTTTTTTTTTCTTTTGCTTTATTTAGGATAGTATCTATTGTATTTATATTGCATATTTTATTTTATTATTATTATTTTTTGCTTATGTATAGAATATGCATTGAAGGATAAGGTTCATTATGTCCCCTCTGACTAGGTGTATTTTTCTTTCTATTTAATAAAATTTTCTCGTACCGTCAAGATTTACTTACTTGATATTTCAGCCTACCCTAAAATAAATTCCTGGCTTCGCCCCTGCGTGTCATGGCTCCCTCCAGTGCACTGGAGCACTGAAGGTAAGCCACACCTTTTATATATATATAGGTACACAAAGTAGGATTAAAATTGAGTTAGAAATATTTTTTCTATCATAATTTGGGATTGCAAACCTGAAGATTTTTCCCAAGCGATATTTGGGTGAAGTTTAAGCAACGTACATTTTTGCTTGATACCTTTAATGATTTGCTCAAGCTAGTTTGGTTTAGCTCCAGATAAATGCATTTTGTTTGAGCTAGAATATTTCCGCTTGATCAAAATTCTTAGAGATAATGCAATTATTTCAATTTCAAATGATCATATATCACTCATTTCAAATCTAATTTGGATCAAATTTATGTTCATTTTAAAGTCTTGAATGTATGCTTTCCAATGAAACAAGTTTCGCTCCTAAATTCATTTGTTGCAAAAAAAAAGAAAAACGAGCAAAATATAATTAACTCATCAATTTTTGATGAGTAGATCAAAACTTTATCGTCTTTGAGCAGCTTCTAATCTAGACTTAATCACTTAACCCTAACACAATTCTAATGATACATTCCAAATTTGATATGTTTGGACACTAGGATCAACACTCTTCAACAATCTAAAACCTAACACAGTATCTATCATCAGTCATTTTTCTGGATTCTAAGTCTTTCATATTCTCTACTTAAATTTATGTCTATCCCTCACATAATGCTTTGAATGGTGTTTTTCAAAAATTGAATAACACATGGCGTACGATAGCTTATAATTGTAATAATTCTCCTTTGGAGTTAAATTTAGAGGCGCAAGCTTGTTTGAAAGTTTTTTAATCTCTTGTAATAAGGATATATGAACCTCTTAAATGGTTAGTTAGACGTCATTTTCCTAAATATTATATAAAAGGACAAGATCCTGCTAGAAAACCGCCTTGGTACTGTTTTCTCATTATTCTGATCTTTTGCTTTTAGTAAAGCTGTTACTCGATCTTTGAAATATATGGCTGGAAAGGAGTTTGGCACTTGGTGCTGGGGGTTTCATATATGAGCTAATATAATTCATCTACAAATATATGACTAGTTTATTTTCCCGCTTATGTATTTTTGAAAATCTTACTATTTTAAGTATCATTAATTGTATAAAATAAGAAAATAAGTTAATGAAATAAATTCATCTAAACACATACTTTTGCCCAAAAAAAAAAAAACTGATTGAAATAACTCAATAAGAGTAATTCATAGCAAAACAAGATGAGAGGGAAACATTTTGGTGATACGTACATTTGTATTCTCTTCCTCCATAATAATTTGGCACTCCATGTATTTGTCACGAGTAATATACTAATTCTGGGGAGGACAGTAAACGTGCGATCCACTCCAAACTGACGAGGCATTGTTTGCATATAATTGAGCTGGTTTGGTTTTGATAGATTCTATTATTAAGAGCATCTTATCTATTTCAATGGAAATTGTTACACTTTTTACTTGTTAGTTAAATAAAAAGAAATGTGTGGATGTCATAGTCACGGGGAGGACCACTCTCAAATCAGCAATTAGATTTGACTGATGGTTTGAAGTGCCATGCTTACGCATGGGGCAATAGAGTTTAAATGGTACCCTTCAAAAGTGCTTTTGACTTTGTGTGGAAGGGCCAGAACTGAAGGAAAAAAAATGGCCTGCCTTTAGTTTTGTTGCATCCACCATATGATGTGAGATATATTGAATTTTTGAAAGTGAATTCAAGGAAATCAACCAAATTAGTACAAAATTGAAAGATTGTGCTTTATAGATTTCATCCATTATCTCTTCTTTTATTTTTCTATTTAATAACAAAAAGAGAGAAGAAAAAAAATCCATGTTCGGATATATCCCTATTGTCATTATAAGGCATTACCACCAACTACTTAAGTCATTGGTATAAAAGCCTACACTAATTTTGTGGTTTTGATTTTGCATGATCGAAATTTTATTAAATGGCAGATCAAGTAATAGATCGTGATTCTACCTTTTACCACAACAACAACAACAACAAAAAAAAGAAAAGAAGATCATGTTGTAATTGGAAGGGTCAAATCTCCTTAAACTGGGGACCAAAAAACTAAGCTCGGTAGTTACTGAATAATATGAATAGTTGATCGATCTGATCATGATAAGTCCACCTTTGGATGTGTTGATATGTAGAAGAAAGAAAAGAACAATGATAGTTCATAAAACTAAGGGTTCTAAAGAGCTTTACTTGCGGCTTTTTGCTAATAAAATTTTTTTTTTTGAGTGAAATAAAAATAATAGCTGACCAAAAATCATAATATAAATCCAAAGCTCATTTCAAAAGGAATACCCTCAAGTAGTTTGAGTTATCACAATTAAAATATGTATTCTAAAATGAAGTACATACTTTATGAATTTTGGAAAAACTTGGATGTTAATCAAATTGATTATGGGGGTTAGAATGGATACATTCTTCTAATCATGCACATGGGAAAGACTTAAAGGTGGAACATAATTGAAGCTAATTAGACACTTGAACCAAAATCATCAAAATATTTTGGCCCACAAACCCTAATTAACTACTGGACCTTATCTTTGTGGTAATGTTCGATTGGTGACTAATGGGTGATAATGCCACATTACCGGCCACCACGTACTTACCCATCATGTTTTGTTTTGGCTCATCTCTTTAATACAAATGGGTTACAACTGCAACCATCAATCAAATCCATAACAATGTCATTTATGTCATATTCTATCTCTAACAATTAATGGATTTAGCAACAACAACAAAAATTCTAACAATTAATGGAGTTAATCAATAGCAATAATTTATTGACATTTTAACATATGTAAAGAATGTCCCAGTGTGTGTCTGCACAAGCATATTTTATGGCAGAGTAAATGATGAGTCAAACCGTCAATCATTGAAAAAAAAAAAGGTAATGCCAAATTTGCTTCACCTCAGCGCAAATTTTCTTAGGCATATAACTTAAATGTTGCTAGTCTTGATATTATAGCAATTAGTAATACAGACAACAACAACCTTAGTCACAAAACTATCGCAATTAGTAATAAAAATAAAAATAAATTACTAATCCCATACATTAAAGCAAACACCTCATGCCACCAACAATTAGAAAATTATATCAAATTATTAGGTATGAAAAAAAAAAAAAAAACCATCTAGATGCCCAAGTTATTATTTTTTTTTCATCCATCTTCTACCCCAAGTTCATCAGAAAATTGGAAAAAAGAAAAAGAAAAGAAGAAGTAAAAGCTTAGCACCCAGTGATAATAACTCAGTTGCATTTATTTTCACATAAAACGTAAAATACAATATTTATCTTGGTACAAGAAGGTAAATAGAACAAACAACTGCACGCCTCACTCAAACTTCAATTACATTTCTAATTAAGTTGAGGAATTCTTGAGGAACATGTTTTTGTGTCCTTAGAGTTAGACCCCATATAAAGTGGAAAGATTCTTAAGAATATTCACTTTAATTTGTAGTGAGAGAATGTAATTTGCAATACTTGGAAACAAGGTTTCCAGATCCATTTCATTGCAGCCGGGAATGATCCTTTGGAGCTGCCTAAGCTTCCTTTGAAGGGAACTTTGGACAGCCGTACTATTTTTAAGCAAAGAAAGTCTCAGCCTTTTCTTCCTTCCCCTCATACGCATGGCTCCTCTTCTCCAAGGAGAAGAACACCTTGTTCTCATTCTGTATGTGTGTCAGTGTGTGTGTGAGAGAGAGAGAGAGAGTGTGAGAGAGAAGTTGATCAAATTAAGAGTCAAGGTGGATGTTTATATAGACAAACATGGGAGACCCTACATCATCTCTCACACGGAGGAATGTGTGTGTGTGTGAGAGAGAGAGAAGGGAGGAGGGGGCTCATAATGGATTGGATTTTTGTTTATTGGTAAAAAAGAAGAAGTGATGAAGATTGTATTATAGATGAGCCCTGTTCAATTCCCTACTACCTAATCTGGATTCTAATATCAAAATATCAAAAGATTTTTATACATGCATGAATTATTATCCAATTTTCTCTTCCACGTTTTAATGAGCAATGTTTTTTCTTGAACTTATATGGATCTATAGGATAAGATCCCTCACAATCTTGAAATTCATACTATAGCTGTGGGACAGATTGACCTTTGCTCTTAACATGATGTTATGTGTGATGTGTCCCATATCCAAGTTTTAACTGATTGGAGGGACTCCCTTTGTTAGGACTTAATTTATAAATTGAGCTAGTTTTTTGTTTTTAAATTAAATTTTCACTTTGTCTTGCTTGTCAAACATAGTCTCACAGGATACACTTTTATTTATTTTTAGGAAAAATTATATTTTAAACCCTATAATTTAGGAGGTGTAACAAATTAAACTTTATAGTTTCAAAAGTAATAACTTAAACTCGGAAGTTTCAAGAAATAACAAATTAAACCTTGAGATTTCAAAAGTAACAAATTAAACTCTTATTTTACTTATATATGAGTTGAGATTTAAGTTGTTACTTTTTTAAACATCATGATTTAATTTGTTACTTTTGAAACTATGAGGTTTAATTTATTATTTTTTAAAACTTTGGGGGATTAATTTGTTATTTTTAAAACTATAGGGTTTAATTTGTTATACTCCTTAAACTATAGGGTTTAAAATATAATTTTTCCTTATTTTATTTTATTTTTTTACATTGGGCAGACATTTAAATTTACAATATTTAATCTAACTATAAAATGATATCAATTTCAAATGGAGAAAATCATTTTCTTTTAAAATTTTTGTCCCTCATCAAAATAAGGTCTATTAAATACACAATAACCTTTTATTTTCTACTCAATAATTTTAATTTTTAAAAGTGAAGAATTTAGATATCGCCCATTAGTTATAATCCAAAGTTCATCTTAAAATGAATACTATTCATTTTACTATATATAACAATATGAGATCGCATGTTTTTCACGTTAGAAACTTAAAACATGACAAAACAACTTCAATTTTTGGAAAAAGAAATTTAACCAATCAGTCAATGATATACATTCAATCAAAGGGAAAGAAGTATGACTGGTAAAACGTGAAAAAAATAATTCTTGAACGAGTAAAACCATATATATGGCCATTATTGAAACACATGTATAAGCCCTGAAAAATTGAGTTGGCAAGGTCTTTGCTTGGGTACAAGCCAAGCGTGGAGGACAATTACGTTTCATAATATATTCGAATATATATAGAGTCATAGACCAAGAATTTATTAACTTATAGAGGGTCTATAGAATTTCATTTATTGAACCTATAAAGGTGCTTGTCGACACTTTGTAAATCACAATTTGCTATGCTATCCAAGGGTTTCACTTTCACCATGATTTTACTAACCTCAATCACTGCGCAGTGTGAGTGCTCTCTCAAACATTCAATTGCAAGAGGTCAATTAACATGTAGCAAATAGTGTGTACGAAATTTCCGACAAGATAAAAATCTAGGTCTTAAAATTAGGTTCCAATATTTCAAAACTGATCCTTCAACATGCGGTCCAAAAAAATGAAAAAAGAAAAAAGAAAAAGAAAAAGGTCATCAGGATTGATTGAGTACAAACGACAGACATAACAGGCAAATATTCATATAATAATAAAAAGATTTAAATATATTATTTGTCTTTAAAATTGAACTTATGTGCAATTTTTGTTCGTGAAGTTCTTTTCGTCCCTTAAATGATGTGACCAAATTAAAAGAGTGATATGTCATTACTTCATATGGAATTGTGTTCACTTTAAGTTTGTTAGAAACAAAAATCAACCACTTTAAACTTTTTTAGGACTAAAAAGTTAAAGCAATCATTTTAAGTTTGTTATGAATTAAAAAGTAAAATCGATCATTTTAAACTTCAGAGACTAAAATTATTTATAGGTTAAATTTTAGGGATCAATGATATATTTTAGAGATTAATAATGTATTTCGGCCTAAAAAAAATCCGATTTCATATAATAAGAAAAAATAATAAGGGAAAAACACAATTCAGATAACAAAGAGAAAATTATGCTGATTGCCTTGAGTAGTTGAACTGTTTTACTTTTTGTTAACAAAAAAAGCATGAAAATCATGCTGCAATGCTAAAAAACATAGATAGTAGGAAGAAGTCCCACTTTGAAAAAAAAAATTTCAGAAAGGTGACCCATTGTACTCAACGAGCCAATTATTCATCTGAAATTCTAAATTGTAGTTAGTAATAGTACAGGCCAGGCTATATATACGCATTTGCTTGACTTCTTGCTCCATAACTTGAGTGTGAGTTTTCTAAAATTGCCGTGCATTTCTGTATATCGACACTTAAGGTCTTTTTCTTACGTGGGGTAGTACTTGAAAGAGGCCAAGGCAACCAGCCTAGCCCAGATAAAGATTGAAGTGATATATGAGAGAAAATGATGATAGAGGGAGTCATTTTCTTTGAGACGGTCTAAATTTAATGCCACACACGTGCATGGCTTGATGGCTACTAATACTAACATAACATGTAAAGACTGTTGTCAGTGGGAGTTCGAAACTGTTGTCTTTGGTTAGAAACATGTGGTCATGCTTTCTCCCTTCAAGCTCAAATGCTACAAAACTTGCATTATTATGGCAGGTTATATAATGGACTAAAGGATTTTATACATACCCACATGTCCTCCTCCCTCTTTACTCTTCATACCAATGCATGTTTTGCATTATCTCTTCCTTTTCTTCCCTACACACAACATTTCACCTCTCACTTCTTAGCTTCTAACTTCTAAAATATGACTGGTGGACTGCTTTCTGGATTTTCTTAGGACCCTACCCACTTTAATCTCTTTGTCTACGCACCTTCTTCTTTTCATTTTTACCTTTTTTTTTTTGGCTGGAGTTTTTCATTTTTTCCTTTAAATCCTACTTTTTAATCAACATATATAACATTAAAATTGAAATATTGATGTTTGGTAAGATGCCACTTTGTACCAAAAAGGTATTAGGTATCTACCCAGAACCAAGAGTAATGAAATAATTTTTATTACTTTTTATAATTATTGGCGTGATAAATAGTGATTGAAATAGAATTATTTTTACATGATTTCCACAACTAATAATAATAATTTAATTATCCACTAGACTAGCATTTGGTTCAATGATGTATCTCTCTCCCAATTAACTTATTCATTTATAAGGATGTGGATTCGATTTTCTTTATATAAATTAGATTAAGAATTTATGTATTAGATTAAAAAAAAAAAAATTACTTTTATTAGCACTAATTATAACATGACACTTACGCATGGTTGTGAAAATTTTATGTACATCAACTTATTTGCAAAACTAATAGCCATAGTAATCAGCTTTAATTTTTAATTTTTGTTTTCTCAGATTCAGCTTTGTAATTGTGATATCCACTAATAATTGAAATTGTAATAATAATAAATGAATTATGTTTTGTTTGGTAATATGAAAAGTGAATTCCTTATATTCCTGATGTGAAACAAAAGGACATTGATGTTAATGGGACAATGCAAGTCAAAGGTAATATAAATATCAGGTGATGATCCGCACGAGCACGTTATTATAACTTCGCTTCAAAATTATTCACTGGAAGTTTATTGATGCAATCCATATGTAGTTCTTATTAGTTATTATGAGTATCGTTATAACTTACTGTACTTATTTAATTTATGCATGTGTAATTGTGTATTCTCCAAAAAAAAAAAATGATGCATGTGGAGGGAACAGAGCAGGATTAGGAGGGACTGAAGCAGGCCCAATTGTGGGCTCAGATTTGATGGGTCTTGTACCCGGCCCTAGTGGGTCACTAAACCAGATGTAGAGTCAATTCCGAGCAGGCCTTTCACAAGGGGTTATTATTTGTTCCCTTACAACTTAGCTCAGGCCTTCACCACCTTTTTGTTTGGAGTGGTTCCGTCACTGATTACAATCTATCCCACAAATTTTTTTTAGTAGAAATTTGGATAAATTACATTTTAAACCCTATAATTTAGGAATATTAATAAATTAAACTCTATAATTTTCAAAGTAACAACTTAAACCTCAACCCATATAAGTAAAATAAGGGTTTAATTTATCACTTTTTTAAACTTCAAGGTTTAATTTGTTACTTTTAAAACTATAGAGTTTAATTTGTTATTTTTTGAAACTTCAGAGTTTAATTTTTTACTTTTGAAACTAAACTATAAAGCTTAATTTGTTACACTCCCTAAACTATAGGGTTTAAAATATAATTTTCCCTAGAAATTTTAAGATGCTATTCTTCTTCTCTAGTGATCTGATAATCACCACACACTTGATGTAGCATAGACGTATAAAAGCTGAATTTGAAATGCACAAGCAATACAATTCTTCTACAATTTTTATTTTTTTTTATTTTTTGTTGTTGTTGCTAAGATTCTTCTAGAAACCTAGTTCTACAAGAAGTTTACCCTAAAACAGAAAGAGAAACTCATATATTTTTATAGGGTAAAATATTGCTTTCGTCCCTAAACTTTATATGAAGTTCAGTTTTCGTTCTTAAACTTAAAAAATTCGCTTTTCTTCCCTATACATGAATTTAGAGTGTTGATCTACATTTTAAGGTGTCGATAAGCACTTTAGAGTGTCAATTTACACTCTAAAATATAGAATCAACACTCCAAAGTCCAAACATGAAATTCAACACTCCAAACATGAATTTTGGCACTCTAAAGTGTAAATCAGCATTATAAATTTATGTTCAGGGATAAAAAATGAACTTTTTCAAAATTCAGGGATGAAAAAAGAACTTTTTAAAGTTTAAGAACGAAAATTGAACTTCATACAAAGTTTAGGGACGAAGACTATAGTTTACCGAAAACTTAATTTTCGTTTTACATGTTGTAAGCCTATGTAAAAGAGAAAATTATTCAGTACTCCAGGAATACAAATAAATACGTATTTATTCTTCTCACATGAATGCGAGAGGATGAATTACACATCTATACTATAATGTAAAACCGAAATTCTTTTACTTTTGGTTGACCTTACAATATTTCGCCATATAAGCTTTTGAGTTCTCACAATTTTACACCTTATTATTTTAATATGTATTTTCTAATTGAATTTAAATTTTATTCTATAATTAAACCTTCTATTAGAATCTTAACACATCATATTTTCTTTAATAGAAAGAATATATTGTTCTATATATATAAACACAATTATAATTAATGTCTAATACCATAATATATTCTATATATAAACACAATAATAATAAATGTCTTTTAATAAATATCACAATTATCAATTTTTATATTTAGACAAAAAATAAAAGAGAAAAAAAAAATCATATTAACTTAAACTTTTTCCGTGCGTTGCACGGGTTACCGACTAGTTTATTGTACTTCGGGAGTACTATGATTACTAAGTAAAAGAAATAATATAATAGAAGAGATCTTTTGATATCTTACCATATTTGGACCCTAATTGAAATAGGAAAGCATAAAAAACACCTAAAATTAAGGAAATAACAACCTAAAATCTAAAATTGCATAAAAATAAAAAATATTACCATCCTCTTGGTCAACCAATCTGCTTCAACACCTTTTTGTGAAGTAGAAGAAAAGTTTCAAATTTTGCAGCTGAATCCAGACAACGACGGATGCGAAAAGGTTTGAAAGGGGAATGGCTAACTCCATTTTATAACCTGAGGACCAAAAAAGATGAAGGTTTATTAACTTTTCCCAAATTTACCGCTTTAGTACTATTTAGGTGGTCTATGAGTCTATCTACCAATCTTATCCCATACGCTCTCTAGCATATAAAGTGAAAATTTAGATTTACCCTTATATATTAAGTTCATACATTTTGCACAAATATGTACAAAACCTGAGCACACATATATATTTTCTCTCGAGTCTTTCCTAGTTTGTAATTTTCATTTGCTTCACTTTTGGGTTGTTTAGTAGCTATAGGGGATTTTCTTGGCAAGGAATTTCATGTTCTCATCATCTAAAAAAATAAGGAACGCTCTCGTGTGAACCTTCTAGTACATATGATTATTTCTATTTAAGGTAATGAAAGGAGAAGCACTAATTAAGGAACCATGATTTATCTATGACAACAAGGGTCAATGATCATACACAGAAATCTAATTCTTTATAGAGTTATAAGTGTACCTACCCCTTAATACTACTTGAAAATTCTGATTTAGACCCCTTATATGTTCTAAAAGCTTTGATACCACTTAAAAATTATGTTTAGACCCGAGGCGACTTATGTAGCGGATTAATTGATTAATAGCTCAAACAGATAGTCCAAAGAAGTATTTCAGCTATAGTTACAAACTTACTGTAGGGGGCAAAAATTAATTAAGACAAGTATAGGGTTAAAAATAAAAGAGGAAACAAGTTGGATCTGATCTTTACTTTACAGCACATTGCACATGCATTTTGTAGCTTGGTAAACATGATTGGTCCACAAAATATCTCATAAATATCTGTAAAATATCATGTATATGTTTTATTAGGTTCTAACAAATTCTATGCACAAGAAAACTTTATATATGTGGAGGGAATAGCAACGTGAGAAGGGGGTGAGAAGGGGTCTGTTAGGTGGAAGAAACTTGAGAGATACTCTCTCATGGGGTTCGGTTAATATTTTTTACTGTATTTGTAGTCATATTTGATATATTACAAATCTCTACGTGTACATAAGTAAGTTGCCGAATCATCTAAAATTTTGTGTTTAGTTTCTATTTACTTTGCTCGGTTCTTGCTTTATTTTATCTTTCAAACAGTCTCCAATGGACTAAGATTCATCATGCTAAATGTTTGATGCAGTTCCATTATTATCTGAAAAATTTGAACCCTCCACTTACAATCACCAAATCTATTGGAAGTAACAATAAAAAACTGTAAAATGACACACAAATTTGGTAACGAAGTGTAAAACCAATAAAGAATCTCTTCAAAGTAAAAAACCATTCCAGGGATCCAATCCCATAGAAAAATCACTAGAAGAAACAATTATAAAAACCTACTAAAACCTAACACAACATAGTAATTGTGTTACAACATATTAATATATTTGCTTTTGCTTTTGTGTATGAATATAGTTTACATATACAAAATCGTGTCAGGTGTTCTACCAGAGTCCTTCAACTTTGTTTACTATATTGCTGTATTGCTGTCCCTTCAACATAGATCAATCTACACTATCAAATATTGACCTGCTTACATTATGGACTGATGCCATATTAAAATCAATGAACAAATGGATTATCAAACGATGATTACTATCATTAGGGAATATATACCGTGATAAAATTGACATGTAAACAACCCAATTGAGTGAAATGCTTGTTTTGGATTCAATGATAAATGGACTCCTTCTAAGCATCATTTTCTTTTCTTCTTTCATCTCATCAAAAAATTTAAACAACATTTTAACTGCTTCTGTATTGCACTTGTCATAGATTGATTCATTTGACTACAATGCCGTGACTTAAGCCTTGGGCGACAAAAGAGTGGGACATGCAGCTAATAAACCATGATATACGTAAATCTTATTTTGGACAACTAAGATACTCTTTTGAGTCTTGTCAACATCATTGTAATCTTCATATGTAAATTATACAAGTGACATTCATTCAGTGAATGTGAAAGATATGATGACACTTCTTGGCCAATGGGACACATGGTGCTCGCTACATGAAATGAATGAAACATGCAGTGCTTTTCTGTTTTGTTTTGTTTTTTTTGTTTTTTCCCTGTTACATCTAGTGAGTAGGGGTGTAAGCTTCACCGACACAACCGACAAAACCGCAAGAACTGCACCGAGCCGCACCGCACCAAACCACAACCGATCTTAATAGGTGCAGGTGCAGGTGTGTGTAATAGGAAAACCTCATTCCGGAGAAAACCACACCGCATTTCTCCGATTACACCCCTAGACTATGTTATACTTATATGCTAATATTATATGCAGGTGATATTACGTTATATTTGTATGTTAATGATATGTGAAGGTTGAGATTGAGTTATATTTGTATAAGGATAATATATATGTGCAGGTTGAGATTTAAAATTATGATTCATTCTATGAGATATGTATGTTATAATTTTTTTTTTCTTAAATATTCAAGTTGAAATTGGAAACTATGATTTATATTTGTATGCTATAGTTAGCCAATTTTTTGAGTTGTTGTAAAGGTGGATTTTTTGGATTCAAATTGACATTTGGACTGGCCAAATCTGACCCAAACGAGTCTAACCCAAACCGCAAGACCGCACCTACACCGCACCACACCAAACCGCACCGCGCTAAAATTGATCTTCATAGGTGTAGGTGCAGGTGCATATAATAGAAAAACCGCACTATAAGGTGTAAGTGCATAAATCTGGAGAAAACCGCACCGCACATTACCGATTACACCCCTACTAATGAGTTCTAGATCAAAACCATAATTGGCAAAGATCATAGACATGAAAATAATGAATGACATATGAACCTAAAACTAAACATGAACACCAAACCATTGATAACCATAATAGGTACGTAATTTTTCCCCATATGGCACCAAAAACTAGCTCAAATCTATAATTTCAACTAACGCTTTCCAAGGATAGATTGATTATATTGTAAAAACACTGAACTTCCATTATAGATCAACTTCATGATGACTCAGGTCAACTTAAAATGGTGTATAATGGTTTTTAAATCAACGGTCCACTCATTAGGCAGGCAAAATTTTCAACAACATGATCAACTAAAATAACCAATCAAAAGTGAAGGCCATAACTATTTAATGTAGTAGGAATAAGGTTATCCTCAACAAGGCCAAATTGAAACTTATTAAAGAGGACGAAACACGAGTATTGAAACCTTCACATAATTGCTATCACAAGTTCACAACCTATGTTGATCACAACCTAATTTGGCAGTTCAGCACTTCAAATTTCATTCCAATGACTAGAAATTGAAAGCTACTAAACTAAAGTTAAAAGTCTGATTCAGACCAAACGAACTGACAAAACAAAAACAGGACTAAAAGATAGTTGGCAGGTTACATCCTTGACAAGTTTGATTTTACGTATATTAATCTCATGCCATTTTTTACATCTCAAACTGAGTTTTTTTGTCAAAGCATTGCACATGTTGTAACAGTCAAAAGAGATTATAAGGCAAGCACGCACGCAATCAGCACACATTATACGTTGCCTTCTGTCAAGGCAGGGACTTATTCAGCCCAAGTTCATGTCACCTTAATGTTCAGTCTAATCATTCTAAAGATCATTTGAAGCACAAAAGGACAAGTTCTTCTCAGTCTGAGACAGAGACTTCCTTAGGCCCCAATGCATGATGTCTGGCCGTTAAGTTCAATCATTCTAAGGATCACTCCCAAATCCATAGTTGCCAACAAAGATAAAATAAAAATTAAAAAAAAATCCCTGAATTTAATTTCTTTTCCATCTTCCTTTCCTATTCTTTGTTTAAGCAAATGTAACTAAATCAGAAATTGCTATAATTGTGCAAAAATGTTCAACTTGAAAGTAACTCCAATAGTAAATAAACACTTGTAGAATTCATTCAATATCTTCCAACCTGAACTCCATTTCAGCACCTCCTGACTTCACCTTGGATGGGGATTTAACCTAGGACATTGACAATTAAAAGACACTGCAAATTATCTTCCAAGTTGCAAAAGGGAAAACCATGTCCAAAGCTTACCAAGTTCAAAGATAAAAACATTGTAATAGTCTAACTATTGAGAGTAAGAAATTATACAAACTCATGAACAACAGACAGGCATAAGTTTCACCAACAGCCCTATTATCCCACTTACAACAAAATACAACCAATCCTAAGTACAAGATGCCTGTATATTTCTAATTACATTAATTGATTTCATTGATGTACCAGTTTTTCAGTCAACAACGAGCTTCCTTAGCTGTGAATTTGAGCATCTCCTTTTCTGTGACACAAAACAAAACCATCTAAATTACTTTCAGAAAACCAGAGCTCTTCACAACATTAAGAAAGAAAACTACACATGGAAGCACTCTTTTGATTTAAAAAACAACTAAGCCTTAGTCCCAAAATTTGGGGTCGGCTATGGATTCTCAATAGAATAGTCAGGGCCAACCACATGTATTCTTTTATGCCATTCTATTCTATTTGAAGTCGTACTTTAGAATTTTCTTAATTAAGGTGTCCTTTTTTTACTACTTCTAGTAACGTTAGTTTTGGCCTTGCCCTACCTTTTTTCGTTCCCTCAACTTAAATCCACTTATTCTCTCGCTGGTGCATTACTCTCTCTCCTCTGAAACATGACCAAACCATCTCAAGCGACTCTCCCTCATCTTTTCATCAATAGGAGCCTCTCTTATCTAAAGGGTATTTTCTCATTTCAAATCCTATATTTCCAAGAGGGAGTGTCATTTATACAAACTTTTTTGTTTTTTTGTTGGGGGGGTCATATAAACCTCTAGGGAGTTTGGTATAATACTCTAAAGAATATCACAAACTCCCTTTAACAATGAATTTGTTTCCACCAAGACTTGACACGTTATACAACCCAAATGTTAATTAGCATATGTATTTGGTTGCAACAACATATGTTTAATCAGCAGCCCTGCGCATTAGTACCGATGCTCTATTAATTTGGTGAATTTTTATTCAAGTAATGGAGAAATCAGTCTTGCCCATCAGGAGATGCACATGCATCACCATTGACTATTTCAGCCACAGTCCTTCTATGCTCTTTGCCAATGAGAGATGTCACAAAGAAACAAATACAGCACTAAAGAAAAAGAAAAAAATCAGAGTTACCCATATTGCGGTAATCTCATGTAGGACAAAGAAGGGACCAAATAATGAACCAAGGGACTGAGAAAACAGAGCATTTCATGTGATAAAGAATGTGACCTGAAATGGATGTAGAGCGACAGTTTTGGTAAACCATGTGTTTCACCTTTTCTCTGTGCCCAAGAGTTTGTTCTGAACTGCCTGTTTGATGAAGCAAGCTCTTGGAACTTTTATCCTCTGCTACTTTATCTGAGAACCGATCTGTTGGTTCGTTGTCTATCATAGTGACTTTCCTCGTTGAAACTTCCATAGTGACCCTCTTGATGTACCACAAGGGTTGTGGAATTTAATAACCAAACATTTAAAATGATGACACTTTTTTTAAAACAAAATTAACTTTAAAAAAATATAAAAATTCATGACCACCATTTCTCATGATTAACTTATGATCCCCAAAATCAATAAGAATACTGGTAGTGGAGGAAATAAGAAAGTGAAAAGTGAAGAAGGGAAACAAAAGAACGGACAAGAAGATTGAACCGTGATGTCTATTAAAATGAAGTTTTAAATATCACCTCACACATTTGTTCTTTGAAACTAGGACAACTATGCAAACCATCACAGTCTTAGCCCTTCATTTTCTTTTTTTTTTATTTTTTTTCTTTCAATCAAACAACAAAAGAGCTCACAGAAATTGTTAATGGTATCAAGAAAATCATACCCATAAATTTCACTATCTACAGCACCTGTTTACATGTCAGGGAGGCATCAAATTTTGCAAACTCTTTAGCACTTAACAAAAAATCCAATGTACAGTTACTAGCTCAGAGAGATCCTTCCTTTTGCAGCCTTGAATTGTCATTTGTTACTTTCTTAACTTAACAGTGCAACTTATGCATATCGGTATTCTCTTCATATGATTTTCCATTTCCAATGAAGACAATACTCACTTTCAATCCTAAAATCGTTATCTTGTTAGAAAAATTATTAGGTTACTAAGAAGAGAAAAATAGCAAGTTTCAACCTCAGAATAGAACTAGGATTTTAAGTTGCGGCAAGTTTCAACCTCAGAATGAAAACATTTATCATATCAACGGACTTTATCATATCAACGGACTCTCATTATGAGATAGCGACACCACTTTCTATAAAGCATTCATATTTGGTGCCAAACGGCAGGTTTGAAGACAGTATCAAATTCAATAACATGAGGGAATGAAAACCATGTTCAGATCATGTTGCCAAGTATTAAGTATACTTGCATGCACAGAAGCTATGCATAATTTGGCCCAACCCTAGGTAGACAAGGTGGATAATTATAGCAATTTGTCCAAATCATAGAACTATATTTCATACATTTCATCAGATCTCGGTGCAATGTTTTCAGCTTGGTCTTCATATATCACAAGACACGAATACTCCTCCTTGTGTGCATGCTTCCCTTTGATGATGTTTCTGGCCACTTAAATTTCTATTAAGGTTCAAAGTAGTTAAAAAAGAATTTGCTTATTAACAAAGGACTAACAGTTTATTAATCTCCTAGTAGAAATTTTACAATTCCCTGACTTCCGTGTTTGATTTGAAATCTGCTCTTTGCCTAATACACTAATGCTTGGGTTGCAATTAGCTTTCTTACATTATATATTTTCCTAACTTCATGCTAATGGCAGAACTCGCAATCCCACCAAATTTAGTATTTTCACAGATAACATTTTGCTTCCTTTTTTCTTTTTCAATCTTGACTGCCATACTCTCCATTTTCCCCCTAATTTTTGTGTGTTAGGGAAGGGGGCAATGGTCTATTTTGTAAATATAATTCCCAAATTCTATTTCTAGATATTCTGCGCAATTACTTAGCCCAAAACTTATCCTATATGCTTGCAACAAATGAAAGCTGAGAGAAGAATGTGAAATACTGAATATTTAATCCTAGTCTTAGGAAAATTGATGTGATGTGAAACCTCCACAAGAAAAAATTCCTTGGATCTCCTTTTCTACTTTGCATTTACCAGGAAATTTTCCATGTTCTATTCGTTCTTCTTATTTTTCATTTACTTCTTCAATATCTTGGTTCAAATAAAATGAATCCTGCTACTTAAAAGTCGAACTTCCAATTATGTCAGAGTCCAATCTTTCATCATATTAGTATATCATAGCTTTTACTAACATATATTAAGCTTAACATTCAATACAGCTCGATCATTCTCAAGATTAGCAATTGATTCAGTATAAGCATCACAAATTTTCAAAATAACTGAAACTGGACTCATGGTTTCAAAATTAACACTGCATTAATACATAGCCCTCAAAAAAGTTGTCAACATAACCCCAAAAGTTTAGACATCACTCACTGGTTCTCTAAAGCTCTGGGAAGTAATTTATTAAACATTCTATCAGGCTTTTTCCAAAATCCAATCCAAAAACCAATGAAGTGCCTCTCTGAGTGCAAAGATAGAAATAAAATAGTTGTAGAGGTAAATGAGCATTAAACACAAGAAGAGAGCAAGTCAGTTTGAATGATTTGGTCATGTGAAGCCAAAACTGTTGAATTGAACCAGAAAACTGAAGCTATATGGTTTAAATGGAAGTACAAAAAGGACAGCGAGAATGCCAAAAAAATTGAACAAAATAAAATGAACATAAGAAATTCCAACAACTAACTTTTGTCAATGAGCTCTAGCATAAACAGCACCTACTCCCCTTGTAAGAGCAGGGTGGAGGGTGAGGTCACTGGATGTGTGTGTAATTACCAATAAAAGAAATATTGAAGAATGACTTAAGCATAAGGGGGCACCATTTAGATTGAAAAGGTGAATGATAACTTATGTAGCTACGTTAAAAAGTGAGGGCTCTGTTGAACAGAGTTATTATGCAAAACCATTATCTAGAGTATCTGGAAAATACTTCAGAGTCAAGCTTCTAGAGGTTAGTTGGTCCCGACTGGTCTGGTTCTCGATGGCAATCCCTAGGCATGCCTTTATGCTTTGGCTAGCCTTTATAAAGCGATTATGTACAAGAGATAGATTAATCCAATGGGAATAGACTGGTGACACAGCTCGTGTGTTCTGCAGAAGTCACTTAGAAAGTAGAAACTCTCTCTTTTTTGAGTGTTCATTCACCAGAAGAGTGTGGAAAGAGCCTATGAGGTAATGTTTTCTTTGCAGGCCTGAAACTGAATGGAAAAAAGTGGTTGAGTGGTGGCTGAAGAACTGGAAAGGCAAGAGCCTGAGGGCTGTAAATTGCAAGATTACTTGGGGCTTTCGTCTATCAAATCTAGACTCAGAGAAACAAGATAATTCATGGAGGTTAGGTGAAAACAGAAGAAAGTATTTTTCAAGCTGTTAAATACAAAGTAAAAGCTTGAGTTGCTGAAAAAAGAAGCTTCAAAAACTGATGTCTTGAATAAAGCTCTATGTCGTTCTTGGGGTATTCCAATTTTAATTGTTAACAAGGAATCTAAGAAAAGGTATTGTCAGGAATATTGGTCTTGAGTAATAGACTGTTATGTCTAGAGATGTGCTTTTGTTTAACTCTCTTGAGTGTAACACTTAACCATTGAATATTTTTTTATGTGTAAACCGTTAATTGTGTCACACTTAACCCCTTGGGGTTTTTGACTTAACACAAAAAACCCCATGTGGTTTTGTTTTATATGAAATTTAAAGTTGTATTTTCACATAAAACATTATCACAAGAAAGGTTTGTGTTACACTCAAAACCTCAGGGGAGTTAAGTGTTACACAATTAACGATTTATACATAGAACAATACTATAGGAGTTAAGTGTTACACTAAAAACCTCAAAGGGGTTCCATGTTTTAGGGGAAAACCACAGGGCTTTTGTGTATTTTTCCCAATAAAATTTCTTGCTTGCTCATTAAAAAAATCAATAATGACATCTTGTATCAATAAAAATGGCCATAATGTATACATTTGTATCAAAATAACTTCACCTAAAAACAAGATCCTAGTTGCATGTCCAAAGGACAACCCTTCCCCAACTAGAAAATCCGCAAATACAATACAAGCATTCCAAGTTGTCCAAACCCAATCATACAACTAGCTTAAACCCATTGCTCATTTATTATGTTTCAATACTAGACTATTAGTTCAGTGACTGAATGTTCATATTTACTTATGGCAGCACAAATGTTCATATTTAAGATTCTTCAAGGAAAGATTCGAAACCCAACATATTTGCAACTTACATACAATTTAAATAATAATAATAATAATAAAAAGGACGCTGAAAGGAAAAGTACCTGCAGGAGGAGGACTAATTGATTGAGGAGCAACCAATGAAGTATACATGTAAGAATCATAATTCAGATACTCCCCAATCTTCTTCAACAAACTTTTGTTGTTGATTTTCTTGATGGGTTCTTTGAATTGCACTCCTAAAATAAATAAAAAATTCCACCCCATTATGGAAAATTATGAAAAACCCACCAGCAAAAACATTGAATATTATAAAATAAACCCAAAAATTTAATTGAAAAAAAAAAAAAACGAACGCTCAGTAATTACTTGAAGACGCAGAAGAATGAAAAATCTTGGGTTGGGGAGAGATGAGAGGAGCAAACATGTAAGAATCGGATTTGAGATATTCTGCCACTTTCTTGAGTAACTTTTTCTTGCTACGCTTAGTGGGCCTTCTCGTGCGTACTCCGAGCAACGCTCTCTTCTCCATATTCTGCTTTGGTTCAGTGAAAATAGTTTCGGAAATGCACTTGTTGTTTGTGTGTATGAGAGAGAGAGAGTATGTTGTGGCGGTTGAGAACTGAACAGGTGTTTGTTGATGAGAGTGTTTCGTGTCGTTTTGGATTTAAGGTTTCAAAGACACTGCGACATGTGGCAGAGAGAAACGCTGTAACCGCCCTAAGTAGATACAGTCAAACCAGACTTTTCCTACCACTCACTGTTTATGGCAATTCATTAGATAAATAATAAATAATATGATTTATTTAAATAATATATTTATATTGTTTTATATGTTATCAGGTAGTAAGATGTAACAATAAAAAAAAAAAAAAAAAAAAGGTAGTAAGTTGTAATAATAAAAATTAAATTCCATAAAAGTTCCAATAAGCTCCCTTACCTAATAAAAATTAAATTCCATAAAAGGTAGTTATAAATTAAGTGTAGATAAGTCACATAAAACAAAGCTGATTCAAAATTAATATTATTTTATATTAGGTTTAGTTTAAAGTAAATCAATCATTCTAAATCCCAATCATATGTAAGTATATTCAAGTCCTGAGTTGAGACATTTTGAAGGTTAAGGCGATACACCAACCCCAACTCTAACACCCAAAAAAAAAAAACTCCATAGCATCGTCAATCACCATCCATTGTACCCATCATCAAATCCATAGGGGCATGATGGTGGGGATTCATCAAATGGAAGTATTTTTTTTTCTTGCTTTAGGTCTAGAGTCGTCCTTGCCAGATCCAGTGTTGTCCTCCTCCAATCCGGAACCAACCTCATCAAATCTGGCATCATCCTTGCCAAATCTAGTAATATTCTCTGTTTTAGAAGTCATTCTTTATCGTAAATGTTAAAAAAAATATATATATATATATATTTAGAAGATTTTGTGTTTGAATGAGCTAATAAGAGTAGGTTTAAAGTCATCAAGTTTATGCTCTTTAGTCAAAGAGCCTTGTAGTTCAACTAGTTAGCATCCCATGATACTCTCAAAATAAGATCTCTAAGGTTCCAATCCCTTTTCCCCCAACCATCGAATATTATTAAAAAAAAATATATATATATATATATTTTAGAAGATTTTGTGTTTGAATGAGCTAATAAGAGTAGGTTTAAAGTCATCAAGTTTATGCTCTTTAGTCAAAGAGCCTTGTAGTTCAACTAGTTAGCATCCCATGATACTCTCAAAATAAGATCTCTAAGGTTCCAATCCCTTTTCCCCCAACCATCGAATATTATTAAAAAATATATATATATTTATGCTCTTTAATCTAATAATCTCTCTCTCTATAATCTCTCTCTCTTTGGGGGAAAATGTAAATGATCATGCCCTTCATGCATGTTATGGGGAGCTTATCTTTAATGAAATTAATTTTTTTTTGGTTTCAATTGATTTAATTTTCTATTTTTCTCCGGTAACATTTTGAAGGTTCTATCAAAACACGATGCTCTCTTTAAATGATTGTGTCCTTCATGCATGTTATGGGGATGTTAGTGACATTCAGGGGCGGGGGGATTTTGCATTTTCCTATTTGTTTATTAAAAAATAAAATAAATTAAAAGAAAATTTCCTTATGAGCTCCCTCTGGAATTTTGTTTTATGAGAAACTATTCATAATTGATGCATATTTTAAGGGACAAAATTATCAAAAGTAGGATGATGCATATTTTAAGAGAAAAATGTGCACAATTTAGAGGTTAATGCTCAATCCTCTATCCCAAATATTGAATTTTTAAATGTTAAACCCCTAAAAAGCTCAATTCATTTGATGCTTGCTTAGGAATTAAAAATAAATAAAATAAATAATAATACTAATATTTTTATTTTTTTAATATTGTTATGTTTAGCTGCGTCCCCTTGAAAAAATTTCTGGCTCTGCCATTGGTGACATTAATGTGAAGTGGGAAATGAGGTAGTGATGGTGTCACCGTGAGATGGGAACTGAGTTAGGGATGGTGTCACCATGAAGACCTATTTCTTTTTGGATGATATGTTTAGAATTATGATTAGGATATCTAACTCAATTAATTTGAACACATACTATTATTTTCTATTGAGTAAGACTATTTGAACACATAGTATTATTTTCTATTGAGTTGGACTATTAGACATTATTGATGTGGTCCTCCCAGTGAATAATTTCTCATTTGTACAAAAGTAGTTGTTGATGAATATAATTGAATTGTGCTGGCTATATGTACGTTGTATTGATTTATTTGTTTTGAATTTAAAATTAACCTATTTATTGGAACGAAAAATAGGTGAAGCTCTATCAATTTTGAGAGAGTGCCACCTTGTCGTGGTTTATCCCGGCCATTATAAAATATAACATTTTGACATTAAGGTGATGAAGTTCTTCAACGGAATTAATATCAGTCTATCTATAAATTGAAATTTTCTTATGGATTATATACAAATGAGTTAAAGGATTCGCGCGTGGTCATTCCTTTAACGAGACCTGGGGTTTGTTTCTTATTCATATATTGTTCAGTTGTTGTCTCCTTAGTTAGTGTAGGTAAATAGAACATAAAAGAAAAAAGAGAAGAAGAACAACACGAATTGCTGATTAACTTCCTTCATTAATTAATGGAGACACTTAGCCATAATCATATTTGGATTCACGTACATATAATTAAACCATATATAATTTATTGTCCATCTCTGTAAATTAACCGGAAGAAAAAAAAGGCCATGTTACAACCAATTGCTTCTTCCTTTCACTGTAACATATCGAAACTGGAATCAAACTTTGATTGATGATACTGGCTTAAGACCATGTTTTAATGCTGCTTCCCACACTAAGTCAATCCTGTCAACATCAATGGCCCCAACTTCGTGGTGAGTATAACCTTCTAGAAAATGAATCACGCCTCCCGCATGGCATGCATGGACAACTCCTCTAGCCATGGTGTACTGTTTCACCAACCCGGAAAAATCAAACAAATAATTACGATAAAATAAAATTATATAAATCATGTAACAACATTACAATGCATGAGGCAGGATGAGTGATCCAAAAAAAAAAAGAAGAGAGAACTATTTCTTTGCTTGTTTTGTTATAAGGAGATGAAAAGATATTGCTATTAGTTGAAAGTAATAGTACTACTTCTGTGCTTAATCAATTAAGTGGCCTTATCCGAATCAACCATTCAATCTCTTGTTTTCAATTTTGTTCCTAAGAATACAATGGTATATATTTAGACGTTAAGAGTTTGAAAATTCCTTAGAAATCCCCATATTTTACATGTTGGGGGATGTAGTTATAACTAGTAACTAAGGCGCCCTTCAACTACCTTTCACCTGCATTGCCTTTTTTTATACCCTATATTTATGACAAAGTCAGGGAATTAATGCAAATGTTTTTGATTCCCTGCAAGAGAATTAATGCAAATGTAATTTGTCTGTACCTGCCTCAATCATGAAATAAAAAAGTAATTAAGGCTACTACAGGTGTGCTTGAATAATATGATTTGGTGTGGGAACTACTAAAGTACTAAGCCTAGAAAGGTTTTTAGAAACACAAGCAAAAGGATGAAGAAATTTTTTTTACTAATTTGTGAATAACCATACTATCACACTAGATTAGAACATGAAGAAGAGTGCTCACCTCACAACATCCAAGCCCTTCGACATCATCAGGTAATTTCATGGCCGCAAGGTCACCATAAGTGCAATCTCTTCTAAAGGACAAGATGGAGGGGACCACGAATTGATGAAAATGTGTTCCACTTGGTGCCCAACTTTGTTCTCTTGGCGTGATCCATTTGCCAACTATCCATGTCTATAATTGACCAACAGGAATAACATAAATGAACAAATAATTCAAATTCTTAGCCATATTTTTGTATCAACAAATCACACGATTTACCTATGCAACTTTTGCGTTTAGTAAAATTGCTTGTGATGTAATAGTGTGAAATATGAACACCATACGTACCTTACAGTTTTGTGCGGCTTGGTATTTTGTCACTTGGACCAGGTAGCTCTGGAATTCCACTGGGGCTTCCTTTTGAATTTTTTCAAATCTTTCTGTTGATAAAGTTAGCATCTGCAATTTTGCTCATCCCATCAAAATTGATGTAATAGATATACATGTAATAGATAAACATCGTTAATGTTGATTTGATTATAATTGGTGTCATCATATTGATTTGAATTACTTTGTTTGTCACTTGATAAAACAAAATTAAAGGTTTTATCTTTAATCCGTTTGTATACAGCAATCCTCACGTACGGAGGTACACGGAGCATAAACTTATGGTGAGAAGATGGGCCAGACATATAGTCAGAAAATGAGACAGCGATAGATGGTTAACAACTACAAATTAATTGTTCAAGATCTAGTCTGAAATTGACGTTCCCAGGCCATGTAGGGGTCAATGAAAAACACCGACAACAAAAATAAAAATTACCAACGTGTCACACGGTTCTTTAATGCAAAGTTTTAAAATCTGTTTCGGCCAAACTTATGCATTAAAGTAGTTGAATGCATTATTAAAAATAAGAAAAAAAAAAAGTAGTTGAATCAGGGGCGGAGCTAGGAAGTTTTGATTGGGGGGGCTAAATGCAAGAATTTTTTATTTTGGGGGGCAAGTCCAATTTTTATAAGCTAAATATTTAAAATTATTAATAATAACCTATATTAATAAGGGGTTTTAAAAAATTTTGCAGGGGCTACAGCCCCCCACCCTTGGCTGTGGCTCCACCCCTGAGTTGAATGTATATAAAAATTGTTAAGATGAGATGTGGTTACTAGACGGTTTGTTTACATTTTGTTGTTGAGTTTTTCATTAATTTGCACCTCCTTTTTTGGGTTAAAGGACACCCATCTACCATGGGTGGGGTAGGGAACAAAAAAAGAGAAGAGGACATATAGAAGTTATAACTCTAAATACAATATATTTGTAAATTCAATACAATAACTCCTCAAACATGCCTTAGTAACTGTTCCAATTTCTACCACAACTACTTTGAACACCCCAAAAATAAGTGACTTAAAATGGTCAAAATTTCTACCAATCCTTTTTAGAAATTAAAATCAACAATTTTATCACGGTAGGGCGGCTTCACAGTTGTGTGAGACTCACACGTTTTAAAAATCATCTTGACTTTCTCTAGAAAAAAAAAAATAATAATAAAATGGGGCGCTTACATTATGGCAGAGAGTGACATTTCCTTACATCTTACAAGTTGTGAGGGTGACACTAGCATAGCAAAAACTTGGCTTATTTACCTAACATTTGTTTTTTCATTCAGACAGACATATTTATCTACTAAATCAATAATAATATTGACACTATTAATTCCTTGAAAATAAATAAAATAAAAAAGTTTAGTGGCAGAGTACTTACTAGGACTCTTACTCTCCTTCGACAAAGGTAGAGGGCAATGGCTCTACCGAGCTTGGAAGTGGCTCCAGTTAAAAATACCTCATCCACATCCTTAGGTAGATCATTGAGAATAACTGCAGCGGTTAAGGTGTTCCCATGGACAACTCGAACTTTAAGGTCCGGGTGCTTGTTAACAAACAGTGTTCCACCCCCATTGAGAGCTTCATTCTGCGCATAAGAGAGTGAGAGAGAGAGAGAGATATATTAATAATCCAATATTGACTTGAATTAGGAAAACCGAAAAATATTATCATGATTGGGATTTTTTTTTTCCTAGTTATACTTAGTATTAAAAAAGAGTTTGAAAATTTTACAAAAATTTAAAGAAATTTCTTATTTTTAATAAATTTCCACTAGAAATATGCTTATTAAAGTTTTTAATTTATTTAATCCATAGAAAGGATCGATAATTAAAGTGTATAATGATTTAGATTCGACCTATATAAATCACTTTAGAAGCTGCAGCTACGTAATAAAATGGTAGTGATACAAACTAAAAAATCAAGTGAAGAAGTTTATTTTTGTATTAAATGACTACTATTGCATTATTATTTTGGAATATCACATCAACTATATTAGAAAAATACCTAATAATTTTTAAGAAAGAGACCCTTAATTTTAAAATTGGAATATAAATCTTGTCCTATTTTTTTGTGTTCTATTTTACTTTATGTTCCACCAAATATAATATGTCACGTGTTATTTTTTTAATTATTTCTGTGTTATTTTTTTTTTTTATAAAATAATTAAAAACAATAAAAAATCAGACATGTAACATAGCCTGACATACTGTAATTAATGAAACATAATGTTGAACAGAAATCGTCAATTCCTACATTAATCACATCTTATGATCGAGTCTTCTTGTTTGTTTTGTGAATTAAATGTTGCTGAGAAATTTTCAAATCCCTTCACCAATTAAATGCAATGCCATCACTGTGACAGACTGAGACTGATATAACACAGGCAACCATAAATATAAATGTTCTCTTATGAATGAAGCTCTTGGAGCTTGAGCTTGAGTCTTCAGTTTTCAAATTGAATACGCACTTGATTAACTGCTGGTACTTTGTGATATGTCACTACAGTTGAAGTTTCAACTTTCGATGTATAGTTCTCCTTGAGAGCTTTAATGATATGTCAAATACAAAAGTTGTTCTTGTTCACGAAAACCTTGTCGGCAAGCCCTAAATCTATCCCAAAGGATGTATTTTGACTACAAGATAGTTTCAACACTTATGAAACTACCATCTAACTTACTTCTTAGTAGTGAATGGAGACATTTTTGGCATGACTGATGAACCTAGCTAAATTGAAGTTGTCTTTGTATTTCATTTATTCTGAAGCATCTAACAGTTAGCTATTATGCCTTGATTGTTTGGATGGAAGGTTTATAATGGGGGAGGGGTGGATTCTATTTTGTTTATTAAAAAAAAAAAAAACAATGATTATCGAGTATATATCAATCTATAAATTGAGAACATTAGTGGACATTAATATCTACAATTTCTGGATGTATGTTCACACTTAGGTGATGTGTAGTGTTAGTGATGTGAAACAATACTTGCTAAAAAAAAAAATGAAAATGAGACAAACACTTAATCATTTTACTGAAATAATATCAATTTTATTTATATTTAAAAGGATAATAATACTGTAAAGCAGTAAATTCATGTCCAGCACTCATACAATGCAAGCAAAGGACCAACAGATTATGGTTTGATGTGCAGGAGATCATAGATTGATCCTTTACATAAATGATGGTATAGAGTCCACAATATAGTGCTAAAAGTTTGACTTTTAGTTGTGGAACAAGTCTCTGATTACTTACCTTTCAAATATTAAATCCTCAACAACCATGATCACAAATCACCCGGGCGCAATTAACGCTAACTATTTTGGGCAAAAAAAAAAAAAACCAATGACTATAAAATAAGCACTATAAAATATGTACCAACCTTATTTAATGCAGCAAGGCTAATGACTTTAACCCCCAGTCTATCAGCCCTGAGGATGGCCTGCTCAATGTGCTTGTTGATGCCATCTGTAGCAAATGGTAAGAAATACTGCCAAAGATGAAAAGCACCAGATAAATGAATTCTCTATTTCTCTTTCAAATATATATATATATATATATATGAAAATTTACATTTTTCAGCAATTTTAACAGTGGCAATGACCAAAAAAAAAAAAACAAAAAAAAAAAATTAAATGTAACCAGACCTGAAATCCAAACCTAGGCACAACCCATGTCTGGTGCAGCCGACCTCTAAGTTCGTAGAAAGAGTAGAGAAAGATTTTAGACCAAGCCCACATTACAAGCAACACCAAAAGGGTCGGTGGCCATATCGGGAGCATGAAGATCTTCGTCGAGAATGGCAATGATGCAAATGACCGGAAAACGAATGGTGCATGTGAAGCGGCAGAGACATCCACTATATGGGCCAGGAAAACAAAATCCGGTACCCTTCCATGTTTATCTGCATTTGTGCATGTAAAATTATAACCTTTCTTTTTAATGTCCATGTAAGGTATTTCAAGAATTGTACATATGTGAAAATGAATGATGATGGAAGCAAGATAACCCTGTGCATGTGTGAGGTATGCGACTGCTCTGGGTCTTGCTCCAAATTTTTTTAAAGTCCATATAATTTTGAAAAACCTAAAAGAAAATTAATAATATAACTTTATATAAAAATATGAAAAGTCACTTATAATATTTATTAGATTGAAGACCTCATTTTTATATTGTTCTAGGCTTCATAATTTTTCCCTGGATGAAAGTGTGACAAATCTTTGTCAATACAAATATTATACTTGAGACATCATTTATGATTTCAACCATATTTAAAAATGAGGAAAATACATAAGTCCCCTTATAGGACCGTTCCGTGGGAGGGTGTGATTTGTGATAAAATATCTATTATTTATAATCGCAACCACCTAATTGTTAACTTAAACACACACCTTGATTTGAACTTATTTTCTTGTGTAATTCCCATGATTTTCCATTGAGTGTCTTCCATATTGCATCAAAGAGAGGCATGAAGAGGCAGAAATTGGTCCCCATCTCTGTGTGATGCAAACTGTGGTATCTGCTCAGCATTAAAAACAAGCAAATCAATGAAATTCAATTCAGAGCACATGAAGAATAGCGTTTAAAACCCATAGAGTTTTTAATTACGTATAACCAACACCTCCTCAATTTAAAATATAAAAAAAGTGATTCAATTTAATTCATATTTAGGTGATTTTTCTTTTTTGGAGACGTTAGACATAAAGCGTTTTCCATCAATTTAATTCATGAAGAAATCATTGTCACATAAATAGCAATTTTAACATAAAAAAACATATGGTTGACAGGCACATCGCACATGTAGATGCTAAATGCTGATGTCTATATATGGATATAATTTCATTCCCTTTCTAGAGGGAAAGTGTAAATAGGACATCTCTTAGGGTAATTACAACTAAAAATTGCAAGACAAATAGAGTCAAGTCAATTCTGGTGGAGTTTATAATTGCAATATTTCTAATCAAGGAAGGATTTGGACTACATAAACTATATATTATGGTGGTCCTTATTCAAAAAGTACAATTAGTTTGTCATTTATGATTCTTACAAAATATTATGTTAAATATGAAAACTTTATGTTACTTACGTTGGTGTATAGAGAAGATATCTCATAAAGGGAATGATCTTGAACATTTTATAAGGAACAACTTCAACATTAGAATGCCCCAAGCATCTCAGAAAATCAAAGATTAAAACATAGCCATAAATTATGCTTATTGATCCGAATCCCATTAGAGAAGTCCCCAGTATCGGAATTCCAATAATTACGGTTAATATAAGATGCTCCAAAAATGTTGCATATCCAGCTGAAAAAAAAAAAAAAAAAATTTATCAAGTACTAATTTCCAAATTGAAGGAGGGTTAATTAAATTCAAATTGACATAGAGATGGGTTTATTATTATTAATATTACTATCACCTGTAAATGCCTGGGGTACTGGAGATGAATGATGAAGTGAATGGTAATGAGTGAAAAGATGATTCTCATGGAAATATCTATGGACCCAATAAAAGAGAGGTTCTGAAACAGCCGTATGGAGTATAAGAAGAGCAATAATGCCTTTTATGTTCCAGAGGGGAAGTTTTTCAACGAATGGAAACATGTAGGAGACCATGAAGGCTATTAATGCTTGAAGGATAATGAAATTGTCCCTGCAAATTAAAGTCAAAAAAATGAAACTTATAATTCAGCTAACTCAACCAATCTCTATTAAAACTCATAAAATTGAATTATTGATATGGTTCTTGATGAGATTTAATGTAGGTACCAGTCCCATTCTCTGTCAATCTGCTTGAAATCAACCCCTTGTTGAAGAATCCGGCGATTTCGTGTTAGGAAAAGCATGTTACTGTAACTGCTCCATATCTGATGAGTTAAACCTCTAAGTGCACATAATATCAGAATATGGAGATACCAGTCGCTGCTACCATTGGGAGCTTCCTCGTAAAATCTTGAATACACAACTTTTGCAACAAAAGGTCCATATAGTAGATACTTCTCTCACATATACAAGAAAAACATTTAAACCAATATCAGCACTGAGAAAACTATAAACAAAACACACAGACATAAACAGATAGTGTAGCTAGTAATCTCATACCTTGAAGCAGCCCAAGTTTTCCCAAGGCCAACCTGACAAAGTAGCAACCATGTTTCCCTAGAACACAAAGAAACTCCAATCTTCTTTAGCTTCCAATAGCCTTTCTTGTATATGGTTTCAATTGTCAAATAGTAGAATCTAATATATATATATATATATATAGGCCAACAAAACGAAGGTAATTAAATGGAAGCCCCAGATTATAGAAAAGAGTGAACAAAATAAAGTTCCCGGATTAAGGGAATGAAATGAAGTGATCAGTGGCTGGACTCAAAAATTAATGCTGAGAGAGAGAGAGGGTGATGAAAAGTTGCGTTTTCTAGTTTGCTTGTAGTTGTACCACCTCTTCTCGAAAGGCTAAACTGGAAAGCCCTTATTAATTCTCCAAATCTTCAACTCACCCTAGCCACTTATATAGCCCAAAGCAGCACCGAAGTGTTGCTTCCAATACAGTCAGAACTATTGAAGACTGTCTCTATCTCTTTATCTACGTAAATAATTTTACTACTATATTTTGTTTTGTATGGGTAATAGGTGTTATGAAATTATGAATGGACGGTTGAGGTTGTCAATCGTGACGAGAAATGAGCACTGTAGTTCACATTTTTTTCAAATATTCTTACCCTCTGGCCTATACAAACCATACAGCTGGTAGGTTTGGACTTTATCTTTCCCCCAGAAATTAAATGCCTCGTATGGTTGGGAGTAGGGATGGTGTTCCGTGGCAAGGTGGGTTGGGGGGCCAAAGTAATTTCGTTACGGTCGGTTGCCTTTTAATTTATTATTTGGAAAAGCAATTTCCGTTGCCTAATAAAGAAGATGGTATGGTGGTACAAGGGATTAGTGGGTCATGAATAAAGATTGCACAGGCTGGATATGATGTAAACCTTGATTTGGTTTCATCCAATTTTTAATAATAAAAGGCACAGGTACCGGCTTGAATTAATAGAATTAGAATTAGGGGGGAGGGTGGGATTGGCCTACAAAATTCTAACGCGGGGAAACACGCTAAAATTGTACCAATCCTTTAAGGGCGTGCTTGATATATCGTAGTTGGAATAACAACCTCTTAATTTGAATATCTCTTAATTTGTTTATTTCATGATTTAGATTTTATTTTACAAATCTAATGAAATAGTCTATTTCATTTTCAAATGGAAATGATCATTTTCCATTGTTAGTAAGCCTTGTAATAGAATAGTTATTTTTAAAAAATAATTATTCAATTGTTTCGTTGCGATTTCAATATAATTATTTTTTAGGAATGACTAGTTGTTGGGACTACCCAACAAAATTCTAGCATTGAGGAAATGCTAATTAGAAAACGTTTGGTACAATATAATAGGTTTTGTAATGTAATAATTATTCTTAAGGAATAATTATACAGTTATTTGATTACGTTTTCATTATAGGGAATAGCTATTCCTTATAAATAATTATTCTTTAAAATGAAGAATAGCTATTCCTTGTCAAATGGCTGTAATAGCTATTACTTCGATCACGTAATAGCTCAAAAAAAAAAAAATTCCAAAAACCATAGTTGACTACACTTTTTTTTTAATCTCTCTCTCTCTCTCTCTCTCTCTCTATATATATATATATATATATATATACATTTAAAAAAAAAAAAATTTCCTAGCTCTCTCTCTCTCTCTCACACACACAAACACAATTTATAGTGTACCAAATGTGACCTTTTAGGGCAAGTTTGATATACTGTAATAGACCTTGTAATAAAAAGTTATTCTTTAAAAATAACTATTCGGTTGTTTCGTTGCACTATCATTACCTGGAATAGCTATTCTATAGGAATGACTATTCTTTAAAATAAAAAATATTTATTCTTTATCAAAAGGTCAGTAATAGCTATTCCTTAATTAAGTCACGTAATAGTTCAAAAAAAAAAAAAATTCTTCCAAAAATAAGTTTCAAACTCATGAATGTTTGTCCAGATTTTCCTCAAGGGTTTGGTTAACGTATACGTTAAAGAAGTATTTAATGAATTTTTTATTTTACTTTTATAGATTATAGTGTCGCCTTTTTCCGACACACACCATATACCTACCATACCTTTTGGAGTAGTTGAGTCAATTTATCATAAAATAGTTTACAAAAGCCCTTCCTTAATGCCCTCTTAACTTTTTTCCCCCTAAGAATAAGTAACGAGATTGGACCCAAAACCAAAACCCCCATGAAAAAGGGGATAAGTGCCACTTGGTTATAAAGTCGATCACTAGCTCATGCCCTCATCTCGATTTTCATGGACATTTTAAATTTAGGAATAATGTTGGGATGCAACATTTTTTTATAATTATTAATATGATTTGTTGTAATTATATTAGAGCAATGACATTTTCATTTGGATCCACATGTGACATCACATTTATTATACACCAATCACAATAAGTTATATCAATAATTATGAAAAATATTGTATCCTTAGATTTACTGTAAATTTAAATTTGCAAAAAAAAAAATAATAATAATAATAATAAATCAAGCGATCATGTCCAACGAAGATGAGTGAGATATAAGCATGTTGTGACTCAATTTTAACTCGGGGTTTCAACCTAACAATGCTCTTCAAGTCTTCATTAAAGATTAGGATCACTTAGAGTTTTAGAGTACTTTTACCTAGAAATTCTATATATTTATTTTGGAATGAATAGATCATATTTTACACATCATCGATAATTTAAACAAATCTTGACTATCAACATTTTAGAATTTATTTAAATTATTATAATGTGATAAAATTCAATCCAAAAACCAAATTTTTTATGCTTTACAACGCCTTAGGTTTATCCTTAAAGTACACGTTAACCAGCCCCATAATTAATTTATTGCTAAAGAGTGGGAGGAAAATGTGTCCCATCTCCCTGGATAGGACAAAAGACCCAAGGAGGAGAGAGGAGATGATGAAGGGCCTATCCAATTACAAATTGCTGTCCATTGGGAAAATTAATATGTCTATATACAAAAGAAAAGTCTGAACAGAGAAAATAATTCAAAGCTGACTTGGAATCCTTAATGAAAGAGGCCAACAAACCATGAGAAGAGGAAGAAGATAGAATTCATCTACAACTAGATTACATAATTGAGCTTGTGCTACACAGCAAGAGAGATTGCCAAAAGTGTAGTTGAAGCTTCGGCAAAGAGAGGGTCCATCTACAACTACTTCCCTATAAATTCAAATCCTTCATCATAGCAAGCACTCAAGTAGAAGATGTTTTCCATAATGTCATAACGACATGTTAAAACATGATGAGATCATTGGGCCCAAGAGAGCGATGGCCCACGCCATTAATGAGGATACAGTCAATATAGTTGATCCTCAGCCTTCTATGAGTACCGAAGACCGATCCCACCTTATCGTCTCGGGGGTTATCTTTAAATATTAATAGTCACTTTCGCCATAGATATCTAAAAGGGTAAAAAATAATGTTATTTTTTTAAAAAATATTTAAATTTAATGTAGTTATATATATTGAATTTAATTAAATATATATATATATATATATATATATCAAATTTCATATAAAGGTTTCGTGCCATTCATTTTATGCTTCACCAATTATAATATAACTATTTTTTTTAAGCTTTTGTTATTGTATAAGGAAAGAAATATTACACTTGCCGTATTATAATGGTGGAGTATAAAATAGAATACAAAAAATGATATAGAAGATTTATATTATCAATTTTCTTACAACCAGTTTAATCATTGGATTACAAGCTGTTTTAATATAATAAATATTTATTAAATATTATTTTTAATAATAAATATATGTAAAATATATTAAATAAATATAAAGAAGTGACATATGTGTCATATAAAAAAAATGTTATAGTATTTTTTATTTTATTTTTTATGAAAAAAATTATAATTTTGGGCAAATTACACTAACCTCCCTTAAGGTTTGGGAAAATGACAGTGGCCCCACCTATTTTAAAAAATAAAAGTTCCCTCTTGAGCTTTATTAACCTATAACATATACATCATTTTAATTCAAATGGATGACTAAAAGTAACAAAATATTCATTTATTTTTTAGAAGATTCTTAACTTAAACCTTAACCTTAATTAAATACTCTATTACCTTATAACTTATTACACAGTTATTTTATAGTAAAACTCATTACAATATTAAGAAACTTATAGTATTAGCAACGTGAAGGCAACCAGGAAATTTCGTTCCTTTTTTTTTTTTTGTAACATGATAATTTCTTAGGAGATTTTTTCTTTACAATAAATAAAATTAGTTTAACTCAATCAAGATTTTTTCTTACTTTAACTTTTTTGCTAAAGAGATTTTTCTGGCTTAAATCCATTCTCCAACAGTTTGCACGATAAATGCATGGTTAATTATCAAAATAGGAGGTTTGCAAAAGTTTCAGAAGTTCCAAAATAGGAATTTCCCAATACTTTAAATTAGTGAAAAGATGATAGTTTGTTTGGCTTTTGTGCATTCCCAATAGCAATATTCTGAATTTGCTTGCTTATTGCATTATTGGTTCTTTGTATTTTTTCCATGCATTTATTTACATGTATTTAGATTGTATACAGCTTTTTCGCATCAAATTTGTTTTCACTAACACAATCATTAACACTAAATTGGGACCTTGTCATGTTTTTATTCTTTATTTTTTGCTAAAGAGGTTTTTTTTTTTTTTTTTTTTTTTTTTAGCAAAAAAATATTTCATGAGTTTTATTTAATAAAAAATTGTAATAAATGATAAGATAACTAAGTATTTAATTATAGTTAAGGCTTAAGTTAAAAATATTTGGTTTAAATACTGTTTTGGTCCTCAACCTTTGGTCTTCGTGTCAAATTGGTCCCTAACGTTTCAACTGTGTTAAATTGGTCCTCAACCTTTCAATCTTGTGTCAAAATGGTCATTGCCGTTAAGTTTTTGATGGAAAATGCTGACGTGGCTAACGGTTTTTTTTTTTTAATATTAAAAATATCTGAGGTGGTATGTCAACTCAAATTTTAATAATAAAAAAATCCGAATAAATTGAATAAAGACCAAGTCTAATATTTTAGTTTTACACCCACCAATAAGAACATGCCACATCAGTTTTTTTCATTTAGATTCACACTTCAAAATTAGCTCATCCACACACAACAATTATCTAAAAAAATTATATTTATTAAAAAAAAAAAAAAATAGATCTTATGAAGAAGAAGAAGAGCAGCGAAGAAAGAGGGAGTATTGGAGAATTTTTTTTCAATTGTGATATTCGGTCAACTCTGGAGGAGTTTATTGCCGAATGGAATATTACATGAAATGGCCATGGAATTATATATAATTATATATAAAACTCAAGCAGGAATGAAATTGAAAGATGGTTTATGATAGATTGAACAAAGTAGATCCTACGTCTGAGTGAGGAATTGATCATTATACAATACCAGAACAGAGGACTTCATTAGGAACTGGAGACATCAATCTCAAGTGGTGGTGTGAGGTACAATCTTCTAGCGGCGTTGTGTTTCTTGGTCTCTAATCTTTCGATGTTAATATTTGCTAACTCAAATTGGAGTAGAGATGACCTATATTTGATAATGTAGATGTTGAAACGACAATGGGACACCTGTTACTGAAGAAAGACTCTAGGAAAGAATACAAGAATTTTTCTATTGTATACATGTATAGAAAATTGTACACAGCCACCTTTAATTGTTATTAAAACTCTAGAATATTTCAAGGGATGCTAGGATAGGTTTTTCTCAACTAGAAATAAGAATTTGAACTTGTGAAAAGGACCACAAAAACTGTTAAAAAAAAAAAAAAAAAAAATGAGTTGGTATTTTTTTATTATTAAAATTTGAGTTGACATGCCATGTCAGACATTTTTAATATTAAAAAAAAAAAAAAAACTATTAGTCACATTGGCATTTTCCATCCAACACTTAACGGTAATGATCATTTTGACACAAGATTGAAAGGTTGAGGACCAATTTGACACAGTTGAAATGTTAGGGACCAATTTGACACAAAGGCCAAAAGTTGAGGACCAAAATGATATTTAAATCAAAATATTTTAAAAGTAAATGAATATTTAGTCAGCCATTTGACTTAAATGTATATCTATTAAATCTTTACAAAACTCAAGAAAGGGAGTGTCATTTTTTTTAAATATGAGAGAGCACTATTGTTTCCCCTAACCTCGAGGAGGTTAGTGTAAGTTGTACTATAATTTAATAATAGTAAATTTTTCATTTAGTAGTATATTTTTCAATTAAATTTGAGGTTCCACATTTTGTCATTTGCAGTTTAACCAAGCTGTTCTACTGAAGCTTTTTTGGAAAACAAAACATCGGTTCAATCAGTGACTATCGGTTTTATTGCATGTTTGGTATAATAAAGATATCAAACACCAAAACACTATTTGGTTTTTGGTTTTGTTCAACCTTCACTTTGGTAAGGTTCTGATAACTATGTCCACTAGGACCACTAAGCAAGAAGCTTTCCATAGCATCATCCCTCAAAACACTCAAAATTATCAAAACAAACCAGATCAATATTGTGGGGGCTTGACAGAAACCTCTAGCTACATGTCGCAAGGTTGATTAAGTACTTGATAACGAGTATGCTCCACCAATTATATGGATGAGAAATTTTTTGTGGTACAACAGAGTGCATATCAATTAGTAATCATTTTAAATGCAAGAATTTGATTTTCCCCCATTTTAAATATAAGGACATGATCGTGTCAAAAGAGATGCCTTACAATTCATGTTGCCAAAATTGCTTGTTGGCAAGGTACATCATGTCTTTCTTCTTGGAAGAAACTAACTATCGTTATTTGTCAAGACTGGATTGAGACAAGGAGATTCACTTTCTTCTTATCACTTCTTGATTTGGGCGGCAGGCCTCTCAACTATCAGACGCTATGAGCAAGAACATCGAATAAGGGGAATTGTTGTTAGTGTTCGATTTGCTGTGGAAGTTGTGTCAAAATTAATAATAAATCTTACTTAAGAACAAAATATCTAATCAAATATCACTCAAGCAAGGATTTTATTAATGTTCAAAACATTACACAACTTTACTACAGACTACACTACTCTCTAACTTCAATCTTACTTCTTATTTCCCTTACACTTGATTGCTACACTTAAGTTCTTGTTATAGAATACATGAAGAGCACATTCCTAAAATCACTCAAGTAAAATTTGAAAATTGAATTACATGATCAATAGAAAAAGTCAACAAAAGGAACTCATTGTCATCTTGAATTCTATAACATCCAAACACACAATACACATGAAAAATGATAGAAACAAGTCACCGTCCAAAATGTACGTATTCAATGTAGTCCGTGATGAATCTTTACAGTTAGTAGAGAAGTTCCTAAGATATCTCACTTATTTTCTGTTGACGACAACCTTGTGTTCAGTAGGGCTTCTTTGGAGGATTGTAGAGCTATCAAAGAAATCTTGGGAATCTATGAGAGAGTATTGGGTTAGAGAATTAATTGTGACAAATTATCCTTATTGTTTAGTAAGAACGCATCCTAGAGAACAAAGGAGGAAATGGCTACCAAATTTGGAGCTCCATCTACATCTAATTTGTGGAAATATTTGGGTTTGTCACCTTTAATTGGGAGACAGACAAATTAAACCAGGTCTTTAAGGAGCTTAAGCAAACATTATGGAAAAACTAGCAAGAATAGAAGGGAAAGCTTCTATCACAGGGGTCAAGATTAAGATTCTCTAAACTTCTTAGAATACATTTATCATAGGTTTTACCACGTCATTAATAATTTAAGGCAGAAATACACTTTTGGTCCCTATATTTATGGGGTGTTTCAATTTGGTCCTTATGTTTTAAAACCATTCAATTGGGTTCCTGTATTTTTAAGTCGTTATCAATTTTACCCCTAGAGTCAACTCCATTAAAAATTGCCTACGTGGCAAACGGAAATTGCTGACATGGAATACTAAAAAATGACGTGGCAAAATATGATTAAAAAATATTTAATTAATATTTAAAAAATCCATGTCATTATCTTAATAAATAAATAAATAAAACAAAAAATAAAATAAATATCCAAATCTACTTTTCTGAAAAAATAAAATAAAAACAATTCAATCCCCAATTTATTTTCTCTCATTTTCTTTCACTTTCTTGCCAACCAAACACAACACACACACACTTTTACCACTTTCCCCCACAAAACACCAACTGGAAGGCTGAAACCCCTTTTCTATAGTTTTCTTTCACTTTCTTGCAGACCAAACACAACATACATACTTCTATGTTCACTTCTGTTTTCTTGGCAGCCAAAGACCCAAGCTACACAAAGCAAAATCAAACCCAAGTTCACCCAAGAACCATCCATTCCCAAATCAAACACATACTTCACATCGTGGGTCAACCATAATGCCAAAAATCAACCCAATCATCTCAAATCCAACACACACAAAGCAAAATCAAAGTCTCACCATTACCCATTTCACCACCGTGAAACCCAAGACTCAAACCCCACACTGGCTCACCTGACCACCCAAAGCTTGGAGCCACAGCCCCCGATTTCTCTAAGGCTATTACCAGCAAAAAATCGCCGCCACGTCCCAAGATGATGGAGATCCGAAATGCACTGCTCACTGTCCTCCACCAAAACCATATCGCTACCTTGGGAAGCAATCCACCTTCGATCTCACCTCACCATGCATCGTGTTCGAGCTCACCGTCCAAGATTAGTGGTGGAGAGAGAGAGAGATCTGGTGAGGAATAAGGACAAAAGGAAAGATCTGGTGTTCGAGCTCACTGGCACATGTTTTCCACACCATTGTTGTTGTTGTTGTTAGATCGTGGTTGTTCGTTATCTTCATCGACGGTGTTGGATTTGGATTTGGAATTAGGGCGGAGATTGAGGCCGTAGGAGATGTTGTTGGTGGAATTGGGATTGGGATGGGCATCGGTGGCTGCCTCGAAGGTGAGTGTCGGAGCGGCGGCGGAGGAGGAGATCGGAGCTTCGGGATTCTTCATCTTTTTGTGGGGTCTCCATTCGTTTTGGATGGGAGGGATTCTTGGAGTTCTGGTGGTTTGATTGATGGGTTTTGGGGTTTTGGAGGCATCAAATTGAGTGATGTATTGGAATAATTGTTTTGAAGATGAGGGTTTTGAAGAGGGTTAATTATTTGAAGAGATTTTGAAGAAAAACAATTTGGGGAGGAAATAAGAACAGAGGAGAGAGAAAAGAAAAAATAAAAGAGAAAGGAAAAATAGAAAAAGAAAAAAAAAAGAAAAGATTAATGACGTAGCTTACTTAAATTTATTTTTTAATTATTTTATTTTGTTATGTTATTTTTTAGTATTCCATGTCAGCAATTTTCGTTTGCCACATAAGCAATTTCTAACGGAGTTGACTCCAGGTGTAAAATTAATAACGGTTTAAAAATACAGGAACCCAATTGAATGGTTTTAAAACATAAGGACAAATTGAAAACACCCCCTAAATATAGGGACCAAAAGTATATTTCTGCCATAATTTAATAGATACCAAAAGAGTGATAATCAACTTCTTTTCAAATGTTGGTGATGTGATAAAATCCAATCTATCTATTTCATATACTTATAAAATCTGTGACCCTAGCTATCCTAGCTATCCCAAACTTATGCTATGGGTATCGTAGATAGCTTGTGTAAGTATTCTACGAGTTATGATTAATAGATTTTTGTGGGATCAACGTAGTGAAGGAAAGAAGATGCATTGGATGAGTTGGGGAAAGTTGAGCAAGATTAAATCTTTGGGTGGAATGGGTTTTAGAGATACCAGTCATTTTAACTTAGCTTTCCTATACAAGGCGTAGCATAGCATAGCACAGGCTCGAGAAGTGCTTCAATGCAGGGACATGCTGGAGGAGAATTGGGAATGGCACCAAAGTGAGGATAGGGCATGACAAATGGCTACCTACACCCACCACTCTATTGTCAACGAACTCATAGACCCAATTTGTAAGCAATAGAGGAGTGAGATATATCATTGACCGCATCTTTCTCCCTTTCAAAGCTGACACAATCAAATCCATTCCTTTGAGTACTCGAAATGTCCCTGATACACGGCTTTGTACTGATACATCAAAACAAGTCTTCACGTAAAAAGTTTAAGGATGAAAGCATGCAGCCTTAATTAGTGACAGCTGGGGCTGTATACTATGCTTTGCTTTGCGGGTGAGTAGAGATGCTGGGATTTCGAAGCTTATTCTCGAGTGCGAAGATCAAGTGTCAGTTAAGCTTATTCTTGAGGTTTGGCTCGATGATTGTCCTCCTTTCCTTCAATCAGTTGTACTTTCTGTTCTGATACTACAATAGCTTGAGCCTTTATAAGTAAAGACATATTCACCGAAAAAAATTAATAATATAATTTTTCACTTCTTTTTTTTACTTAGAACCAGTACTGGTGAGTTCAAATCCAAATTTGAATAATGGGGAAGGCCAAACAATGCCACTAAACCATAAGACTCTTAGCAATACTATAATTTTCGCATCAATTATATATATAAAATGAAATAAGTTTACCTACCTTAAATGTGACACAAGAGAATAAGTTTAGGGGCAAGAGAGAAAAATAGTGGTATATATATATATATATATATATAAAATGAAATAGACTTACCTACCTTAAATGTGACACATGAGAATAAATGTAGGGGCAAGAGAGAAAAGTAGGGTAAACTAGTTGTCAAGCATGTTTTTAGAGAGAGAGAGAGAGAGAGAGAGAGAGCTAAAAATTGGAAGATTCAATAAGAAAAGATCATTTTCCATGATAGTGAATGTCATTATTCTCTTGGGCTTAACAATTATTGAAAGAGGACAAACACCTTACGACTCAGTAATTATCTTATCTTTTTTGTATGAAGATTGTTATAAATTATACCCCACATTTTTAGAAGTTTCTATAGAAGTTGCCTATAGAAATCATATTCTAATCTAATTCTAATTTGTAAATACAAGGGGATCAAACCCATACCCTTATAAAGAGATGGAGACCAAAGGGGAGATGGGACACTGTTGGGGCAAATGCCCAACAGATAACCATAATCTCATTATGTGTGAAGCTGTTATTGAAAAATTATTAAGTGACATGAGATCATGTGGCTTAACATGCTCAGGGACGGACCCAGGATTTGAAGTTAATGAGGGCCAAAGTATAAACCAAAAATAAAGTTTATGAAAATTCAAACTAACATTTATTCAATATTATAAAAATACCAACAACGAAAAAGATAAATAATAACATTCTTAATTCATCTTAACCCAATCCTTTATTGATCCTAACGAAACTCAATGTGTTTTTTAGTCTCGAAAATCATATATGATTGAATCAATTTCATCAAACGAATTAGTATTAATTTCATCGGTTTCAATTCTTCGAAACTTTGTTTGAAGATTGTTAGAAATTGGGATATCAACACTAGGGGTTGGCTCCGATGCGTCATTAGTATTGGCTTCTAAATTATTTGTATTTTTTTCTTTTGAAAAAATCAATAATTGTAATTGACTTTCTCATAATCTACAAATAAAATAATTATATTATTATATATCTAATAGTATTTTTATTAAAAAAATTATTAATGTTACTAATTTAATAAAGAATTCTTTGTTTTTCTTAAAGAATTTGTTGTTTAGTATTCTAATGTTATGTAACTATTCAATACAACTATACAGGGTTATGTTAATATCAAACAAATAAACAGATAATAATAATAATAATAATTCTATTTGATTCACAATGACATTATGACCAGACAACTTGTATAGCAAGCTAGCAAACAAGGACCACAAAAGCAAACTGACAAGTGACAAACAGTTTAATATTAAACAATGACCATTGACGAACACGGCAACACAAGTCTACAGTTTTTATCAAACAAAAATTCTCTGAACACAACAACACTAACAGCCAACATAAGTACATAACATATTCACATTGGAGAGAAAGTTTTAGTCTTTTTGTTTTAGACTTCCGTTCAGTAAGAGGAAGAGAGAGTCAGATTGGGAAATTTACTTTGGGTTTTGTGGGTTATTTGTAATTTTATTTGGGTGATGGAGACTGACCGGCTGAGAAAAAAAAAATATATTATCCTATATTTAAAATATATATATATATATATATATATATATATATATATATATATATATATATATATATTTTTATCTGACCGGGGCAAGGGCCCTGCCCGTCATTAAGGTCCGTCTCCGAACGTGCTTAAAATGCAATAATGCTTGTAGACATAAGTATTGAAAAAATACACATCTTGAGCATTTTCTAAAATGATATTATATTAAAACGGGTCCATGGCTTGATTGAACGTTTTTTTTTTTTTTTTTTAATATGGAGTTTAATTTAAAAATTCTAAAAAAGTAGGGTTAAATTTGAAATTACCCCTAAAATATAGATTGTATACCCAAAGAAAAGTATTAAGAGAACATCAATACCGCCCTTTCACATGGGAATGTTCTATTAGTGATTGATTTTACTGTAATGCACATGAGCTTCAATCAACTAAAGTGGGAATGTTGTGTTTTATGAAAAAAAAAATAATAATAATAAAGATAGCTTTAGTGGTTGGAACTTAAGACAATGATGGTTTACTGGGAATAGGATCCTCTCCATTTCAAATGAAATGGAGAGTCTCCATTTCATGGTCTAGATTTTATTTCACAGATCTAACAATATATAGAGTGCCACGTCATTTAAAATTTTAAATGATGAGATACTCTGTACACCGTTAGATTTGTGAAATAAAATCTAGACCATAAAATGGAGACTCTCCATTTCATTTGAAATGGAGAGGATCCTTGTCCGGTTTACTGCTCGTGACATGTCATTTCAATAAATTGTGAAAATGAGTATTAGAATTAATATATTCGTAGGCGGATTGCATATACTTAAGTCGTCCATATAAATAAGTTTCAATTAGCTCAATTAATAAAATATTTTATCATCAAATAAGAGATTTGGATTCAAATTTCACTTACACTAAAAATTAATTGGTGCCTTTGACCTAATGATTAAGATCAATTATAATGGAACAATATTATAAATTCAAATCCTATGAAATTTATTTGAAAAAAAAAAAAAAAGTTGTCCACATGGATGAGTGGGTGTTTGTTGTCGTCCACCTGCTAACCATTTGGAGTGTGAGAGGTTAATGACAAATGTGGCCTCCAGTAGTTGCCACCTGGTCCAACTTTTAAATGATGAATTCTGCTGAACCAATTGAAGCACTACCATAAATTACTTGACAGACCAAATTTAATTAATTTGAAATGGAGAATGGATCCTTGGCTCCGGTTTACTTGCGGTGTTAGTGACATTCCTAATCATAAATTGTGAAAATGAGTATTAGAAGAAATCAAGATTCGTAGGCGGAGTTGCATCGCATTAAGTCGTCCATATAATTAAATTTCAATCAGCTCAATTTTCTAAAATAACTTTTCATCAAATAATTGATATTGATTCAAATCATGGCTGAATAATATAAATAAATAAATAATTCATCGGCCGAAGACATCAGGGCCGAGAGAGAACTAATTTTGCATAATACTGCAAAATTGACAGAAGGAAAAAAATAAATAAATTCAAATCCTATGAAATTTAAATCAAACTAGAAAAAAAGTTAATACTCCCAATGGATATAATACTTCATACGTCCCAAATTATTGATCCAATATTTCATTTTGGGATCTCCTAAATTTAAGTCCGGTTTCTAAATTCAAAAACCACTATTATGGCCCTATATACTTTATTTCGCAGAAAATTTTAATAAAGAACCAACATTCACCTAAAACAATTAATAAAAATTGGTTAGTTTTGGAAACTTTTCTTTATTTTATTGATATAGAGAAATCTTATTCCAACCAACTATGTGGCAAATCATAACATTCACGTATACTTGTTTAAATAAACATGTAAATGATTTTATGAATCATCAAAATTGACATTGAAAATCAGGTTGAATAATATTGATAGACAAATACCTTGTTATTTTATTTATTTATTTAGTGAAATGACACTAGATATTTGCATAAATGATGTTTCTTTAAAAAATTGAGTTTTGAAACAAGACCAATAATTTAGGACTAATACATAACATAAAACGTCACGTGTCACCTTCCAACTCCCAACTCCCAAATAGTAGGTACTTCAATGTGTCAAATTATCGATCCAATATTTAAGTCCATTTTGGGATCTCCTAAATTTAAGTTCCGTAAAGGTTTCTAAATTCATAAACCACTATTATGGCCCTATATACGTTTATTTCGACAGAAAATTTTAATAAAGAACCAACGTGGAGAAACCGTAGCCTCTAATAAATAATTGGAACTAGTTTTGATGTTTCTCTTTCTTTTGTTTTATTGAAGGCTCCGTTTGTTTCGAATCTTATAAAACATTTTCAACTATGTAAAACGCAAATTTTCATAACATTCACGTATACTTGTTTAAATAAACATGTAAATGATTTTATGAATCATCACATAATAGGTTGATTTGAAGACACACCTTGTTATTTTATTTATTTATTTAGTGAAATGACAAGATATTAAATGATGTTTCTTTAAAAAATTGAGTTTTGAAACAAGACCAATAATTTAGGACTAATACATAACATAAAACGTCACGTGTCACCTTCCAACTCCCAACATAGTAGGTTTAATGTGTCAAGGTCGCAATTTTAAGTCCCACTTTAAAGGTACATATTGCGTTTTGACGTGGACGTGGAGAAACCGTAGCCTCTGGATCAACTACATGTTTCTCTTGTTTGTATTAAAAAACCGTTTGTTTCGAAAATGGTTTTTTCCGTAAAACGTTTTCATCATTTGCAGGTGTTTGTTTCGCTGTAAAATAAAAGTCAACTACAAATGTTTTACGTTGACCGGAAAATGCTTTGGAAAAAAACAGAAAATGGTTTACGAAAAAAATTTCCGTAAACCATTTTCCAAAACACACCCCCAGCGTGACCATTTCACGCCTCTCACCCCTCATTTCACGCCTCTCATCTCTCTCTACTCTTTTTCTCTCTTGCCCAAACTCTGCCCTGTTCTCCCCAAGCCACCGCCAGCCACCCCGAGCCGGCCTCTCCTCGCAAAACTTTCTTTCTGCTTCTTTGTTCAAGCCGAAATTCCTTGGAGTAGGATTGGGATTGATTTTCCGCTTGGTTTGGACAAGAATGGAGGTAGAGAAACCATTGTTTCTCTTTTGAATCTTCCTTCTTCTTTCCTTGGTCAGGACAAGAATTTCTAGGTAATTTTTTTTCTTTCTCTTTTCTTTCGGTTTCTTTTGTTTTGAATCATGGGTTTGGGGTTTTTGTCTTTGTTTATTGATGGGTTTGTTTTTCTTTGACAGTTTGTGCCCATGGAATTCGAATTTGTTGCTTTTCATCAAGTTTCAGAACCTCCAGATATATTTTCCTTAAAGACCCGATTTTTATTTTATTTTTGTTTTCTTTTATTTTAAATCTTGGAATGGGTTTTGTTGGATTTGTTTCCATGTTTATTGTTCTGGGTTAGGTAAAAATTTCGGTTGATTTCTTTGAACATTTGGGATTTCTTTGCTTGGGCCGAAAACTCCATGGGTCTAAATTTTTTTTTTTTTTTCTTGATGTATGATTTGGGATTTTTTGGGTTTATGATTGATTTTGGGTATGGATGTGATTTCGTTTGCTTGGGTATGGATTAGTTTGATTGGGTAGCAAAATTTGATTGGGTTTTGTTAATTTTTACTAGATTTTTGGATTTATCCTTTTTTTTTTTTTTTTTTTTTTTTTTTTTGTGTGTGTGTGTGTGTGAGAGAGAGAGAATTTTGCTTATTTTATTGGGTATGAGGTTTGTTCAGTTGGAAGTTGTTAATAAAAAAGTTTCATTTTTTTTAGAAAAAAAAAAGAAAACAATTTTTTGTTTTCTGTTTTTACGTCTAGTCAAACACCGTAAAATATTTTCCTAAGCATTTTTCGGAATGCAACCAAACATGGAAAAACAATAATTTTCCCTAAAATCATTTTCATCTGAAAACATTTTACAATGGAAAATATTTTACAGCAAAACAAACGGAGCCTAAATGTGATGGCGTAGTTTATATATAAAAAAATTATAATTGAATGAACATTTAAACCAGCTTAGAGAAATTTCAACAATGAGCAACGAGTTTTGGTTCTAGGTTAAGATTAAAAAAGACAAATTGAAAAAAAAAAAAAAATTAAATAATATAAGTAACAACAAAAATTTAATTTCATACAAAATATAATGTAAATATAAATTGTTTTGAGATAGAAAAATAAATAAATTGAATTCAATATAATCGATCAAAAGATAATTTAGAGACACAACATTTTTTATAAGTGTTGACATGATTTGTTGTGATTGGTGTATAATAAAAATTGTGGTTAAGTGTAGATATGTTTTTGTCTATTCTAAATTTAGAGACACAACATTTCCTACAGACTAATAGATTCAAATCTTCATCTTGAAGTCTTCTAAAACTTCCGAAGATATCTTTTAGGACCTATAACTCTTCTTGGATCAAAAGTTATAATCCATTTAAGGCCGCCGTAAAATCAAGAACATCAGATTGCACGTTTGGTCTTCTGGCGCTTAATCTGGTCCATGAAATTTTTTGCTAGCTGTCCTACGTCACATTGTGATTCCAAGAGAGTGCTTGAGATTTGAAACCACATGGTCTTTTTTCTAGTGAGTTCACTATAGAATAAATCTTCAAGGAACTACTACTATAGAAAGGATGAAAGAAATAATGGCATACATACGATATGCATCAAATAAACAAGGTTTTAGGGCCTTACCTCTTGGTTTCTACGAGAAACCCTATGAATACCTTAAGCAGCGGAATATCGAGCAGAATCTCTTCCCATGCTTCCTTGCACCTTTTACACCCTCTACACGACCTCCACAAGCTTTTCTCATCACTTGTTGGTGTGTAGATGCTACTCATACCAAGTCCCAGGGTTAGGTGATGGAACCCTAGGACAAGTGAGAGCTAGATGAGATAGAAAGTGCGAATACGGCTAGGACGCCTTTCATTACAGTGTTTGTGTCTCTCTGTGCACTATTTGTCTAGAATAAGACACTTTTATATGACACACTATAAAAACCTTAGGGCTATGTCTTAATGGGATGCCCACATGGACACAAATTTGGGCTTGCCCAATGGACCCAAATGCCAACAAAGGCAAACATATCGTTTGTAGAGATTGCATAGTGGGTCTAGGCTACAAAAGTTTTGTAGTCGAGATTATCTATTTATAATTGTTCATTTATAGTGGATTTTCTATGGGACTATCTATGTCCCTAAAGTGGTTTTTCCTTTGAAAAGTTGTTTCAACGTTTTTCCACTTCATCACCAAATATTTGGTTTTTTTATTGCTTTATTATTATTACTTTAAATTTGGTATTTATATCAATGGTAGAATTTAATTATATGTGTGGATCACATAATAATTCATTAATAACTCCATTGTTTAATTAACAATGGGTCTAAACTAGATTTGTCAACTCATTGGTGCTTCAAGCCCTTGTTCATATGAGTGGGTTTGGATTTGATTCTGGGAGTTACATATGGCTTTTACTTGGATGTTGCACTGGATGCACTTCTGGTGGTTTCTTTTCTTATTACTGATGTTAAATTTCACCCGAGCCCACTTGTGGTAGATTGCAGGTGTCTAATCCAAATTAAGGATCCTTGTACAGAAGTCAAACATGTCAATAGAGAAAGAATATAGAATTAGGACTCTTTACTCTGTTTGACTGTTTCTACATTAGTTTTCTCTAAAGTGACACAAAGATTTGAGAGAATAATGTATTATATTTCCTTACTGTTCATTGCAGTAGCTGTGATGTATTTATATTACAGAGTGTACAGAGATTGACTTTCACAAGGAAAGCAAATACTTTTGAAACTAAAACTCTACATGATAAGCCCACGTTATCCTTCTTCTAGTTTGTCCTTATCTGATAGCTTTGGAGTCAACCAAATGTCTTCAGAAAATTATAGTCAGGCACTTTGTGATAAAGAATTTCTAGTGGAGATTTATTGTGAGTGACCGGAGAAGGGAGACAATTTATTAAGTAGGTGGAGGTCAAGAAGGCATCATCCCAGTAGGAGAAGGGAATAGAAGCATTTGCAAGAAGTGTAAGACCAGTTTCGACAATGTGTCTGTGTTTACGTTCAACAGAGCCATTTTGTTGATGGGTGTGAGGGCAAGATAAACGGTGAAGAATACCAAAGGAAGAGAAAATTTTATTTAGGTTTCTATACTCACCGCCCCAATCAGATTGAATAGACTTAATTTTTGTGTTAAAATAACGTTTAACAAAAACTTGAAAGAGGAAAATATTGTAAACATCAGACTTAGCAGAGAATGGAAAGAGCCAAATAAATTTAGAAAAATCATCAATAAAACAAACATAATAGCGATTTCCATTATTTGAAAGGGTAGGGGTAGGACCCCATACATCAGTGAATATTAATTCAAGGGGAAATTTAGACCTAGAAGGAGACAAATAAAATGGTAGACGATGACTTTTTCCAAGTTGGCAAGCATGATATATTGGGGAAGACTTATTGGTAGAGACTGCAAGATGATGGTTAGAGAGAACTTGGCACACCACACGTAAGGCAGGATGACCGAGACGAGCATGCCATTGACTGAGGGAGACACGTTCACCAATAAATGCACGAGGCTTTATTTGATGGAGAGAGTGGAGGGGATAAAGTCCATCTTTACTCTTGCCGCTGAGAAGGATGGCTCCCGAGAATTGATCCTTGATACAAAAGAAAGAGGGATGAAATTCAAAGAAGACTTTATTATCTTTGGCAAATTGATAACCAGACAGAAGATTTTGGCTAATATGAGGGACATGGAGAATATTTTTAAGGAAAAAATCTTTAGTAGAAGAGTATAAAATATAGAGGCAATATGATGAATATGCAAACCTTGACCATTGCCGATGCGAACTTGATCATGTCCAGTGTAGTAGTCAGCATTGAGATTGAGATTGCTAAAGTCAGCAGTCATGTGATTATTTGCACCAGTATCGGAATACCAAACCTGATCAATAGAAGTAGGTGTGGTAGCAACAAATGCTTGAGTTGAAGATCCATTTGGTGGTTGGTAGTGCTGCTCAAAACGATGCCAGCATGCTGGAGCCGTGTGGCCTATTTTGAGGCAGATTTGGCAAAAGGACCGATGGTATGGCTGGAGGAAGAGCCACCATTGCTACGGCCACGATATGAGTGACCTCGGCCATGTCCACGATTGCCATTGAAGTGAGAACCACGGCCACCATTGGAGAACTGACGTGGGGGCTGTGGTGAAGAAGAAGATTTGGCAGCAAGGTTTGCCACGGGTAGGCCTATGTCATGAACTGGAGTTTGCTGCTCCAACCTCAATTCATAAGTGAGGAGATGACCATAGAGGTCATCAAGAGAGAAAGACTCAAGCCGTGTATTGAGAGATGTGACTAGTGAGTCATATGCAGTAGGGAGACCGGCAAAGATGTAGGTGATAATGTCACTATCAGAGAGTGGCTGGCCAATTGAAGCAAGAAGATCAGCATATGGTTTGGCTTTTTGGAAATAATCTGTGACAGAGAGGTTGTTTTTCTTCAAAGTGGCTAGGTGGTAGCGAGTTTGCATTATTCTGGCGCGGGATTGAGAGGAGAACATTTTCTCTAGTGAGAGCCAAACATCCCGGGAAGAGTGAAGACCAACTAGACTAGAAATAAGAGATTCAGAAATGGTAGGGACTAAGACACTAAGAAGTAGTTGATCAGTTTCAAACCATAAGGTATAGACGGGGTTGGGAATGAGGATAGTGGAGGCAGAGGAGGAGGGAATAGTGATTGGTGGTGCTGGTGCAGAACCATCAATATGATGGAGAATGTTGTTTCCGTTGATGTAGGGAAGGATAGCAGTTTTCCATGAGAGATAATTATCTTTGGTTAATTTAATTTGGAGATGGGTTAATGGAGAAAGGATAGGATATTTTCGGAATTGGGAGGCTGTGTTGGTTTCCGTGGTGGTCAAAGAAGAAGAAGAAGAGGTGGTAGTCATTTTGACGTTAGTCTATTAATGCTCTGATACCATAAAGTGACACAAAGATTTGAGAGAATAATGTATTATATTTTCTTACTGTTCATTGCTGTAGCTGTGATGTATTTATATTACAGAGTGTACAGAGATTGACTTTCACAAGGAAAGCAAATACTTTTGAAACTAAAACTCTACATGATAAGCACACGTTATCCTTCTTCTAGTTTGTCCTTATCTGATAAGAGTATCAAATTGTACTGAGGATGTAGTTGTTCCAATATTCTCAAACAGAAACAGTCGCTAAATTCATTACATAGGCAGGAATGTTCGAGGTTCAAGGCGCGCAGCAAGATCCTGTTAGGTAGTAAGCCGTAGTAGTTAAGAGTCAAGAATCAAGACTGCTGATATTGTAAAAGGAATTTTACAATTACCTCCAAATGAATTGGCAGCCCATGTAACTTCGTGTGATTTTTGCCACCTCATTGCATAATATCCATTGTGGGTTGAAAACTTAGGCCTAATTATTGCGGGCCAAACACTACAATTCCTGTATTTATGTTTCATTAAGCATTAAAATTGCTAGACACACACACACAAATGAAGGTCCGACTCCACACAAAACTGCTAAAAATACCGTTGGAGAGTCCATTACTGGAACCCACTTGAAGTTTCCAATTTTATATTACTACTTTCCAACCAAAACAATTATTAACAGGGAAATTGAATGCTTGGTTCTATCTCCTTGTTGGTCTAACAACACAAGCAGTAAACGTCATTCATATTTACCCAATTTATGCTTTTCTTTTTCACTTCCACATACGAGATGAATCTAACATAAAACGTCATTGCCACAACTTCTTAGACATCATAGTACATGAAAAACAAAACAAAAAAAGGGTGAAATTTTAGAACCTTTTTTTTTTTTTTTTGTTGGAATAACGAGGGTATCCATAGGTTCTTCGAATCCCTTACTATTCTTTCGGGTATATTTCATCCCCTCATTCCACATACATCGAATTGCAACAAAATTATTATAAAAAATAAAATAAAAATTGGAAAGTCAAGTATTTAGGAGAAGGTGGGTTGGGGTGGGGTTAGGGGCAATTGTGCCCTCACAATCCCCTGTCTTGTGTATGCGTGCACGAATGAGATTTGTCTTGATTAAGATATGATCAGGTCCTTCAAACAAAACTTTCTTACTCAGTCTTGGTTTGATTGACTTCACATGATATATATGGTTGTTGATTATCACAACACACGAGGCATTGTGGTGTGGAGGCATAAGAATAAACACAATAATAATAAATGTTTTTTAATAATTATCAATTTTTATATTTAGATAAAATATAAAAGACAATAAAAATCATAGTTAAACTAATAGTTTTTTAGATTTAATTTTAATTCATTTTCCGTGTATAGCACGGGTTTGCGACTAGTTTTAAATAAAGCGAAGCATATGCAAAGGAAGTCAAGTATTAGTCAGCTAGCCCATATGGTTAATCATTATATGATTCTTCTTCAATGTATCCAATTGAATCCTATCAAATTAGGAACCTAGGTTTAAAGTACTAGCTGATATAGCGTGCGATGCAGAAATATTTATTTATAAGAAAAAAATCTTATCTTCATGTATAATAGTTATTATGTATTATGATATTTGGTGAATCAAATTTAATTATATATATTATATGTCATTAGAAGACGAGAAAATATAAATATTTAAAACTAATATTAATTAAAAGTATAAACCTATTAATTGAGTGAATTGATAAATATTTAATTATACGTATATTTATTATTTTTATATTATTGATTGGTTGTTATTGAATTTTCTTTTGGTTTTTTGTAGGACTTTATTTCAATTGTTTGCAAAACAATTAAAATTGAGCAAAAATGTCATATTTCAGATCAATTTTTTCTTACATAAATCTTAGAAAATAACCATAAAATTTTATTTTATTTATTACATAAATAATTAATGTATCACCTATAAATAATTAATACATGAAAATAAATACATTTACGATTTTAATACTTTTTTTAATTACAAAGCACCTATGAACAGAAAATCTCCCTTGTGATATATATATATATTTTTTTTTGTTTAAAAAAATATACTTTTTGTGAATTGTGGTACTTAATCCATTCATAGTTCGTAATTATAGAGTTTAAATTGAATAAATTCAGTAGTATGCTGATAAGTTCCATTTCTATATTTAATAACAAACTCAAATGAAAAAAAAAAGTAATTTAACTCCGAAAAATAAAATATTGAGTCTCAACTGCCAGCTAGTCTTATATATTCAAGATTGACTTGAGTTGTACATAATTAGCCTTCCCATCTCTCTCTATATATATATAGCTGGCCCTCATATTTGAACAATGACATTACATGATCACTTCTAATTAAACCTCATAAGTTTATACAGATCAGTTTGTAAGTTTTTTTTCATGAAATTAGTAGAAATTTTAACATTTTCCTTATTAAAATCCATACTTATCACATCTCTTTAGTCTCTTCAGTCACCATAACATACCTGTGATAGTTCACATAAACATGCACTTGTCTAAACTTCAGTTTTCCAAGGAATGTTTGTAACAACTCAAAACTGACATATTTTTGTTCAGCTCCTTCTGTGCAACTATAAAGCAGCCACTCTCTCTCATGTGCAGGTAATCTATTGGTGTGTCACTGAAGTATACCCGAGGTGAAAAATATTCCTCGTGTAGCTATGGCTGGTTTGGATGACTACAAGCCTGCAATGGCTATGGTGGGGTTGCAAATTTCTTATGCAATTGTTGCTCTTTTCTCTAGAGCTATTCTACTACAAGGAATGAGTCCCAGGGTATTTTTAGTTTACAAGGAAGCCGTAGCTACTTTGGTTCTAACACCAATGTCTTATCTCTCAAGGTGCTTATATCGATCTATACTCTCTCTCTCTCTCTCTCTCTCTCTCTCTCTCTCTCTCTCTCTCTCTCTCTCTCTCTCTCTCTCTCTCTCTCTCTCTCTCTCTCTCTCTCTCTCTCTCTCTCTCTCTCTCTCTCTCTCTCTCTCTCTCTCTCTCTCTCTCTCTCTCTCTCTCTCTCTCTCTCTCTCTCTCTCTCTCTCTCTCTCTCTCTCGTCTCTCTCTCTTCTCTCTCTCTCTCTCTCTCTCTCTCGTCCTTTTGTTGGCAGGAGGAGAAAATCCAGTACGTGTTCTTTGAATTTGAGAAGCTTCTCTTTGATATTTTTGGCCGCTCTTATTGGGTAGATTTCTATCTGAATTTGTTTCATTACTTAAGTAATGTATTTATTTTGCTAAATTACATAAATATTATTGATGAATAAGGTTTATTTCCGAATCAGTTTTGAGGAAAATTCTTCTAACCTATTATGTGGTGACTTCTAACCTATTATGTAGTGACTCAAACAACTATTCATGTATACTTTTACTCACATAACATATTTAAGTGATTTATTTAAATAATACACGTGGATAGTTTTATAAAAAAAAAAATTCCTTGAGACAGTTGGTTTAGAAGTAAACTTTATCTATTATTCATTGATGACAAATAAGACTTTCTTATATTTTTTTTTCCCCTACTACAGTGTAACAATCAATCAGAACCTTTATTTTGAGGGGCTCTACTTAGCATCATCATCAATTGCAACGGCAATGATGAATCTTGTCCCCGCCGTCACCTTTGTAATGGCATCTATTACTGGGTAAATGTATAAACTCAATTGTGTTTTTTCATTAGCTAGAAGGTTTGCATAGCACATGGATCACAAGAATTCATTACTCCATTTTTGTTTTGTTATAGATATTGTTTGAATGCTTGGGCATGGCCAAAATTAAAATAAGTGAAAAATAACTTGAAAACCGGTTTCTTCATGCCAAATGTTAATACGTAAACTCAAATGATATGGATCGGAGTAGCTTTTTACATGTCACCTAGTAAAATTTTGACAATTATCAAATCATCCAATAGAATAAATTCATTTCCAATAAATTTTCCAAGGCTTTAATTCTAATTCTTGGTGGATTAGGGTTTTAATTTTTGATAATTTTATTTATAGCTAACCCTATCTTATTTAGGTGGCTTGAACTTCAGATTTCTTAGCTTAGGGTCGTTCAACAGATGAGAATATATTTTGCATATGAAACAATCTCTGCAATCATAAAATTAATCCACCAGAAGCTATGAAGAATTATTTTTTGGGGGGTGTTGATTGTAGTTAATTCACCCTAAATTATAGACATCTACAATGTTCATGATAAAATTTGAAATTTTGCAATTAACAACCATATGTGACAGTAATATATAATTTACATTCCAATGTTTAAATTAGTGTTAAAAAAAATTGCGGTGGCATAAGGTGGAAGTTTCAAATTAATTTGTAATAATTATATGGTAATTTTGACAGATTAATTATGCAATCCACCACCCACTTGTCCATTAATTTATTAATTTTGACACTAATTTGGAACACAGGATGATATTTAAAAATAATCTTAAATTAAAATATTTGTTGATTGCAAAAGTTTATAATGTAAGATGGTCATTTCATATAAGGCAATAGTTTAGAGTGGACAGCTACAATTAAGCCTAATTATTTCCAAAGCTTTTTACATACGTATCTTCTCTATTTGTTGATTAGATTGGAGTGGGTGAATTTTGGGTGTGTGAGAAGTATTGCCAAGATATTAGGGACAATCTTGTGTGTCGGTGGAGCAGTGTTCATGGCATTGGTTAGGGGCCCAAAGGTACTCAATGCTGAATTCTTACTGACAAAGTCTCTCTTTGGCTCCGGAGGTGAAAATTGGATGCTGGATTGCCTACTTCTCTTTGGATGCTGTTTTTGCTGGTCGATATGGCTGATTTTGCAGGTATTCTAGCACTTAATTTAGGGAAAAGCTTTCGTCTAGTTCTCCAATACATTGAACGGGACATTGGGTGACACATGCCTCATTTGGAACAGGTGTCGTGTTCGTTCATGTTCTGCTGTTTACCTGGACAGAAGCCACTTCCCTTAATTTAGTTTAATAAGTTAACTATTGGATCACTAATTTAAGCTATGTTTTAACCAGGTTCCAGCTTCAGCAAGCTATCCTGACCAACTATCTTTATCAGCTTGGATGTGTTTCATGGCCACAATACAATCAGCGACATTTACACTTTTTGTAGAGCGAGAGCCACAAGCATGGAATATACATTCAAGTCTTGAACTTGTTTGTTGTTTATTTTCGGTATTTTTATTTTTTTATGAACTTTCAGTACGTAGTTGGTTTTGATTGCTAATTTAATATGATATTTGAATTGAATATGAATTGCTTAATAATTGAAATTGGAATAATATTATATGAGTAGGGAAGTGTAGGATCTGGGCTGACATTCTTCGTTCAAGCATGGTGCCTATCCAAAAGGGGTCCACTGTTTTCTGCAATGTTCAATCCTCTGTGCACTATTGTTGCGACCATATTGGCTGCTATTTTTCTTCATGAGGAGATCTATACCGGAAGGTAACACAACCTCAACTTTGTAAACTTGGAATATCATTGTAATTAAAATTAATTTTTGTCCCTTTCTTCACTGCTTTGATCAAGATTGGACTGTAATAAAAACATGTTTTCTTACAACAATTATTATGACAAAACTTGTATTTTTCATTAATCTTCTAGGCCAATTGAAGATGTTTTTAATTTAGGCAAATTATCAATGCTTTGATCATTTATATTTGGATATCTATTAACATCCAATATGGTCTTTTCAGCTTAATAGGTTCCATTGGTGTGATTATTGGTTTATATGCGGTGTTATGGGGTAAAGCTAAAGACCTTGTTGAAATGAATGAAAGCAAAAAGATCCAAACTGATGAGGCGGGGAATAATGTGAACATCTTGAAAGTTGATTCTTCAGAGAAATCAAGTTGTATAATTGATTTGGAAGAACCCCTTTTGGCTAATAAAGCATCTGATGTTGAGAATGGGATATGTCATTAAAAAGAAAAAAATTAACTTCACATGCATTGGTGTATCGATTAGCATCGAACATGTTTGTGCAACTGTTCATAGATAAATATTCAAATTGTAACATGAATGTGAGGCAACATCTTGAAATTTGTATGATTAATTAGCTATTGGCTAATATTGATCAAAGCGAGATATATTATCAGCATACGTAATTGTTGCGAGATTTATAGTCTATTTGGTTTTATATAGCATTCAAAGAGTAGTCACTAACTCCAGTCCCCTTAATGTCATATACCGATTTACAATTTAATTGGTCTTATATAGCATTAAGAGAATAGTCACTAATTCGAATCCCCTCAGTATCACATACCGATTTACAATTTATTTGGTTTTATATAAAATTAAGAGAGTGGTCACTAATTCGAGTCTTCTCAGGATCATATACACATGACAAAGTCTTGCGTCTATCGTGACACACTTGGCTAATAGGATATTACGTGTCCTCCTAGGAATAGTCGAGGACTCGAGATGTGCATATCTACAGAACGCTCGCCTAGACACCCAAGATTATCAAAAAAAATATAGCTTTAAGAGAGGTTGTGCAATAATCATACTCATACCTAATGATAACATAACACCCATCAAGGATGTTTCCTCTAGTTTTGCTTTGTGATTGTGTGAGAACCACAATCTGAGGAGACAGATGATTTTCTTTCAAAAGGTAAAAAGATATTCCCTTGTAGCGAATCTCAAGATAAAGTCTCACTCGTATATGTTATCCCTTAACCTAAAGGATTTATATGGAATCTCTCCATAATTCAATTACATATGAATCAAATATCCTTTATCAATCTCTAACCAAAAATGAAAGTCTCCATTTAAAATAGATCAATTTCGCGATTCAAAAATCAAATTAAATATTACAAATCTAAGTATGCATCCATTATCACATCATTTGAAATTTTAAATAAAATGACACTCTTTATACGGTTAAATCCATAAAATAAAATCTTAAGCGTAAAAAAATATTTTGTTCCCAATATAAATGGATGGAAGCCCATGTTTGTCTACAATTTAGATTGTTTAGCCCTTCACATGCTACAAGCAGCCAATCCAAACAAAAAAGAACGAACTATACAAAGAAAAAGATAAGAGCAACCTTATGGATAACTTTTTTCGTGATAAACTGTTATTGATTGCAATGCATCAGTGACACCGTTTTGTTGTGTTCTATTGTCAACTTGCAACCTCAATGGTTTGGAAAAATTTCATGAAATGTGCAAAAACGGATAATGTTAGAGATTATTAATTTTATATTGAAAAGAATTAAAATGAATAGTGGGTATATCGACTTATTTTTTATCTCCACCTATTTGTTTAAATATTTTAGGTTGGATTGAAGCATCAAATCATTAGGTGCGTGGGAAGCTTCTAACTTTAAGATATGTGAGTGCCAATCTTGTTGCATCAACTACACCCTTGAAGTTCGATTCTTATCTCACCACGTCAGAGGGTGAAAATTTAATTGTTATTTTATAATCTTAGAGGAAGCAGCTTTGGACCATAGTGTATAATTGCATTAATTTTTTCTTGGTCCGTTTTGTCTGTACCTTTTTTTATATGGTTTGTCGGTTCTTTTCTTTGCAAAATTAGTATTGTCACATGTCTCTCTCTCTCTCTCTCCCCATGTGTTCTTTGATGATTGTGGTCATATAAAGGGTTTCAAAGAAGTGCTTTGAATGTCACATATATAGTTGCATTATCATAATTTTTTTACAAGCGAAGTATGGGTGATCAGTTGGGTGATTACAAGCCTGCAATGGCTATGGTTGGGCTACAATTCATTTATGCAGGGCTTGCTCTCTTTACTAGAGCTGCTTTATTACAAGGAATGAGCCCCAGAGTGTTTGTGGTCTACAGGCAAGCCATAGCCACTTTGGTCATGGCTCCTATAGCCTGTTTTACAAGAAGGTAATGACAAAACTCTCTCTCACTCTCACTCTCTCAATCTCTCTCACTGACTTTCAGACTTTGATTCTTTTGGCAGGAGGAACTCTGGTCGTATCTCATTGGGACTAAGGAGCTTTTCTTTGATATTCGTGACCTCTCTTATTGGGTAGAGTTCTCTAGAAATTTTCCATACTCTTGATTTAATTGCGTAAGGAAGTGAGATTACTGAGATTTTGTGTAATGCACTAATGCTTCTATTCATATAGGGTGACGGCAAATCAGAACGCCTATTTTGAGGGCCTCTACTTGGCCTCTTCAACAGCAGCAAGTGCCATGACTAATCTGATCCCTGCCATAACCTTTGTAATTGCAACTATTTTAGGGTAAATGCACAAACCCAAGAATCACTTGGACAATGCATATGCATGAAATAGTACCTTATGTTTTCCATAGTATTTTCCATCATTAAGAGCAAACTCCAATACTTTGGAATAAAATAAGTTATCCCAACACAAACCATTCTATCCAAACAGATTTGTTTTGTATATTTTATTACAAGTGGACAGAAAAATTTGGTACACTTCAACACAAATTAAATCATATCTTTCCTCAGTCAGTTTAAACGTATCTCTTATTCTGACTTCAATTTGGATATGACAATATTATTGTCCAATTTATGATACTCAAACTATTCAAGAATATGGTAGAAATAACTTGCATAAATAAAATTGGAAACCAATTAGGCCATGTTGATCTATGTTATAAAACGAGTGACCCTGTTCATTATAATGAATGATTCTTTTCCACTTTTTCTTTTATTCAACTATAGAAGTTTTTACATGTTTAAAAGTCTCTAAATTGATTAGAATGGAGAAGGTTAATATACGAAGCTTCAGAAGTGTTTCCAAGATAATAGGGACGATCTTTTGCGTTAGTGGAGCAGTTTCAATGGCATTGCTCAAAGGACCAAAGCTATTAAACATAGAATTGCTACCATCAAATTCTATATTTGGTTCGGGAGGTGATAATTGGCTGCTTGGTTGTCTATCTCTCTTTGGATGTAGTTGTTTTTGGTCATTTTGGGTGATTATGCAGGTATTTTGCTAAGCAAATTCTCTTGGATAGTTTTATATTTCATACCTAAATATTGGTTAAAATTTTTAAACAGGTCCCAATTTCAGCAAGCGTTCCTGATCATATATATTCATCTACATGGATGCTTTTCTTGGCAATGCTGCAATCAACAATTTTTGCATTACTATTAGAGCATGACCCAGAAGTATGGCATCTGCATTCAATTGTTGAATTTGGGTCTTGTTTATATGCAGTAAGTACTAATTAGTAGTCAATTTTTCATGAACTTTCTCTTTTCCTTCTTACTAGGACAGTTTCTAATGACTATATATATAAGCATATTGTATACATTTTTTATTACATATATATATTGTACTGAAGTCCCCTCGGGGACATCCGATAAAATTGGAACGATACAGAGAAGATTAGCATGGCCCCTACGAAAGGATGACACGAATAAATCGAGAAATGGTCCAAATTTTTTATATTACTTATCAAAATATATTGTACTGAGAAGGAATTCTCTTTCAAAATAACTGAATGTGATTTTCTTATGGATAGGGAATTGGATCTGCAGTTACCTTTTTTGTTCAGGCTTGGTGCATATCACAAAGAGGTCCGCTCTTCTCTGCAATGTTTAACCCTCTATGCACAGTCATTACAACCATTTTGGCTTCTATATTTTTACATGAAGAGTTATATGTTGGAAGGTAACATATTACAAATCCTTGAGTATCTTTCAAAGTTTAAGTTCCTATAATCTATTTGTTTGTCAAGGAGGAAATGTACATTCTAAGTTCTAACCCAAGTTTTCTTCTACTCGCTAGCAAATTGGCTAATTTGTTAAAATTGAAAAATTATCTTGGCTTCAGCTTGCTAGGTGCTTTTGCTGTGATCATTGGTTTATATGTAGTTCTTTGGGGAAAAGCCAAAGACCTTGAAGAGATCAAACAAGAGGTGGTTCCAAAGCTACAACATGATCAGGCAAAGATGGTGCAAGTGTTGAGACATAAATCTCCAGAGAAGAAGAATACAAAAGTTGATTTGGAACAACCATTACTCTCTTAAAATCAATCAATGTCCATGTAACTAACATAAATTGGCAATGACTAAAACGCTAAGAATTTTGTTGCTTGTAAGAGTTTTTTTTTTTTTTTGTTTTTTTTCCCCCTCAGCAAGATGAGAATTTGGCATCAAACTTATAAAATTTCCAATGGAAAAATAACGCACCCAGAATTTCTTAGTAGGGTATTCCAGTTATTTGAATTTTTAAGAGTAAGATGATAGTCCAAGTACTCGCTTAGCATTAATGAAGTGATTCTTGGGTATATAAGAACAAACTTTGGTGTCAAACCAAATGTAGCGTATGAGCACATGGTCTAGTGTACCTAAAGACACTAGAATATATAATTTGGAGAGCCTGTTGATTCAAGCTTACTTGGTCACATTTAGCTGCAACAGGTAAAACAGGGAGGCCTTGGAGTTTAATCCTACGATTTTTGCCTAGGAGTTAGATTATAACGAGCGACGAGAACACTCCACCAGTTGAAACATGTGGAAAACCCAAATCACTCCTGCAACTTTATGCCTCCCTTCTACAATGAATAGCGGTATTATTGAGTGATAATTATAAGATAGTGAGACATTATGTAATCACTTAAACTCCATATTGGATTCCTATCGAAACCATGGCAAACCTTGAACCTTGGGCAAGGTGGTTATGATTTAGGAAAAGATAAATTCGTATAAGAGGGAAATTATTAGGTAGTCCGGGTGGAGTCCTCCCTCCCTCTCACAGGGAAGAGGCTCCATAAATATTCCTCTAAGAGTAATATCTCCTGCAGCAATGGGACCCATATTCTATAAAAGAGGCACTCATACACAACTACTTGCTGGAGATAATTCTAAATGAGATAGGCCTTAATTAGGTGCATATTTTACCAGGAAAAAAAGATGGAGTAAATTACTAATTAGAGTACGTAAACTTTGATTAGTCTCAATCATTATCGGATTGAAAAACATGCATAGGCATGACAAAGGAGTGAGAGCTCACATCAAAAGGTGACCCTCAAAGCGATCCATGCCACAAGTCATTCATCCACGAATGCGTGAGCAAGTAGGTAGCATTAAGACTCAAATATACAGTCGCATGTGCATAAGAACAAAACTGTGCTGTGTAATTGAATGTCCAACAGAAGAAACGTTAAACATTTGTGGTGATTCTCCATCACACAACTAACATGATACATACAGCAATAAAGACTGTCGGACCAATGCAATCAAGTGATCTCACATCACCCATCCTCCACCACGCCAGTCAACATCCATTCCCCCCACCCACAAATATCTTTTAGGATTAGTGTCACCAAGACTAATCAACATCTTCATCTCAAATATGATTTGTGTAAGTCTGGCTAATTAGATGCCGGAAACCCTTGAAAGTGACAATTAGCAACAAAGCATCACATAAAATTTAATCACAAAGGCAAACACAACTGTTAATCCTGATTGCAGCCACCACAATTGTATTGGTCAAAAACAAAACTATTAGAGGCCTTTGAGACAGAACAATAAAGGGCAGTAAATTATCATTTGCCACATCACACCCAGTATTTTGTTAAAACAATTGCAAAGCAGAATTGAACAGAAACAAAAAGAAAATTTAAAAATTTAACAGCTTAACTCATAGAGCAGCTCCTCTGCAGTCAAGTAGCAGTATGACTTGAGAGGCAATTGTCAACTACTGATACACAAAACCAATAGTGATCATACTAGCAGCAGAGTAACATCACAAGTCATAACCAACTCCAAGCATATAACAAAGAACACAGATAAAATACTGTCTTAGTGAAAAATTATCAAGCACTAAAGAACTTTACAGAGAAACAAATACAGGTGCAGTCACTGGGACATCTAATCCAGAAAATAAGAGGAATCCACCTAACCACTCTACATGCTAATATATCATCCAGCCTAGGAACGATTCCAGTAAGCATTGTCCTTCCTATTGTTTCTGAACGCACAGCACCCAATGGAGTACACAACAATAAGGAAGACAAGGAATATAACGTTGACAATGGCCACCTTCTTCCAGTTACTCTTAATGTTGTCGAGCAATCCAGCCTTGCACGACTCACAGTTGAAGCACAAAACAGTTTGGTCATTATTCCATGTATTGCAGTCTGAATTAGTATTTTGAACACCCGTAGCGTTAGCGTTCCATTCAGTTGGTTTCACATACGTAAAATTACAGTCACTTGGTGGCTTACAGCAACCAGACTGCAGATCAATGAACACATTTAGAAGGCATGTAAATGTCGTAAAAACGGTAGCAGTAAAAACGGTAGCAGCATATAAATGATTGGGAAATGAGTCAAGCCACTCATTGCCATCTAAATTATACACAAACACATATTTGCACACAGATATTATTTAAGGATATCAATAACTAGGCAACTTTTCAACTGTGCTATGAAGTCCTACAAGAATTGCATATATTTCTGGTTCCTAAAATTTAAACATGGCAACACCACAACAACCAAAATGAAAAATGGAATTGTAAAATTCTCTTGTTCTAATCAAGCGATGGATCAAAAATCAGTTACACACTATCAAAAAGGATGATACTATCGAAAAAGGATGCTTTGATGGACTATATTTTCTTTAGATGTCAAAAAGCCCCATCAATGTTATAGAAATACAAGGGAACCATCTAGAACTTGACCATCCTTAAGAAAATATCCCCAAAATTATAAGAGTCCTTGCAGAGTTCATATATACATGATGAAACTCTTAAGTCATGCTCCACTAGTACCACACAAAGTTATTTCCTAACAAAATATACTTTAGTTTTCAGTTGAGTAACCCTCTAATCAAGCTAATATCAAGTTTAGCCCAAGGCAGCCAAAACTAGTTTTTATTTTATTTTTTATTTTTAAAAAACTATTTAAATATTGGATGCCCTTTGCCAACAAGGATATTTCATTAAATATTACCCTCCAAGTCTACCAGAATATAAGATAACAGCAACAAAAGGCCCAACTGGTGACAGTAACAACTGAATCCAAGATGGTCCCAGATAATCATACAAGAACACTCTGGGTTTTCTTTGGGGACACAAGGGACCCAATTTGATCAGCTTCAACAATTTATGCCTCCACAGAAATATTATCTCTTACCAGCTATGATGCACTTTCATGAAATTATACCAGGGAACCACAAACAAATACCACATATCTTGAACAGAAGAAAATCCAGATTGCAATTATAGCAACACAATTTAAAAACAAAATAAAATCCCAACTTGGGAATTTATAAAAATTTGTCCTATTCATCATTCCAAATCTTCCGAGGCATCATCTACTGAAGAAAATTTTGCATATCTTTCAGGAAACCAACAAGGATGTAATAATAATAAACTCTTCTGCCACAGCTGATGAGCTTTTTAAGTAGCACCACATTCCTTAATTATAAACCATAACAATGAATCAAACAGTGAACTTTTAAAACAAATCACTCTGGAAGAATCAACCCACCATAGGATGAGATTGATCCCTAAAGATTAAAAAAGAACAGAAACCTAAACCCGTACAATCACCAATGAATATGTAAAGTGTTTGTGTACAGTAATATTACGACCAATTTCGAAACTGAACACCCCAATTTGATTATTAAAATAAATTAAGCTCCAAATATAATAAATTTCATGGCCATTAAAAAAGAAATTTGAGCAGATCTTTATGAAGGAATACTTTGGAAAGTCTAAGGAAAGAAGAGTAATTGGGAAAAAGAAAATGTGAAAAGAACACAACAAAGTCCTTCCATCCTAAAGTTAGCTGAAAAGGCTTCTAACTTTCTAAAAACAAAAAAAATGAGAGATTTACAAAACCACATCAAACTTTCTACCAATTCTGAAATTTGATAAACAAGATAACACTTTTATAATATAGTTAATACAAAAACCCAGTAAGCTTTATTAACTTTCTCATTTTGGACTGTACACAGAAAACAAATTACAAAACAAATAAAATCGTGAGTGGAATTGAAATACAGATTAAACAAATCTTTAAACCTAGTTGTAAAGCGAAAATTCAGACCTATAACTATTAAGTTATAACAATCATACCTAAATCAAATCAATTTCAAACAAACAAACAAACAAAAATCCCAAATTGTGCTTAAACTTAAATAAATCAGATCTCAATCAAAACAGAAAAAAAATCCCAAAACAAAGACAGACCCACTAATCCAATCCAAAAACCCAGATAAAAAAGATACCTGAAGAGCAGAAAGGTGCTCCGCATAGAACTGCTCGACGGTGTCACTGACATACTTATCAGCGAAACTAGAACAAACCTTGCTGTCGGACAAGCAACTCTTAATCTTATTCCAATTCTTAGTATTGCTAACCCTCTTCTGCAACCAATTGGAGTAATCACCGAGCCTATACTCCTTATACCCACGACCCGACACGACCTTCCCTGCGCCCTTGTTGGTGACAGCGAAGGCGAAGATGGTGAAAACCGTGAGAAGAAGAATGAGGAGGAACATTACGAGAAGGTAACCCCATAGGAGCCACGAGACACGGCAACACGCTCCGATTAGACCCGCTAGGGAAACCACCATGAGAAAAACTCCGAGTACGATTATGGGCTTCTCGAGAAAACGCTCGCACTCCGAGTTCGATTGCCGGCTCAGCCATATTCCTCCGACCAGGATCGGGATTGAGAGTACAAACGTTAAAAAGTTTAGGAGACCCACCAGGTTGTTGCTTAGGCGAACCATTACGCCGTGTTGTTTGGTGGTAACGAGAGAAAAAATGAAAACTTGGAATTGAAGATGATGGAGTAATATTATTATGTATTTACTATCTGTATTTTATATATATATATATATATATATATACGTGTTGGGTTTTTTTAAGAGATAAGTATCAATTTTCCTTTCAGCCAAATAAAAAAAAAAAGAGATAAGTATCGGAAATTTTCGCACCTTCTCGGAATTTCGTCACAGTTTATAAAATCATCCAACAATTACAGTGTCAACTCACAAGCCAATCACATATATTTTTAATCATATGACTTATGGACACAGTTTAACTGCAAACTAGTTTGTAACTATCTTGATGGGTTCCAGTTAGCTCAACTGGTAAAGTCTCTTGTTGTCGAGTAAGGGACCTGGGTTCAAATCCCACCTACACCAAAAACCAATTGGTGTCTTGGCCTGATGGTAAGAGCAACCATCATGAGCGGACGCCATAGGTTCAAATATACGTGTGTGTGAGTTTAAATTAGAATTTCTATCATATATCAAAAAAAAAAAAAAGTTTGTAACTATCTTGTTACAACCCACTTCGTGTCACCAGCAAATTTGTAGCCAAACTCTATTCATGATATATTTAATGAGTCATGTAACTTGTATAAATGATACATAAATATGATCTTATGAGTTAACACGTAGTGAGTTTGTACCTTGTTACAAATCGGTTTGTAGCCAAATTTTGTTTATCAGTCATGATCTATTTAATGAGTCATGTAACTTATTTAAATAATATATATGAATGATTTTGTGAATTGTCCCATAATAAATTTGTAGCCCTAAACTAAAAATTGATTTGTTTGTAGCTAAATTCTGTCGGAGGGTTATTGACTTATTTCATTTGCTGGACCGATTCGTAGCTATCCACGTTGGGTGTTTGTAACGTGTTTGAGACTATGAGCTGTGTGTGAAGGAATTAGAGTATTACACGTTGAAACGGGTTAGGTGGGGCAGGTTTAGGTTTGACTTGTTCGAGTGCTAGTCAAATTAGGAACGCATTAGAAAAAGAAACTTTGGAGGGTCTTTGAAGGCCTTTTCGTGTTTCTTAAGATATAAATAAAAGAATAAAAATAACTCCTAAAGATAAATGTGGAGTAATATATAAATTTCATTTTATAATCTCATCATCAGGGCCGGCCTACCCTTCAAGGGCTCAGTCAAAAGAAAAAGAAGGTTTCGTGAAGAACAAAAATAGATATAATAAATAAAGTAGGAATAAGTTGAGTGCATTGCTCATTTGCATCCATCTTCTCATCTCATCTCAATCTCTCATCTCTCTTGCTGTCTCTTACTCACTTAAAAAAGAAAAAAGAAAAAAAAGTCTCACATCTTAATTTGTTTTAGAAGACTATGTTATAGTTCAAAGATAAAAGAGTTGTTCTCCTACGACATGTGTATAAATAAGAGTTTATAATCCGCATTACTTAGGAGTGGAGTTGTCTCCTCCTTACATATATAAATAAAACATTTTTATACTTAATATTATAAGAAAGTCTATAGTTGAGATGCAACGTATTCAAGGCTTTCCTCCAAAAATATCTTTTATTTTGGTAAAACAAAAATGTCTCATTTATATTTTTCACTTTGGGTCCCAAAAATGATTGAGCCGGCCCCGCACAAAACGCATATACATATTATACATGAAATCAAGATAAATTACCAATAGATTGACATTTTACTAAAAACTTAATTATTTTCTTATTTGCTAAAAAGTTGGCAAGAATATAGTTATACTTATAAAAAATAAAAAATAAAAAATGAGGCTTTTAAAAAACTATACGTCAGTAAAAAAGTTTTTTAAAAAATTAATCCAAACTCATACAATATATATAGTTTTAAGAATAAATAATATGTTAGGTAAGGAAAATATATAATGAATGAAAAAAAAAAAAAAAAAAAACTACTCAATGCTAGTAGTAGATCGACTTAAAATATATATATATATATAAAACATATATATATTTGAGAATTATCATCAAGTTGACGAAGTAATGTCATTTGTATTTTCATTTACAATATTGAAAATTTAATATAACTTTAGTTTACAAACATACATTGAAAATGAGTCAATAAAAAATAAAGTTTAATTTTTTTTTTATAATAAAGGCTTACTAAATGGGCGGGGTTGAGTACAGATCAAAAACTTATCGGACTAAAAAGAATTGCTATTTCTGTTACCCCTTTTTGTACAATTATTCACATTGGATTTTATTGAATGGTTTACAAAAAAGAAAAATTAAACTAGTTTTAATAAATAAAAAAATTGGGGATCGAAATTACTATTAAAAAAAATCCATATTTTATAAAGGTCCTAAATTTTTTATTTTATTAATTAAAGTCTCAATGAAATCGTTTCAATTTGAAGTCTCTATCCACCTCTACTATTCTCTTTCGCTATTTTGGACATTAATAGAATAAACGAAGTAAGAAACTTTTGATTAAATTTTGCATTTTACTTCAGGTTAGTTCATAAATCAATTATATAGGCATTGAACATACATGATAGAGAGAGAAATACCCATTTAAAGAGAGAAAGTTTCACTTAAAGTGAGAAAGTGATTGTCAAACAAGATAAGTTTATTATTGCCATAATAATGGAATGAGTAGCGAGATGGACATGGTTTCAAATTGAAACGGTTTCATAGATTTAGAGTTTTAATTGACAAAATTAAATTTTTGGGACCTAATCTGAAATTGGGTATAAACTGTGGATCTTTTATGTAATTTTCCTGAAATTTTAATATTAACAAAAATTAGTTTAAAATAATTAAATATATATTTTCAAAATAAATACATAAGCAAAATAAATGCTGATTATAATCTAAATAAAACTTATCGACTAAAAGTAAAATTATTAAATACTTTCTAAACTATATCTAGATCATAGTTGTATATTCCGTTCCGTTCCGGCCGGAACAAATGGAAAATCTCGTACCGGTATGCAAACTGGTACGAGATAACCCCCCATTCCATCTCGGATAAAATTTTGAGGTGTTTCGGGTCATTTCAGCCGTTTCGGTGAATTTCGGGTCATTTCGGCCGGTATGTGCATTTCGGCCAGTTTACTTTTTTGGTTTTTTTTTTTTTCTCTGCTCTCCTTCTTCTTCTTCTTCCTTCTTCTTTTTTCTTTTTTCCGCCCAACTCTCTCTTTGTAACTTTTCTTTACTTTTTTTCTTTTGTCTTTTTGCCAAAAAGAAGAAGAAGAAATGGTTTTTGGTTCAAGTGCCGTGCCCCTCTTCCTTCTTCCTTCTTCTTCTTTCTTCTTTCTTCTTCTTCTTCTTCCTTCTTCTTCTTTCTTTTTTCTGCCCAGCTCGCTCTCTCTCTGTACCTTTTCTTTATTTTATTTTATTTTTTTTTTGTCTTTTTGGTTCAAGTGCAAGCCTTCCCGTGATGTTATTAGATATTTGTTTGAAATTTTTATTCCATTTGCACTTTGGCGTGTTATGCACTCTTTTGTTTTATTTATTTATTTTTTTATTTTTTTATTTAAGTGATATTTCTTTAGGTTTTATTTTTATATTTCTATTATATTATTCAAATACAAGTGCATAATATTATTATTAGTATTAAGATTGATATGGGCTTATAATTTGAAAGATTCTTAACAAATTATAGATTTTGATGAATAAACATATAAATAAGTAAATATATATATATATATATATATATATATATATATATATATATATATATATATATATATATAAATATATATAAAGCGGTAAACCCGAAACGAAACGCCGGTATTGACCAGTACCAAAATATATCATTCCAATAACCAAACCAAAACGAACACTGAAACAGAATATACAACTATAATCTGGATCAATTCAATTCGATATATTTTATAAGTATAATTACGTTATATAAATCTCATCAAAAAAGTAATTACATTATATAAAGAGAGTTTGTGGTTGTTTATGTCGGTGTGTTCGTAAAACAATTGAGTCACTAACTCTGACTTCGATTGTGAACAGGACGAACTTGCGTGGCTTCCGTGCATCAAACCAACAAATCTTGACAGCTTTTGTTTTTTGGCTGAGTATACCAACAAATCTTGAACTCTTGTATCAGTTGTACGTACGTAACTTGATTCATTTGATTTGAAATTAAAAAAAAAATTATCATGATGTCATAGTTATCAGAAAAAAAATTAATGATGTCATACAGTCAAGTGTATGACATCATTAATATATATATATATATATTTTTGAAACAATAGCTGATCATGTTTTATTGATTTGAATCAAACGGTAAATATGTAATAGAAACAGGATAGTCTTCCAACCCCATTTGATTTAAAATTAAAAGGCCCCGCAAATGAGACATTAATGATAGCCTGATAGGGTCGATTTAAGCTAATTGGACGACTAAATGTTAAATAATATAAATTAAGAAATGTGCCTCTAGCTAAAGCATGACGAACTCGATCCAATCCAACCCAACCCAACGTGATGCCTCTAGTTGGTTTTATGGGTGGGTTGGATTCTTTTTTTCTTTTTCTTTTTTCAAGCATGGGTTGAGTCAATTTAGGATTGGCAAAATTCAACTCATGTAACCTGACCCAACCCATGCTATTAATAGTTTAAAAATATATGTATTTTAAATTTATTAGTTTGATTTATTTAAGTATTTTGAGAGTTATTTTTGATAAAATTGAAATATCATGCCTGTAAATTATAACCATGTATTGAATAAGAAATTTAAATAATTTAATGAAACCCCAATTTATTTTATTTTATTTTATTTTATTATTTTTTTTTTTTTTTGGTGGCATGACGAAATGGCCCCAACCCAATTAGAGCTACCATAAATTAGTTTGGGTTGGAAAAATACTTTAAACCTAACATCTTATCTCAACCCAATAAAAGGCTCAACTCACTGTACAAGAAGCTGCTGAAACCCACTAAATTAAACTCATTCAACATCGCATCACCACCGTTGAACTCATATCCAAAATATCACCCACCCCATCCAGTAGCAGTCCCATCATTAATCATGAAAATATGTAATCTAACTATATGATTTTGAATATATTAAACCAATAAAAAGTTATTGAGTTGTTTCATATTAACAAAAAAAAATTCACCAAGTATATATATATATATATAAAAGAATTAGAGAAACATAAAAAATAAAACAGCCTACCCTATGAACTTGGATCTTAAATCAAAGACACCTTTGTACTTTCAATTAAAATTTTAAACCCTTTAACTTTCACAAATGTCACAATTACTCATTCTCTTGTGCTCCCGTTAATTTAAGCCCTCACTGCAACTACCAATTTAAAGTAAAAAAAAAAAAAAAAAAAAAAAGTCAACCTCATGTATCCGGCCACCATCCATTGTTTACCAAAGGACGAGCTTCTCTATTCGATTGACTTCAAGGCCATCCTCTCTATAATCAAATCTCACAAGTACCACATTCTCATCCTAGAATCCTCATATTCTGTTCCCTTTCTCCACATATTCTTTTGCGGTTTTTTTTTGTCATTGAATTTTTGGACTGAATCCTTTGTTGTTTGGATGATCGTTGAGTCCTCTACATTTTTGGGAATTTTCCTAATTTTATTTTTTCCTTCAAGGTTTTCGTTGAAAAAGATGAACTCCATAAAACTACATCTTTATCAGCATTCCATCAAATATCTTTCGCGCATCATATGAGCATCCCATTTCAACATACATACTAAGCAATGAAGTTTAAAGTTTCAACAATAGCATCAGTAGATCAAACCCAAATTTGATTATCCACCCGTGGACCTTCCCACCAATACCCCCAGGTCACGAAAACCAGAACAAGCTTAGCTCTTAATGTTAGGATATATGAATCCATTGACATAGACTTGGTGTTACTGCGTTTTATGGTACAGTGCAATGGAATCTTCAAAGAAGTGGGTTCCAAACATAAGACTAACACATAATAAGAACACCCAATGGAATCTTAAGATTCAACTTGAGGTTGACTAATTTGTTTATATCTCTAGCTAATTCTTTAAATCGCGTGCAAGCAGTGAGTTTGAGTGCTTGCAATTCAGCAACCTCGTAAAGTATTATCTCAAATTCCTAACCGAAGCCAATTTGGAGATCAGCACCCCTCAGAGCTATTCACTGCCGTGCTGCCTCGATTATATATATACCAACCCAGCTTGGTTCCCTTCTAGGTTATGGAAAAAACAAACCAACCCAAAGAGGGCTTTATATGTCAAGATAGAACAGTATTGGCTCAAAAAATAATTCAGACAATTGAAGATAGGAAGATGCCTGCCATTTCAAGTTCTGGAGCAAATTCTCCACATGCAATAATAAAGGATTAATGTTCAATAAAATCAAAGACAACTCAATTGGTGCCTTATTATTATTCCACTAGGATCAGATGGAAAACATAGTAACAAGCTTGAAGGAAATGTTTTGCAGGACTGTCCAAGGCGCTAATGCGTCATCAAAGAGGCCCTGGGAAAGTCCCGGTCTCCCTCTGCTCATTCCACCTCTCAACCTGCAGCAATTTATGTTAAAAAATGGCAAAACTGTTCAAATTTCCATTTCGTATGTAAAGGGATACCAATTTATATGGGTAAGAGATATTAAGATAGAAGATGGTAGAATAGAAAAGACCAACAAAAGGACACGATGGTTCTTTAATGATAGACAACTTTTGTCCAAGCTACTGAATTTGAAACTATAGAAAGCTTTCTATAGTAATTATAGTCAAGAGCACAACACTGAGGATCTATGGAACAAAAGAGTATATGAAGACCTAAAATAAATCTTAACTGGTTCAAAACTTTCCCATCATTTTCTATATACTTCCATATTCGTCACACCTATATACACCATAAAAAAATATTGAGTGAAAAAAATTTCAACTTCAAGGGCATAATGTTCTATCATGTATGCCCACAGGCATTGGCAAGGTAGAAAAGAAGCCAGGCGATATAACAAATTCCATATATTCAAAATTAACATTACTGACTTGTTATAATGCTCCTCTTCTACATTAACAAGTTCAAAATAACAATGCTCTTGAAACAATTGACCAGTATGTCCTAAAAGGCATGACATTAAAAGAAAACTTACCGTCAGTGTTTCAAAGCCCCTTGCAGTGCATTATAATTTGCGCAAAGTGCAAATGTCAGGATACATGAACATTGAGTGCATAAAAATTGAAATAAGAGCAAACAAAGGACTATGAGCAGCTTAGATTGATCATAATCTGTAAAAGGTTAACTGACTTGGTCTATATAGATCAAAAGAAAACATTTGATGATTCCTAAGGAAGACAAGTTCTACTACAGCCACAAATTCACAACCATTTTCAAAACATGCTGAGATGACTTACCAATAATATCACTTTCACATGAACCTATAGTGGCAACACACCTCAGCAAGAGATCAGAAAGTTTAAAAGAATGTGATTATGTTTTATATAACACACTTTTTTTTTTTTTTTTGATAAGTATTATATAACACACTTCATGACTTAAAAACCCTAATCTCTTATTAATCATGTTACCATAATTCTGATATTAATAAGTGCACAACTAAGCAAAAATTTTCAGTTGCAGAAAGGAAACAAGCTAGGACAACTTACCCATTCACCTGGGCAGAGGGAACGATAATACTTGGAAAATCTCTCACATTCACCAGATTCTTCACCTTTTGCTGCCAAGCACCTGCAGTTGAAGTTGGTTTTTCAAAAAGAAGATGAGAATCAAATAATAATAATTAAAAAAAAAAAAAAAACTGCTAATAAATTTTCTGTGGAACTCAATTGCAAGTTAGTTAAAATGTACCTATGAAACTCAATGTAGCGCGTGAAACAGTGCCTGGTTTGATTTGTTGTAGGGAATCGAAAATCAGCAGGGGCAGTTTTCAGTTCAATCTGAGAGCAAATAGCAGAAACATTGAATAAGTCAAGAATATGTGACAATTGAGACAAAAATGATTTAACTTATCACAAGCTAGTCACAAAAAGTTGATAAATATCAGTATTTAGACCCATATATGAGCATTGCAAACATATCTAAACTTGAGCACTTTAGAATTTGGATCCACATGACGTTCTAGTTAAATATGTAAATTCTAGAAGCATGAATAAATGCACATATAACAATGCTTTTAATTGCTAATGCTAACCCACCAATAGACTATACAGGCATGAAATATTCACAAACAATCATGACACCTCTAAACTACCATGGAGACATACACAGTAGTTAGAGGCAATTCACAGAAATCTTTGAAATTCACACTATTGAGAAAATTTTGGTACATCCTTCACATGCCTAGGGGCGGAGCTATGTTGCTCCTCCCAAAATTTAAATTTTTCTAAATAGGGTACATGCCAATTCAAGTTTAGCCCTCCAAAGTGCTGCCCTGCTTACTGAGTTAGCCCCCCCATCTGATAATTTCTAGCTACGCCCCTGACATGCCACCTTGCAATTGGAGATACAAACTATAGCAGAAAACCGTCATGGACACGCGCACAAATTTCTTGGACGCAATTCATCTACAATTTCAGATTGACCATTTTAAGAAAATTGATTAATTCCTGTTGTGCATTTCAATCTTAGCTCTTCTCTATGAAATCTATGGCAATAAACAACCACTACATAACCCAACAATCCTGTTGTGCATTTCAATCTTAGCTCTTCTCTATGAAATCTATGGCAATAAACAACCACTACATAACCCAACAACTTAGGTCAAATCAAACCCACATTAACTAAAATGTCCACCAAATTCACTCTAAAATCATATTTCATTTTTTATATTTTTCTTTTTTTGAATGAATAATCCCAGAAATCTTCTATTTATAATAGGGCTAGTTCCTCGTTAAATCAACAGATACAAGGTTTTTTTTTTTTTTTTTTTAAAAAAAACACAAGTAATAAATAATACCCAAAAAAAAAATTAAAAGAAAAGCACAACCATACAAGTGTAGATTCATAAAATTATGGAAATGAAATCAAAATTTCAATCAGTATGAACCAACAATTTTCAGACTTTGAAATGATCAAAAAGACAAATAAAAAATAAAAAATAAAAGATTTTACTTTATTTTCTCAAGGTTTCTCGGCAACCAAACAGAACATAAAGAGAGAGATTACCTCCGCCATGAGTGGTCCGATCAAAGAATAGCACACGAGCGAGAAATGTTGCAGCTGGGCTCTGACCGAAAATCTGGAATATAAAGAGTGGATCGGGTTTCACTCCGGTTCGTCCGGTGACCAATGATATTGTGCCACACAGAAAATGATAGGCCCACCAAGAATTTTTATTTTATTTTTTCTATTATGACTCGATGTGGGGATTTAAAATGATTTTTCTCAAAAATAAAAAATAAAAAGCATTTAAACAAAGATTAATTAACATTTTTGCGTTAATTTAAGTTATTGATAATATTATTAAATTTAAAAAATTATTCATTTTATTAATGTATGATTATAATTTTGAAATTTTTATGATAGAATTATTTTAAAAACAGAGGGTAACCCAAGTAGCAAAAGGTATATTTGAGGTTAATATGATCTAATGACACATGTATCGTAGCGTGTGATGGGATGAAGGGGTTCATAGTTTTGGGAACAGATTATGATTTCTCTAATTTGGAAATCTTTGACCTACATGGTTACATTGTATAAACTTGCTTGTTTAGTCTATTTTATGGATTTTTTTTAGCTGGTGAGTAGCTCAGAGGTGGTTCATCAAAGGTTTCAAATCTCGGGATCAGGGGTTGGCTAAGGCCCCAATGAAAAAAGGTTCACAATAAAAATAAGAAAAAATAATTAATTTTAAAGTATGTTGTATGTTCTCTTTTCTTATTCTAAAAAGTGTTCTAAACCAACTGACGTTAATTTCCCAAATATTATAACATATAATAGTAATTATTATTATTTTTTTTATGATAGAAATTCTAATCTAAACTCACACACATGTATATTTTGAAGATTTCAGGGATCGAACCCACATTCTCATAGAGGGGTGGGGTTTTTTGGGGAGGGGGATTACACTGGGCCGAATACCCAAGTGGCCATATAATAATTATTGTAAATGTGTTATAAGATAATTTCTTACAAAATTTTCAAAATGCACTGAACATCATAATCGTGTTACTAATTTTGAAAAATGTCATGTCTTCACGATTTTAAACCCAAAAATCATGTTTGAAAAACATAAACTGCATGCTCTCTAATCTTGAAATTTGAGTGCATTTATATCAAACTTTATTTGCATTTTGTAAGAAAACTTTTAACCGGATAAACAATTTTTAATCAATTAATTCATCATCCATATAAAATCCAATTCTTATATATTCATAAGCTAATAATTTAAGATATTGGAGTAAATTAAACTGAGCACTGAGTTATCGCCTTAGGGTTCAAATTGGTAAGGCTTACCAAATTACTCTATCGCTTAAAAGTATAAATGTATTACAAATTTTATTTAATAAACTTGATTATTTTTTTTAGCTAAGAAAATTGATGAACTCAACATTTTAATTAGCCAAAGTTTACCTCATAGAGGTGAGATATGTGAAGAATTTGGATCAGTAAAATGGTGAGCTTCTTCTATTTTGCATATAACTAAACTTGAAAATGGTCCCAAACCTTTATAAGTTTCATTTTTACAAGAAGGTGAGATTTGAGTGAAGAATTTTATAAATAGTGTTAGTAATTAGTTAAAATAATTATATAGAAGATTTTCTTTCTTTTATATATTCAATTAATCTAAATGATTTTAGTTTCTTTAAAGCATGCAATATTCAAATCTTAATTTCTTATTAGTTTAGGGACATGAGACAATAATAATGTTTCTTTATATAAATTTCAAATGTTAATTGTTACAAGAATTTTGTCTTTTATTATTATTATTATTATTATTATTATTATTTTACCATCATATGTGCAGTTGGTTAGGAATTTGACTACGTCGTTACAAAGATCAAATGAACTTCCCCAAATATCTCTCTTCAACTAACAGAATATGTATGCTTTTGTTTTTGACTTATTAAACAATAAACACAGCACAATAGGATATAAAGGCTAAGAGTGGCATAAATTAAACACTTATGGCAGAAAATACTGAATCTGTAGAAACAGTGACAGTTACTGTAACAGAAGAGAAGAATCAACCAGAGGAAGGATCGATGACTGACAAAGCAACCCAAGTGAACTTCTTGACAAGGTTATCAACCATAATCACTTTCATTCTTTCTCTTCCAATACTTGGCTCAATTATATGGCTCTTATATATGAGAGGTTATGATTGCGAAGTAATCCTAAGGTTGACAAAATTGCAAATTGGTATTGTTATTGGGTTGATCTGTACCTTCGTGGTTAGCAATTTTGTTGTGTTCTTCCAATCTCGATTTCCAATGCCGGGACTCATTGTAGTTATGGTGCCACTGATTGTAATGTTTACTATGGGGCTTGCCCTCATTGGGGTCTATAACATGGAAAGTCGGACAATACTGGGCTCACCAATGTGGCTGAAATTGAAGGTGCATAACTATAATAATTGGAACAACATTAAATCATGCATTTATGATACAGGAATATGCAATGATTTGGTGTCAAGATCATTAATGCTGAAACCATATGACTTCAGCATAAGAAGATTATCATACATAGAGGTAAAATTATTTACTTTGTATGAATATTTTTATGATGAGCATATATGATTAACTATATTCAACATTCTACTTCAAATATGTATTTTATTTTATTTTAATTTGTATGTCTGACATTTTTTTAAGGCTGGCTGTTGCAAACCACCAACCATATGTCAAATGCAATACGTGAATGCCACTTTCTGGGAAAAAGAAGATGCAGTAGTAGACGGATCTTATCCATATGATAGTGACTGTGATTCATGGAATAATGATCAGACCATTCTATGTTACAACTGCAATGCTTGCAAAGAAGGATTTTTAAGAACAGTAGAGGGCAAATGGTGGAAACTTGGTATCTTCCTAGTAGTGATGGCTTCAGTACTCATTGTTTCTCATTTATTGCTATTCCTTGCTACGATGTGGGAGCATTATGCAAAATAGAGGAATTCGGCAAGTCACGTTTCTTTTGCAAGTTATCATCTTTGTCTTTGTTTCAAGTGTATATAGTTCTTCTATTAATAAATTTTGTTTTTGTCATTTTTTTTCCAAAATTGAGTCGTGGCTGTAAGAAAAAGTTCAGAACTAATAATTGTTGAACCAAATCCTTTATAAGGTTGTTATTACATGCTTTCTACAGAGTTGACATTCTTTATTTTTTTTTTATTATAATGACAAATAGAAGATATTAATTTTGAGAAAATTGAATGACAAATAGGATTAGTATAACTAAAACTGGGTGTATCTAAAAAATGGATTGAATGACACCTAAACCTATTTATACTTCTTTCTTTAATGATACAAGCACTAAGAAATTATGTGCATAGTTTAACACAAGGGAAATTGCACTAACCTTACATTGATCTTCTTTCTTATTTCAAATTGTACACGGATTTGTGTTTAGCTTATTTTTCAAAATAACTCATACTAAGTCTTGTGTTTAGTTTGAACCAATATCTTAAACTATCAAAATATGAATGTATGAAGACTATATAAGAATTGAATTTTATATGGATATTGAATTAATTGATTAAAAATCTTTCATTCTTTTGGCATATATAGGTTAAAGGTTTTCTTACAAAAAAAGAAAAAAAGAAAAGAAAAAAAAGCATGATATAAATGCACCAAATTTCATGATTAGAGAGTATAATATTTGTGTTTCTTCAAACACAATATTTGGGCTTAAAGTTATAAAGACGTGACTTTTTTACAAAATTAGTAACACAATAGTTTGGATTATAATTTCTCGTGCAATGCAAAGTCCATTTTAAAATATTTTGTAAGAAATTATCATATGACCCATTTATAATACTTATTATGTGTAATCAATATTTGAGAAATCAACTTCAATTATATGACTTGTCATTAAAAAGAGAAGAAATGCAAATTATTAAAAATAATAATATAATTAAGAATACAAACCTATGTTTGAAAAAATTAAAAATTATTTAATTATTTCCACTAACTTAAATATACAATTATTTTTTTAATATTCTTGATTACATGTTTTAAAATTTGGTTTTCTAGAATGTCATATTCCAAATCAATTGTAGAAAAAATAACCATAAAAATTCATTTTACATAAATAATTAGGACACCACCTATATATAATGAATACCTAAAAAGGTACGTTTTCCCTATTAATAATGTTTTTTTAATTACATAATACACAAATTTTTAGACTACTAGAATTACGTAAATATTAGTAATAATATATATATATATATATATATATATATATATATATATATATATATATATATATATATATATATATATATATATATAATTATTGTTCAGAGATCCCGCATACACCAAAAACCAATTGGTGTCTTGACCTGATGGTAAGAGTAATCATTATGGAACGGAAGCCATAAGTTCTAATGCTATCATAACTTAAAAGAGATCAATACAAAAATTGTGAGCTTACTGGTCAAATAGTAAATAACCTCTTATTAAAGTGAAATTGGCAAGCGTGTTAAGGAAAATGAAAATATGTAATCCAACCATACAATTTAGCCAATAAATTCTTTGTACATAAATAATTAGTATATCACCTATAGATAATAGATAATTAATATATAGAAATAAATGCATCTTCCCCATTTACACATTAACATGAACAGAAATCATACCTATTCACACAAGACAAGCTTCAATTTTTATCTTAGTTTAGATTAAAAAGGTTAATGTTTACTTACCAATCAAAAGAAAAAAAAAAAGAAAAGAAAAAAAAAGGGTTTTTAAAGATTTGGACCCTGTCTCAATTCTGCTGTGCAATATGTTAGCAGTGGGGTTGAAAACTTGAAGCACCAAATTCGAGAATCAATTCTACCTTGTTAGACAGGGTAGCACAATTTGCTGAGATCACGCCTCATAGTGACAGGAACAACAAAATTAACTGAGATCACACCTCATAGAACAGAAGTAACTAGTTCAAATCTTCCATTTTCTGCCTTGTGAGTTGTGAGACTGCAAAGATTCCTATTCTTGCCCCCCTTTTTCTCTTTTTCTATTTCGGGAGGTGGGTTAAATAATTCAATGTGAATTTTTTTAAGACTTCCCATAAGGTTATATATAAAGGCATCATTACTAGCAAGAGAATAAATAAATTTGTAATAAAGTTTTATAATCTTATATGGCAAAGTGACTGTATGAAGAGAAATCTAATCTAAAGTTTATAAAACAACAGTAAGCAAACAGCTCTTCATATTGCGAAACCAACAATTGTGAGGAAGGCAAAAAAAGCTTATTAACAGCCTCCAGAGTTCCACCTTCTTCATATTCACCTCTGAGTGAGCGAGGGATCATATGCTCCTCCCCAGACAGCTACACCGCCAGCACTAGGAACAGCTGCACCACCGGTAGCTACACCATTGCCACTGCTATATGGAATCATTCCTCCTCCTGCTGGCCCAACAGCCATCTGAACAAGAGGCCTCCCATAGCTGTCAACATAGGGACCACCACCTTGTATAGGGGGTGGAAATGAAGGATCGGGATGCATGTAACCACCACCATATGGGCTTGGTGCTATTTGACAAAGTATCAGCTCAAGCATTAGAAACGAAACAGCTAAACAAAATATGATGTATACAGGAAGGAAAGTTAAGTTACCAAGTGCTCTCTTCTCAGCATTCAAGACCTCAGCACGCAACTTTTCCACTTCTCTTGCCATCCCAAATAGATTCTTCTCCATTGCTTTCATTTGCTCCACTTGCTCTATGTTTGATCCTTTTTCATACTCAAAAGTAGAACTGCTCACCCAAACAACGGATTTAGAATTAATCATGAAAGCTACAAAATATGTGAATTCAAATTAAAGATGAATGTGGAGATTGTCATATTGGGTATGAGATGTTAGCTTTGTCACTTATGCTGATTGCCACTCCATCCATGCATGCTGTATTACTAAAGTGTCAAAGCACAGTAAAGAGAGACTTCAGCAATTTTGGTATCATCACACTTTTAGTCCAATACAAGTTCATTTTAACTCATCTGCTAATTGAAGCATACTACATCTTGACAATTAAGAGTATCTTAGATATATGGAAAAAGGAAATTTTATCATTGACCAAATCACTGGAATGTGTAAATGCCTCTTATTTAGCACCAAATAGCTCAGTGAACTGAATAACTGGGCCAGTCCATTCCAATGACAGGACCTATCAAAAGATTTGATGATCCAAGAAAAATAAAACCCTAACTAGATGGCAATTTGGTCCTAAAGCGTGCCATACCATGGCAGTTAACAAATTGCAAACCCATACTTGTCATTCCCAGTTTCATCACACTAACAACATTTTTATGACAGATGATATAGTTCTAGTGTATAATACTAAAGTTAGAAATTTGGGGAAAGGCAGCTTTTGGTTAAGTAGGATTAAAACATAGTACATGGAATGTACATTTAGTAAAAGTAGAAATAAAGATGAAGGGATTGTAAGACTTAATGGTTAAAAGAGACCAAAAAATAAGTGCTTTTGATATCTTGGATCAATAATTCATAATTATGAATAGATTGAAGAGTTTCCTAAAAAACAAATAAACAGATTGAAGAGGATGTGAATCATATGATTAGAATAGAGTGGATGAAATGGAGAAGTGCATTAGGAGTATTGTATGATCATAGACTACTTATTAAGACGAAGGAAAAAAAATTCTATGACTATTACAACTTATGAATATGCTCTATGGTACTAAATGTGGATTATTAAGAAACAACATATTTATAAAATGAGTATAGTTGAAATGAGAATTTTAAGATTATTAAGTGTAAATACAATAAAATATAGATTTGAAATGTGAAAATTTGCTTAAGAATAGGGGTGGTTCCTATTAATGAAAAGATAAGAGAGTCACTTGAGATGATTTGGTCATGTGCAGAGAAAATCGATTAATGTACCAGTAAGGAAGAGTGAGTTGATTCAAGTCGAGGTAACAAAAAAAGGTAGAGGAAGACCTAAAATGACATTAATAGAAGTAGTAAAAAAGGACACGTCAATTAAGGAGGTGAAAAGAGTATGACATTGGACCAGATAGAATGACGAAATAGAATACACGTGGCCAATCCTAATTAGTCTATGAAGAACCCCAAAGTATTGAGACTGAAGCTTGGTTGTTATTATTGGTGGTGCAGTAACTTCTTATGCACGTCTAAGAAATCCAATGAGGAAATAGCCAGGAAACAGACTTGTATGACTTACCGTAACCTCTGGTGTTCCTTCCTCAAACTGTCAAGCTCAGCATGTAGATCTGGTAAATTTTTAACATCTGTACGGGCTTTCTGCAATTCCTGAGAGGCCTTCTGAATCTGGACAGTCAACTCTTGTCTGGCTGCAACCAAACTCTGTGCCTCCTTATGGGCCTGTTGCAGGTCCTTCTTCACGCCCTCACCAGCTCTGATATCTGCTTCCTTTTTTGCAATCTTATCCAGCAAAATCCTGATCTGTAAATCACTTTCAGTCTGGATGCTTCCTATGTGTGCCTTGAGTCTTTGTACTTCCTGCTGAGCAGCAACTAGCTCCCGCCTCATAGTCAATTGAGTGGCTGCCAACCTATGGTTTTCCCCTGCAAGTTGTTCTATTTCTGCTGCCTGAACTGCAATTTTATTCTCCAACAGCTCGGGAGGAGGCAGTGGCTCCAATGACCGTTGGCCAGCTGCAGGACCCAGTCCAGGAAATGGACCATGCCGCATCATCCCTGGAGCTTGGGCAGCACGTTGCTCAAAAGCCGACGGAATATGTCCTCTTGCAGCCATCTATTCAGACCAGGACAAACATCAATGGTGATTTACACAGTCAGAGTCCTGGGGTGCAGCTACCTGCATTTTTTTTTTTTTTTTTTTTGAGAAAAATGATCACAGCAATAAAGCAAATTAAGTCCACAATGGATGTATAAAAGAAATATCATTTTTTTTTTTTTTAAGTTTTAATAAGAGAGCTTTGGCTTCAATGGGAAAGGGAATGGGAGATTCAAACTAGTGATCTACTTCATAAAGCTTGGTCCCCAGCCGATTGTGCCACCTTCTATTAGTAACCAACCTTCTGTAATACATACAACATATAATATAATAACAAAGCTGCGGTTAAATTAAAACAAGTTTTTGAATACATTCTATAAAAATCCTGTGCAAAAGTTTTTTTTTTATTTAAAAAGAAAAGTTTTGGCTCCAAGGAGAGGGGGAAGAGAAGATTCAAATTAGCAACCTTCGGTTCATGAGGTGTGATCCCCAGCCAATTGTGCTACCCCTTGGGGCTAAAATCCTGAACAAAAGTTAGGAAGCAACACTGGATGTTTATACAAACACAAGGCCTCAAGAATCATTAGAGGAATATTGAAAAGTTAACATTCAGGCTTCCATTGGAACTTTAGAAGAAATAATCAAACAGCCCAGTTCACTAACTTATGGAATTGCCCAGACAAATCAGCAACCTATGAAATATCATGCAGTTCACAATGCAATAACCGCCTCTCCAAATAAGATAAACTCTGTAGAGAGTTATAAAATGCCACTATTAGCATCCTCTCATACTTGCATCATCAACAAAGCATTAGCAAGCTGCAGATGTAAGCTTCTAATATGATTGGCCAAGAAAAATTAGAAGTACATTTTTATTTGTTTCCTACATATTCATTTTATTTTAAGAAAGCCTAAAATTCCAACTTTATGAAATTAGCTTCATTTCTCTAGATGAAATCATGTTCAATTCAATTTGCTAATGCAAAAGAGGAATAGTCTCACTATTACAGCACAGGGTAAAATTCAAACATTATAACTTCCCTAATTGGTAGTGAATTTCCCCACACCCACACTGATTGTAAAGCCATTGAGACGAGTTCTATTTATTTATAAATTGTCACTCCATAATGGAATTGCAAGACTCAACAAAAAATAGGTTAACATTGACCTGGTGCAGATAATTCACCAAAAAGTGACAATCTCTAACTTAAAAAGATTAATAAATCTAAATGAGACGGAAAAGGACTACTGCCAAAAGCAAGGATCTCAAAAATAAAGAATTAAGCTCAACTATCGGCATCTCAACACCACTATACATGCAATTGTTTCTCTCTCAAAATTTTCCCAAACAGACATTTAGTTGGACAGTTATGTGGATTTTACTAAAGGTGTCAATGATTGAAGCAAAGATTCCTTGGAATGATAATTGGTATAGTAATTCCTATATAGGAAGAATTTTCACCAGTTGACAGTAAAGATTAAATTTCATAAAGAATATGCCATATAATCCAAAAATTCCATATGTTTTTAGCAGAGCAAAGGCACAATAAAGCCTGGCATCTTTATCATAAAAAGAGGAAAGCAGGAACATAATCAACATTCTTATGAAAAATTATTACAACCTCACATAAGCCAAGTCATACCACCAATTCTACCTGAATATAACCCTCTAGCTATTATTGAGCATTGAAACATATTTTCCTTCCATTGAAAATAAAGAATTGAATTTAAATCCATTCATTCAATTTAAAGCAAATCACATCATTCTTATGAACATACAGACCTCTAATTTTCATGAAAAATACTTTGCACCTTCATTTTTGTGACAGTGTAGAGTGAAATTTTAGCATTTTAATTGCCCTCTACTTGGGTGAAACCTAGGGCTCAACTTTTTGAAATCGAGTATCAGTAGCTTAAGTTACTTCTTCAATTTGTTAATAGTTGATACATTTTTTTTATAACGTAGGAAGCCTTTCTAAAGAAGTGCCCTTTGAACTTGCTCTAGGCAGTAAAACATACGGGTAATTGACCCCACCCACCAAAACCAGTTGCTTGGTAATCCAGGGGCATTTACCCTTGACGAACAAAGCAATTTATGCTAATATCTATAATACAATAATGGGGCACTGGATCCAACATGAGTTTCAAACTCCATTAGGCATGATTGTTTTTCCTTTTATAAGTAACAAAATTCAATAAAAAAAAAAAGGGCATAAACCTGGTACATAGGATTTATACCAGAGAAATACTCAAAATAGAAAAATTTAATGTCTAATTTCAAAAGATCCATAAACACCAAAAGTTTCAAGGAGAGTGGACTTTTAGCCTTCATCCAATCACAAAGTGATCTCAGGGGGAGGGAGAGAGAGGGAGAGAGAACCCCTCAATTTCACTACTAAAAACTCAATACCCTAAAAAGTAAGAGCATTCCTTTCTCTCCAAATGCTCCACATTAAACATAAAGAAATAGCCTTCCAAATATCAATATGACCTTACCAAAATGCCATTTCCAACATGCCAATAGCTCAATCACCATTCTCAGCATAACCCACTTAACCCCATACAATCTAAACGCAAGAATCCACGTTTCCCAAGCTATGTCACCATGTAATAATATAATACTGTCTTCCCATTTGACTTACACATGCAGCACAAACCCACAATTATTATACCTCGTTTTCTCATATTGTCCATCATAACAATTTTACCCAATGCAGCTATCCATGAAAAGAATCCCAATCTTGGTGGACTTCCAATATACTTTTCCAAGGAAAACACTATCACTCCAAAATCTCAAAGCTGTATTATAGGTTATAACCCTAAAATGATGGTTTTAGAAGGAGATCAAATCAAGTAATCGCCTCACTCTGGGCAAACTTTAGTGAAATCTAAATCATCATAGAAGCAAACCAAAGATCCTAACTCTCAATCTTGTTTCAATAATGGCTTCCAGAGGGAGACAACCATTAGACTAATCCATATATTCTCCCAAAGTAGCATCTCTATTTCATGCAATAAGTGGATCCACATCTTTGGGCAAAATATTGCCACACCAAAGATCATGGCAAAACCTAATTTTGGTTCGTTTCCCACTTCGAACCTGATAAATATAGAAAAAAGTTTGCCCATCCACTTCAAATATATTTCCATAAACTCAAACCATTAAGGACCACTGACAACATCAGAATACCACCCTCCCTAAGAAGTCTTGTACTTCTTATCTACCTCCTTCCTCCATAAATTATTTTGATAAGATAAGAAATTTCAATTAGAAAGCACAAAGATGGGTGCTACCCATGTACACAGGATGTATACAAAGTAGAATCCAACAAATATCATCTAAAACCCAAATTATGAAGGAAATCCAAAAAAATCGGATGAGCCTAAAGAATTTACACCATGCTCCCACATATATAAGGATCAAAGAAACATAAATTTCAGTTCAGCAACTGATACTTCCCATCCTTCAAAAGTTTGTGTGTTCCTCTCTCCAAATACACTATATTAAATACATAGGTATGATCATCCAAATTTCTAAGCCTTCTTTTTTACCAAATGGACCTGTCCAGCAAGCCAAAAGTTCAAGAACAGTCCTCAGCTGCTCCGCATTATCTAACACACCCCGAACAAGCACAAGATAAGTGACCACAATACTCTCGCAACATCACAGTGAAGAAAAAGATGATCTACTGAATCCCCATCAGATTTACACTAACAACACCAATCTGTAATTATTATACCGCTTTTCCTTTCCTCCAATTAAATTCCAGCAGCTTTTCAACTTTCTAACCCCCAAACCCCCTTGATAGATAGGAGTACAAACTGTCAGCCAATTTACTTAGTGAAACTTAAATTCCTCCCCATTACCACCCCCATAAAAAGTTGTGTTGGAGCCCTTCAAACCTATTGGCTATTCATGTTGGCTACTCCAACAAGCATATAAAACAGAGATAAATATTCAACTGGGAGAGTAGACAATATACTCTTAATTAATGTAAGTCTTCCTTCTCTTACCGCATTCCAAACAGCCATTTTACTTAAAACGTGAAGCTATAGGTAACCCCAAATATTTCAAGGGAAGATAAGACACACTACATATAAGAGTTGAAGGCCTTTGAAAACCTAAAAAACCATATATAAAACAGGAAATCAATGCTAATGTTGAAATCAACTTTTGCTTCCTCAGTACAAAGAATTTGAGGCTTTAGTTCTATAAGAGGTTAGATATACATTCAGGCATATCAAGAATTGTTGAACAATAATTTTTACCCCTACATAAATTTAAATTAATACATTGCCTTAGAATTGTTCTTACACCTTTTGCTTGGCTCATAAGAATTGTTCTTATAGCACTTGAGTCTTGGCTAAAACAACACTCCCTCCTCTCATAAGTGTGAGGTTATCAGTTCAAAACCCATCAGGCACACGTGTAACTTACCTATCGAAAGTTCTTATCCCCATTCACGATGCATACAAGCGCATAGCAATGCATGTATGTAATGTAAGAGACGAACTAAGTTTTAAATACTTTCCCTTTTCAATACTCTTCTCAATTCATTCACTTACGACTCAACTCAATTCGACTCAAATTGTATTCTTTTCTACCTTTGTATGCATAATATAACATCACCGATATCTCGATCTCATTACATTTTACGGATTTATACACTAAACTCATACGGAATGCCACTACTTGATGAGCTTAAAATATCAAAATTACACATCACTAACAAATGTGACATGCGCATTCTCCTAATTCCAATGCATTGTTTGAATTTGCAATTACCATTCTTATCTGCATCAACCATTTTATTTTTCAAAAAGACCAATTGAAATTAATGTGTCCAAGTAATTAAAAATTTATTTATAAAAAAAAAAAAAAAAAGTGGCAGCACAAATTATATATATCTAAGATCATCAAGAACAAAAAGTACCATAACAAAAACCAAAAAAAAAAAGTATCATAAAGATGAAAATCGAAGATCATGAAAAGAGAGAGAGCAGAGAGGTACATACGAGGCGAAGTGGGCAGGGGTGCTTTAGTAAATAGAGATGAAAATCGGGCCCTTTTGGCGTAGAATGGAGGCTGAACCCACCGGAGAAGAATTTGGGGATGGGTTTTCGGGTTTCGAGGCCGAGTTTGTAATAAAAAGTGTTATCTCTAACTATTGACTAAGAATAATAAAGAAAATGACTATTTTCTTTGAGGAGCTGGTGTCTCTGTGTGCAATCAATACAGATTCTATACGATCAAAGTAAAATATTCTGTGTAACTCTTTAAATATAAAAAATATTTTATAACTTTTAGTTATATATTTTTTTACAAAATATTTGACTACTGTCTATATAATAAGTTGTTATTATAAAAAATATTATAAAATTTATTTACTCATCAATATAATTATCTCAAGGCTAAAATATATGTTTAATCCCTGAAATTTGACACATGTTCTATTTTAGCCTTTAAAATATGGAATTTTTTTATTTTAGTCCCTAAAATTATAAAATGTTTCTAAAATAATCATTATACTAATATCATATATGAAATATGTTGATGTAGCTAATAGAGATGCACATTTTTAACGGAATATTAAATGGGATATTTAGTCAACATCAACATATTTCTAATGGGATATTGACAAAATGACTATTTTAGATACAATTTATAATATTTCAAAAAAAAGATACAATTTATAAATTCTGGGACTAAGATAAAAACTTCAAATTTCAAAGACTAAAATAGAGCCTAATATTAATTTTAGGGGACAAACATATATTTTAGGCTTATCATCTCAAGCATACATGTATTTTCTCTCACATAATATGGATGATGGATCCCACAATCATGTGGGACTTACACAATATCATCCTATTGATCCTATGCATAAGACACTTTCTTAGAGCATTCCCAATGGCTTGTGTAAAATTTAAGCCAAATTTTGACTTTAAGAGCTACTTTTTCTATTTTGCCCAATCACTTTTCAAAACATCTTCCATCCGATTCTCTATTTCTAACTCTATTTTATTTAAATTTTATTCCTTCATAAATTTTTTATTATTATTTTCTACTCAATTGAAACCAAACAAGCACCCAAAAAAAACCCACAGCAACTTCATCAACTTCATCAACAGAGCCCAGCAACTTCAGCAAAAAAAAACCCAGCAAATTTATAAACTTTCACAGCAATATTACATAAAATCATAGTAAATTTACAAATTTTCACAGTAATATTACAGAAAATCATCAAAACCAGAACAATACCAACACGTAAAATGGGTCTATGCGCAAATTGGCTCCTCTCAATTCTACCAATAGATGAAGAAGACCGAAAAAGATTGTCTCTTTTCAATGCAAGCCCAGTTTCCAGAGAACCCATTTACTTAGAGTAATCAAACAAAAACAAAGCTTCAAGATTGACAAAAACACATTAAAATTTGATATACATACAGCTCTAATATGTGCTCTCAGTTTGTAGGAAAGATAAGGATTAGACAAGGTGAGCTTGTGTTGTTAGCTACAGAGAGAGAAAGGGATTGGGGCATGAAGATGATGATGATGTGTATTTGATCGTAGTCATAGATTGATTGTCAACAGAGAAAATTTGTTTTGAGAAGATGGAACACCGTGGACAATCCAAAACAAAGTGTGAAATACATCTGATTCAGTTCAGCCTAATAAAAAATTACATCATTAAAGATGAAACAATTTCGGCTATGGAGGGAGAAGAGAAAGGGGAAATTTTTCATACCTTTTTGGTGAGTGATGATTTCGGTCAGGTCTCAGATGAAATTCCGTTTGCGTCGTTGGGAAGTTGTGAGGAAGAGAGAGTCTCCTCACTAATAGGAAGTTTGACAACCACGGCCAGCAGAACAGAAGAAAGAAAAAAGGAAGAGAGAGGGAGTAAGGTTTCAGAAAACAAAATAATAAAAAAATGAAATGCCCAATGAACAGTGTAAAGCATAAATGGCTTTGCACTGTAGCAAATTTCCATTTTGCCTCATATGTAGCTCATCTATTGGGAGTCATTTTTTGGGCTTATTAGCTATATTTGAGTTTATTTTAGCTTTTAGCGAACCCAATTGGGAATGCTCTTATACTTATATAACAATAATGGAGAGTCCTTCATGTATAAGAGCATTTCCAATGGCTTGTGTAAAATTTAAGTCAAATTTTAGCTTAAAGAGCTATTTTTTCTATTTTGCCCAATCACTTTTCAAAACAACTTCCATCCGATTCTCTATTTCTAACTTTATTTTATTTAAATATTATTCTTTATAAATTTTTTATTATTATTTTCTACTCAACTGAAACCAAACAAGCACCCAAAAAAAAACCCACAGCAACTTCATCAACAGAGCCCAGCAACTTCAGCAAAAAAAAACCCAGCAAATTTACAAACTTTCACAGTAATAGTACAGAAAATCATAGCAGATTTACAAACTTTCACAGTAATATTACAGAAAATCATCAAAACCAGAGCAACACCAGCACATCAAAGCAAAATCACACGCAAACTATCACCATCACCGATCTAAAGAAGAAGAAGAAGAAGCAGAAAAAGAAGCCGAAGAAGAATAAGAAGAAAGAGAAGAGAGAGAGATGGCAGCCATCACCATTACCGATATGAAGAAGAAGCAGCAAAAGAAGCAGAAGAAGAAAAAGAAGAAGAAAGAGAAGAGAGAGATGGCAGCCGGTGAAAGATTAAAGGAGAGAGAGAAAGGAAAGAATAAAATAATAAATGGTAAAAATGCCTTGGTATTGTAGTAAAAACCTATTTTGGCTAATGTGTTGCTAATCTGTTGGGAGCCATTTTTGAGACTTATAAGCTATATTTGAGTTAAAATTGGGTTTTGACAAACCCATTGGGAATGCTCTAACACCCATTAGCAACGACATCTTTGTTGTCTATTGACTCCATCGACCCATGTCCCATATGTTAAAAGATATGTTTTTTTTTTTTTTTTTTTTTTTTTTTTTTTTTTTTTTTTTTTCATCCTTGGATTTTTCCCGTTTATTACCCTTGGAGTTGGACTTTGTTGTCACAAGTGTTAATTTGAAGCTGAGACTTTCAGTTTGATCAATTAACCAATGGACAATAAGTTTGTGATGAATCAAACATTGTGTTAGTATTTTCCATTAAAGCTTAATGAATTTAATCACGTAATATACATATGGTTATAATGGTCTTTCAAAACTATTAATAATGTAACAAAAATTATGTCAACATCATATGATTAAATGTGTTAGGCTCTCAATATGTAGTGTTCGATACTAACAGCTATGGTTATGACTACGGTTGAACTCCATATTATGGTCACTGTTGAAAACGTTATTATTATGTGGGAATTCATGTCGATCCCTTGGGGCCTATTGACCAACGAAGTAGATCATGCTCCACATTCATTCCATAAATTAGCAAACTCTAAAACTTGCATGAGCGATAAATTTGTTGAGCAGGAGTAAGATTGATGTAATCAACATAGCTAAAAGTTCTAGAGCTGTCCACTGCATGCATGATAAAAGTTGGTAGAGGCAGTGACACTAATGACTAAACATGCTTTCACTTGAGAAGCCGGCGGTATTAGACCAATTCTATCGGGAGCTATATGCGGTTGCTCAATGATAGCAAGGTCCTAAAAGCTGTTCAAATTCACCACATTTATATTCCATTTAGGCATTTGTTTAATTACAATCTTTTGAAAAATACGGGCAACAAATTAAAGTCAGCCATTAGCCTCCACTTTGTTGAGTGCGGATCAAATTGGTCATCGATTTCTTAACACTTGTCCAAAGCATTCTAATCTCCAAGGACTCAGCAATCTCAGCCACAAAGCTTGGTCCAGCAAAATCTCAGAAAGCCACGTAACTAATCCCACTCATGAATAGAAAGCCACTCCTCCACTTCACTGACAATGATAGATCGATGTGTACACGTTTATTTTGACACCCTCAGTATCAACTACTATAAAAGGCTGAATCTGCCAAGCTCTCCCCAACACATATTAAGCTCTCATAGCGTTTTGAGAAACTGATTGCATTCAAATTTGAAGTTCCTTTGCTGTTCTTCACATAAACATTCAAATAATGGCTGCATTCAGATCTCTAACACTTCTTGCTTTGGTTGTTGCTTTATCTGCCATTGTGTCTGAGAGCCGAGTAGCCAGGAAGGACCTGAGTGTGGATCTTGGTGGTGTGGATCTTCGTGGTGTGGGACTTGGAGCTGGAACAACAATAGGAGTGGGCTCAGGAGGTGGGAGTGGCTCAGGTTCTGGCTCTGGCTCTGGTTCTGGTTCTGGTTCTGGTTCTGGTTCTGGTTCTGGCTCAGGTTCTGCTTCTGCTTCTGGGTCAGGTTCAGGTTCAGGGTCTGGTGCAGGGTCTGAAGCAGGTTCACATGCCGGCTCCTACGCTGGGTCAGGATCAGGTGGAAACCAAGGCCGTGGTGGTGGTTCAGGCTCCGGATCTGGTTCTGGTTCTGGTCATGGTGAGGGTTCTGGCAGAGGAAGTGGTTCGGGGTCTGGTGAAGGGTACGGCGAAGGTTATGGCTATGGTGAGGGTCATGGCCAAGGCGGTGGCAATTGAGACAATGCATGCATTGCACTATATGTTTGAGCTAAACCATAAATGAGTGTCAGTTGTCACCATTTTGTATATAAATAAATGGATGGTGAATTGGAGTTGTCTGTATCTTTAAATGAATAATAAACTAATAAAGATGTCTTAATCGATATATGAAACTTCTTAAAATCCAAATATTCGTACGATCTAATATATTCTCAATGTTCTTTTATATATTCTAATCATCTCCAGCAACGGAGCCTGATCAGCCTCTAATGTGTATATATATACACACACAATAGTTTAAAATTTGGCTCCAAAAGTGTACCTGCTATCAAAAAATAATTGAAAGTTAATTAGTCCAAACTCCAAAAGGACCTAAAAAATAAAATGTGCAACGGGCTCATACCTTTGGTCCACTTTAAAAATAAAAATAAAATCTTTTAACATTAACAAATGACAAATCCTTATAAACTTGCTAAGAAAAAACAAATCCTTAAAAGCTTGAGATCGAGAAGAACAACTATATCTAGTCCAAATGTCACGGCTGTTTTGCCTGATGCCACATGCTAGCTTGTCTAAAGTCGACTATTGACCATCGACCTCTAATTAAGTCCTCAAGTGGTGTATGTAGACACATTTATACAGTATGGTTTCCCCTCTCTCTCAAGAATTAATTTCTGGGCACGTTTGATACACTATAATAAATCTTGTAATGTAATAGCTATTCCTAACTAATAAATATTCGATTATTTGATTATACTTTCATTACAGGAAATAGTTATTCCTTAGGAATGACTATTCTTCAAAATGAGAAATGATTATTCCTTATAAAAATGGACGTAATAGTTATTCCTTAGATCACGTAATAGCTAAAAAAAATTTAAAAAAATTGAAAAACCATGATTAACTACAACTTTTTTTAAAATTCTCTCTCTCTCTCTCTCTCTCTCTCTCTCTCTCTCTCTATATATATATATATACCTAAGTCTCCATATTTTAAAATTTTTGCCTCTCTCTCTCTCTATATATATATATATATATATATATATATATATATATATATAATATATATATTTATATATATATATATATTATATATATATATTATATATATCACTCCAAGTCTCCTCCATTTCTTTTTAAAAAATTGCCTCTCTTTCTCTCTTCTACACACAAGTCTCCATATAATATAATTATTAATATATATATATATATATATATATATATATATATATATATATATATATATGTGTGTTCTGTGTGTTGTGTTGTCACCAAACAGATGAATCGTAATAGTTATTACATTACAGTTTCTTTTATTCCTTGTAATACTAATTCTTATTATAGTGTAATAACCATTACAGCGTACCAAACGTGTCCTAAGTGACTAATTATGTTTGTTATAGTGGGTTTGGTGTTGGGTGCATAGACACAAAGCCTAGCCCACACAAGACAAGTTTACAAATTGGTGGTCTAGAAAACCACATGAAGAAAAATGATTCCTATATAGCATCTTGAAATTGGAAAACATAATTCCGTAGGAGAAGTGAGTCATAGGCGTCTAGCAAATCAGGTCTCCTTGTTCAAAGAAGAATTAGAAGACTTGAGCCCAAAACATAATGCAGCACGTACTTGGAGAAGAATTAAAAAGAAAATAATAAAGTTGGTTAGGTTATCTTTGAGTGGTGAACGTGTGGGCATTAGAGTAGTCAGTTAGTGAAAGAAGAAAAAGTGACTAAGTGAGTGCTACAACGTGTTATGCAATAGAGAGAACTGTATGAGAAAAAAAAAAAGAAGTTAAGCTTTTTTTTAGTTGTGAGACACACAAGGATCTGCAATCCGGATTCTTGGTCAACTTTAACCCTACTTTATACACGTGTATAAACCATATGTTGCACAACTTTTAAAGCAAAGGCAAGCTAATGCCATAAATCATTTATGTGCTTTGTTTTAAAACAACAACTTGTGTGTGTTTTTTTTTTTTTTTTTTTTCTTTATCAAAAAAAAAAACAACTTGTGTGTGTTTTTAATACACCTCAACCTTAAACCTTTCTAGAAACTATCTTAAAACCATATAGTTTGATTCCAATGAGTTAATTATTGTTGCAAATCTTCAAAGAGTTCTTTGGAGTAGTATTAGAAATTCTAATTCATGTGGATGTGGCGTTCATGGGGAAGATCACTATTGAGGGATTCCATTTTAGTGACTATTGTGGTAGAAAAACTAATTAACAAAGCATTTGTATAGGTTAGAATAGAAAGTCCAAAACAGTCAGAGCACGTGCAAATATTAATAATATATACATGCTGAAAACTTGTTTTGCGAAATTATGATTCGTATATAACATGATTAACAATTAGACCTTATCAACATATAGGATTCTACTTTTCTAGAACTGTTGAATGATTGTAATAGATGATTGACATAGTAGTTATTGAAACATGTGAATGTGATACGCGCGCTAATTTATAGGATTTCCAAGTGTATCGCACTTTCTTAGTTGCAAAATTTGACTAATTTCATGCATGCTTTCTTCTTATCAAGTATCCACACATGTTCTCCACATTATTGCAATGATTCTCCTTCGAAGGAAATCTTTGGGTTTAACTTCTCCCCTTTATTTAATAATCTTACATGGAATTTAGCTGTTTTAGGTGTTTGAAACTTTGAATTAAAAAAAAAAAAAATTCTAATATTTGGAATTAATAATATTCTTCTTTCACAAAATCATTTGGCAAAGTTTTAACTTGAACTTCAGAGTAAGACGCGATTGCTCCATTGGTTTGAAGAGTTGGACTAAAAATGGATAATCCAAACTCCATTATGATACCTATGGCCATCTGAAAAGAAAAAAGAAACAAGTAAGAGTTGGCGTTAAAATCTTTTTCATTTTTATGTCTTGAATTTTCTAGTATCTTCTAGCAGTTTATAGGAGCCAACCAACCAGACTCCACTAAATTTGGTGTGTGGAGGACAAGACCATATGGGTCGGCACCTCTCCTGATTATAGTGTGTCCACCCAGTACCAATACAAATTAAAAAAAACATGAAAAATAATCATCATAATAAGGTTTCCAACCTTATTTACTCGAAAGGAATTTCCACTTGAAAACCCTCAGCCTTTCCATCCACTAACTTTCTTTTTCTTTTTTCTCTGATGACACCTTGCTCAACTAGAACTAGAAAAATGTCCCACATCACGATTAAGCATGACACATGTTCTCCCACTTCTTCTTGCTGCAACTGCAATCTACACGCTTACCCACTTCACATGGTCCAGGACCACCACAAGCCTCACTATCTATAACTATAAATACCTGCGTTTCTCAGCGTCCCTCTCACACAAACACACTAGCACTAGTAGAGTAGCTAATTATAAAACTAGTATACACTCTTTGTTGCATTGTGTTCCAAACTTCGTTTGATATTCTTGTCTCTTTGGTCAAGTTGGTATCAGTAGACAATAATGGGTAATTTGAAGTGCTTCAGTCTTGTTGCTTTGCTTATTTCAACCTTTGCTATGGTGTCTGAAAGCCGAGTGGCAAGAAAGGACCTGGGGTTGAACCTTGGAGGCATTGGAGTTGGTCTTGGTGCTGGAATAGGCCTTGGTATAGGAGGTGGAAGTGGTGCAGGCTCAGGCTCGGGTTCTGGGTCTGGGTCTGGGTCTGGGTCTAGTTCAGGGTCAGGTTCAGCTTCTGCCTCAGGATCAGGTTCTGGGTCAGGCTCATCCGGTGCTGGGTCAGAAGCAGGTTCATATGCAGGGTCTAGAGCCGGGTCAGGATCAGGTTCTGGGTCAGGCTCATCCGGTGCTGGGTCAGAAGCAGGTTCATATGCAGGGTCTAGAGCCGGGTCAGGATCAGGAGGCAACCAAGGAGGTGGATCAGGCTCTGGTTCTGGATACGGAGAGGGTTCTGGAAGAGGAAGTGGGTCTGGTCAAGGTTATGGTTATGGTGAAGGCCGTGGCTATGGCTCAGGGAGTGGGAGTGGGCATGGAAAATGAAGTCACATCATTTTCTTTAGGACTGAAAAGAAAATAGGGTTTCACGTTCACCCTTTTGAATATGAAGAAATAAGTTAATGGTGATTGTTTTTTTTTATAAGTTAATGGTGATTGTATTTGTCATTAGTCCTTATATATATATATATATATGGATTCTACATGTCTCCTATATAGAGTCCTATGTCAATCTAAGAATGTTGGTTCTAAATTACACTGGAATTAATGTTGTATTACATCTTGCTTCAATTTACTAATAAATCTATTTCAGCTGTCTCTATCACATAATTTCAGTTTACTTTGTAATATTAGAGCATTCACATCCGGTCATTTAAAAGACTATATTAGCTACAATAGACAATACTATTTACAAAATTCATCAAATTCACACTCTCATCCAGTCTTTTAAAATAGATAAAATTTTTACACAATTAAACAGTACTCGGTATCAATACCGAGTACTGTTGATCATGTAAACAGATTTTTTATTAACTTTTATTCCTACGCTCTCTCTCCTCTCTCTCTCAGATGGTTTCTTCTCAACAGAGCACCTCCTTCATCCTTCACCGTGGCCATAGCCTCCTCCTCCACATCCGCAGAGCCACCATCTTCCCTCTCTCCGATCATCCTTCAACGGCACTAATTCATCTCCCCAAGCGAGGCTGGGCTTGCGGTGTGGTTTGGGGGGTAACCGGCGTGGGTATGGTGATTCGATGTGGGGGTTTCTGGCGTGGGTGTTGTGATTGGGTTTGGGGGTAACCGGCATGGGTGTGTGCTTCGGTGTGGGGGTTTCCGGCATGGGTGTTGTGATTGGGTTTGGGAGGGCTAACCGGTGTGGGTGTGGTTGATTTTGTGTCGCGGTGGTTTGGTGGTTGTCGGCATGGGTGTGGTTGATTTGTGTTGCGATGGGTTTGGTGGTGGTTTGAGTTGCCGAAGTGGGTGTGGTTGATTTGTGTTGCGGTGGTTTGGTGGTTGCCGGCGTGGGTGTGGTTGAGATTGTGGGGCGGCAAAGGAGCTAGTGGTGGTGGTGGTTTTGTGGCGGCTAGGTGCTGGGGCGGTTGGGTTTTGGTGATGGTTTGTGGTGGGTTTGGCCGTGGGTTTGTGGGTTGTGGCCGTGGGTGATGGATGGTTTGGGTCTGCAGTGGGTTTTGGGTTTGATGTTGGGTTTGGATTGTGGTGGTTTTAGTGGCGGTAGCTTTGATTTTGTGGTGTTTTTAGTGGAGGGTTTGATTTTGCCTACGGTGGTTTTGTTTCACCGGCATGAAGTATGGTGGGAAAGTGGAAAAAAAAAAAATTAATTGTTTTATAATATTTTAATAAGGTATAATGTAAAATAAAGAGTGGGATGTGAGTGTGTTATAAATGTTAAGAGGTAAAATAAATAAAGTGGGTTTTGAAGAGATAAAGTAGCTAAAAAAATAAAAAACCGGATGTGAATGCTCTTACATGTCAAACTTATGTTCTAATCATCAATGGACAAGGAATGTTCTACTCCCGAAAAAATTAGTCAGTAAGAATAAGAAGTCAGAATCTTTCTCAATTGAAAGGAAGTTTTGGTGGACTGGTTAGATTTGAAAGCAACTGCAATTATTTAACCTTGAAAAAGTTGAAGAAATTCATTCCACCACTTGTGTCGAATATGAAGGGAAAACATGTATTTTGCTCTCCATAGTCCCTTTTATAGTTCTTATCAATATCATCTCGAACAACTTTTTTATTTATCTCGAGTATTTTTTTTCGATATTCAATAGTTACAACAATGAGGGAGTAATCAAGATTTTAATCCTAGTTTTCCTCATAGATGAAATCAAACAATAATACAACTAAGTTACAAAACTTTCGGAACCTCATAATCTTTGATTCCGTATCAGGTATTATTACTACTTCAACATTATTATCTTTTTTTCTTTTTTGCAAGAGAGAATTAAGTTAATTTAACACTAGTTAGACACGGATTAATAAAATATCATATGTAAACTAAGAAAACATTTCACTAATATAATTGAAACTGATTAATAAAAAAAAACTAATTTAAGTTACGTGACCAAATAGCCTCATGTAAGAGCATTTTTTATATTAAAAAAATGATTATTACAATAAATAATAAAATTCATTTTATTTCTTGAAAATTTTGATATTTAGTTTTATTGAAGCAGTAATCTAAATTTCTCAAAATTTGTTGTTTTTACTTCAAAGCAAATTATTTTAGTAATTTACATATATTTGTTAACACTTCAATTGGAACAAAAAGAGTATAACCATTTATTTATAAACAAGATTTTTAATAACCAACCTTTATTATATATTAAATAATATGAAATATTTTTATTTATCAAAGGTACATGATAATATCTTAGCACCACATCTATGGGTTGGAGTCAAATACCCGGAATAAGAATTCTAATTTTTTATTTCACTTTTTGTGTTCCACTTTATATTTCATCAATATCTCCATTTGGAAATCTTTCCACTTTATATCCTCTCCATTTGGAAATCTCTCTATTTGCCCATTTTATGATTCAGACTTTATCTCATAGATCTAACAGTATACATACTACCACATCATTTAAAATTTTAAAAGACGTGGCAGTCTGTACATTATTAGATTTGTAAATTTTAATCTAGGCCATGAAATCAACCATTTTCATTTTATTTCAAATGGAGATGATCCTAATCCAATATTACACGTATATGATTTTTTTTTTTTTTTTTTTTTTTTTAAACTTTAGTTATTTATAAATAAAGAAAAAAATAATACGTATCATATTGTAATTGGTAGAACATAAAGTAGGATAGAGGAATTTGTATTCTCAAAATAAGATCCTCACCATTTCAAAATCTCTCCAATTTTAAATGACATGACAATTAGATCAATAATATTTAATCTAAATCATAAAATAGAAATTTTGAAATGAAAATCATTTTCCTAGATACCCTACCATTTATGTCAGCATTACTACATAGGAGTATATATCTCATAAGATATACAGATCCAACAACCTGTATTTGCACATGAAGAGCAGCAGAGATAAGCAAACCCTTACAACAATGAACAACTACGAGTTACGAAAAGCTAAGCTCACCTACAAAGGGTCAATTCATAACCCACTATAGAACTTTCAGATCAATTCAGCGGCCACAGCACAATAGAAGACACATGCGTGGATGTCCAACTTTTCTTTTGAGTGCAATTCATGATTCCATGGTGGCACAACCTTCACCACAAATTTTTTCGCTGCCAACATCCCAAATAACCTCGCTTCCACTTTTAATGATTATTATAACAATTTCAACACATTTTTTTTAAGTGAGTAATTGAGTTAATTTTTCTAACAAAAACACATGTAATGTTTCAAATCCACATATTAATAAAATTTAATTGAATTCATAAAATATTTTATCTACAAAAGAAAGAATTATTCCATATTACAAATCTATTTTTTGAGTGAAACGATAGAATTTTATTTATTATTATTGAGGACAAATCATTTTAATTAAAACCCGAAATTGAAATTGTTTCCATTTATTCAAACTCATGCTACAAACAACCCAAAACATAATGACCACAATCCATTTCAGATTTTACATAGACAAGCAAGAGGGGTCCCTGGAGCAGGAGCTTTACATAATCCCCCACATTTCCATCCAATTGAGAGACAGTGCTGATTGCAGTCAGGGAAATTTGAACATGGCCCTTGGGTGAGTAAGGTTTCACATGGTGGAATCTCTGCAACTGCATACCCTGTAACAAAACGTTTTATATTAACCACATATAAAAAAAAATAAAAAATAAAAAAAAATAAAAAAGTACTATTACTTGTTTTCTTTTCTCAATGTATCGAAAATAGCATTTGTTAGTAAAGGTATTTTACCTGAGTTTAGAACAACTAATGCAATGCCCAGAAGCACCACAAGGAAGCATTTTGTGACGAGAGAGAAGTTTGGGGAAGCCATTGTACAAGAGCTTATATTCTACTATATTTTGAGTTCTTTGCTATTAGATGATGGAACCATATGCTTCAAGCATGCCTATTTATATTAAAACTTCATGTATCTTGAAATATTTTTCATTAATGCAAAATTTATTTCATTTCCTAATTCACAAATTTTGAATTTGATATGAATTCCATGTATCCGTAAAATCTATATTTGGATAAAATATTGGATTATGAATTTCAAACTTTATCTGTTATTGTAACTAGTCGCAAACCCTGGCGATACACATGAAAATTATTGAAAATAAAATCTAAATTAATTTTGATTCATTTTACTTCTTATGTTGAATATGTATTTTTTTTCTTTTTTCTTTTCTGTAGTTCAAAATGTTGTAGGTAAGATTGATAAAGAGATTTTACGGATCAGATTTAGGATAGATCCTACTTTTTAGTTAAAAAAAATAACTAAGAAAGTATATTTATCATAGGATAATTAAAATTTAATATAATGTAATTTTTCTTTTGGCATAAGTTGAATATAGTCCAATTTTTATAAAACACAATTCATGTTTATATTTACCATATGGATCATATTTCCATCCAAAAATAAAATAAAGGATACTTAAAATAAGAAGAAGGACAAATAAATACATGACACATGATTATATGATCAAACCTAAATAATTTTCATAACTCATTTCAAGCTCACATGGTTTCATTATAATAAATCCATCTATCTTTCTCCATTGCCAACAACAAAATTAAATGAAATACATAAGAAAAAAAAAAAAGAACTCTAAAAATCTTGATGAAAATTGATAATTATGATTATTATTAAAAGATATTTATATTGTGTTTATATATGGAATATATTTTAGTATTAGACATTAATTATGATTGTGTTTTATATATGGAATAATATATTCTTATATTAAAGAAAATATGATGTGTCAAGATTCTAATGGAAAGTTTAATAATAGAATAAAATTTAAATTTAATTAAAAAATATATATTAAAATAATGAGGTGTAAAATTATGAAATTTCAAAAACTTATGTGGCGCAACATGATGAGATCAACTAAAAGTCAAAAAGCTTCGATTTTACATTATAGTATAGATACATGCAAAGATTTTTTTTTTAGGGTGTAGTTTTCTAGTGATAATTGCATACCCAAAAGTTTGAAGATTTGTTACATATTTGGAAAGTTTTAATTAGTTTGCCTAATAGCTATTCTTTAGGCCCAATTTAGGATGATTCGTTCATAAACACTATCGGTATAGTTGTATCATTCTCTTCATTCATATCAACAAAATTAACCCTCAACTTGAGGGGTAGCTCAACTAGTCTGGTTTTAAGTGTGCTCCTTAATAGTTACTAATTCGAGTCCTTTTAGAGCCACCAAACCAAGGCAAAGTCTTACGACTATCGCGGTACACTTGGCTAGTAAGGTGTTACGTGTCCCCCTAAGAATAGTCGAGGTATACGCAAGCTAACCCGGACACCCATAGCCATAAAAAAAATAAAAAAAAGTTATGATAGTTAACTTGGTGGCTGAGTCAGTATTTGATTATTAATTTGAGTAAATTTTTCTAACAAAAACACCTGTAGTGTTTCAAATCCACATATTAATAAAATTTAAATCCATCCATAAAATATTTCTTATATAAAACATATATTTCATATTCCAAATCATTTTGATTAAAACCCAAATTCAAAATCCTTTCCATTTACTCAAGCACAAGTTACAAACAACCCAAAATATAATAGCTACAATCCATTTCAAATTTTACATAGAAAAGCAGGAGGGCCCCATAGAGTAGGGGCATTACATAATCCCCCACATTTATTTATTTTAGCTCAACTAACAAACAAGTCAAAACATAATGGCTACAGTCCATTTTAGATTTTACATAGACAAGCAAAAGGTGCCCCTAGAGCAAGGGCTTCACATAATCCCCCATATTTCCATCCAATGGAGAGGCAATGCTGATTGCAATCAGGGAAACTTGAACATGGCCCCTAGGTGAGCAAGGTCCCACATGTTGGACTCTCTGCAGCTGCATGTCCTGTAACAAAACGTGTTATATTAACCATATATAAAAGAAAGTACTATTACTAATACTATGCTTGTTTTTTTTCTCAATGTATCAAAAATAACACTTGTTAGCAAATAGATTTTACCTGAGTTTAGAATAACTAATGCAATGCTGAGAAGCACCACAAGGAAGCATTTTGTGATGAGAGAGAAGTTTGGGGAAGTCATTTTTACAAGAGTTTGTATTCTTATCTCTTTCTTGTTATTTGCTATTAGATGATGGAACTCTATGCTTCAAGCTCACCTACATAACCCACTATGGAACTTTCGGATCAATTCAGCGGCCACAGCACAATAGAAGACACATGCGTGGATGTCCAACTTTTCTTTTGAGTGCAATTCAAGATTCCCTGGTGGCACAACCTTCACCACAAATTTTTTCGCTGCCAACATCCCAAATAACCTCGCTTCCACTTTTAATGATTATTATAACAATTTCAACACATTTTTTTTAAGTGAGTAATTGAGTTAATTTTTCTAACAAAAACACATGTAATGTTTCAAATCCACATATTAATAAAATTTAATTGAATTCATAAAATATTTTATCGACAAAAGAAAGAATTATTCCATTTTACAAATCTATTTTTTGAGTGAAACGATAGAATTTTATTTATTATTATTGAGGACAAATCATTTTAATTAAAACCCGAAATTGAAATCATTTCCATTATTTCAAACCCATGTTACACACAACCCAAAACATAATGGCCACAATCCATTTTAGATTTTACATAGACAAGCAAAAGGTGCCCCTAGAGCAGGGGCTTCACATAATCCCCCATATTTCCATCCAATGGAGAGGCAATGCTGATCGCAATCAGGGAAACTTGAACATGGCCCCTAGGTGAGCAAGGTCCCACATGTTGGACTCTCTGCAGCTGCATGTCCTGTAACAAAACGTGTTATATTAACCATATATAAAAGAAAGTACTATTACTAATAATATGCTTGTTTTTTTTCTCAATGTATCAACAATAACCCTTGTTAGCAAATAGATTTTACCTGAGTTTAGAATAACTAATGCAATGCTGAGAAGCACCACAAGGAAGCATTTTGTGATGAGAGAGAAGTTTGGGGAAGTCATTTTTACAAGAGTTTGTATTCTTATCTCTTTCTTGTTATTTGCTATTAGATGATGGAACTCTATGCTTCAAGCTCACCTACATAACCCACTATGGAACTTTCGGATCAATTCAGCGGCCACAGCACAATAGAAGACACATGCGTGGATGTCCAACTTTTCTTTTGAGTGCAATTCAAGATTCCATGGTGGCACAACCTTCACCACAAATTTTTTCGCTGCCAACATCCCAAATAACCTCGCTTCCACTTTTAATGATTATTATAACAATTTCAACACATTTTTTTAAGTGAGTAATTGAGTTAATTTTTCTAACAAAAACACATGTAATGTTTCAAATCCACATATTAATAAAATTTAATTGAATTCATAAAATATTTTATCTACAAAAGAAAGAATTATTCCATTTTACAAATCTATTTTTTGAGTGAAACGATAGAATTTTATTTATTATTATTGAGGACAAATCATTTTAATTAAAACCCAAAATTGAAATCATTTCCATTTATTCAAACCCATGTTACACACAACCCAAAACATAATGGCCACAATCCATTTTAGATTTTACATAGACAAGCAAGAGGGGTCCCTAGAGCAGGAGCTTTACATAATCCCCCACATTTCCATCCAATTGAGAGACAGTGCTGATTGCAGTCAGGGAAATTTGAACATGGCCCTTGGGTGAGTAAGGTTTCACATGGTGGAATCTCTGCAACTGCATACCCTGTAACAAAACGTTTTATATTAACCACATATAAAAAAAAAAATAAAAAAGTACTATTACTTGTTTCTTTTCTCAATGTATCGAAAATAGCATTTGTTAGTAAAGGTATTTTACCTGAGTTTAGAACAACTAATGCAATGCCCAGAAGCACCACAAGGAAGCATTTTGTGACGAGAGAGAAGTTTGGGGAAGCCATTGTACAAGAGCTTATATTCTACTATATTTTGAGTTCTTTGCTATTAGATGATGGAACCATATGCTTCAAGCATGCCTATTTATATTAAAACTTCATGTATCTTGAAATATTTTTCATTAATGCAAAATTTATTTCATTTCCTAATTCACAAATTTTGAATTTGATATGAATTCCATGTATCCGTAAAATCTATATTTGGATAAAATATTGGATTATGAATTTCAAACTTTATCTGTTATTGTAATACATGCAAAGAATTTTTTTTTTTTTTTAGGGGGTAGTTTTCTATGATAATTGCATACCCAAAAGTTTGAAGATTTGTTACATATTTGGAAAGTTTTAATTAGTTTGCCTAATAGCTATTATTTAGGCCCAAGTTTTCTAGTGATAATTGCATACCCAAAAGTTTGAGGATTTGTTACATATTTGGAAAGTTTTAATTAGTTTGCCTAATAGCTATTCTTTAGGCCCAATTTAGGATGATTCGCTCATAAACACTATCGGTATAGTTGTATCATTCTCTTCATTCATATCAACAAAATTAACCCTTAACTTGAGGGATAGCTCAACTAGTCCGATTTTAGGTGTGCTCCTTAATAGTCACTAGTTCGAGTCCTTTCAGAGCCACCTATGCAAGGCAAAGTCTTACGACTATCGCGGTACACTTGGCTAGTAAGGTGTTACGTGTCCCCTTAGGAATAGTCGAGGTGTACGCAAGCTAACCCGGACACCCATAGCAATAAATTAAAATAAAAAATCTTTTTTTTTTTTTTTGGGGGGGGGGGGGGGGGATGAGGGTTATGATAGTTAACTTGTTGGCTGAGTCAGTATTTGATTAGTAATTTGAGTAAATTTTTCTAACAAAAACACTTGTAGTGTTTCAAATCCACATATTAATAAAATTTAAATCCATCCATAAAATATTTCTTATATAAAACATATATTTCATATTCCAAATCATTTTGATTAAAAACCAAATTCAAAATCCTTTCCATTTACTCAAGCACAAGTTACAAACAACCCAAAATATAATAGCTACAATCCATTTCAAATTTTACATAGAAAAGCAGGAGGGCCCCATAGAGTAGGGGCATTACATAATCCCCCACATTTATTTATTTTAGCTCAACTAACAAACAAGTCAAAACATAATGGCTACAGTCCATTTTAGATTTTACATAGACAAGCAAGAGGTGCCCCTAGAGCAGGGGCTTCACATAATCCCCCATATTTCCATCCAATGGAGAGGCAATGCTGATTGCAATCAGGGAAACTTGAACATGGCCCCTAGGTGAGCAAGGTCCCACATGTTGGACTCTCTGCAGCTGCATGTCATGTAACAAAACGTTTTATATTAACCATATATAAAAGAAAGTACTATTACTAATATTATACTTGTTTTTTTTTTTCTCAATGTATCAAAAATAACACTTGTTAGCAAATAGATTTTACCTATGTTTAGAATAACTAATGCAATGCAGAGAAGCACCACAAGGAAGCATTTTGTGATGAGAGAGAAGTTTGGGGAAGTCATTTTTACAAGAGTTTGTATTCTTATTTCTTTCTTGTTCTTTGCTATTAAATGATGGAACTCTATGCTTCAAGCATGCCTACTTATATTAAACTTCATGTATCTAGAAAAATTTTTCATTGAATAATAACTCCCAAAAGTGGACCGAAAGAATAGTCTATTCTTAAGGTTTGAAATGTAGTTGTCATTAGTTATTCTGTTACTAAACTTAACCGAATACTTCATTTTTTTTTTAAAATTTTTTTTTTTTTAAAGGATAATTGGTTTTTATATATATAAATTTGGAACCATTGTCCTTAACTTAAACTTGTTTATTGGAGTCCCACATATTAGGAACTCCAAGTCCGAACTATTGAGGAAAATCATTTTCAGTAAGCCACTTGTTAGAATGTTTGGTTTATTACTTTACTCTCTCGCAGACTAGGTGGCAATTGGCAATATCTTAACCATTGACCATAGAATCAATGAATAATTCAATACTCAAAGCAAGATGAACTCTTTCACAAATTTAAAGTAACCTATCTGGCTATCTCCTTAACAATTAAGAGGAAAAAAAAAACTATTATCTCCTAACATCTTTTTAGGGTGGACTTCTTGTTTGTTGATTCTGGGCATGAAAGCCATAAGTTAATGCAAGTGTGCAACCATTGACCGAGAAATCCCAGCACGGTTTTGTAACACAAAATACTAGTTTTTAAAAAATCAACTTAAATAAATAAGTACATGTTTTATTGTTACATAAACTTCAGCAGCAATTCTCTTCTCCAAATTCCAAAAACAATTATTAATTCATAATCTATATTTGGAGAAAATCTTGGATTATAAAGTTCAAATTTGATTTGTTATTGTAATAAATGCAAAGTTTTTTTTTTTTGGATTGGGGCGGTATTTTCTTGAAGGAAAATTATTAAGTAGTCCCAAAATACATATAAATGCATACTTCATCCTCTCACATAGTCGTGGATTCTATTATGAATTTAATTAGTGAGATCCACCATTCATATGAGAAAGAGAGTATATATTTATTGTACTCCCAGACTACTGAATTATCACTATTTTTTCGAGATAATTACATACCCAAAATTTGAAGATGTTAATCAATTTATTTAGTAAAATCAATTGCATCATATTAGTGACCATAGAAGAAATAAGATTGAGAGGCATTTAAAAAAATAAAAAAAAAAGGGAAGGAAATTAAGGAAACTATTGAAGGTTATACAACGATGAATAATCCCTTGAAAGTGGCCTCAAAACGAGGGTTAGAGGATTTGAACTCAAAATCTCATGAATCTCATAAGAGATTTGGTACCAATAGACAATTCTTTATATTCTACTCTCTTTCGTGACCGAGAGATCCCATCAGAAAATAAATCCTATCAGAAAAACCTATTATCTCTTTAACATCTTCAAGGTGGACTTGTTATTTGTTAATCTGAGCATGAAAGGCTGAAAACCATAAGTTTTAAGTATTCATCTGAACGGTCTAGATGCAAACATTGACTGAGAGATCCCAGCACGATTTCGTAACACAAAATAATAGTTTTAAAAAATCAACTTAAATAAATAAGTACAAGCTTTAAAGTAGAGAGTCTAAAACAGTACAAAACTACAAACAGTGCAAATACTAATAATATACACATACTGAGAAATTGTTTTGCGAAATTATGATTCATATATAACACCAAATACTGCGGAAATAACAATATTCGGTGTGGAAATAACACTACCCTAACAAAATAAGACCTTATAAGTAAATAGGATTCTGCTTTTCTAGAATTGATGAATGATTGTAAATTTGTAATACATGATGAACATAGTAATCAAACATGTGAAAGTAATACGCGCACAAATTTATAGGATTTCCAATTAAGTGTCTCGCACTTTCTTAGTTGCAAAATTTGACTAATTTAAAATTGCAGGTTTTCTTCTGATCCACACAGGTCTCTTGCTTTCCCATATGCTTCATTTTGCTCAAACCCACAACTCTACATTATTGCAATGATTCTCTGTCAAAGACAATCTTTAGGTCTAATAATCTTACATGAAATTTCGCTGTCTTAGGCGTTTGAAACTTTGAATTCAAAAAAACTTCCTAATATTTGGAATTAATATTATTCTTCTTTTCACAAATCATTTGGCAAAGTTTTATTGGTTGAACTTAAGACGTGATTGCACCATTGGTTTGAAGAGTTGGACTAAAAAAGTAAAAATGGATCGTCCAAACTCCATTATGGTATATAGCTACTTGGGAGGAGGGGGGGGGGGGGGGGGGGGGGGGGGGGGGGGGGGGGGGGTGGAAAGGTGGGAACAAACTACAAAGTGTTCGATATGCTTTCTAGAGAAAGTAGAGTTAACCCTCACAGCAACGACAAGAAGTTACAAAAAGCGTAGCTCACCTAGGAAGGGTCAATTCATAACCCACTATGGTACTTTCGGATCAATTCGGCGGCCACAGCTCAATAGAAGAGACGCGAGGATGCATGTCCAACTTTTTTTTTTGTTTTTTTTAGTGCAATTCAAGACTCCAATGTGGCACAGCCTTCACCACCAATTTCTTCACTGCCAACATCCCAAATAGCCTTGCTCTCCACTTTTAATGATTACAACAATTTGAACACATCTTTTTAAGAGTGTAATTTGAGCGAATTTTTCTAACAGAAACACTTGTACATATTAACAAAGTTTAAACCCATCCATAAATTTTATCTATGAAACAATTATTTTATATTTCAATTCTCTTTAATTAAAAACAAAAATCGAAATCCTGTCATTTATTCGAGCTAGAGTTACAAACAACCCAAAACATAATGACAAATTTCAGATTTTACAAAAACAACCACTAGAGGACCTTATAGAGCCGGAACTTTACATAATCCTCCACATTTCCATCCAATGGAGAGGCAGTGTTGATTGCAATTGGGGAAATTTGAACATAACCCCTGTGTGAGCAAGGTCTCACATGATGGAATCTCTGCAGCTGCATGCCCTATATCAAAATGTTTTGTATTAGTATTAACCACATATAAAAGAAAGTACTACTGTTAATACTATGCTTGTTTCTTTTCACAATGTATTGAAAATAACATTTGTTAGTAAAGGTATTTTACCTGAGTTTAGAACAACCAATGCAATGCCCAGAAGCACTACAAGGAAGCATTTGGTGACGAGAGAGACGTTTGGGGAAGCCATTGTACAAGAGTTTATATTCTACAATATTTTGAGTTCTTTGCTATTAGATGATGGAACCATATGCTTCAAGCATGCCTACTTATATTTATATCGCATTATTTTATCCCGAAAATGGGAATCGGGTGTCATTTTGAAAATAAGTATCGTCATTTTTGTCAGTTCTTATTTCTTTAAAAAGCTTAAACAATTTAATGTTAAATTTGGAATTCTCAGCCTTAACTTAAACTTGTTTTTAGTTTTTAGGGAGATCTCTTTAACAAAAATACCAAATGGGTATAATTTTTCTTTTTGAAGAGTTTTAAGAGCTTAAAACTCTTTAGGACTTGGCTAATGCAATGCTAGATAATCTCATAATTAGTAAATTAAAAAATATTGAAATAAATAAATAACTAAAGTAAATAGGTAAAGGCTTCCCTAAATTAGAGAATGAAATATACATGTTGAACGTAAATAAAAGATTTAGTGTAAATAAAAAATAAAAAAATTTAAATTGACCCCAAATGCGTAAATATAGAACTTTCGGATCAATACAGCGGCCACAGCACACTAGAAGACACATGCGTGGATGTCCAACTTTTCTTTTGAGTGCAATTCAAGATTCCACGATGGCACAACCTTCACCACAAATTTTTTCGCTGCCAACATCCCAAATAACCTCGCTTCCACTTTTAATGATTATTATAACAATTTCAACACATTTTTTTTAAGTGAGTAATTGAGTTAATTTTTCTAACAAAAACACATGTAATGTTTCAAATCTACATATTAATAAAATTTAATTGAATTTATAAAATATTTTATCTACAAAAGAAAGAATTATTCCATATTACAAATCTATTTTTTGAGTGAAACGATAGAATTTTATTTATTATTATTGAGGACAAATCATTTTAATTAAAACCCGAAATTGAAATTGTTTCCATTTATTCAAACTCATGCTACAAACAACCCAAAACATAATGACCACAATCCATTTCAGATTTTACATAGACAAGCAAGAGGGGTCCCTGGAGCAGGAGCTTTACATAATCCCCCACATTTCCATCCAATTGAGAGACAGTGCTGATTGCAGTCAGGGAAATTTGAACATGGCCCTTGGGTGAGTAAGGTTTCACATGGTGGAATCTCTGCAACTGCATACCCTGTAACAAAACGTTTTATATTAACCACATATAAAAAATAAATAAATAAATAAAAGTACTATTACTTGTTTCTTTTCTCAATGTATCGAAAATAGCATTTGTTAGTAAAGGTATTTTACCTGAGTTTAGAACAACTAATGCAATGCCCAAAAGCACCACAAGGAAGCATTTTGTGACGAGAGAGAAGTTTGGGGAAGCCATTGTACAAGAGCTTATATTCTACTATATTTTGAGTTCTTTGCTATTAGATGATGGAACCATATGCTTCAAGCATGCCTATTTATATTAAAACTTCATGTATCTTGAAATATTTTTCATTAATGCAAAATTTATTTCATTTCCTAATTCACAAATTTTGAATTTGATATGAATTCCATGTATCCGTAAAATCTATATTTGGATAAAATATTGGATTATAAATTTCAAATTTATCTGTTATTGTAATACATGCAAAGATTTTTTTTATTATTTTTTTTTTTAGGGGGTAGTTTTCTAGTGATAATTGCATACCCAAAAGTTTGAAGATTTGTTACATATTTGGAAAGTTTTAATTAGTTTGCCTAATAGCTATTCTTTAGGCCCAATTTAGGATGATTCGTTCATAAACACTATCGATATAGTTGTATCATTCTCTTCATTCATATCAACAAAATTAACCCTTAATTTGAGGGGTAGCTCAACTAGTCCGGTTTTAGGTGTGCTCCTTAATAGTCACTAGTTCGAGTCCTTTCAGAGCCATCTATCTAAGGCAAAGTTTTACGACTATCACGGTACACTTGGCTAGTAAGGTGTTACGTGTCCCCCTAGGAATAGTCGAAGTGCGCGCAAGCTAACCCAGACACCCATAGCCATAAAATTAAATAAAAAAAAAAAAAAAATCAACAAAATTATTCTTTTTTGGGGGGGGTGGGGGGAGGGGGGATGAGGGTTATGATAGTTAACTTGGTGGCTGAGTCAGTATTTGATTAGTAATTTGAGTAAATTTTTCTAACAAAAACACCTGTAGTGTTTCAAATCCACATATTAATAAAATTTAAATCCATCCATAAAATATTTCTTATATAAAACATATATTTCATATTTCAAATCATTTTGATTAAAAACCAAATTCAAAATCCTTTCCATTTACTCAAGCACAAGTTACAAACAACCCAAAACATAATAGCTACAATCCATTTCAGATTTTACATAGAAAAGCAGGAGGGCCCCATAGAGCAGGGGCTTTACATAGTCCCTCACATTTATTTATTTTAGCTCAACTTACAAACAAGTCAAAACATAAAGGCGACAGTCCATTTTAGATTTCACATAGACAAGCAAGAGGAGCCCCTAGAGCAGGGGCTTCACATAATCCCCCACATTTCCATCCAATGGAGAGGCAATGCTGATTGCAATCAGGGAAACTTGAACATGGCCCCTGGGTGAGCAAGGTCCCACATGTTGGACTTTCTGCAACTGCATGTCCTGTAACAAAACGTTTTATATTAACCATATATAAAAGAAAGTACTATTACTAATAATATGCTTGTTTTTTTTCTCAATGTATCAAAAATAACACTTGTTAGCAAATAGATTTTACCTGAGTTTAGAATAACTTATGCAATGTTGAGAAGCACCACAAGGAAGCATTTTGTGATGAGAGAGAAGTTTGGGGAAGCCATTTTTACAAGAGTTTGTATTCTTATCTCTTTCTTGTTCTTTGCTATTAGATGATGGAACTCTATGCTTCAAGCATGCCTATTTATATTAAACTTCATGTATCTAGAAAGATTTTTCATTGAATAATAACCCCCAAAAGTGAACCAAAAGAATAGTCTATTCTTGAGGTTTGAAATGTAGTTGTCATTAGTTATTCTGTTACTAAACTTAACCAAATGCTTCTTCTTTTTTTCTTTTTTTTTTAAGGATAATAGGTTTTTATATATATAAAAATTTGGAACCATTATCCTTAACTTAAACTTGTTTATTGGAGTCCCACATATTAGGAACTCCAAGTCCGAACTATTGAGGAAAATCATTTTCAGTAAGCCACTTGTTAGAGCAACTCCAAAGCCACTGTAAAACCTCACTCTATCTCCACAATTGAAGAGTAAAATAGAGATAAAGTGCTCCAACACTACTCTATTTTACTCTACAAACGCGGAAAAAAAACACAAAGTGTACAGTAGCTCTTCACAAATGAAAAGCTACTGTACACTTTGTAACCGAATTGTTTATTATTTTTTTACCCGCGTATTTAAGTTTTTTTTTTTCCTTCGTCTTTCATTTTGTCCGATATTTTCTCTCCCTTCAATTTTTTTTCCTTTGCTCTCCCTCTCTTCTCCATTCTCTCTCTATTCTCCATAGCAAGAAAAGCATCAATAGCTTGGGTAGAACACGGCGTGGCTTGGGGTTGACGGTATCGGCGCCGATCTAGGCTTGGGTGTGCTCGGCGTGGCTTGGGTTGACGGTCTTGGCGCCGATCTGGGCTTGGGTGTGCTCGGTGTGGCTTGGGTTGACGATCTCGATGCCGATCTGGTATTTTGATGGATCGGGTCGTGGGGGTTGTTGTTTGGGTAGTGTTGCGGTGGTGCTCAGCCACCGGCGGCTTGATGTTGGTCTCTTTGACATTGGTGCGTGGGTTTGCTGCTGGATTTTTTTTTGTTTGAACTGGTTTGAGTGATGGTTTGTGATGAGGGTTCACGATGATTGGTTTGGGCTGGCTTTGCTGGATGTTTGGTGGAATGGGTTACGGTGGATCTGACTTTGGACCAAATGGGTTTCTAAGTGATTGCTGGACAGATTTTGGAGTTGTTGATGATCTTTGTGGGTTTCTATTTGGCTGGAAGCTGGGTTTTCTGGCATGTAGTAGGGAGAAGTTTTTGTTGATCTGGAATGGATTTGGCTGTGTTTGTTTGGCTTGAATAAAGAAAGAATAAAAAAAAGTATATTTAAATAGAATAGAGATAAAATAGAGTGTAGTGTTGGAGAGTATTGCTCTTCAAATAAATAAAAAGTTGCTGAAATAGAGATAATGTAGAGATAAAATAGAGAGTGGCTTGGAGATGCTCTTAGAATGTTTGGTTTATTACCTTACTCTCTCGCAGACTAGGTGGCAATTGGCAATATCTTAACCATTGACCATAGAATCAATCAATAATTCAATACTCAAAGCAAAATGAACTCTTTCACAAATTTAAAGTAACCTATCTGGCTATCTCCTTAACAATTAAGAGGGGAAAAAAAAAAAACTATTATCTCCTAACATCTTTTTATGGTGGACTTCTTGTTTGTTGATTCTGGGCATGAAAGCCATAAGTTGATGCAAGTGTGCAACCATTGACCGAGAAATCCCAGCACGGTTTTGTAACACAAAATACTAGTTTTTAAAAAATCAACTTAAATAAATAAGTACATGTTTTATTGTTACATAAACTTCAGCAGCAATTCTCTTCTCCAAATTCCAAAAACAATTATTAATTCATAATCTATATTTGGAGAAAATCTTGGATTATAAATTTCAAATTTGATTTGTTATTGTAATAAATGCAAAGTTTTTTTTTTGGATTGGGGCAGTATTTTCTTGAGGGAAAATTATTAAGTAGTCCCAAAATACATATAAATGCATACTTCATCCTCAATGCACGGAAAGACTACCAAAATGAGTAATGCTAGAAACATAACTTATTTTACAACCAAATGCTTACAAACTGATGTGGTATCCAAGGTGGAGGTTGCCATGTCATTAAAATAATAATGAATTAATGATGGCTAAATTTAAGTGTTATATTTTAATGACATGGCAACCTTCACCTTGGATACCATATCAGTTTGTAAGCATTTGGTTGTAAAATAAGTTGTATCTCTAGTATTACTCATATTTTTTTATTTAAAAAACATTATATCCAACTAAATTGGATAACACATAAAAAAAAAAAATTACTGTCCAAATAATTATCCTAAATATTTGAGATAAGATGCTACATCCCACAAGACTCAGGATTATTTGGGGTTTAGATTTGGCAAAATAACCAAATCGTTGTGGGAGATTTGGTAAACACTGGTATCGTGTTTCTCACAAAAGATTTCAAGGTGGAATTAAAAAAAATAAAAAATCAATTAAACCATTTTAACACTTAAAATTTTGACTAACTTACGTGTAAATTAACTTCAATGATGCAAAATCATGTTGTAAAACTCAATAAAATAAGTTAGTTGTGTATCAAAGTTAATTTACACATAAGTTAGTTCTAATGAGAGTGAAAAACAAAATCAAATACAATTACATGAGCAATTAAAAAAAAAAAATCTCAATTAACCAAAGAAAGCAAATCAATTTGCTTGTTGTTAAAACATAATCAATAAACTAATGCAATAGTGAGTCAGACATTTTGTCAAACACATTGTGTTCATGTTCCAAAATAGGAATGAAAAAATAATTTTACATCATGAATCCATCCAAAAATTACCCAAGACAAACTATTAAAGAAACATCATTAAAGAAACATCCCAAAGGATTAAATTTAAACAACATTGGAACGCACTGAATGGTAAAATAGTGATAAATGTTTATATTATTTTAAGCAGCAATTGACCTTCAGCCATGCCCATAAGACAAAAACATGTGGCTCTTTTAAAGCCATACATTCTTTTAAAGCCTTTAAAGAGAATCGTTTGCAAATAAGGTAATGAAAAAGAAACAACATTGCCAATCTGCGGTACCCATCGCGTTGTATAAGTGACCAATCTAAGAATCCAAGATGATGACCTTTCTAGGAACTTCTAAATGTTGTAAAAGTCCAGACGAGCAACCTATGAGAGCCTGGATCAGTCATCTGAAGAGTGGCTTGCATGATTGTTTAAATGAACTTCTATGGGGCATCTCATATTTAGATTGATATCAAAGAGTAGTGTGATTTTACCACCTCGAATCCCTTTCTCCAACTCAATCGAGCCAAATTTTTAGCAGATTGAACCCCCAACGCTAAAGAGAAAGATCAATGTTCAAATTGGAAGCGACAACAGTGGAGACATTGTCAAGAAAGATCAGCGTTCCGATTCCCATTTAGATCCACCTGCCTTGCCTACCAAGACTTTTGGGTCAAATCAGGCAATAGATCTTGCTAGTTTTTGGAGGAGAGACAAACGAAGAAGACTGAAGCAGAGACTGAGACTGAGATTGAAGAAAGGCTTGGAGCTTGTGAAGTTCTTTGAACAGGAAGAAAGTAAAAACTAAAGGAAAGGAGGACTTCGAAGAGGTCTCTATTAAACGGAGGAAGATACGTTGGAGGAGTAAGAGTTGGGAATAATTTCAAAGGAAATAACTAAATAAAAAGAAAATAAATAAATAAGTAATGATGTGTAAATTTGTAAAGGGTCAAAAGCTGACGTGTCAAATTTTCATGAAGTCAACTAAAAGAATAAAAAGTAAAAAAAGTTTCGGTTTTACATTATAGTATAGATGCATACTTCATTCTCTCACATAGTGGTGGATCCTATCATGAATTTAATTAGTGGGATCCACCATTCATATGAGAAAAGAGAGTATATATTTATTGGACTCCCAGACTACTGAATTATCACTATTTTTTTTAGATAATTACATACCCAAAATTTGAAGATGTTAATCAATTTATTTAGTAAAATCAACCGCATCATATTAGTGACCTTGGAAGAAATAAGATTGAGAGGCATTTAAAAAAAAAGGAAGGAAATTAAGGAAACCATTGAAGGTTATACAACGATGAATAATCCCTTGAAAGTGGCCTCAAAACGAGGGTTAGAGGATTTGAACTCAAAATCTCATGAATCTCATAAAAGATTTGGTACCAATAGGCCAATTCTTTATATTCTACTCTCTTTCGTGACCGAGAGATCCTGTCAGAAAATAAATCCTTTCAGGAAAACCTATTATCTCTTTAACATCTTTAAGGTGGACTTGTTATTTGTTAATCTGAGCATGAAAGGCTGAAAACCATAAGTTTTAAGTATTCATCTGAACGGTCTAGATGCAAACATTGACTGAGAGATCCCAGCACGATTTCGTAACACAAAATAATAGTTTTAAAAAATCAACTTAAATAAATAAGTACAAGCTTTAAAGTAGAGAGTCTAAAACAGTACAAAACTACAAACAGTGCAAATACTAATAATATACACATACTGAAAAATTGTTTTGCAGAAATTATGATTCATATATGACACCACATGCTGCGGAAATAACAACATTTGGTGTGAAAATAACACTACCCTAACAAAATAAGACCTTATAAGTAAATAGGATTCTACTTTTCTAGAATTGATGAATGATTGTAAATTTGTAATACATGATGAACATAGTAATCAAACATGTGAAAGTAATACGCGCACAAATTTATAGGATTTCCAAGTGTCTCGCACTTTCTTAGTTGCAAAATTTGACTAATTTAAAATTGCAGGTTTTCTTCTGATCCACACAGGTCTCTTGCTTTCCCATATGCTTCATTTTGCTCAAACCCACAACTCTACATTATTGCAATGATTCTCTGTCAAAGACAATCTTTCGGTCTAATAATCTTACATGGAATTTCGCTTGTCTTAGGCGTTTGAAACTTTGAATTCAAAAAAACTTCCTAATATTTGGAATTAATATTATTCTTCTTTTCACAAATCATTGGGCAAAGTTTTAACTGATTGAACTTAAGACGTGATTGCACCATTTGTTTGAAGAGTTGGACTAAAAAGTAAAAATGGATCAGCCAAACTCCATTATGGTATATAGCTACTTGGGAGGAAAAAAAAGGTGGGAACAAACTACAAAGTGTTCGATAAGCTTTCTAGAGAAAGTAGTGTTAAAACTCTCACAGCAACAACTTGTTATAAAAAAAAAAAGGTTTAAATATCGTTTTGGTCCTCAACCTTTGGCCTTTGTGTCAAATTGGTCCCTAATCTTTCAATTGTGTCAAATTGGTCCCTAATCTTTCAATTGTGTCAAATTGATCCTCAACCTTTCAACCTTGTGTCAAAATAGTCCTTGCCGTTAAGTGCTGAATGGAAAACGCTAACGTGGCTAACGGTCTTTTTCTAATATAAAAAATATCTGACGTGGCTTGCCACCTCATATTTTAATTTTTTTTTTTTTAAAATTTGATCATGGCACGTGATCTTTCCCTTTTTTCTTTTCTTTTTTCTCTCACTATTTTGATCAAATTCTAAAATCCCTAACCTTCAAAATCCCCTGCCATCTCTCACTGCCCCTCATCCTTGTAAGCCTTTTTTTTGGATTTGTTCTAAAAATAAAATCATTTTTCCTTAAAGACCTCTCAAAGTAAATTATGATATACAAACTGCACCGAACACAACTATTTTTTCATCTAATAAAGTTTCCTCATTTCAACAATCCAATACAACGTAAGGAAACGATTTCAAATCAAAACTTCTACTATTATAGTAAATAAAACTCCACACTTTAAAGTTTTAACAGCATAAAAACATAACAGAACCAATGAAAAAACAAACAAAAAAAAAACAAAACAAATCAATATCTATTCTTTCCCTTATTAATCAAACAAATTATTATTTTTTGATCCCTTAGAAATTTTCTCTAAAGAATTGGACCTGTTATTCAAGAGGTTTTTGACGGCGACTCTGATACCATCTGCGAAGAGACCAGAATAAACAATCCCATATCCACCTTCACCAATCACGTTCTCTTCCCTTAAACCATTAGTAGCGACCTCGAGCTCTCTAAGAGTGTACCACCTACCCCATCCCAGATGCGACACCTCGGGTCCCACCATGGTCCCACTCCCCACCGACGACGCCGTTTCAGTCTCCCCACTCGACACCACCACCCGGTGCTCCACCTTCCCGATCTCGATTTGGATCTCTGAAGAGGTGAGGGGCGGCACAGCGAAGAGGTGAGGGGCGGCAGTTTCCTAAGCTGGGGGCAGCGGTTTCCTGAGCTGGGGCCGGCGGTGGATTGGGAGGGTGAGGTGCAGTGAGAGAAGGCAGGGGATTTTGAAGGTTAGGATTTCAGAATTTGATCAAAATGGTGAAAGAAAAGAAAAAGAAAAAAAGGAAAAGAAACTCACGTGCCATTATCAAAATTATTTTATTTTATTTCTTTTGAGTTGGTATTTTTTTTTTAATTAAAATATGAGATGGCATGTCACGTCACATATTTTTTATATTAGAAAAAAACCATTAGTCACGTCAGTGTTTTCTATCCAACACTTAACAACAAGGACTATTTTGACACAAGATTGAAAGGTTAAGGACCAATTTTATACCGTTGAAAAGTTAAGGATCAATTTAACTCAAAAGCCAAAGACTGAGAATCAGAACAATATTTAAACAATTAAAAAAACCCTCGCAGCAACGACAAGAAGTTACATAAAGCGTAGCTCACCTAGGAAGGGTCAATTCATAACCCACTATGGTACTTTCGGATCAATTCGGCGGCCACAGCATAATAGAACAGACACGCGAGGATGCATGTCCAACTTTTTTTTTGTATTTTTTAGTGCAATTCAAGACTCCAATGTGGCACAGCCTTCACCACCAATTTTTTCACTGCCAACATCCCAAATTGCCTCGCTCTCCACTTTTAATGATTACAACAATTTGAACACATTTTTTTAAGAGTGTAATTTGAGCGATTTTTTCTAACAGAAACACCTGTGATGTTTCAAATATACATATTTACAAAGTTTAAACCCATCCATAAATTTTATCTATGAAACAATTATTTTATATTTCAATTCTCTTTAATTAAAAACCAAAATCGAAATCCTGTCATTTTCAAGCTAGAGTTACAAACAACCTAAAACATAATGGCAAATTTCAGATTTTACAAAAACAACCACTAGAGGACCCTAGAGCAGGGACTTTACATAATCCTCCACATTTCCATCCAATGAAGAGGCAGTGTTTATTGCAATCGGGGAAATTTGAACATAACCCCTGTGTGAGCAAGGTCTCACATGGTGGAATCTCTGCAGCTGCATGCCTTGTAACAAAATGTTTTGTATTAGTATTAACCACATATAAAAGAAAGTACTATTGTTAATACTATGCTTGTTTCTTTTCACAATGTATTGAAAATAACATTTGTTAGTAAAGGTATTTTACCTAAGTTTAGAACAACCAATGCAATGCCCAGAAGCACTACAAGGAAGCATTTTGTGACGAGAGAGACGTTTGGGGAAGCCATTGTACAAGAGTTTATATTCTACTATATTTTGAGTTCTTTGCTATTAGGTGATGGAACCATATGTTTCAAGCATGCCTATTTATATTTATATTGTATTATTTTTATCCCGAAAATGGGAATCGGGTGTCATTCTGAAAAATAAGTATCGTCATTTTTGTCAATTCTTATTTCTTTTAAAAGCTTAAACAATTTAATGTTAAATTTGGAATTCTCAACCTTAACTTAAACTTGTTTTTTAGTTTTAGGGAGATCTCTTTAACAAAAATACCAAATGGGTATAATTTTTCTTTTTGAAGAGTTTTAAGAGCTTAAAACTCTTTAGGACTTGGCTAATGCAATGCTAGATAATCTCATAATTAATTAAATAAAATATTGAGATAAATAAATAACTAAAGTAAATAGGTAAAGGCTTCCCTAAATTAGAGAATGAAATATACATGTTGAACGTAAATAAAAGATTTAGAGTAAAAAAAAATTAAATTGACCCCAAATTTAAGGGTATGTTTGGTTGGGTAGAAAACAAGGAGGAAAAAAAGGAAATGAAAGAAAATGATATGTTTTCTATTGTTTGGTTGAGGAGAGAAAAATGGGGTGAGCATTAACCACTCAAGTCCAAAAAAAAAAATTTGTCTCCAATAATTGGAGAGAAAAGTGGAGGTGTGACACATTGAAATCAAAAGACTTATTTGTCCTTTACCCTCTTACATGACTTTTTTTTTTGGGGGGTTAACAAACACATAATAGCAATGCATAAATTAAATTTTCCATCTTTCCACTTTTCTATACTCCGAACGACCGAACCAAACACACATGATGAAAAAAAACAAATTGTTTCTATCATTTCCATTTCTCAACCAAACACACATGATGGATGCCCAACTTTTATTTTTATTTTTTAGTGCAATTCAAGACTCCATGGTGGCATAGCCTTCACGAACAAATTTTTTTGCTGCCAACATCCGAAATAACCTCGCTTCCACTTTTAATGATTATAACAATTTGAACACTTTTTTTTTTAAGTGAGTAATTTGAGTGAATTTTTCTAACAAAAACACTTGTAGTGTTTCAAATCCACATATTAATAAAATTTAAATCCATCCATAAAATATTTTATATATAAAACACATATCTCATATTTCAAATCATTTTGATTAAAAACCAAAATCAAAATCATTTCCATTTACTCAAGCACATGTTACAAACAAACCAAAACATAATGGCTATAGTCCATTTCAGATTTTACATAGAAAAGCAGAAGGGCCCCATAGTGCAGGGGCTTTACATAATCCCCCACATTTATTTATTTTAGCTCAAGTTACAAATAAGTCAAAACATAAGGGCTACAGACCATTTTACATTTTACATAGACAAGCAAGAGGAGCCCTAGAGCAGGGGCTTCACATAATCCCCCACGTTTCCATCCAATGGAGAGGCAATGCTGATTGCAATAAGGGAAACTTGAACATGGCCCCTGGGTGAGTAAGGTCCCACATGTTGGACTCTCTGCAACTGCATGCCCTGTAACAAAACGTTTTATATTAACCATATATAAAAGAAAGTACTACTACTAATACTATGCTTGTTTTTTTTCTCAATGTATCAAAAATAACACTTGTTAGCAAATAGATTTTTCTTGAGTTTAGAATAACTAATGCAATGCCGAGAAGCACCACAAGGAAGCATTTTGTGATGAGAGAAAGTTTGGGGAAGCCATTTTTACAAGAGTTTGTATTCTTATCTCTTTCTTGCTCTTTGCTATTAAATGATGGAACTCTATGCTTCAAGCATACCTATTTATATTAAACTTCATGTATCTAGAAAAAAATTTCATTGAATAATAACCCCCAAAAATGACTCGAAAGAATAGTCTATTCTTGAGGTTTGAAATGTCGCTGTCATTAGTTATTTTGTTACTAAATTTAATATTGATACAAAGTTGAGCCCTCTAGGAATTTTTTGTATCCTAGACCCCTTTGTTTTTTTCCACCTATTATGTGCCTTGCACTTAATTTCATCTTCCTATGCTTGTTCATGCTTAGGCCCTCTCAAAAGTCATTGGAGCATAAGGAGACTGTAGAACAGGAATTACTTATGAAGGGACCTGGAACTTTCCCATGTAATATTTAATCTAGATCATGAAATCAACCCTCTTCATTTTATTTCAAATGAAGAGGATCCTAATCCAATATTACACGTATATGATTTTTTTTTTTTTTTTTTTTTCATTTTAAACTTTAGTTATTTATAAATAAAGAAAAAAATAATACGTATCATATTGTAATTAGTACAACATAAAGTAGGATAGAGAATTTGTATTCTCAAAATAAGATCCTCACCATTTCAAAATCTCTCCAATTTTAAATGACATGACAATTAGATTAATAATATTTAATCTAAATCGTAAAATAGAAATTTTGAAATGAAAATCATTTTCCTAGATACCCTACCATTTATGTCAGCATTATTGCATAGGAGTATATATCTCATAAGATATACAGATCCAACAACCTTTATTTGCACATGAAGAGCAGCAGAGATAAGCAAACCCTTACAACAATGAACAACTATGAGTTACGAAAAGCTAAGCTCACCTACAAAGGGTCAATTCATAACCCACTATAGAACTTTCGGATCAATTCGACGGCCACAGCACAATAGAAGACACATGCGTGGATGTCCAACTTTTCTTTTGAGTGCAATTCATGATTCCATGGTGGCACAACCTTCACCAATAATTTTTTCGCTGCCAACATCCCAAATAACCTCGCTTCCACTTTTAATGACTATTATAACAATTTCAACACTTATTTTTTTTAAGTGAGTAATTGAGTTAATTTTTCTAACAAAAACACATGTAATGTTTCAAATCCACATATTAATAAAATTTAGTTGAATTCATAAAATATTTTATCTACAAAAGAAAGAATTATTCCATATTACAAATCTATTTTTTGAGTGAAACGATAGAATTTTATTTATTATTATTGAGGACAAATCATTTAAATTAAAACCCGAAATTGAAATTGTTTCCATTTATTCAAACTCATGCTACAAACAACCCAAAACATAATGACCACAATCCATTTCAGATTTTACATAGACAAGCAAGAGGGGTCCCTGGAGCAGGAGCTTTACATAATCCCCCACATTTCCATCCAATTGAGAGACAGTGCTGATTGCAGTCAGGGAAATTTGAACATGGCCCTTGGGTGAGTAAGGTTTCACATGGTGGAATCTCTGCAACTGCATACCCTGTAACAAAATGTTTTATATTAACCACATATAAAAAAAAAAAAAAAAAAAAATAAAATAAAAAAAAAAAAAAATAAAAAAGTACTATTACTTGTTTCTTTTCTCAATGTATCGAAAATAGCATTTGTTAGTAAAGGTATTTTACCTGAGTTTAGAACAACTAATGCAATGCCCAGAAGCACCACAAGGAAGCATTTTGTGACGAGAGAGAAGTTTGGGGAAGCCATTGTACAAGAGCTTATATTCTACTATATTTTGAGTTCTTTGCTATTAGATGATGGAACCATATGCTTCAAGCATGCCTATTTATATTAAAACTTCATGTATCTTGAAATATTTTTCATTAATGCAAAATTTATTTCATTTCCTAATTCACAAATTTTGAATTTGATATGAATTCCATGTATCCGTAAAATCTATATTTGGAGAAAATATTGGATTATAAATTTCAAAATTTATCTATTATTGTAATACATGCAAAGATTTTTTTTATTATTTTCGTTTTTTTAGGGGGCAGTTTTCTAGTGATACTTGCATACCCAAAAGTTTGAAGATTTGTTACATATTTGGAAAGTTTTAATTAGTTTGCCTAATAGCTATTCTTTAGGCCCAATTTAGGATGATTCGTTCATAAACACTATTGGTATGGTTGTATCATTCTCTTCATTCATATCAACAAAATTAACCCTCAACTTGAGGCATAGCTCAACTAGTCCGGTTTTAGGTGTGCTCCTTAATGGTCACTAGTTCGAGTCCTTTCAGAGCCACCTATCCAAGGCAAAGTCTTACGATTATCGCGGTACACTTGGCTAGTAATGTGCTACGTGTCCTCTTAGGAATAGTCGAGGTGCGCGCAAGCTAACCCGGGCACCCATAGCCATAAAAAAAAAATAAAAAAAATCAACAAAATTATTCTTTTTTGGGGGGGGTGGGGGGAGGGGGGATGAGGGTTATGATAGTTAACTTGGTGGCTGAGTCAGTATTTGATTAGTAATTTGAGTAAATTTTTCTAACAAAAACACCTGTAGTGTTTCAAATCCACATATTAATAAAATTGAAATCCATCCATAAAATATTTCTTATATAAAACATATATTTCATATTCCAAATCATTTTGATTAAAAACCAAATTCAAAATCCTTTCCATTTACTCAAGCACAAGTTACAAACAACCCAAAACATAATAGCTACAATCCATTTCAGATTTTACATAGAAAAGCAGGAGAGCCCCATAGAGTATGGGCTTTACATAATCCCCCACATTTATTTATTTTAGCTCAACTAACAAACAAGTCAAAACATAATGGTTATAGTCCATTTTAGATTTTACATAGACAAGCAAGAGGAGCCCCTAGAGCAGGGGCTTCACATAATCCCCCACATTTCCATCCAATGGAGAGGCAATGCTGATTGCAATCAAGGAAACTTGAACATGGCCCCTGGGTGAGCAAGGTCCCACATGTTGGACTCTCTGCAGCCGCATGTCCTGTAACAAAACGTTTTATATTAACCATATATAAAAGAAAGTACTATTACTAATACTATGCTTGTTTTTTTTCTCAATGTATCAAAAATAACACTTGTTAGCAAATAGATTTTACTTGAGTTTAGAATAACTAATGCAATGCTGAGAAGCACCACAAGGAAGCATTTTGTGATGAGAGAGAAGTTTGGGGAAGCCATTTTTACAAGAGTTTGTATTCTTATCTCTTTCTTGTTCTTTGCTATTAGATGATGGAACTCTATGCTTCAAGCATGCCTATTTATATTAAACTTCATGTATCTAGAAAGATTTTTCATTGAATAATAACCCCCAAAAGTGAACCAAAAGAATAGTTTATACTTGAGGTTTGAAATGTAGTTGTTATTAGTTATTCTATTACTAAACTTAACTAAATACTTCATTTTTTTTTAAGATTTTTTTTTTTTTTTTTTTTTTTTAAGGATAATTGGTTTTTATATATATAAATTTGGAACCATTATCCTTAACTTAAACTTGTTTATTGGAGTCCCACATATTAGGAACTCCAAGTCCGAACTATTGAGGAAAATCATTTTCAGTAAGCCACTTGTTAGAATGTTTGGTTTATTACTTTACTCTCTCGCAGACTTGGTGGCAATTGGCAATATCTTAACCATTGACCATAGAATCAATCAATAATTCAATACTCAAAGCAAGATGAACTCTTTCGCGAATTTAAAGTAACCTATCTGGCTATCTCCTTAACAATTAAGAGGAAAAAAAAACTATTATCTCCTAACATCTTTTTATGGTGGACTTCTTGTTTGTTGATTCTGAGCATGAAAGCCATAAGTTGATGCAAGTGTGCATCCATTGACCGAGAAATCCCAACACGGTTTTGTAACACAAAATACTAGTTTTTAAAAAATCAACTTAAATAAATAAGTACATGTTTTATTGTTACATAAACTTCAGCAGCAATTCTCTTCTACAAATTCCAAAAACAATTATTAATTCATAATCTATATTTGCAGAAAATCTTGGATTATAAATTTCAAATTTGATTTGTTATTGTAATAAATGCAAAGTTTTTTTTTTTTGGATTGGGGCGGTATTTTCTTGAGGGAAAATTATTAAGTAGTCCCAAAATACATATAAATGCATACTTCATCCTCTCACATAGTGGTGGATCCTATCATAAATTTAATTAGTGGGATCCACCATTCATATGAAAAAAGAGAGTATATAATTATTATACTCTCAGACTACTAAATTATCACTATTTTTTCGAGATAATTACATGCCCAAAATTTGAAGAGGTTAATCAATTTATTTAGTAAAATCAACTGCATCATATTAGTGACCTTAGAAGAAATAAGATTGAGAGGCATTTAAAAAGAAAAAAAAAAAAGAAGGAAATTAAGGAAACCATTGAAGGTTATACAACGATGAATAATCCCTCGAAAGTGGCCTCAAAACGAGGTTAAAGGATTTGAACTCAAAATATCATGAATCTCATAAGAGATTTGGTACCAATAGGCCAATTCTTTATATTCTACTCTCTTTCGTGACCGAGAGATCCTGTCAGAAAATAAATCCTATTAGAAAAACCCATTATCTCTTTAGCATCTTTAAGGTGGACTTGTTATTTGTTAATCTAAGCATGAAAGGCTGAAAACCATAAGTTTTAAGTATTCATCTGAACGGTCTAGAAGCAAACATTGACTGAGAGATCCCAGCACGATTTCGTTACACAAAATAATAGTTTTAAAAAATCAATTTAAATAAATAAGTACAAGCTTTAAAGTAGAGAGTCTAAAACAGTACAAACCTACAAACAGTGCAAATACTAATAATATACACATACTGAAAAATTGTTTTGCGAAATTATGATTCATATATGACACCACATGTTGCGGAAATAACAACATTTTGTGTGGAAATAACACTACCCTAACAAAATAAGACCTTATAAGTAAATAGGATTCTACTTTTCTAGAATTGATGAATGATTGTAAATTTGTAATACATGATGAACATAGTAATCAAACATGTGAAAGTAATACGCGCACAAATTTATAGGATTTCCAAGTGTCTCGCACTATCTTAGTTGCAAAATTTGACTAATTTAAAATTTCAGGTTTTCTTCTGATCCACACAGGTCTCTTGCTTTCCCATATGCTTCATTTTGCTCAAACCCACAACTCTACATTATTGCAATGATTCTCTGTCAAAGACAATCTTTAGGTCTAATAATCTTCCACGGAATTTCGTTGTCTTAGGCGTTTGAAACTTTGAATTCAAAAAAACTTCCTAATATTTGGAATTAATATTATTCTTCTTTTCACAAATCATTTGGCAAAGTTTTAACTCATTGAACTTAAGACGTGATTTCACCATTGGTTTGAAGAGTTGGACTAAAAAGTAAAAATGGATCATCCAAACTCCATTATGGTACGTATATAGCTACTTGGGAGGAAATAAAAGGTGGTAACAAACTACAGAGTGTTCGATATGCTTTCTAGAGAAAGTAGAGTTAACTCTCACAGCAACGACAAGAAGTTACATAAAGCGTAGCTCACCGGAGGGGTCAATTCATAACCCACTATGGTACTTTCGGATCAATTCGGCGGCCACAGCACAATAGAAGAGACACGCAAGGATGAATGTCCAACTTTTTTTGTATTTTTTAGTGCAATTCAAGACTCCAATGTGGTACAGCCTTCACCACCAATTTTTTCACTGCCAACATCCCAAATAGCCTCGCTCTCCACTTTTAATGATTACAACAATTTGAACACATTTTTTTAAGAGTGTAATTTGAGCGAATTTTTCTAACAGAAACACCTATGATGTTTCAAATCTACATATTAACAAAGTTTAAACCCATCCATAAATTTTATCTATGAAATAATTATTTTATATTTCAATTCTCTTTAATTAAAAACCAAAATCAAAATCCTGTCATTTTCAAGCTAGAGTTACAAACAACCTAAAACATAATGGCAAATTTCAGATTTTACAAAAACAACCACTAGAGGACCCTAGAGCAGGGACTTTACATAATCCTCCACATTTCCATCCAATGGAGAGGCAGTGTTGATTGCAATTGGGGAAATTTGAACATAACCCCTGTGTGAGCAAGGTCTCACATGATGAAATCTCTACAGCTACATGCCCTGTAACAAAATGTTTTGTATAGTATTAACCACATATAAAAGAAAGTACTACTGTTAATACTATGCTTGCTTCTTTTCACAATGTATTGAAAATAACATTTGTTAGTAAAGGTATTTTACCTGAGTTTAGAACAACCAATGCAATGCCCAGAAGCACTACAAGGAAGCATTTTGTGACAAGATAGACGTTTGGGGAAGCCATTGTACAAGAGTTTATAATCTACTATATTTTGAGTTCTTTGCTATTAGATGATGGAACCATATGTTTCAAGCATGCCTATTTATATTTATATCGTATTATTTTTATCCCGAAAATGGGAATCGGGTGTCATTATGAAAAATAAGTATCGTCATTTTTGTCAGTTCTTATTTCTTTTAAAAGCTTAAACAATTTAATGTTAAATTTGGAATTCTCAACCTTAACTTAAACTTGTTTTTTAGTTTTAGGGAAATCTCTTTAACAAAAATACCAAATGGGTATAATTTTTCTTTTTGAAGAGTTTTAAGGACTTGGCTAATGCAATGCTAGATAATCTCATAATTAATAAATAAATAAATAATATTGAGATAAATAAATAACTGAAGTAAATAGGCAAAGGCTTCCCTAAATTAGAGAATGAAATATACATGTTGAACGTAAATAAAAGATTTAGAGTAAAAAAAAATTAAATTGACCTCAGATTTAAGGGTATGTTTGGTTGGGTAGAAAACAGGGCGGAAAAAAAGGAAACGAAAGAAAATGATATGTTTTCTATTGTTTGGCTGAGGAGAGAAAAATGGGGTGAGCATTAACCACTCAAGTCCAGAAAAAAATAATACGTATCATATTGTAATTGGTAGAACATAAAATAGGATAGAGGATTTGTAATCTCAAAATAAGATCATCACCATTTCAAAATCTCTCCAATTTTAAATGACATGTCGACAATTAGATCAATAATATTTAATCTAGATCATAAAATAGAAATTTTGAAATGAAAATCATTTTCCTAGATACCCTACCATTTATGTCAACATTACTACATAGGAGTATATATCTCATAAGATATACAGATCGAACAACCTTTATTTGCACATGAAGAGCAGCAGAGATAAGCAAACCCTCACAACAATGAACAACTACGAGTTACGAAAAGCTAAGCTCACCTACAAAGGGTCAATTCATAACCCACTATAGAACTTTCGGATCAATTCGGCGGCCACAGCACAATAGAAGACACATGCGTGGATGTCCAACTTTTCTTTTGAGTGCAATTCATGATTCCATGATGGCACAACCTTCACCACAAATTTTTTCGCTGCCAACATCCCAAATAACCTCGCTTCCACTTTTAATGATTATTATAACAATTTCAACACATTTTTTTTAAGTGAGTAATTGAGTTAATTTTTCTAACAAAAACACATGTAATGTTTCAAATCTACATATTAATAAAATTTAATTGAATTCATAAAATATTTTATCTACAAAAGAAAGAATTATTCCATATTACAAATCTATTTTTTGAGTGAAACGATAGAATTTTATTTATTATTATTGAGGACAAATCATTTTAATTAAAACCCGAAATTAAAATAGTTTCCATTTATTCAAACTCTTGCTACAAACAACCCAAAACATAATGACCACAATCCATTTCAGATTTTACATAGACAAGCAAGAGGGGTCCCTGGAGCAGGAGCTTTACATAATCCCCCACATTTCCATCCAATTGAGAGACAGTGCTGATTGCAGTCAGGGAAATTTGAACATGGCCCTTGGGTGAGTAAGGTTTCACATGGTGGAATCTCTGCAACTGCATACCCTGTAACAAAATGTTTTAAATTAACCACATAAAAAAAAAAAAAGTACTATTACTTGTTTCTTTTCTCAATGTATCGAAAATAGCATTTGTTAGTAAAGGTATTTTACCTGAGTTTAGAACAACTAATGCAATGCCCAGAAGCACCACAAGGAAGCATTTTGTGACGAGAGAGAAGTTTGGGGAAGCCATTGTACAAGAGCTTATATTCTACTATATTTTGAGTTCTTTGCTATTAGATGATGGAACCATATGCTTCAAGCATGCCTATTTATATTAAAACTTCATGTATCTTGAAATATTTTTCATTAATGCAAAATTTATTTCATTTCCTAATTCACAAATTTTGAATTTGATATGAATTCCATGTATCCGTAAAATCTATATTTGGATAAAATATTGGATTATAAATTTCAAATTTTATCTGCTATTGTAATGAGTAATGCTAGAGACACAACTTATTTAAAACCAAACCTTTACAAACTGACATGGCATCCTAATTAAGGGTAACACATCAATAATTAAAACACAGGTCAGCATTAACATTTAACATTAATAAATCATTATAATTTTAAAATAACTAAATCTGGAAAAGAAAAAACAAAAAACCCATCACTCACCAACAACAGTACCATGGTTCCAAACCCACAGCGCCAAGGGCGTCGTCCCCATGACCCTCTTTCTTCTGCACACCTTTCCTTTAAATCACCACACTCATTCTTCTTCACTCTTTCACGTAAAATGCTCTTTCAATTTCAGACCCACTCCCAACCGCAAAGCACCCACCATCAAAGCAACAATCCCAGCAAGAGACCGCGTCATGGACTTCAGAAAACACAAGGGCAAAATGTTCCCTTCAACCTACCTCAAATGGGTCTCCAATAACCTCCAAGCCTGTGACTTCGAGGAGTGGGCAAAGCTAGTAGACCAAGTCCTCCAAGACCCAATTTACAAAGACCAGATTGAGTGGGAGTTTGCTGAGAATCTATTGAATGGTAACAATAATGTTTCTTCAAGAAATGGGTTTCGGAGTTTGTTGGAAATAAATGAAAGGTTTGCTTGGGATAACAAAGATAAGGTTGCTCGGAGCAAAATTAGTTTTGAGCTTTTTTTTAATTTACTAAACCACCCTACCCTCCTGCAGCAATTGCTGCGAAACCAGATTTAGTTATTGGGTGGGTGCCGGCGGTGAGTTGGTGGGTGATGGTTTTTTTTTTTTTTTTTTTTTCCAGATTTAGTTATTTTAAAATTATAATGATTTATGAATGTTAAATGTTAATGTTGACGTGTGTTTTAATTGATGATGTATTGTACTTCACTTAGGATGCCATGTCAGTTTGTAAAAGTTTGGTTATAAAATAAGTCGTGTCTCTAGCATTACTCTATTGTAATACATGCAAAGATTTTTTTTATTATTTTTTTTTAGGGGGGAGTTTTCTAGTGATAATTGCATACCCAAAAGTTTGAAGATTTGTTACATATTTGGAAAGTTTTAATTAGTTTGCCTAATAGCTATTCCTTAGGCCCAAGTTTTCTAATGATAATTGCATACCCAAAAGTTCGAAGATTTGTTACATATTTGGAAAGTTTTAATTAGTTTGCCTAATAGCTATTCTTTAGGCCCAATTTAGAATGATTCGTTCATAAACACTATCCGTATAGTTGTATCATTCTCTTCATTCATATCAACAAAATTAACCCTCAACTTGAGGGGTAGCTCAACTAGTCCGGTTTTGGGTGTGCTCCTTAATGGTCACTAGTTCGAGTCTTTTCAGAGCCACCTATCCAAAGCAAAGTCTTACGACTATCGCAGTACACTTGGCTAGTATTGTGCTACGTGTCCCCCTAGGAATAATTAAGATGCGTGCAAGCTAACACGGACACCCATAGCCATAAAAAAATAATAATAAAAAAAATTTTAAAAAAAATCAACAAAATTATTCTTTTATTTTATTTTATTTTTTTGGGAGGGGGGGAGGGGGGATGAGGGTTATGATAGTTAACTTGGTGGCTGAGTCAATATTTGATTAGTAATTTGAGTAAATTTTTCTAACAAAAGCACCTATAGTGTTTCAAATCCACATATTAATAAAATTTAAATCCATCCATAAAATATTTCTTATATAAAACATATATTTCATATTCCAAATCATTTTGATTAAAAACCAAATTCAAATTCCTTTCCATTTACTCAAGCACAAGTTACAACAACCCAAAACATAATAGCTACAATCCATTTCAGATTTTACATAGAAAAGCAAGAGAGCCCCATAGAGCAAGGGCTTTACATAATCCCCCACATTTATTTATTTTAGCTCAACTAACAAACAAGTCAAAACATAATGGCTACAGTCCATTTTAGATTTTAAATAGACAAGCAAGAGGAGCCCCTAGAGCAGGGGCTTCACATAATCCCCCATATTTCCATCCAATGGAGGCAATGCTGATTGCAATCAGGGAAACTTGAACATGGCCCGTAGGTGAGCAAGGTCCCACATGTTGGACTCTTTGCAGCTGCATGTCCTGTAACAAAACGTTTTATATTAACCATATATAAAAGAAAGTACTATTACTAATACTATGCTTGTTTTTTTTCTCAATGTATCAAAAATAACACTTGTTAGCAAATAGATTTTACTTGAGTTTAGAATAACTAATGAGGCATTTTGTGATGAGAGAGAAGTTTGGGGAAGCAATTTTTACAAGAGTTTGTATTCTTATCTCTTTCTTGTTCTTTGCTATTAGATGATGGAACTCTATGCTTCAAGCATGCCTATTTATATCAAACTTCATGTATCTAGAAAGATTTTTCATTGAATAATAACCCCCAAAAGTGAACCGAAAGAATAGTTTATTCTTGAAGTTTGAAATGTAGTTATCATTAGTTATTCTGTTACTAAACTTAACCGAATACTTCATTTTTTTTTTAAAATTTTTTTTTAAGGGTAATTGGTTTTTATATATATAAATTTGGAACCATTATCCTTAACTTAAACTTGTTTATTGGAGTCCCACATATTAGGAACTCCAAGTCCGAACTATTGAGGAAAATCATTTTCAGTAAGCCACTTGTTAGAATGTTTGGTTTATTACTTTACTCTCTCGCAGACTAGGTGGCAATTGGCAATATCTTAACCATTGACCATAGAATCAATCAATAATTCAATACTCAAAGCAAGATGAACTCTTTCACAAATTTAAAGTAACCTATCTGGCTATCTCCTTAACAATTAAGAGGAAAAAAAAAAAAAACTATTATCTCCTAACATCTTTTTATGGTGGACTTCTTGTTTGTTGATTCTAAGCATGAAATTAAGCCATAAGTTGATGCAAGTGTGCAACCATTGACCGAGAAATCCCAGCACGGTTTTGTAACACAAAATACTAGTTTTTAAAAAATCAACTTAAATAAATAAGTACATGTTTTATTGTTACATAAACTTCAGCAGCAATTCTCTTCTAGAAATTCCAAAAACAATTATTAATTCATAATCTATATTTGGAGAAAATCTTGGATTATAAATTTCAAATTTGATTTGTTATTGTAATAAATGCAAAATTTTCTTTTGGATTGGGGCAGTATTTTCTTGAGGGAAAATTATTAAGTATTCCCAAAATACATATAAATGCATACTTCATCCTCTCACATAGTGGTAAATCCTATCATGAATTTAATTAGTGGGATCCATCATTCATATGAGAAAAGAAAGTATATATTTATTATACTCTCAGACTACTGAATTATCACTATTTTTTCGAGATAATTACATACCCAAAATTTGAAGATGTTAATCAATTTATTTAGTAAAATCAACTGCATCATATTAGTGACCATAGAAGAAATAAGATTGAGAGGCATTTAAAAAAAAAAAAAAAAAAGGAAGGAAATTAAGGAAACCATTGAAGGTTATACAACGATGAATAATCCCTTGAAAGTGGCCTCAAAATGAGGGTTAAAGGATTTGAACTCAAAATCTCATGAATCTCATAAAAGATTTGGTACCAATAGGCCAATTCTTTATATTCTACTCTCTTTCGTGACCGAGAGATCCTGTCAGAAAATAAATCCTATTAGAAAAACCTATTATCTCTTTAACATCTTTTAGGTGGACTTGTTATTTGTTAATCTGAGCATGAAAGGCTGAAAACCATAAGTTTTAAGTATTCATCTGAACGGTCTAGAAGCAAACATTGACTGAGAGATCCCAGCACGATTTCGTAACACAAAATAATAGTTTTAAAAAATCAACTTAAATAAATAAGTACAAGCTTTAAAGTGGAGAGTCTAAAACAGTACAAAACTACAAACAGTGCAAATACTAATAATATACACATACTGAAAAATTGTTTTGAGAAATTATGATTCATATATGACACCACATGCTGCGGAAATAACAATATTTGGTGTGGAAATAACACTATCCTAACAAAATTAGACCTTATAAGTAAATAGGATTCTACTTTTCTAGAATTGATGAATGATTGTAAATTTGTAATACATGATAAACATAGTAATCAAACATGTGAAAGTAATACGCGCACAAATTTATAGGATTTCCAAGTGTCTCGCACTTTCTTAGTTGCAAAATTTGACTAATTTAAAATTGCAGGTTTTCTTCTGATCCACACAGGTCTCTTGCTTTCCCATATGCTTCATTTGGCTCAAACCCACAACTCTACATTATTGCAATGATTCTCTGTCAAAGACAATCTTTAGGTCTAATAATCTCACATGGAATTTCGCTGTCTTAGGCCTTTGAAACTTTGGATTCAAAAAAACTTCCTAATATTTGGAATTAATATTATTCTTCTTTTTACAAATCATTTGGCAAAGTTTTAACTGATTGAACTTAGAGCATTCCTATCATCCTCCTCAAATTTTTTGCCAAATGGGTTCTAAAAAACCCATTTTTTTTAGTTTAGCTAAAGCTCCACTGTATCAGACTCCCTATTCTAACTTTACTATTCTATTTTTTAATATATTTTTATTATTTTATTTTTTTCACAAATCCCAAAATACCATCCATTCCTATTTTATTCCTCTCTCCTTCTATGCACCCGTAGGATATTCTCCCTCTTTTTCTTTTTCTTTTTCTTTTTCCTTTTCTTTTTTCTCCACCACCCACGTACACCTCCCCCTCTTTTTCTTTTTTCTTTCTCTTTTTTTTTCCCATCACCCACGCCCCACTATGATGCACTGGTACTGGTACGGTATCGGGTACGACACGGGTACGAGTACGGGGGTACACCATTTCTTAAAAAAACTAGGGTACGACACGTGGGGGGTACGTCAATTAATTAATTAATTAATATTTATTTTTAGGTATATTTTAAATATTTTTTGACATAATTTATGTTTATTTTAGGTTGCAAAATTAAGTAATAACAATAAAAAGCTTGAAAACACATCTAAATTAATTTAAAAGAATAATAAATAGCAAAGAAGTTCAATGACATCCATAAAATATAAAATCAACTGCATCCAACATCTAACTAAGTGCACAAGATCCCATGTCAATTTGTCAACAAGTCAGCAGCCAATATTCAGCCAATATTACGTTACAATTTTACTGTATTACAGCAAGCAACTATGTTATTATCAAAAAAAAGCAAGCAACCATGGTAAATTGTAAAGCAAAAGAAAAGGACAAAATAACACACAAAACAAAACCATGCAACTGTCCAAGTAATCAAGTAATGGACATGTCACACAAAAAACTAAATCACGTGTGGTGACTGTGGTCTTAGTCTACTAGTCTAAGTCTCTAGAAGAAAAGTATGGCTGGCTGGTCTGGTATATGGACCACAACTGGCAACAGTGGCAAGCACTAAAAATCTAAAAAGTTTTGAGTTTAGAGTTTAGTAAAGACTTTAGTGCTTTTTTGAGTTTACGGGCTGATTGTAGTAGAAGAAAAAAGACTGAGTTTAGACTTTAGTAAAAAGCAGCAGAAGAAAAAAGAGAGGAAAAAGAAGAACAGCAAACCTACGAGCTGCTGTGATGATGCGACGCCGAGAGAAAGCCGTGAAGCGAGGGGCACCGGTGGTGTTGCACTCGTGGGTGGTGACTGGTGAGTGGTGAATCAAGACTCTGAGTTTCTAGTTTTCTACTTTCTTCTGTGGGTTTTTTGCTTTTTTGGTTGCTGGTTCTGTAGCTCCAGTGACGGATCGGGGGGTGAGATGAGAGATTGAAAGAAAAATAGGTTAAATAGTATTTTTTGGTGGGTTTTTATACTGTTTTACCCAAAATACGTACCAATACGGTACCCATACGTACCCCTCACGTACCCATACATACCCATATTTTTGAAATTTCAATTTTACCCTTTGGTACGCGTTGGGTACCTTTGTACCCGTATGGTACGCGTACCCGTACCCCTGACGTACCCGGTGCTGGTACTCGGCCAAAATTGCCGTACCGGTGCATCCTAGCCCCCCCCCCCTCCCACTTTTTCTACTTCTCCCCCACCCAACATCCCCCCTCCCCCATTTTCCTTTTACTCTCAATCTCAGAACTGAGAGTTCGTTCCCCTCCCCCTTTCTCTCTTTTTTTTCTTCCTTTTTTTTCTCTCTCTCTCTCTCTCTCTCTCTCTCTCTCTCTTTTCCCCTCAGGCCACAACCCCTCACGTCTCTCTTTCTCCCTTTATTTATTATTATTATTTTTTTTTTCACTTTGTTTGTTCTTTCTTCATCACGTTTAGCAGATCCGGTGTTTTTTTGTTTTTATTTTTTGTGATTATATTATTTTGTTTGTGTTTTTTTTATTTTGTTTGTTTGTTTGTTTTTGTGTGTTTTTTATTATTTTGTGATTTGATGCTCCGGTTTGAGTTTGCTGCTTGTGATTTTCTAATTTCATTGAGCATCGTTGTTTTTGTTGTTGTTGTTGTTTCTGTTATTCTTGGCGTGGGAGACAAAGCAAGAGAGAGAGAAAAAAAGCTTATTTAATTCGGTGAGGAGTGAACAGTTGCTCCCTCGTTTGGGCGAGCTACTGTTCATCAGCTTCGGTTTTCCGCCCAATTAAGGAGTGTGGTGTGAGCTGATTTTGGCTGGTTTTCGTTATATTGTTGGGTTTTCAACAGAATAAAGAGCCTAATGCGAATGATCTTAAGACGTGATTGCACCATTGGTTTGAAGAGTTGGACTAAAAAGTAAAAATGGATCATCCAAACTCCATTATGGTATATAGCTACTTGGGAGGAGAAAAAGGTGGGAACAAACTACAAAGTGTACGATATGCTTTCTAGAGAAAGTAGAGTTAACTCTCACAGCAACGACAAGAAGTTACATAAAGCGTAGCTCACCGGAAGGGTCAATTCATAACCTACTATGGTACTTTCGGATCAATTCAGCGGCCACAGCACAATAGAAGAGACGCGAGGATGCATGTCCAACTTTTTTCTTTTTTTTTAAGTGTAATTCAAGACTCCAATGTGGCACAGCCTTCACCACCAATTTTTTCACTGCCAACATCCCAAATAGCCTCGCTCTCCACTTTTAATGATTACAACAATTTGAACACATTTTTTTAAGAGTGTAATTTGAGCGAATTTTTCTAACAGAAACACCTGTGATGTTTCAAAACAGAAACACCTGTGATGTTTCAAATCTACATATTTACAAAGTTTAAACCCATCCATAAATTTTATCTATGAAACAATTATTTTATATTTCAATTCTCTTTAATTAAAAACCAAAATCGAAATCCTGTCATTTTCAAGCTAGACTTACAAACAACCTAAAACATAATGGCAAATTTCAGATTTTACAAAAACAACCACTAGACGACCCTAGAGCAGGGACTTTACATAATCCTCCACATTTCCATCCAATGAAGAGGCAGTGTTGATTGCAATCAGGGAAATTTGAACATAACTCCTGTGTGAGCAAGGTCTCACATGCTGGAATCTCTGCAGCTGCATGCCCTATAACAAAATGTTTTGTATTAGTATTAACCACATATAAAAGAAAGTACTACTGTTAATACTATGCTTGTTTCTTTTCACAATGTATTGAAAATAACATTTGTTAGTAAAGGTATTTTACCTGAGTTTAGAACAACCAATGCAATGCCCAGAAGCACTACAAGGAATCATTTTGTGACGAGGGAGATGTTTGGATAAGCCATTATACAAGAGTTTATATTCTACTATATTTTGAGTTCTTTGCTATTAGATGATGGAACCATATGTTTCAAGCATGCCTATTTATATTTATATCGTATTATTTTTATCCCGAAAATGGGAATCGGGTGTCATTCTGAAAAATAAGTATCGTCATTTTTGTCAATTCTTATTTCTTTTAAAAGCTTAAACAATTTAATGTTAAATTTGGAATTCTCAACCTTAACTTAAACTTGTTTTTTAGTTTTAGGGAGATCTCTTTAACAAAAATACCAAATGGCTATAATTTTTCTTTTTGAAGAGTTTTAAGGACTTGGCTAATGCAATGCTAGATAATCTCATAATTAATAAATAAATAAATATATTGAGATAAATAAATAACTAAAGAAAATAGGTAAAGGCTTCCCTAAATTAGAGAATGAAATATACATGTTGAACGTAAATAAAAGATTTAGAGTAAAAAAAAATTAAATTGACCCCAGATTTAAGGGTATGTTTGGTTGGGTAGAAAATAGGGAGGAAAAAAAGGAAATGAAAGAAAATGATATGTTTTCTATTGTTTGGTTGAGGAGAGAAAAATGGGGTGAGCATTAACCACTCAAGTCCAGAAAAAAAAATAATACATATCATATTGTAATTGGTAGAACATAAAATAGGATACAGGATTTGTAATCTCAAAATAAGATCATCACCATTTCAAAATCTCTCCAATTTTAAATGACATGACAATTAGATCAATAATATTTAATCTAAATCATAAAATAGAAATTTTGAAATGAAAATCATTTTCCTAGATACCCTACCATTTATGTCAGCATTACTACATAGGAGTATATATCTCATAAGAAATACAGATCCAACAACCTTTATTTGCACATGAAGAGCAGTAGAGATAAGCAAACCCTCACAACAATGACAACTACGAGTTACAAAAAGCTAAGCTCACCTACAAAGGGTCAATTCATAACCATAGTTGTATATTTCGTTTCGTTCCAGCCGGAACGGATGGAAAATTTCGTACCGGTATGCAAACCGGTATGAGACAGCCCCCTATTCCACCTCGGGTAAAATTTCGGGGTGTTTTGGTGTGCGTAATCCGGCCAGAATACTTTTTTGGGTTTTTATTTATTTATTTTTTCTCTCTTTTCACCTAACCAGCCCTAAGTCTTTTTTGAGTTTTGATCTCTCCTTCTTCTCCGCCCCTTCTTCTTCTTCTTTTTCTTCCTTCTTCTTTCTTCTTTCTTCTTCTTCTTCTTCTTTCTTTTTTCCGCCCAGCTCTCTCTGTAACTTTTCTTTACTTTTAAGAAGGAATGGTTTTTGGTTCAAGTGCCGTGCCCCTCTTCCTTCTTCCTGCTTCTTCTTTCTTCTTTCTTCTTTCTTCTTCCTTCTTCTTCTTTCTTTTTTTCGCCCAGCTCTCTCTCTCTCTCTCTGTACCTTTTCTTTACTTTTTTTTTTTTTGTCTTTTTGGTTCAAGTGCAAGCCTTCACGTGATGTTATTAGATATTTGTTTGAAATTTTTATTGCATTTGCACTTTGGCGTGTTATGCACTCTTTTGTTTTTTTTTTTTTTTTATTTTTTTTTTTTATTTAAGTGATATTTCTTTAGGTTTTATTTTTATATTTCTATTATATTATTCAAATACAAGTGCATAATATTATTATTAGTATTAAGATTGATATGGGCTTATAATTTGAAAGATTCTTAACAAATTATAGATTTTGATGAATAAACATATAAATAAGTAAATATATATATATAGCGGTAAACCCGAAACGAAACGCCGGTATTGACCGTTACTGAAATATACCATTCCAATGGTCAAACCGAAACGGCCACCAAAACGGAATATACAACTATGTTCATAACCCACTATAGAACTTTCGGATCAATTCAGCGGCCACAGCACAATAGAAGACACATGCGTGGATGTCCAACTTTTCTTTTGAGTACAATTCAAGATTCCATGGTGGCACAACCTTCACCACAAATTTTTTTGCTGCCAACATCCCAAATAACCTCGCTTCCACTTTTAATGATTATTATAACAATTTCAACACATTTTTTTTAAGTGAGTAATTGAGTTAATTTTTCTAACAAAAACACATGTAATGTTTCAAATCCACATATTAATAAAATTTAATTGAATTCATAAAATATTTTATCTACAAAAGAAAGAATTATTCCATATTACAAATCTATTTTTTGAGTGAAACGATAGAATTTTATTTATTATTATTGAGGACAAATCATTTTAATTAAAACCCAAAATTGAAATCATTTCCATTTATTCAAACCCATGTTACACAATTCAACATAATAGCCAAAATATTTTACATAATGGCCATAGAGCAGGGGCTTTATAATCCATTTTATTTTAGATAACAAACAAGTCAAAACATTACATATTTTAGATTTTACAAGCAAGAGGGGTCCCTGGAGCAGGAGCTTTACATAATCCCCCACATTTCCATCCAATTGAGAGACAAGGATTGCTCAGGGAAATTTGAACACCCTTGGGTGATAATCCATGGTGGAATCCTGCACGTACCCTTCCGTTTTATATTAACCAATATATAAAATAAAAAATAAAAAAGTTCTATTACTTGTTTCTTTTCTCAGAGAAAATAGCATTTGTTATAAAGATATTTTACTGATTGCAATAATGCAGCCCAGGAAAAGGAAGCTTTTGAAGAGAGAAGTTTGGGGAAGCATGTACAAGCTTATATTCCTATATTTTGAGTTCTTTGCTATTAGATGTGAATCATATGCAAGGTATTTATATTAAAACCCATATCAAATATTTTTCATTAATGCAAAATTTATTTCATTTCCTAATTCACAAATTTTGAATTTGATATGAATTCTGTATCTAAAATCTACAACTGCATGCCCTATAACAAAACGTTTTTATTAACCATATATAAACATTCTCTTCATTCATATCAACAAAATTAACCCTCAACTTGAAAGTACTACTACTAAAGTACTATGCTTGTTTTTTTTAGTTGAGGTGTGCTCAATGTATCAAAAATAACACTTGTTAGCAAATAGATTTTACCTGTGTTTAAAACATAATAGAATAACTAATGCAAGGGCCCCATGCCTATTTATGTTAAACTTCATGTATCTAGAAAGATTTTTCATTAAATAATAACCCCCAAAAGTGAACCGAAATAATAGTCTATTCTTGAGGTTTGAAATGTAGCTGTCATTAGTTATTTTGTTACTAAATTTAACTGAATATTTCATTTTTTTAAATATTTTTTTTAAGGATAATTGGTTTATATATATATATAAATTTGGAACCATTATCCTTAACTTAAACTTGTTTATTGGAGTCCCACGTATTAGGAACTCCAAGTCCGAACTATTGAGGAAAATCATTTTCAGTAAGCCACTTGTTAAAATCATTTTATTGTTACATAAATTTCAGCAGCAATTCTCTTCTCCAAAAACAATTATTAATTCATTATCTGCTTGTCACGCATTTAAGTTTTTATTTAAAGTAAACAATTATTATTCATATTTTGATTATTTTGGCATTTTCCTCGAATGGGGACTATATTTATCACGTGCACTTATCTGCACCAAACAAAAGCTCATTGGCGGGAAAGAAACATTTTCCCGCATTTTCTTTCTTATTTTCTCGGCACACCGAACTAGGGTTGTTTAACGAAGAAGCATTTGATTTGAGGAACCTCGTCATTGCTAAAGCTTCTTCCTTTACTTTGCCGACTGCGTTCTCGCCGATTCTCCAGAGAATCTACAATCTGGTACTCGTCACCATTTTTCAGAATTGGGTTTTGCTTTTCCCGTGCTGTGTCGGTGTTGATTTTTCTGAAATTAGTGTTTGTGGGAACCAAATTGATGTCTGAAATAACTGATGTGTGTGTGTGTGTGTCTATTATTTTGTGTGCTGAATTTGAATCATTGTGTTATGAATTGAGTTTTTCTCGTCTGATTTCTAAGATTAGGTTTTCTTGAAGTAAATTGATCGGATATGCATGTTAAGAACCGATTTTTATTATTTATTTTGCGATTTTGATTCTGAAAGCAAATAGTTTGAAAAGGGGTCTGCTAAATTTTACATTTTTTGTTTTTGTTTTTTTAATCTATAACATGGTTAGATTCCCATTTTGAATTTTAGATGAGAGTTTAAATTGTTGAACTTATGAACTCACCAGATGAGAGAGAGAGAACGTAAATTGTTTAATTTACAATGTATATATCTTGTTATTGAAGATATTCCTATTCCAATTTAGTTATATTTAAATGCTTTTTTTTTTTTTTAATAATTTTCTTTTTATTGTTTCTTACTATGATTGTTATGTTGTAATTTTATTGTTGTTCTAATTTGATTTATTAATTCCCTAAAAAATAAGCTCTTTCTTTCACTCATTTGATTAGATGGGTAAGGAAGGAAGCCCTCAAATTACCCGAAGAACAACCAGGTCTTCCTCTTCCGCTACTGTTGCAAACAATTCGGTTGAAACAACAAAAGCAAGTGATTCGCACCCTCTTACAATCAATGACCTTGTGTTTGGAGAAGACCCCATTAGCTTGAATGATCTGTTATCTAGTTTTCCTGGTAGACGTATTCAGATTCTTGAGCTTGTGCGACTTTTGGGTACATCTAATTCCCCCATGCTTCCTGTTTTTATGTATGGAGGTGCTTCTTCTGGAAAAACAAGTATTATTCTTCAAATGTTTAGGCATTTCAACCGCCCTTTTGTTTATTCGAGTTGTCGTACATGCTACAGTCCTCGTATCTTGTTTGAATCTGTTTTGAATCAGCTTTTGCTTCATAGAAAGAATGGAGTCAATAGTTATTCGAGTGCAAAGCGTTGCGAAAGGCCATCTGATTTTGTTAATCTTCTCCGTGAAGCCTTGAGTAATGTCATAAATAATTTTAAGGGGAACGCTGGGAAGTTAGGAACCAAAAAGTTGGGTGGACAGGTTGACGGAAATATGATCTACTTGATATTTGACAATTTGGAGCTTGTTAGAGAGTGGGATAGAAGTTCCACCATATTACCATTTCTGTTCAATCTCTATGATATTCTAAAGATGCCTGAGGTGGGTCTAATCTTTGTCAGCAACACTTCGCCTGATACATATTACTCAAATATGGGTTACATGGATCCTATACCTGTTCATTTTCCTGATTACACAGAAGATGATCTTCGTCAAATATTCATGAGAAACCAAGCAAACCGGAAGCTTTATTCATCCTTTCTTGAGTAAGAATCTATTTTTGAATTCTCTTTATATTGCATGCATGATCTTTTGCTTGATGTGATTTTGTTAATGAACTTGAGTTATCTTTCTTGTTGAACAGTGTTGTACTAAGGCCTTTCTGTAGAATAACTAGAAGGGTGGATGAATTATCTACTTCCTTTTCACCATTATTTGAAAAATACTGTGAACCTTTAAGTGATTTGGGAGTTGTTCCCAATGAAGAAACGAAGAGAAGGTTGTTTAGTCATCTTCAGCCACATATTGCTCCTTCTCTAAATGAGGTATTTAAGGTTTCATCTCAGTCTTCCCCTGAAGCTCAATCAAACAAGGAGACAAAGAAGAAGAGCAGTAGAAGGAAATTGGGAGTTTGTGAAGAAATTGATGAGTTGGATTTTCATATGTCTACTTCTGCAAAATATCTCCTTATATCAGCATTTCTTGCTTCAAGAAATCCGGCTACCCTTGATGCCTCGCTTTTTGATTCAATGGGTGGTTTTGATAGTCGAAAGCGAAAGAGAAAGTAAGTGCATTTAGTTGAAGTAATTACCAGAGGTCTTATAGATTCACATGGAGAGATTTTTTTTTTGTGTTTAGATAGCTTTTAGTCACAACTTATTTGAATTTTGGAAACTAAAGGAATTTTGTTAATAATATAATTAAATTGAATAATAGAATAAAAGAACAAAAATTACTTAAAATTATGTATATAATTTACCTAAGTCTTTATTAGAGGGTAGTAACTTGGTGGAAGGAAAGTATAGCCACTTATCGCAGAGAGAAACTTGGCATAACACGATTCTAGGACCCAACTTTTACTATATAGTATATGTGACCACTCTTTTATCAGATTTGCTAGTTGTCTCCCTTAATTATTTGCTTAGTGCACCTTTTATTATAGGCATTGTGGGCTTGTGTCTAATGTTCTCTTATAGAGGCTGGGTAGCAAGAGAAAACCAGACATCCATCCACTATAGTGATACAAAGTTGAGTCCTCTAGGAATTTTTTGTATCCTAGGCCTCTTTGTTTTTTTCCACCTATTATGTGCCGTGCATTTAATTTCATCTTCCTATGCTTGTTCATGCTTAGGCCCTCTCAAAAGTCATTGGAGCATAAGGAGACTGCAGAACAGGAGTTACTGATGAAGGGACCTGGAACTTTCCCATTAGAGAGGTTATTAGCCATATTTCAATGTCTCACATCCGTAGCAGAAGGTTCAATTGATGAAGAGGAGCAAGGAAATGAAGGGTTAGGAGTTCAAGGTGGGGATGGTGGACTCATGTCTGATGTTCTGTTGCAACTATCCAGTCTCTGCAATGCTAATTTTATCATTAAAGGTGGAAGCTGCCCATTGGAAGGCTCAACTCGGTACAGATCTACTGTGTGTGAAGACATGGCTCTGAAGGTAAATCTTTGTGCTCTCATGTGTTGATTTTATAGCCAAAATTTACATAAAACGTAGTTATAACATTGTAATTCTAAAAAAAGTAGGTTTAAAATATTGAGGTGTTTTTTATTTTATTTTATTTACATTTTGAAATGTTTTACAGGTAGCAAGGAGCCTTAAATTCCCTTTGTCAAAGTATTTGTATAGAAGATAATAATGTGTAATGTGGAAGCTAATTGTGACCTGGTCATAACTCAAAAGATCTTACAGAGAAAGTTTGTGAAGAAAAAGGGCAGATTGGTTAAATCACTGGTATTGAGTGGACTCACTGATTCTTGTTGTCCATTGGATATGAGTCAGCACTCAGAACATTGAAAGGGACTGCAAAAGAAAAAGGTAATTGGATACAGGGGCGGAGCTACGTTACTCCTTGGGGGGGCTAAAGCCCCCCCAAAATTTTAATTTTCCTTAATAGAGTATATGACAATTAAATATCAGCCCCCCCAAAAAATAATAACCAGCCCCCCCTCCTTCGTTGTGCATCCTTGTTCTTCTTTACTGCGTTGGGTTGGGTTGTTGCGGCAGTTCAGATCTGGGTTGGGAGAAGTTTCTGTTCAATGACAGACAATGAAAATAAGAAAAAGAAGAAAAGTAAAGTGGGGGAGGGAGGGGAGGTTCTGGATGATGGGACAATGAAAAAAAGAAAAAGAAGAAAAGTAAAGTGGGGAGGGGGGGAAGGTTCTGGATGATGGGACCGAATAAAAAAGAAAAAAATCAAGTTGTGAGGAGTGGTGCACGTGTGGTAGTGTAGTGGAGGTAAGAGGAATTAAAAATATATATATATATATATATAAAAATATATATATATATATAAATAATTGGCAATATCATTAAAGAAGATAAACTAAGGGAGCAGATGTAGAACCCAACCCCAGTCCCTGTTACAAAGCTCAGCAATACACTGAGAACCATTTAACAAATCAAAAGATCTCCACACACTGAGGACTATTTTCTTATCTATTGGTTGGAATTTTTTGGGTTTAACGTATTAATTCATATAGATATTATTTTTTGATGAAACATATGGATATTATTGGTTGTGAACATTTTTAATGCATTTTTTTTTAATTTATTTAATGTATTGATGTGTATGACTTTATAACTAACTTCATTATAATTTTATTGAAACACTTTGAAATTTTGATTGTATTTTTTTTTTTTAATAAAAAAAAAATGGTAAGGTAACCTTAACAGTATAATTAAGTCATTTTTAGTCATTTGTACCAGAAACAGCAGTTTTAAACTAAAATTATCCAAACGCTCAATTAACAGAAACCGCACTTTTTCACAATTTTACCAAACGCTTAAATGTGATTTTCAAAATCGTGATTCCAAAACGTTCATTTTGAAATCGCTATTTTTAAAAATATTATTTTCAAACAACTTTCCCAAATGGAACCTGTGTTCCTTTTATGCCCATGCCTTTTCTTACCTTTGTAAGTGGTCTTGAAAAACAAAACAAAGAGAGAGAAAGTTGTGTCAGCATTGGGAAGAAGAATAAAACAAAAGAAAGTCTCCTATGGTCCTCATGCCAATCCCATCAGCCACAAAAATTTAATGTTTTGTCTTCTTGAACCCGTTTGAGCTTGCTAAGCTTCCTTTTGGAAGCTTAGTCTTGCCGCCTTTAAAAATAGCTTCAACCGGATCAGATTTGAGCAGAAAAAATCACTACTCTTTGGTGCTCTCTTTTAACCCCCCATAAAATAATTCCTGGCTCCGCCCCTGATTGGATACCAAGTTCAATTAGTATGGTCAGTGGTCACTGACTGTATTTGTGTTAGTTTTGCAGTCCCACCATCTATACATTGTACTTAATTGACTAACTAAATTTGGTTATTGCTTACAAGTTACACCTGATCTCCATTTGTAAGAGTTCTAGGGTGCAAAACTTGGTTGATGTACAACCTTAGTCCATGCTGTGGCAAAATCGTCACTTTGTTCATAAGTTGTGCTTCCTGTTTTCTTCTCAATAATGTCTACTTGCTGCTTTCACCGTAGCCACAAGTCTGGGTCATTGGGGTTTTCCTGTGCAAGGACCACAAATGAACTTTGGTGTGGTTAACTGGTTATGCTGGCCCTTGCATCAAGCCTAATCCTCTCAAAAATTGGCCATGATGATTGGACTGTATATATTCTAGTTATTTTTACTCTGCTTTTTGGATATTCCAAACTTCCCTTCAAATTATACGTGTGTTTAATTACTTATCAAAAAAAAATATTCCAAACTTCCAAAACCAGGGGAAAGATGAAATTCAGCTATTTAAATATTATGGTTTGGTATGGAAGAAACTATTAGCAATATCAAAAAGCTACATCCTAGGAATAATGGTGGAAGACATTTCTTCAGGCCTGTGGAGGATATGGGCAAGCGAAATAAGTGATGGTCTGTCAACATCTTGGAACTTTGATATTTGCCAGAATCTTGTAAACTCATTATGAGACATTATCTAAGAAGTTCATTGCTTCAAAACTTTGATTGTTAGACATGCAGACTTTTAGCTTGTCTAGATCACACTGACTATTGAACATCAAATATGTCATCAGGACATGCTTGAGATGAGATGGAGTTGTACTTCTCGAATGTATTTGCATCTGTATTTGTTTGCAATAAGTCTTTTTAAGCAAAGAGTGCAGTAAACATTGGTTATAAAGTCAAAATAGTTCCTGTTTACTGGAACTAGCATTTTTTTTTTTTGGTTGTTGATAATTTGATAGTAACAACAATGAGGAGGGGGATTTGAATTTCTGTTCTCCTCATATGGAGAGCAGACAATCTCATTCAACTACAAGACTTTCGAGGTCTTTAACACTTGGTTTTGTAAAAGGTGCTATAGGAGATATTATAAGCGAAAACAACTACGTACAGACAAGAAAAAGAGATCATGATCCCATGATCCACCACAATCTAAACCAAATATAGCACCTCCTAGGCTCCTAGTGTTCAACACTCTCACTTGTGGTGGACCCCTGCACCGCATATTGTTTGTAAAGCTAGAAAGCACGCATTTACACAAATTAGTAATAATAAATAATAATGAAAAAAAAAATTCAATATTACAGTTATAATGCTTTCATTTATTCTTCTTATTTTTCTTATTTATTTATTTATTTTTAAATTATTTTTTAATTTTTTTTTTTTTTTTTTCTTTTGCTTTTTCCGCTTTTCAATTTTTAACTACACCTTTTGCTATAGACAAGCTTCACAAATTATAGCACTCTATTTTGCTTGCTTCCCTTAATTAATGGTGGGTACCATTGAGATTCGAGACTTGCACAGAGCTTTTTGGAGTTGCCAATTGTGTTAATTAAGATCCTTTAATCAATATTCAATACTAATTGAGTTTGCAATTGACCAACAATTACTTGAAAATTCTACTCAAGAAATCTTAAAAAAAAAATGTTTCTAATAGTTCAAGATTGGTGGGATTCACATCTATGAACACATTTTTTTGGAGTGAGTAATTTGAGCGATTTTTCCTCATAGAAACAACTGTGATGTTGCAAATCTACATATTAACAAAATTTAAATCTATCCATAAAATTTATCTATAAAACAATTATTTCATATTTCAAACCCCTTTAATTGAAAACAAAATCGAAATCTTTTCATTTATTAACTCAAGTTACAAACAACTCAGAACATAATGGCTAATTTCATATTTTACATAAACAAGCAAGAGGGGACCCTGGAGCGGGGGCTTTACATAATCCCCCACATTTCCATCCAGTAGAGAGGCAGTATTGATTGCAATTAGGGAAATTTGAACATGGTCCCTGGGTTAGCAAGGACCCACATGGTGGAATCTCTGCAGCTACATGCCCTGTAACAAAACGTTTTGTATTAACCATATATAAAAGAAAGTACTATTGCTAATACTATGCTTGTTTCTTTTATCAATGTCTCAAAAATAGCATTTGTTATTAAAGGTATTTTACCTGAGTTTAGAACAACTAATACAATGCCCAAAAGCACCACAAGGAAGCATTTTTGTGATGAGAGAGAATTTTGGGGAAGCCATTGTACAAGAGTTTATATTCTACTCTCCTTTGTGTTCTTTGCTATTAGATGATGGAACCATATGCTTCAAGCATGCCTATTTATATTAAATTTCATGTATCTTGATAATATTTTTCATTAATGCAATTTAATCATTAATGCAAAATTTATTTTATTTCCTAATTTACAAATTTTGACTTTGATATGGATTCCATGTATATTTATGTAAAATCTATATTTGGAGAAAATCTTGGATAATCTTGGATTATTAATAATGCAAAGTTTTTTTTTTTTTTTTTTTTTGAGGGGGTAATTTTCTCGTAATAATTGCATACCCAAAAGTTTGAAGATTTGTAACATATTTGGAAAGTTTTAGTTAGTTTGCTTTATAGATATTCTTTAGGCCCAAGTTAGGATGATTCGATCATAAACTCTATCGATATAGTTGTATCATTCTCTTATTTCATATCAACAAAATTAACCATAAGGGGTAGCTTAATTGGTCTGACTTCAGGTGTGCTCCCCAAAGCTTTGCAACTATCGCGGTACACGTGGCTAGTAGGATGTTACGTGTCCCCCTAAAATTAGTCGAGGTGCGTGCAAGCCATGGCCCGAGCACTCAGAGTCATAAAAAAATAAAATAAAATAAAATAAAAAAGTCAGCAAAATTATACACTTCTTTTTTTTCTTTTTTGGGATATGATAGTTAACTTGGTGAATGAGTTAGTATTTGATTTAAGGGGGGCAAAATTTATAGACGACGCATACAACACAAGTGCTTGCAAGTACTTCAGACTAATTTAAATAATAAACGTTCATTCATATGAATATTAGCGACACTTAATACAATCCAATCCACATAAAAATAACACTAAGCTATATTGTGGGAACTTATATGTAATTGCAAATTCAAATTTTAACTTGAAAACAATATTAAACTTGGGAGTTTTTTTTTTTTTTTTATGTAATTATCCTTACATTTATTATTTATACACAAAAGATAAAATAATAAATGAATTTATATTTTCATACTTGAATCGAATTAATTCAATTAATAACCAATATTTTTTAAGTAATTTTAATAATAATAATTATTAAAAGAAGAAGGGATCACATTATTTTTATCCCGAAAATGGGCATCGAGTGTCAATTTGAAAAATAAGTATTGTCATATTTGTCACTTCATATTTATGTTAAAAGCTTAAACAATTTAATACCAAATGGATATAATTTTTCTTTTTGAAGAGTTTTAATACCTTAGAACTTTATAGGACTTGGCTTATGCAATGCTAGATAGTCTCATTATTAATATATATATATATATATATATATATATATATATATATATATATATATAAATAAATAACTAAAGTAAATAGGTAAAGGCTTCCCCAAATTTAGAGAATGAAATATACATGTTGAAAGTCAATAAAAGATTTAGAGTAAAAATAAATTAAATTGACTAGAAAACAGGGAGAAAAAAAAAATGAAAGAAAATGAAATGTTTTCCAATGCTCGGTTGAGGATAGAAAAATGGGGTGAGCATTAGGGGCTATTTGGTACACCAGATTCAAATTATGATTCTGTGATTTGAATCCAAAATCATCGGGTCCCACACAAAAAAAAAATTATGTTTGGTACACTAAATTTGAATCAATTTTGAAAAATTAACTCAAATTCAGGATGGGTCCCATGCTTAATTCAAATACACCTCTTTGCCTGTTTTGAGAAATTTGAGTTGTAATTCAACTCAATTTTATTACCGTTACTGGGTCCCACCTCAAAACATAATTCACGACTTTTGGAATATTTTTCTCTCTCCTCCATTATCGCTTGTCTCTCTCTCTCTCTCGGCCATTACAGAGCATTCACTTCTTCTCCCTCTCCCCCATTAATCCCTCACCTATCTCTCTCGGCTAACTCTTCTCCTCCATAAACAATCCATCACTATGAAGAACAGCTGCTATCACCCTTGAAGAATAGCCAACCATTCCATTCAACAAACCTATCACCCATAGCCACCGTGACCCAAACATCAAAATCACAAAGTCACTGTGAACCCCATCATCACCAATCCAAACCCAGAAATTTTTTAGATCCACCCACTTTAACCAAAACCACCTCTAACAAACCTGATTGCAACACAATCCAACCCAACCTTCACATCGCCGGAACGAGCTTGTGCCGCGACCATTCCAGTGCCAATTGTAACCCACAAACCTAACCGCTCAAGTCCAAAAAAAAAATTTCTCTCCAATAATTGGAGAGAAAAGTGGAGATGTGAGGCAAGTCAAAAGACTTATTTGCCCTTTGCCCTCCTACATAACTTTTTTTTTTTTGGGGGGGGTGTTAACAAAGGCATAATAGCAATGCATAAATTACATTTTCCATCCTTCCACTTTTCTATCCTTCGAACCAAGCACACATGATGAAAAAAAAAACAAATCGTTTCTATCCTCCCCATTTTTCAACCAAACACACATGATGGATGCCCAACTTTTTATTTTTTAGTGCTGTTAGAATATAAGTCCAATGGGTCTTAGGCCCATTATATTGTCTTGTATAACACTCTTCCTACTTGTGCATTACTCTTATCTCTACCTATATAAAGGCTCTCTTGTACTCATTTATTCTGTTAATACAATACATAGACTTTCAGTCTTTAACATGGTATCAGAGCTAAGGCTCTAATATTGTGCAGTTCTAGTCTTTCCAGGCGTTCTTCCGCTGCCTCAGCTGTCTCCGGCACTGCCCAGCCGCCACCGTCAGAAATCCGGTTGCCTGCGCTGCCAAGAAGCTGATTCATCGCCGAACAGACTTGCTGCCACCCTCGGTTCTCCCGCTACAGGACTCCAATCACAACACCTCTGCAGCCGTTGGAAAGATCTCGAGAAGCTCGACCCAACCGTGCAAGAATCAACCCCATACGACGTCAGACGCGCCGCACAAAGTTCCGGCGCCGTTATCCTCGGTTCTCCCGACACCAGACTCCGATCACGACACATCCACCGCCGTTGGAAAGATCTCGAGAAGACTGACCCAACCGCACAAGATTCATCCTCATCGGAGCCCGGACGCGCCGGTCAAAGTTCCGGCGCCGTCAAGGTCTTCTTCACGCGCCACGTCAGCCCTAGCCCTTCACTGCCACGTCAGCCCTAGTGCCACGTCAGCAAGTGCCACGTCAGCCCTAGTTGACCAACGGTGACCATTGACCGTTGACTTTGACCGTTGACCAGCGTTGACCGTTGACTGTTGACTTTGACCGTTGACCAGCGTTGACTTTGACCGTTGACCAGCATCGTTGACTTTTTCCAGAGTTGACTTTTTGCAACCCAGGTGCTCCCTACCCAGTTTTTCGTGCTGATTTCATTTTTGTGGTCTGTTTTTGCAGTTGAGATTTCGTTATGGCTCAAAATGAGATAATTTTGAAACCCATTCACGTCATTCTTGATGGGGATAACTACTCTCTTTGGGCTCAAGGTATGTGTAGCTTTCTCAAAGGTCGCAAGCTGTGGCTTTATGTGACTGGGCAACGTTATCCTCCTACACCACAAAAGGATGAAACTGAAGATGTCTTCGCTCTTCGACTCGAAGATTGGGATGGTGTCAATCATCAGATCATCACGTGGCTCCGCAACAACCCCGCTCTCAACTATGTTGTTTTCTTGGCTATGGCCTTGAAGAAAAGGGGTACCGGTGTTATGATCCAGTCGCTAAACGTCTTCGAGTCTCTCGACATGTGGTATTCTGGGAACATAAGATGTTCTATTCCTTACCTTCATTTTCTGCAGGTAATGATGATTCTCAGGCTGATCCTCTACCAAATCTCTTCCCTGAGATTCCTTCCCCTTCTGCTGAGTCAGTTAATCCCATCTCCGACGAGTCTCCCTCTGCTGATCCCTCCTCTGCTGTGTCTCCTACAACCGATCCTCCCTTCAACGAGTCTCCTCTCTCTGCCCCTGCTGCGAATCCTGTCAGCACTACTGCACCTGAGCCTCGTCGCTCTCATCGGGTAAGTACTCTTCCCTCTCATCTTCGTGACTTTCACTGCTTTTCTGCCTTTGCCACCTTACATGAACCTCACACCTTTCGTGAGGCTTCCTCTGACCCTTTATGGCAGCAAGCTATGAAAGAAGAATTGGATGCATTGCTTAAGACAGGTACTTGGGATCTGGTTGATTTGCCAGCTGGTAAATCTGCTATTGGTTGTAAGTGGGTGTACAAGATCAAGACACGATCAGATGGTACTGTTGATCGCTACAAGGCTCGTCTCGTTGCCAAGGGATTCACTCAGGAGTATGGTATTGACTATGAGGAGACATTTGCCCCTGTGGCTCGCCTCTCCTCTGTTCGTACACTTATCGCAGTTTCTGCTTCCCGACATTGGCCACTTTTTCAGATGGATGTGAAGAATGCTTTTCTTAATGGAGAACTAACTGAGGAAGTCTACATGCAGCTCCCTCCTGGTTTCTCCCAACCTCCAGGCTTTTCTTATAAAGTGTGTCGCTTACGTCGGGCACTATATGGTCTAAAGCAAGCTCCACGAGCTTGGTTTGCCAAGTTCAGCTCCACCATTTCTCAGCATGGTTTTTCAGCTAGTTCATATGATTCAGCTCTGTTCTTCCGACGCTCAAATCATGGTATTACCCTTCTCTTGTTGTATGTAGATGACATGATCATTACTGGTGATGATGTGCAGGGCATCCAGGATCTTAAGCGCTTCCTTGGTCAGCACTTTGAGATGAAGGATCTGGGTCCCCTCAGTTATTTTCTTGGTCTTGAAGTCTCTTCATCCTCTGATGGTTACTATCTCACTCAAGCCAAGTACACATCTGATCTTATCTCTTGAGCTGGAATCATGGACAGCAAGATAGCTGACACACCCATCGAATACAACAATCGCCTGAATACTCATGATGGAGAACCACTTCCTGATGCTACCCTTTACAGACAGCTAGTTGGGAGTCTTGTTTACCTCACTGTGACTCGACCGGACATCTCCTATGCTGTTCACATTGTTAGCCAGTTCATGGCTGCACCACGGTTTCTCCATTATGCTGCTGTACTTCGGATTCTTCGGTATTTGAAAGGCACCTTGTTTCATGGTCTTCACTTCTCATCTCAGTCGTCGCTCACTCTTCAAGCTTATTCTGATGCCGACTGGGCAGGGGACCCGACTGACCGTCATTCCACTACAGGGTATTGTTTTCTTCTTGGTGACTCCCTCATCTTTTGGCGAAGCAAGAAACAATCTGTTGTTGCTCGTTCTAGTACTGAGGCAGAATATCGAGCCCTTGCTGACACCACGGCTGAGCTCCTTTGGTTACGTTGGCTCCTCCAGGACTTAGGCATTGATTGTTCTACTGCAGTTCCAATCCATTGTGACAATCAAAGTGCCATCCAAATTGCCCACAATGACGTCTTCCATGAGCGTACCAAGCATATTGAGATCGACTGTCACTTTGTTCGTCATCACTTATTACAGGGTACTTTGCAGCTCCGTTCAGTGTCTTCTCAGGATCAGTTAGCTGACATCTTCACCAAACCTATGCCTCCAGGCCGTTTTCCGTGATCTTATTTCCAAACTCAAGTTGGTGTCTCTTCACCCAACATGAGTTTGAGGGGGGATGTTAGAATATAAGTCCAATGGGTCTTAGGCCCATTACATTGTCTTGTATAGCACTCTTCTTACTTGTGCATTACTCTTATCTCTGCCTATATAAAGGCTCTCTTGTACTCATTTATTCTGTTAATACAATACATAGACTTTCAGTCTTTAACAAGTGCAATTCAAGACTCCATGGTGGCATAGCCTTCACTAACAAATATTTTCGCTGCCAACACCCCAAATAACCTCGCCTCCACTTTTAATGATTATAACAATTTGAACACATTTTTTTTAAGTGAGTAATTTGAGTGAATTTTCTAACAAAAACACATGTATTGTTTCAAATCAACATATTAATCAAATTTAAATCCATCTATAAAATATTTTTATATATAAAACATGTATTTCATATTTCAAATCATTTTACTCAAGCACAAGTTAGAAACAACCCAAAACATAATGGCTAAACATAATGGCTACAGTCCATTTCAAGTTTTACATGGAAAAGCGGGAGGGCCCCATAAAGCAGGGGCTTTACATAATTCCCCTACATTTATTTATTTTAGCTCAAGTTACAAACAAGCCAAAACATTAAGGCTACAGTCCACATGTTGGACTCTCTGCAGTTGCATGTCTTGTAACAAATCGTTTTATGTTAACCATATATAAAAGAAAGTGCTACTACTAATACTATGCTTGTTTCTTTTCTCAATGTATCAAAAATAGCACTTGTTAGCAAATAGATTTTACTTGAGTTTAGAACAACTAATGCAATGCCAAGAAGCACCACAAGGAAGCATGTTGTGACAAGAGAGAAGTTTGGGGAAGCCATTTTTACAAGAGTTTGTATTCTTCTCTCTTTCTTGTTCTTTGCTATTAGATTATGGAATTCTATGCTTCAAGCATGCCTATTTATATTAAACTTCATGTATCTAGAAAGATTTTTCATTGAATCATAATCCCCAAAAGTGAATTGAAAGAATAGTCTATTCTTGAGGTTTGAAATGTAGCTGTCATTAGTTATTTTGTTACTAAATTTAACCGAATACTTCATTTTTTTTTTTATAAGATATTTGTTTTCAAAAAAAAGAAAAAGAGGATTTTAATTATAGTTTAAGTAATTGGTTTTTTTTTTTAATAAATTTTTAATATTTTTTTCCATCTTTTTCCAACCACCTTGATTTAAAAAAAAAATAAATAATTCTCTTTCTCTCTCTTTAAGAACACATTAAAAAATTTAATACTAAATTTGGAATTATCATCCTTGACTTAAACTTGTTTTTTGGAGTCCCACGTATTAGGAAATCCGAGTCCGAACTATTGAGGACAATCATTTTCGGTAAACCATTTGTCAGAATGTTTGGTTTATTACTTTACTCTCTCGCGGATTAGGTGAAAACGGGCAAAACCTTAACCATTGACCATAGAATCAATCAATAATTCAATACTTAAAATAAGATGAACTCTTTACAATTAACCTATCTGGCTATCTCTTTAACAATTAAGAGGTTAAAAAAAAAACCTATTATCTCCTGTGAGGGGTGTTTACGTGTTGATGCCACGTGTCATGCTGAGGACGATTGCAACGTGGACTTAAATTTTTAAGAAGAGGGAGTCGAACCCAAAATTCAACTGAGGGCTCAAAGTTTGGCCCAAAAGCTAATGGAGCATCTTCCAAAAATAGTTGAGAGCCAAGATAATGGAAGCCCAAATAAACAAAGACAATAACCAAGAAGGATTGGAGAAATAATATCACCAACAAGAAACCCAAAGAGTAATTAATGAACAAAGTCTCTCAATATTCCATAATTGGGTTAGGCTTAAAATACCACAACTTTGATTAAAAGTGGCTAAAAATACATACTTTCCACATCTGTGCTAACATCTGCCAGAAGGCAAGTGTTTAAAAATAATAAACTTGTTAAGACTAAAAGAGAGATGACTTGGTGGGAGAGAGTCAACTCCAATAAGACATGCATGAGGGTGAGGGAAGGATGAGTTTAGGCCTTTTGTGGAGCTAAATCAAAGGTGGAAATGTGTTATGACATTATTAAGTCTTCCTAGGATTTCAGCCCAGACATCTGCCACGGGAGTTTTTTGGGGGATCAAGGAGGTTGAGCAGTGAATCTCAATCTTCTTCGTTGAGATTGTGTTTCTGGGTTGGGGTTAGGGTTTCTAGGTTGAAGATGACCTGAAAACTCCTGATTTCTAGTGTTTCCTCTAGAGAGTGCTCTAAAAGTGAGCCAATTAGTTCTTGAGCTAATTGTGGTGATTGGGTTACTCTTGTCTAATGTTGGGATCCTAATGATTCTGGTGTTGTTGTGGTTAAGAATGCAATCAATCCTATTTATAAGAGTGATTAGGGTGGCCTAAAACTGATAAGGAAATCGAATTTATGACTTTCCTTAAGCCAATGAACTTCTAAACTTAACCATAAATGGTATATTTTATAAAGAAAAGGTTTGAAAGTATTCCATAAGTAGAAATAAGTATGGTTATCCCTTAATTTCGGGATAAAGCTTCCTTTACTTCTGAAATGATATTTTTAGAAGCATTTAATGCTTAATGGATTGGTTTTTGTGAAAGGTTAGGCCATGCATGTCTCTATTGACCTTGACTTCCATAAGCTAGCCCTGTGCCTCCTAGCAGACCCAGTGACAGCAGCTCAATGGTTATCAAGATCTTGGGACTCACTCTCCTCCACCAAACCACACTCTTTAAGTCTAAACCACATAAAGAGAGTAGTACCCTCACGGGTCTGGGCCGTGGGGCTACTCCCTGAGTCCTTTTGGGACTGGAATGGACATGGGTTATGGGGTTTTCATCATATTTTCTCAATTCTCATGTGTCTTGGATGTGTCCAACGGTTCTTGAGCTTTTGTCTAGAGATCTGCCGCGTGAACAGTGTCAAAACCCATGATTTCCGGTGAAATGGAGAGCTACGATGAGTTGGTTGTGCTGGAGCAGCTTGGAATGGCTCGAGGAGGAGGATCAGTTGCCTCTGGTATGTATGAGAGGATAGGAAGTTACTGTTCCCCCATTTATTAATGAAAAGTTGACATGATGTAAGCTCCACTTACAGCAAACATTGAGCCCATCCTTTGACAGCTGCATTTCTGACTTTATGGGGCCTACAGACAGACTGTCCACAACTGCTTGAGTGCTGAGCTACTCACTTTTTTGGGCTTCAGCTGTTTCTTTTAATAAGTCCAATAACATTTGAGTCCAATAACCATGGAATTAATGTGTTTCGGGCTGTGGGCTTCATATGGGTCCCTTTTGGGCTTTTAAATATTAAATTGAGCTCAAATATTTCATTGTGCTGGTTAAAAAATAGGCATGTACATCTCCTAACATCTTTATGGTGGACTTATTGTTTGTTAATCTGAGCATGAAAGCCATAAGTTGATGCAAGTGTGCAACCATTGACCGAGAAATCCCAGCACGGTTTTGTAACACAAAATACTAGTTTTAAACAAAAATCAACTTAAATAAATAAGTACAGGTTTTATTGTTACATAAATGAGCAATCCTGGAAGTAACAGGCGCTATATGAGGCTTATAGATATTATAAGCGGAAACAACTACGTACAGAACAAGAAAAAGAGATCATGATCCCTCATCCCATCATCTGCCAGCCAATCTTAACCAAAGATAGCACCTCCTTGTGTTCAACACTTCAACACTCTCACTTGTGGTGGACCCTTGCACAGCATTTTGTAAAGCTGGAAAGCACCGCATTTACACAAATTAGTACTAATAAAAATTAATGAAAAAAAAAAATCAATATTACAGTTGTAATGCCTTCATTTATTCCTCTTCTTTATAATTAAAAAAAAAAAAAATTATTCTTGAATTGTTAACTAAACCTTTTGCAAGAGACAAGCTTCACAAATTATAGCACTCTATTTTGCTTGCTTCCCTTAATTAATGGTGGGCACCATTGAGATTTGAGACTTGCACAGGGCTTTTTGGAGTTGCCAATTGTGTTACTTAAGATCCTTTAATCAATAATCAATACTAATTGAGATTTCATTTGACCAACAATTACTTAAAAATTATACTCAAGATATCTATATAATATAAAATAAAAAAAATGGGATTCACATCTATGATCCATGATCTAGTACAAAATGGGTTGTAGTATTATTTTATCGGTTGGAGAAAAGGATGTCAGTCAAAGAAAAGGGGAACAGACAGATATTAGAAGGTAGGACAGTCAAAATGAAGGAGCACCGCCAATTTCAATTCCTAATGGCTGAAAACGACCAACCGCCTATTCCACCGGCTAATGAGCTCCGGTTTTCCCTTTTTTGTCTTTTCTGACAATTTCTCTCCCGGTCATGACCGGTTCTCCCGGTGGGAAGTAATGTGAACTACTTCTCTTTTTATCTTTTAGATAAGGATATTGTAGTTCACTTTTTTTTTTACTCAAAAAGATAATTACGAAAAAATAAAAGAGAAAAGTAACTAATATTCTAATGCACCTCTAGATTTAACCTTTTCCCTTACCGCCCAATGGTATGGCCTCTATTAATTGGCTAAATACATACAGGCTTAAGATGTATAAAATTATTGGAATTAATATTGTATTTTGATCCTTTAATAAGAGTATGGAATCGATTGATTATATTTATAAATTAGAATTAAGTTAGAGTAAGATTTTTTTATCTTTTACTTAAAGACTAAAGAGTACCCTAAAAAAACCTGATAAAGCTTTACATTTTTTGTTTGTTGAGACAGATAAAGCTTTACTTATTTTTTAGATAAACCTCTTCAAGAATTAGAAGAACAAGTATACTACGATGTGTGATTTGATTAAAATTCTGATTTTACAGATTTAGAATGAAAAACTGTCATACCATTTAATTGAATTGGTATGTTTTGGATGTGACATGTCTCTTGGTAGAAAGAACATGAAGCTTAAAATTATGAGTGTATTTAATACTTCCAAATTAAAAAAAGGAATTGGTCTATGGGGAATTTTTTGCAATGGGCGAAAGCGCCATGCCGTGTGGAGGCAGAAGGCCTAAGAGGTATTTATTTATATTTAAAAATGGAACCATAAATTTAAAAAATTTATATAGTAAAATTGTAAACTCTCTCACATGACACCTTAGCATTCTTAAATAAAAAGCCACAGTGAGTTTTTTTTTTTTGGTAAACAGCCACAGTGAGTTTAGTTATTGAACAAAAGCGCGTACCGTACATTGGTACATTTTTCTTCTTTCTATTGAGTCTCTTAATTAAAGAAATAAATAAAGAAACCTCTATTTCCACTGGATACACTCTGTCTCTTGAGCAAAAAGTCCAACTTCAACACCTTCGTCTCTCTCTCTCTCTCTCTCAACATATCCTTCTCTCCAAATATTTCTCTCTGGCCGTCCTTTAACGCGTTCACGCGTAAACCTGTCGCTTGATTTGTGGGTTACCGCTCTGTATATAATCCTCTCTCATCTCTCCTCTAATAGCAGGTGCAGGAAAGTTGAGTCCCACCTATTTCATTTTTCTTTGCATCTCTTCCTTCCTTCCTCTCCACTCCATTTCCCCTTTTCTTTCTTTTACTCTCTAAAAAAAAGATAAAGAAAATGCCTTCCTTGGAAGACGAACTGTTCCCTTCAACCCCCGGAAAGTTCAAGATCGAGCGAGCTCATCCCATCAACCGTCAGTTCACACGATGTTTCGCTTCCACGAGCACTATGTTCTTGTGGGCCTTATTCTTGATTGCTCTCACGGCGTCGTATTTGAGTTTTCAGAGTTTTGTCGATTCCGGTAGCCGGTATTTTACTGCGTCGTGGGGCGGTATTCAATGGGAGAAGCAAGTTAGGAATTCCGCTCAGATCCGACGGTCCGGTGGGATGTCTGTTTTGGTTACCGGTGGCGTTGGTTTCGTTGGTACACACGTGTCGCTTGCATTGAAGAGACGTGGAGACGGTGTCGTTGGGCTTGATAATTTTAATAACTACTACGACGTGTCGTTGAAGAAGGCGCGTAAGACTCTCCTTAATAATCACAACGTGTTCGTCGTGGAGGGTGATATAAACGACGCTCGTCTCTTGGAAAAGCTTTTCGATGTTGTGGCTTTCACTCACGTGATGCATCTTGCGGCTCAGGCTGGAGTCCGATACGCCATGGAGAACCCTAACTCTTACGTGCACAGTAACATTGCTGGGCTCGTCACGCTTCTCGAGGTTTGTAAATCGGCGAATCCTCAACCGTCGATTGTCTGGGCCTCTTCGAGCTCCGTCTACGGTCTCAACGAAAAGGTACCATTTTCAGAGTCGGATCGGACCGATCAACCCGCGAGTCTCTACGCCGCGACCAAGAAAGCCGGCGAGGAAATCACTCACACTTATAACCACATTTACGGCCTCTCAATTACCGGGTTGAGATTTTTCACGGTTTACGGCCCGTGGGGAAGACCCGATATGGCTTACTTTTCTTTTACCCGGAACATCCTTCAGGGCAAACCGATTAAAATATACCGGGGCAAGAACCGGGTTGACTTGGCCCGAGATTTCACTTTCATCGATGACATTGTGAAGGGATGTTTGGGGTCGTTGGATACGTCAGGGAAAAGTACCGGGTCGGGTGGGAAGAAGCGTGGACCCGCTCCATACCGGATCTTTAACCTGGGTAACACGTCACCAGTGACCGTACCAACACTTGTGAGTATCCTAGAGAAACATTTGAAGATGAAGGCGAAGAGGAATATTGTGGATATGCCTGGAAACGGTGACGTTCCATTTACGCACGCGAATGTCAGTTTGGCCCGAAGAGAATTAGGGTACAAACCCACAACCGATTTGGAAACCGGGTTGAAGAAGTTTGTTCGGTGGTACCTTTCGTATTACGGCTACAATCACGGAAAACCCGTAAATTAATCTCTTTTGTTTTATCTTTTTTAACTTTTTGTTATATTTTTTTTTTCCCGTATAAGTGAAAAAGAAATGGGAAAAGAAAAACCTCTTAAAGAAAGAGAAAAGAAAAAGACACATTATTTTACTTGGGAAGAGAGAGGGTTTAGAAAAGGACTAATCCTTCCTCTGTAGTTTTTGTTGTTTTCTCATTTCTTTTGTATAAAGGACAATTCAGGTTTGTTTTGAGCAATTCATTCATTTTATACGTTATATATGGTGGTATCCAACTATTCTCATTTCTCAGTCACATTTTATGTTATCTCTGCTTTTGGTGAGGCTAATTTCGTCATTATCCATTTTTGTTATTTTGGAAGTTGATCGTTTAGTTAATTGAGGTCATGTTTGATACGGTATAATTAATATGAGACATGATACCCTGAAGATTATTAATAGTTGACAGCTAAGAGGGGGATCGGGACAGCTGGGATAGCCGTGAAATACGGTTTGTTTTGGGGCCCATTAAAAGTGTCGTACTGCAGCCGTTAGATTCGGCTAATAGCTTGAGGTCAGGATCAGATCTGGGCTGTAGATCCAGCTGTAAAGTCTGGTCATGTCACTGTAGCATGAGCTGCTTGCCGACAGAAATCGATCTAATTTTAGATGAGCAATGCTAGTTTAGGAGCAACGTCACCTTTGTATCTTCATATGAGCTCGATGTTAACTTTATTTTTATCACCACTAATCACACCATATTATTCTGTTGGTCAACTTGTTGATGCGAGAAAGAACTTTTTTTTTTTTTACATCACATTCACACGAAATCCTTATTGATACCATTTTTTATCTACATCAATCATAACATTTTTTATTTGATTGATTAGCACCAGTATCCGACTAATTTCAGGGTGCACAAGTTTTTGGCAAAAAGTTTTTTGCAAGTGCACCGGTGTTGAACCTTTAACTTTACAGAGAGCATACTTTCTCCCATTGGGACATCCCTAGGTTCACTAATCATAACATTAGGTCATAAGTTTTTGTGTTCTTAATATATATATTTTTTGAACAATGGTACTAAAATTTATTAATTTTAGATTTTTTTTATAATATATTAATTTTAGATATTTATAGTACATTAATCACATGCCACCTTCATTTTCTTGGAATATTAGGGGGTTTTCTTTGCATTATGTTTTAAGTATAGTTTTCTAAAATTTTATTTTTTACTTTTCACTTTAGTGTCCAATAATTAATCGACAAAGTCTACATTCAAATCTGCTTGAAAGAAAAATCTTTTCGATCGACCATACTTTTAGATGAAAGTAGGGTTGGCCTAATAAGTAAGCCATTCAAGCAGTGGCTTGAGGCCTCCAAAATTAGGAAGGTTTCCAAATTTTAATAGTTTATATAATAACCCATTAAAGGTCCAAATTTTTATTTATTTATTTTTTCTTCTTCAGTAAAGCAGCAAGCAATAAAGTGAAAAAACTGAATCACGCGTGTTTAAAATTTTTAACGTTTCTCTCTATTCTGTGGTCTAAAATTTTTAACGTTTCTCTCTCTATTCTGTGGTCTCCACAACAAGACATTTAATTCACTTTTTCTCTTTTTCTCTTTTTACGTGTCTTTCTCCTAAACCCTAAAAACTAATTATTTTTTATTCTTTTTTCCCCTACAGCCCCCACACCCCCACTATGTTGACTACTGCTCAGTTGTTCTACGCCTCTACGTATCTCTCTCTCTCTCTTAGGGATGGCAATGGGGCGGTATGGGTCGGGTTTCGACCCGCCCCGCCCTGTTAAAAAACCCATTTATCGCCCTGCCCTGTCTGTTTCAACGGGTACCTGTTTAACCCGACCCAACGGGTACCCGACCCGATTCGAAGAAGCTTATCTCTGTGCCTCTAGAGAAGAAATGGAAAATCTCGTGCTCGATGATCCCTTGAACAACGGCAAGTCGTTTTTGAATTACTGTAGCGCTATGTCGTCACTCTCGGACACTCACCACCCTCTCTCTTCGTCGATCCTCGTGAATTCGGCGGAGTCCGATCCTCTACTCTCACCTCCACCGTATCGAGATCGCTGAAACCCTAACGTCCCCGAGAGCTTCTACATCGAGCCGCCAGCATACGCGGACGTGATTTTCAGTCCATTCGATGGGGATACTGTCAACGACGTCAATGGCGTTGAAAGCCCTAGCCGGAACTCGGAGAAGACTAAGAGAGACAGAGAGAGGTTTCAGGACTATTTAGGATTTTTAGGGTTTTTTTTTTTTTTAATAGTTCGGGTCAGATTGAAAAACCCGACCCGTTTAAAACCCGATTAAAACCCGTTTCAGTTTAAAAAACCCGATCTGATACTCTATTACATAAACGGGGCGGGGCAGGGCTGGTTTTTTGGGACGGGGCGGGTCGGGTACCCGCGGGTCGCGGGTTTATTGCTATCCCTACTCTCTCCCTCAACCTCTCTAATCAGCATCTTTACATACTTTATACGTTTCACTTTTTATCTCTACAAATCTACAATTGTCAATAATCAATATTATTATTATTATTTTTTTCTTAGCTTCAAATTTGAGGATTTGAGTCTTGAGATCTTCTACAAAAATTGAATTCAACACATAAATCGGTAATAATATCAATCTTTACCCACTTGAATAATTTTTTTTTTCTTTGCAATTAGACTTTGTCATTGTAAATTAAGATTTCTTAAACTGAATTTGTGAATTGTGATGTTCATTGTTCAGGGTTTTTAATCTAATGCGGATATTGGGATAAATCACTAAATCAGCTTAATCAGGTTTTATTGTTCTATACTTCTCTATTTTAATTTTATTAAATTTTACTTCTTAATTACTTGTTTTTTTGGCTGGAAAAGTTTTGTTGTTATTTGTTTTTTGGCTGAAAAGGTTTTGTTGTTATTTTTTATTTTTTGGTTTTTTACTTTTTTTTAATTACTATATGGCTTCTCGAAAATATCACAGAAAGATTAAGTGGATTAGCAATTTTATCAATTGAAAAGAAAATGTTAAAGAAATTTGATTATAAAAGTTTGATCAATAATTTTGAATATAAAAGAGCAAGAAAAATTAAAACATAATTAAAAAATCATAGATATTAATTTAATTTAGTATTGAAAAGTAATAAAAAAAAAAAAAAAACCCCAATTTAAAATTTAGGCTTGAGGCCCCAAAAATTTGGCCGACCTTGAATTTAATCTATACTATAATATAAAACCGAAGCTTTTTGACTTTTGGTTGACCTCATCATGTTACGCCACATAAGCTTTTGAAATCTCACAATTTTACACCTCATTGTTTTAATATATATTTTCTAATTGAATTTAAATTTTATTCTATTATTAAACCTTCCATTAGAATTTTGACACATCATATTTTCTTTAATATAAGAATATATTATTCCATATATAAAACACAATCATAATTAATGTCTAATACTAAAATATATTCCATATATAAACACAATATAAATATCTTTTAATAATAATCATAATTATCAATTTTCATCAAGATTTTTAGAGTTTTTTTTTTTTTTTTTTTTTCTTATGTATTTCATTTAATTTTGTTGATGGCAATGAAGAAAGATGGATTGATTTGTTATAATGAAACCATGTGAGCTTGAAATGAGTTATGAAAATTATTTAGGTTTGATTATATAATCATGTGTCAATGTATTTATTTGTCCTTCTTCTTATTTTAAGTATCATTTATTTTATTTTTAAATGGAAACATGATCCATATCGTAAATATAAACATGAATCGTGTTTTATAAAAATTGGACTATATTCAACTTATGCCGAAAGATAAATTACATTATATTAAATTTTAATTATCCTATGGTAAATACTTTCTTAGTTATTTTTTTAAACAAAAAAGTATGATCTATCCTAAATCCGATTCGTTAAGTCTCTTTATCGATCTTGCCTACCACATTTTGAACTACAAAAAAAAAAAAAAAATCAACAAAGGACAGAGTTTGGCTACAAACTGGTTTATTACTAGCTTGCTACAACTCACTACGTGACAATTAATAAGATCATCTATGTGTACTTTAGTCACATGACCTATTTAATAAGTCATGTGACTTCTTTAAATAATACATCTGGATAGTCTTATAAGCTGCCACGTAATGGGTTGTAGCAAACGAGCTATAAACTGGTTTATAGCCAAACCTTGTCTTTCAACAAAAGAAGTAAAAGGAATCAAAATTAATTTATATTTTATTTTTAATAATTTTCTTGTGCATCGCATATGTTTGCGATTAGTATAAACTAAAACTCGGAGTAGAGAGAAACTTTTTTGATTCCTCCAAATCCTGCCACATCAGACTCTCTAGATTAATCAATCCCATTCCATTAATGACCTTTTAAATTTCCTCCTCCTCCTAATTGAATCAACATTTTTCCGTTATTCCACCAATTAATATCTTGATTGTTTTGGAATCCACGTATTAATACCCTACCAATTAATATCCACCTATTAGTGATTGTTTTGGAATGTCATTAGTCAAATGAAATTTAATTATAGTGTGATTGAATGATATATTGTAGAAAAGGAAATATATCTATAATCTACCCCACCAATTAATATCCACCTATTAGTGATTGTTTTGGAATATCATTAGTTAAATGAAATTTAATTATAGTGTGATTGAATGATATATTGTAGAAAAGGAAATATATCTATAATCTACCCCACCAATTAATATCCACCTATTAGTGATTGTTTTGAAATGCCATTAGTCAAATGAAATTTAATTATAGTGTGATTGAATGATATATTGTAGAAAAGGAAATATATTTATAATCTAAACTAAAACCCGGAATAGAGAGAAACTTTTTTGGCTCCTCCAAATCCTACCACATCAGACTCTCTAAATTAATCCATCCCATTCCCTTAATGACCTCTTAAATTTTCTCCTCCTCCTAATTGAGTTAACATTTTTTTGTTATTCCACCAATTAATACCCCACCAATTAATATCCTCATTGTTTTGGATTCCACGTATTAATAACCCACCAATTAATATCCACCTATTAGTGATTGTTTTGGAATGCCATTAGTCAACTGAAATTTAATTATAGTGTGATTGAATAATATATTGTAGAAAAGGAAATATATCTATAATTTATAATCTAAATTAAAACTCGGAGCAGAGAGCAATAACTTATTGTATATCTTACATTCAAAGTATTTTTGCTTGGTTAAGTTGTAGTCCTCTATTTTTTGCAAACAATAATTTTTTTTTTTTACAATTTCTGATACTATTTAACTGCATATAAAATTTAGTTTGATTTTATTTATTTTTATTTTTATAAAATTTGATATATTCGAAATATTTTTGCTTGGTTAAGTTGTAGTCCTCTATTTGTTGCAACCAACAATGCTTTTTTTTTTTTTTTTTTTTTTTTTTTTTTTTTTGATACTATTTAGCTGCATATAAAATTTTGTTTGACTTGATTTTTTAATTTTTATACAATTAGATATATTTGAAATATTTTTGCTTGGTTAAGTTGTACAATCGAATCTACAATCTACAATCTAAACTAAAACTCGGAGTAGAGAGAAACTTTTTTTGCTCCTCCAAATCCTGCCACATCGAACTCTCTATCTCCATAAAAATTCACGCCATTCCAAATTTCTTTCCAATTTTAATTCTTTCTCATCTAGATTAATCCATCCCATTCTCTTAATGGCCTCTTAAATTTTCTCCTCCTCCTAATTGAATCAGCATTTTTCCGTTATTCCACCAATTAATATCCTGATTGTTTTGGAATCCACGTATTAATACCCCACCAATTAATATCCACCTATTAGTGATTGTTTTGGAATGCCATTAGTCAAATGAAATTTAATTATAGTGTGATTGAATGATATATTATAGAAAAGGAAATATATCTATAATCTACCCCGCCAATTAATATCCACCTATTAGTGATTGTTTTGGAATGCCATTAGTCAAATGAAATTTAATTATTGTGTGATTGAATGATATATTGTAGAAAAGGAAATATATCTATAATCTACCCCACCAATTAATATCCACCTATTAGTGATTGTTTTGGAATGCCATTAGTCAAATGAAATTTAATTATAGTATGATTGAATGATATATTGTAGAAAAGGAAATATATCTATAATCTATAATTCATAATCTATACTATAATGTAAAACCGAAACTTTTTGACTTTTGGTTGACCTCATTATGTTGCGCCACATAAGCTTTTGAAATCTCACAATTTTACACCTCATTATTTTAATATATATTTTCTAATTGAATTTAAATTTTATTTTATTATTAAACCTTCCATTAGAATTTTGATACATCATATTTTCTTTAATATAAGAATATATTATTCCATATATAAAACACAATCATAATTAATGTCAAATACTAAAATATATTCCATATATAAATACAATATAAATATCTTTTAATAATAATCATAATTATCAATTTTCATCAAGATTTTTAGAGTTCCTTTTTTTTTTTTTTTTTATGTATTTCATTTAATTTTGTTGCTGGCAATGAAGAAAGATGGATAGATTTGTTATAATGAAACCATGTGAGATTGAAATAAGTTATGAAAATTATTTAGGTTTGATCATATAATCATGTGTCCATGTATTTATTTGTCCTTCTTCTTATTTTAAGTATCATTTATTTTATTTTTGGATGGAAATATGATCCATATGGTAAATATAAACATGAATCGTGTTTTATAAAAATTGGACTATATTCAACTTATGCCAAAAGAAAAATTATATTATATTAAATTTTAATTATCCTATGGTAAATACTTTCTTAATTATTTTTTTAAACCAAAAAGTAGGATTTATTCTAAATCTTATTCGTAAAGTCTCTTTATCGATATTGCCTACAATATTTTCAACTACAAAAAAGAAAAAAAATCAACAAAAGATGTAAAAGGAATCAAAATTAATTTAAATTTTATTTTGAATAATTTTTCTGTACATTGCACAGGTTTGTGACTAGTATTATTAAAGAAAGAACCGAACTAAACACTAGATACAAGAGGAACCTGAAGCAAGTCTTTACGGCATCTGCAAAAATAGGGGGCCTGAACAGCCCTCAAAGCTCCCCCAGTGTCTATTTTTCAAGGACCAACCAGCCAAAGCATGGAGGGTAGATTTAGCCCCCCTACGAACCCAAAAAAATGACCAAAACGGATGAGCATCACAATAGGAGGAGAATTCATTGACCAGACTTGCAGTCCTCCACGACCCAGACACTTGTCTACCAATCAAGCAATCAATACACAATTAGGAATCACTTTCGATCCACTATACTTATTACATGACGTATGACCTTTTTATGTATTTAAGTTACTTGTCTAAATAATTTAATTAGTTTTACTACATATAAATAATTTTATGAATACTTACTAGGAAGATATTTTTTTAAATAAGTTTTAGGAGAAAATTTTGTCCCTAATGATTAAAGTGCTTATTTCTTTAGATTGGAAAGTCAAGTTGGTGAAGAATCCAATAAAAAGTAGTTGTAGACTTGTGGCAATAGTATAACATACTGTTCATTATATTCCTATCTATTATAATTAGGAAGTTTAAGTTAAGGCATTACCCACCGACAACATGTGGTGGCCCATATTGATTGTTATTTACAAGAATATAGATCGGATGTCCTCGAAGGGACAATTGCCAGAATATAGAAATATGGATGCATATATTGTGAAGTGGAATAATAATGACCGTTCGACTATGAGTGTGTAATTATTTATAGCTCACTTTATTCATTGTTTTGGGAACTAACCAGATTCAATGCCTCACACCTTTATCTATAAAAGAAATCGATAAACAATAACATTCACATATAAATAAAAGAAATAAAATACTTTTAAGTTACTTGATACACGCATATTTATTAAATTAAAATGAATATGGCGGGTAAGACTCAATTTTTATCATATATCTCAAGTTCATGAATTTAATAAATAATATTTTTTTTTTCTTTTCAAAAAAGAGATCTGAAGTTCAATCCAGATAGGCAGATAGATGTTAAGATTTATGAGATAAGTTTATTTATTTTATTTCCATTCTTTATAAGTAAATAAGAATAATTATAACTTACTTTATAATAGTTTAATGTAAGACCCTTTTTATTTTCCTCTCTTTTGCACCGACAGTATTGGCCGGTCTTTAATTGATTGAAATGTGGGTTGTTCTTCCTGGTCCAACTTGTGGATTGTTCTGATAATTAGGCCAATGCCACGATCGAGAGTAGTTGTGTATTGCCGCTTTCGTATCAATTTGTGGCCCACAATGTGGCCGAAGCTTCTTCAAATGGGGAAAACGCGCATGCGTTCTTTATAACAATAATTTTATTCCTCTTTGTTATTTTTATTTTTGCTGAATCAATAATTTGATTCCTCAAGTTATTGGTACAGGGGTTTAATAATGTTAAGAAAGCAAGCAAGGGGTATCGTGGTATCGAAAAACTAATTTTGATTAGGAGACAGCAATAGAATTTGAAGAAGAGAATATGTATCATCTTTCACATTATGTGTATGGTGTACGATTGTGTGATTCACAAATTGTAAGAGAGAGAATACATATATATTCAATGTATAAGATAATTAATACTTGACAATATTTTTTATTCATTTCGTGTAGATCCGTTGTAGCTAGCAAGAACTATGAATCAAATTTACCTTGCTCATAAACCAGCTTGGGATTCCTTAACTCCAATTCCAGAGTAAAAGCACAATTGGTTACCACCTAAGAATAGTAGGTTGAAATTAAATTTTGATACAGCAATTAGAGAGAATGGTGAGAAAATGTGGTGTCTCTAGCTGCTATGTTCGTTGATACTAGACGGAATATTTGTCATACTTGGACAACTTGAGGTATTGCTGGAGATCCATTACGTGTAGAAGCTAAGTTGGCACAACTGGCTGTTATCCAAGCGAAGAACTTAGTCTATTTGTTGTGAAAATTAACTGTTTGCGCAAGATTAAAGAAAAGAGAAAGAGATCAAACACAAATAAAGAACACAAGAATTTACGTGGTTCGGCAATATGCCTACATCCACCGACGACAATAGGGGGAAAGTTTCACTAAGAAAATAAGGAGATTACAACAGTGGTACCAGGACTCTCTCAAAGAACCCAAACCCCAATTACACCCTAATCCTCTCTCTCACTAAGAATAAACCTAGAGAAACCCTTCTCTAATTATTCTATATTGTGTCCCTCTAATAAGACCTAAAGCCTTATATATATAGCAAGGGGTTTTGCTGAATCCTACCAAAACAAGGACTTTGCATAAAGTTGCCGTGAGTCATAGGTCATTGAGTAATTCTAATACCACTAGAATAACACAAGGGTGGTGGACTATAGAATTCTAATTCAAGCCAACTTCAACAAATCTCCACCTTGACTTGAATTGGTCAAGCCTCACGAACTTCTCCTCCATCGCCGCCACCATAGCCCCAAAGGGCTATCACAAGCTGCTAACATTGACCAAGTCCAAGCAATGCTTGAACTTGGCTGTGGTAACCGGCTTCGTCAACATATCAGCTGCATTCTCTGAAGTGTGCACCTTCTCCAGAACAATATCTCCTGTAACAATCAACTCTCTTATCTTGTGGAACCTAACATCGATGTGTTTCGTCCTAGCATGATAAACCTGATTCTTAGCCAAGTAAATGGCACTCTGACTGTCACAATGCATCTGAACTCCACCTTGATTCAAACCAAGTTCTTTGACTAGCCCCTTTAACCACAATGCTTCCTTTGCAGCTTCAGCTACAGCCATGTATTCAGCTTCTGTAGTGGACATGGCTACTATGGATTGTAATGTAGATTTCCAACAAATAGGTCCTCCTGATAGTGTAAACACATAACCTGTAGTAGACCTCCTGTCATCCACCTCACCTGCATAGTCTGCATCCACATACCCTACAACTGAATTAGTCCCTGGCTGTCTTGAAAATAAGATCCCATGTTCCGCAGTGCCTTTCAAGTATCTGAAAATCCACTTCACTGCATTCCAGTGCTCTCTCCCTGGGTTCGCCATGTACCTGCTAACAGTACTCACTGCATGAGCCAAATCCGGCCTGGTGCAGAACCATTGCATACATTAAGCATCCCACTGCACTAGCATACGGAACCTTTGACATATTTTCAATTTCTTCCTCATTCTTTGGACACTGACTACCAGATAATCTGAAGTGATTCGCCAATGGTGTGCTCACAGGCTTAGCATCCAACATGCTAAATTTTTCAAGCACCTTCCTGATGTAGTTTTTCTGAGACAACCACAGCTTTCTTGCCCCTCTGTCTCTGTGAATCTCCATACCCAGAATTTTCTTAGCAGCACCCAAGTCTTTCATTTCAAACTCTTTGTGTAGCAAAGATTTTAACCTGTTAACCTCACACATGCTCTTAGCAGCAATTAACATATCGTCCACATACAGTAGCAGAAAAATATAAGAACCATCTTCAAGTATACGAACATATACACAACAATCATATTCACAACGGGTATAACCAATCTGGATCATATACGAATCAAACCTTTTGTACCACTGTCTAGGAGACTGCTTGAGTCCATAAAGTGACTTCTTCAATCTGCAGACAAGATTCTCTGTACCAGGTTGCTTGAACCCCTCTGGTTGTTCCATGAAAATCTCTTCCTCCAAATTCCCATGAAGGAAAGCCGTCTTCACATCCAGTTGTTCCAATTCCAGATCCTGATCTGCTACCAAAGCCAATACTGCTCTAATAGATGTATGCCTGACTACAGGTGAAAATACCTCATCGTAGTCAATCCCATGTCTCTGTGAATATCCCTTTGCTACCAATCGTGCCTTGAATCTTTCCCCTTCTTTTTCTGATACTGCTTCCTTCTTCTTGAACACCCACTTGCAACCTATAGGTTTCTTTCCTTTTGGAAGTTCCGTTAACTCCCAAGTTTTGTTCTTGCTCAAAGACTCATTCTCCTCCACCATAGCTTCCATCCACTTATCCTTTTCAGAGCTTTCAATTGCTTCCTGAAATGTAGAAGGATCCTCGCTACTGGTAAGTAGAGCATAAGACACAAGATCCTCGAAACCATACCTGACTGGTGGTCTTTTGTTGCGTTTAGGCCTATCTGATCTGGTGCTATCCTGTTCTTGATCATTACTGTGAGGTTCCTCATTTGACTGAGACTCCAATTCATCAAGCTCCACCTGCACTGTTGATCTACCAATGTTATTACTGCTTTCCGCTGCTTGAGACTTCTCTTCCTTGAATGCTTTTGTCATTGACTTCTCATCAAACACTACATCCCTGCTGATCACCACCTTCTGTGCAACTGGATCCCAAAGCTTGTACCCTTTTACCCCTTTCTTAAAACCAAGAAAGATGCACTTCTTTGATTTTGGATCGAGTTTTGACCTGTCTTCACCTGAGATATGAACATATGCGGGACACCCGAATATTCTCATGAAAGAGTAATCAACTTCTTGTCCTGTCCATACTTCTTCAGCGACTTTCCCATCAAGTGCAACTCTAGGTGATCGATTGATGATATAACAAGCCATATCCACTGCTTCCGCCCAAAAAATTTTAGGAAGCTCAGCATTCAACCTTAAACATCTAGCTGTTTCTGTGATGGTCCTGTTAAGTCTCTCAGCCACCCCATTTTGTTGAGGAGTTTTTCCGTACTGTGAAGTGTCTCTTGATACCATGCTCTTCGCAGAACTTCAAGAAATCACCATCCCTGTACTCAGTGCCATTATCAGTCCTAAGGCACTTTATCTTCCTTCCAGTCTGATTTTCCACTTCTGCTTTCCAAATCTTAAATTTAGCAAAAGCCTCAGACTTGTTCTTCAAGAAATAAACCCAAGCTTTTCTGGAATAATCATCAATGAAGCTCATAAAATATTGAGCTCCTCCTTTCGAAGGAGTTCTCACTGGCCCCCAAATATCTGAATGCACGTAGTCCAATATACCCTTTGTCTTGTGTGTGGCAGTTTTAAATCGCACCCTACACTGCTTTCCCATAATACAATATTTGCAGAAATCTAATTTGCATGACTTAATCCCAGTCAACAGATTTCTTTTGTGCAATTCCCTCATACCACGCTCACTTATATGCCCTAGCCGCATATGCCACAAGAGTGTATCATCATCCTCAGACTCAGCTACTGCAGCAACTCCACCTAGAATGGTATTTCCTAGCAATTTATAAACATTGCTACTTATTTTCTGACCTGTCATCACAATCCATAGCACCCTTTGAAACTTTCATTATCCCATTCTCAGACTTATAGCTATAGCCTTTTGAGTCTAGGGTTCCTAATGAAATCAAATTCTTTCTCATATCTGGGATATGTCTAACCTCTTCTAATGTTCTCACCACACCATCGGACATCTTAATTTTAATTGTTCCCATTCCAATAATTGTGCATGCAGCATCATTACCCATTCGAACAGAACCACAATTAATTGACCTATAAGTGTCGAACCAGTTCCTGTGGGGAGTCACGTGAAAAGAACATGCGGAATCCAGAAGCCAAGAATTGTTCAAACCGTCAGTGCTTGATGAAACAGAAAGCATGTCGCCATCAGATTCCGAGTCTGCTACTACGTTGACAGATGTAGAGGACTCTTCCTTCCCCTTATTCCATTCTGGACAGTCTCGCTTCATATGCCCCTTCTTTTGACATTTGAAGCACTTTACTGCCTTGCTCTTGGATTTAGATCTTCCCCTAGCAGATTTGTCATCCTTGTCTTTCTTCCTTCCACGATCTTGATAACCCTTTACTACTAGCCCTTCACCAGAACTCTCAGCTGAATCCTTATGTTTCCGTTGGTAGTGATCCAACAGGGCTCCTGAAACTTCTTCTAATTCCAGAGTTTCTTTTCCGTAAAGTAGGGTCGTCACCAGGTGTTCGTAGGAAGCCGGGAGGGAGGTTAGGAGCATCATCGCCTTATCTTCATCCTCGAATTTTATATCAATTCGCAACATATCACTAATGATTTGTTTGAAGGTATTGATGTGCTGTCTCAGGTCCGCACCCTCTGTCATCTTAAGCCCATACAACTTTTGCTTTAGATGCAGTTTGTTCGTGAGGGATTTGGACATATATCTTTTCTCTAGATTCAACCAAATCCCTGCAGTTGAGTTCTCCTCCATGACATCGTACATAACTTCGTCTGCCAATAATAGCCGAATTGTACTCACCGCCTTCATGTCTAGTTCTTCCCATTCATCGTCTGTCATCTTCTCTGGTTTCTTTGTCTTCCCGTACAAAGCCTTCACCAAACCTTGCTGCACTAACAGATCCTTCACCCTTCTTTGCCATAGCCCAAAGTTACCAGTCCCGTCGAACTTAACTAGGCCTACCGTCGCAATAGAAGCATTAATTGCCATTGTTTCGACCAACAGCTCTGATACCAATTGTTGTGAAAATTAACTGTTTGCGCAAGATTAAAGAAAAGAGAAAGAGATCAAACACACAAATAAAGAACACAAGAATTTACGTGGTTCGGCAATATGCCTACATCCACCGGCGACGACAGGGAGAAAGTTTCACTAAGAAAATAGGGAGATTACAACAGTGGTACCAGGACTCTCTCAAAGAACCCAAACCCCAATTACACCCTAATCTCTCTCTCACTAAGAATAAACCTAGAGAAACCCTTCTCTAATTATTCTATATTGTGTCCCTCTAATAAGACCTAAAGCCTTATATATATAGCAAGGGGTTTTGCTGAATCCTACCAAAACAAGGACTTTGCATAAAGTTGCCGTGAGTCATAGGTCATTGAGTAATTCTAATACCACTAGAATAACACAAGGGTGGTAGACTATATAATTCTAATTCAAGCCAACTTCAACACTATCTTATGTGATCCTTGAAAGAGATGCAAGGAACGTGACTATTGCAATCAAAGAAGACCCTTATGCTTTGAATTGGACACTAGATGATACATCATCAATGATATTAAAGAGGTATTATCTTCCTTTTGTGTTTGGGATGTTAATTTTGTTTCTAGATTAACTAGCTAGGCTTGCTCACAATTTAGTTTTGTGGAATCGGTTGGGAGGAATATTGCTCTTGTGTGTCTTTTGTGGACACCATGGTTTTAAAAACCGGACCGGAACGGCCGGTTCGACCGGTACTTAATCCGGTCCGGTTTTCTTAAAAAACCGGAAATCTGAAAAAAAATGCTTAAAAACCGGAAACCGGCGGTTCAACCGTGAAAACCGCGAACTAGCACGATTGAACCGGTTATGACCCGGTTCTTGGATTTCCAAAACCCACCATTTAAAACCCAAAACTACACCGTTTTTAAGTTTTTTACTCTTTTTTTTTTTCTAACCCAAACACCTAAACCTAAACCTATCACTCATTTCAGCCTTTTCTCCCTCTCCCTCTCATTCTCACGCCGTTTCTCCCTCTCCCTCTCACTCTAACTCACTCTCATCGGTCTCGATCTCCGGCGTTCACGGTCTCATAGTCGCACTCCGGTGTCTCACGGTCAAGCACTCCCACGATCACTCCCACGATCTCACGGTCAAGCACTCGCACGGTCTCACCTCTACAGCTCCACCTCCACGGCTCCACCTTCTCTCACTCCCACGATTTCACGGAGTTACGGTCTCACCTCCACGATCTCTCACTCTTATGGTCTCACGGAGTCACGGTCTCACCTCCACGGCTCCACCTCCACGACTCCACCTTTTTCTCACTTTCAAGGCCCGATTTGGGTATTTGTATATTCGTATTTGTTTGGGTATTTTCTGATTTGTTGAAATGTTGGATTTGGGTTTTGATTTGGGTTTTGTGGGTTTCGTTTTGTAACAGGGGTTGGTCTGATTGAGAGCTCCCACCATTTCAATTTCCTTATTTAGCTACAGATTCAATTTCTTGCTCTCTTTCTCATGTGTATATTGTAATTTTGTATTTTAATCCTTAATTTTTAGCATACAAATGGTTTATGTATTTATTTAATTATTTATATAATTTTAAAATAATTAAATAATTATTTACGACGTCACCGGTTCGACCACCGGTCTGACCCCGGTCGGACCAGTGATACGGGAACCAGTCCCCAATCCGGTTCTCTCTCCGGTTCGATTTTTAAAACCATGGTGGACACTGTGGCTGGAACGTACTCGTCACACATTCGAAAACAAGGAGTGTAGGTTTTATGCATAACACTTCAATTTTGGATTTTATTCATCTCTTTATACTTGTGTATAACTCTTTTGTAATTCTTTCAGGTTATGTTGTGTGTTTACTATCGTGAACATGATATGAGATTTTTCAATAAAGTATTATTACTTATTAAAAATAATAATAATTAGGGATTTACTCAAAGTCATTATTTCTATTATGTTTCGGTTGAAATATTTTGTACTTGCACACTACACCTCGTCTCATCTCCCTTCAATGGGAAAAGTTAATAGGTTTGGCGACTAGATACTTCTAAAGAAGAATAATATTTATATATATATATATATATATATATATATATATATATATATATATATATATATATATATATATATATATATTTAAGTTGTTCTAAAAGTATGATATTTTACTAAGACCAAAATTATGGGGCCTTTTACACTTGAGGCCCTTAGGCAATTGCCTAAATGACCTATATGTAAAGTCAACCATGATAGAATTCTAACTTAACATTGATACAAGACATTTAACTTCTTCTTTTTTATTTTTTTGGGGATCAAATTGAAATTTGATAAATTCAAGAGATGAAAATCAAACTAAAGTGATGAAGAGTATATATATTTCAACCTAAAAAGTAAAATCTAAGAAGGAAAAAAAAAAATTCTCACTAAAATATCAATTAAAGAGGAAGAGAAAATAACAAGAGAAAAAAGTTCATTTTGGGACCCCTATAAATGTAACCACTCAATTGGTAAAAACTGACCTGAATGTCAATAGTTTTCTAGCTATTTGAAGAATTTATGAATAGGCATAAACAAAATCATTAGAAACCCCCCATTATCTTTTAGCCATTATGAATAAAAGAAACTCATGGAAATTAAAGTTTAAAAAACGTTTTCTAAATCCAAGACGATCTCACCACATCTTTTCACTCATAAAAGGACTCATCACTCATTCGTGAAAACCATCCCAAAAATCTCAATCCAATCAAAGAAAAGAATCTCTGAAATTAGCACAAAACAGCATGACAAAGTTCAACATTATCTTCTTCATTGTGGCTTTGACCTTAGCAAGCGGAATCATGGTCTCCTTTGCTCAAGAAACGAAGGATACTGCGTTTCCACCCGAGAGTGCGATGCCACCAGAGACTGCGTATACCAAGTACTTGGATGAATGCGCTAGGAAGGTGGAAGAAGAGTGCGGGAAAGAAATATTCTTTGGAATGTTTGAGAGTTTACCTGTTACTCAGAAATGCTGCCTTCAACTTGTGAAAATGGGAAAAACTTGTCACGATGATTTGGCGAAGGCAATTGTTAATCTGCCTGAGTACGCACCAAAGGCTTCCGTGGCTTTGCCTAAGAGTGTGCTGATATGGGATGCGTGTGTTTTGGTTACTAAATAAATTTCACCTGCTCCTTCTCCCTTCTACTAAATAAAGTAAATTAATTTCTATTTGGAAATTTGATGTGTACCACTTGAATGTTATCATTGAGTAAAATCTTCATCTTTTGGTTTAAGAAACTACTTAATTCCAAATCAATGATCTATACCCCATGTTACTTAGTTACAAAATTCTAAAGAAATTTTTTTTATTAATAGTCAGTAATTTATATTGTACGGTCATTTTAATAGTCAGTAACTTCTGTATTAGTGCACAGAGCATAGTCCTTAAGTGTTGTGGGTTAAAATTGGGAAAATTTATATTGTTTATTTGTATTAGCAAAGTAGTTAAATAAAATAGGAAGCCTTGAACTATTGTATGGAACCATGGACCTTCAATAAATGATTGAGGATCATAAGAGATCATAAGAGCAGAGCTAAACATGCATTATCTATACATTTTTATTATATACTTTTCTTGTTCTTTATTATTTTTTCTCCCTCCCCAATTAAGTTACTTTGTCAAAAAGTAAGAATACATTTAATGATGAATTATAATGACAAGTGCCCGCACATTGCACGGATTATAGGCAAGTTAAATTTGAATGGATTATAGGCAAGTTAAATTTGAATTATGACACTTGTAATGTGAAATTGGTTCCACTAAATGAATACCGCACTCTAAAGCAGACTTCTATTTATCCACCTTTCTCAAATTTTCAAAAAGTATACCTTTATCAACGACTAATCCACGAAAAAGACAAATTGTTGGTTAATCATCTCTTTCACATCTATTTCATAAAGAGTTTATTTTTTATTTTTAAGTTACTTCAATCACAGTTTTATTAGTAAGCATATCTTGAAAAACTTATGAAAAAATAAAGTTCTATTTTTATATTACTTACTCTTTCCATTTATTTTTTCACTCGGAGTATGTTTGGCATAGTGGAAGATTTTTTTTTTTTTTTTTCTTTCATGTAACGGCCACTAGTGATAAAATGCAATAGAACAACACTCCAATCCTCCATTCAACATTAATAACTGACATAATACAAATCTAATGCAAATGAAGAGAGAAGTTTCTAAACATTGAAAGTTGAAAGCCCTCTATGTATAACCTTAACCTCCGTGTATAAATACACCCTTTTCACTCCATCTAATATTATCCCAACAACATTAATATACCTACAAACCCACACAAGAAAGATCACTTAGCCTTAAACCCCATGGCAAGGATTAACAGCTTCTCGGTCGTGGTGGCCATGTTCTTAGCTCTTGGGTTGGTTGTTCTTTCACCTGGACTTGCATCCAGAGTACGTATCTTGGAGTCAATAAGCGAATCACCTAATGTCCCAAACATTGAATTTTTGGTAGCTTGCGCGAAGAAACTAACCCCAGACTGTGGGGAATCAATCTTTATGAATATCTTTGGGAATTCTTCTAAACCTGTCAGTGATAATTGCTGTCACTTACTTGTGGCAATGGGACGACCATGCCACAACGGGTTGATGACTAATATCATCAACAAAATACCCGACTACAAAACCAACGAAACCATAACACGACCAAGAGGTGTGGAAATCTGGAACAAGTGTGCTTTAGTCGCGGAGAAACCATCAGAAGATTAAGCTCTCTTTGTTGCCTGCCATGTAACAATAAATTTTAAGATGGATATAACGTCTTCATTTTTGAATGATCACATTCCATATGGAAGTTTTAATTTTTAATTTATAAATTAAAGCATCTATATCAACAATATATTATTAAATAGCTATAATCCATTAAAGGCTTAAAGCTAATCTTGCCATCTTACTTTTAGTTTTTATTGCTTCTGCATGGTGTTGCCTTTGCCTTGCCACCAATTTTTCTTTCCAGACTCTATTGAGCATAAGAATTAAGAAGGGATCCCATCCCTATCTCGAAAGTCTAGTTAGATTCAAAGTATGGACAAAAAAAAAAGGGGAGGAAGTTCTAGGGCAATAGCAGACTTTTGCTACGAACCTGAAGAATTCAAGATTAGAGCTGATATGGCTAGATAGCATACGTGTGAATATTATTGATTCTCCTTTTTTTTTTTTTTTGATAATCTTGGGTGTCCGAGCTAGTGTTCCGTAAATACGTGCATCTCGACTAATCTCAAGAGAACACGCAACACCCTACTAGCACGTGTACCACGATAGGCGTAAGGCTTTGCCTTGGGTAGGTGGTCCTGAGAGGACTCAAACTAATGATCATTGGGGAGCACACCCAAGACCGGACCAGTTGAGCTACCCCTCAGGGTTTATTTTTTATTCTCCTCGACCAAGGAAAAACAAAGATTTGACATAGTGTTTGTTTAGATTAACTATTTGAAGATGTTCGTTTTAAAATCATAGTTAAGCGTTTGGCAAAGCTGTGAAAATGTGTGTTTTCAGCAAGCAAACGAGAGCCAAACGGACCCTTAAAATATTTTCAAAAATTTGTTTCATTCATTTTTGTGTTTTATGTGGCTAAATTTTGTTAGAAAATAAATGATATTTTTGGTAATCAATTAGAAAATTAAGGGCAATTATCCGAACAATTAATACGTGGCTAAGGGCCTTTAATCAAGATTACTCTTTTGTTTCCTCAAAAAAAAAAAAAGATTACTCTTTTGTTTCTATAGAAGATAGTTTCTTGCTCTTTTATATATACTAGACTATAATCTGTGCAATGCGCAGCTCTTTTTCATTATTTTTCTATAAATATGTTTCTAATAAAGCAACTAAACTAAGAAGAAGGAAGAAATAATAACAACAATGAAAAAGAAAAAAAAGAAAAAAAAAGAGTGTAAAGTAGAAAATGTAAATAATTTTTCTTTGCGCTTAAAAATAGAAATGATCATTTTTATTATATCTCTTCAAATGTATTATACTGATTTTTATTATATTTCATCAAATGGGGATATTGAACATAAAGTTAATGGGGGTTTATATCCCGGGGTTGTATTGATTTAGCAAAAAAAAAAACTCACTTCACATCGTTTATGAATTTCAATCACTTTGGTAAATCTCAATTGTTTCATATAAGGATTCTAAATGTTCAGAGGTTTCTCATTTTTGTTTAACTTACAACACTTTGATAGTACAAATAAATAATACAATTTGTCACATATTTATCCCATCTTTACCTTTTTTGACTTTTTTTTGTTTCTCTTTTCATCTTTTTTTGGGTAATTTATCACTTATTAATAATCACATAAACAATATTTGTGACCTTAGAAGTCCATCATATAACAAATTAGTCCACAGAGATAAAAATGGCAATGTCATCTTAAGTCTAACCCGTATCTTATGAAAATTTAACACATAGAAAAAAAAAATATTAAGATGTTATTCCCTCTTCCCTAAAAAAAAAAAAAAAAAAAAAAATTACATAGGGATTGAAACCCACGCCCTTAGACTTTTTAAGAGATAAACGACCACTGGGACGAATGTTCAAATTGTAATTTAAATGTATATTTAAAATAACATATATTTTGTTTAACATATTTAGCTTTAATTGGAGCATATAATTGGGTAGTGGGTATTTAATTTATTAATGGTGCAGTTTTTATCATGGGGTAGTAGGTATTTAATTTATTAATTGTGTTATTTTTATTATGGGGTAATGGGTATTTAATTTATTAATGATGTAATTTTTTTTTAATAAACTGATATATGGCAAGCAGAAGACGTTGCCTTAGATGCCACGTGGCAGAAAGATGACAACATCTTCTGCTTTAATTTATATATAGATAGATAGCCACATTAACCATTTTTCCAAGAAAATTAAAATTTAATAAATATAAGATATATTTTATTTTAGGGATAATTACACTTTAACCACATGTGGTTTTGGGTCAGTTCAATTTGCTTACTTATAGTTTCAAAAGTGACACTTTATCCAAATATGTTTTAAGAACAGGTTCACTTTACCTAGTTGAAAATTGAAAAGTGAAACTTTACCACCTACGGATTAGGGACATGTTCACTTTACTTAGTTGTGGTTTTAAAAGTGATCGAATTTTACCTATCTATGGTTTGAGAATAGGTTCACTTTGCCTACCTGTGGTTAGTGAATTATCCCCAAACTAAAAGTGTCACGTAAAGCTGGCCTAGTTACAGATATAACCCAACATTGATATACGACGTTTAACTTTTTATATTTTAAGGAATAAAATTATAATTTTATAAATTTGAGAGGCAAAAATATTTCAAACTAAAGCAATATTATATCTCAACCTAAAAGTTTTTTTTAAAAAAAAAAATCATTCTTACTAAAATATCAATTAAAGAGGAAAAATAATAATAATAACAAGAGAAAGAAGTTCATTTTGAGACCCATGAAAATGTAACCACTCCATGTGTAAAAACTAACCGGAATTTCAATATTTTTCAATTTGAAGAATTTATGAATGGACATAAACAAACCATTAGAAACCCCCATCATCTTTTAGCCATTATGAATGAAAGAAACTCGTGGAAATTAAAGTTTAAAAACCGATTTTTAAATTCAAGACCATCTCACCACCTCTATTCACCCATAAAAGGAACCATCACTCATTCTTGAAAACCATCCCAAAAAGCTCAATCAAATCAACAAGAAAGGAATCTCTAGCTAACTAGTACTTCTCAAGCACCATGGCAAAGTTCAACAACATCTTCATGGTGGCTTTGATCTTAGCAAGCGGAGTCTTGGCCTTATTTGCTCAAGAAACGGAGGAATCTATAAGCCCTTCAACATTGATAGATGACACTGCATTTCCACCTGAGGGTGCAATGCCACCAGAGACTGAGTATACCAAATACTTGGAGGAATGCGCTAGGAAGGTGCAAGCAGAGTGCGGGAAAGAAATATTTCTTGGAATGTTTGAGAGTTTACCTGTTACTAAAAAATGTTGCCTTCAGCTTGTGAAAATGGGAAAAACGTGCCACGATGATTTGGTGAATGCAATTATTTACCTACCTGAGTTCTCACCAAAGGCTTCCGTAGCTTTGTCCAAAAGTGTGCAAATATGGGATGAGTGTGTTTTGGTTTCTGAACAAATTTCACCTGCTCCTTCTCCCTCCTATTAAATAGAGTAAATTTAGTTCTATTTGACAATTTAATTTGTACCACTTGAATGTTAACCTTGAATAAAATATTCACCTTTTTGCTTAATTAAGAAACTACTTAATTCCAAATCAATGGCCTATACCCCATGTTATTGTTGACTCATTTCGATTGGTTGCTATTTATCTGTGGCTTTCTATATTGATATTTCTTCAAAAGAAGAAAAACTCATATACAAAATTTATTCTTATTTAAGATTTGGTATAACAAATCAAGAGGATCCTTAATCAATATATAAAAATATTGTCAAGAACTTTGTAACCTAGTGACATTACTTGCTCTTCATTATGAGAAGAACTAAGGTTCAAATTTTTCTCTCATGACATTTTTAATTAAATGGGTTCAAATTGCTTTCTTGCTCTTCCTCCAACCCACTATGTGGCGATTAAATAAATCACCCTTGTGTATTTTTAGTCATATGACATTTTTAATGAGTCGTGTGACTTTTAAAATAATACATGTGGATAGTCTATATAATTGACACGTAGTAGGTTGAAAGAGGATTCCTCCAAACTGGGTTGGAGGTACACTAATTCCATTATTTTATTGTTTATTACTAGTAACAAATTTATCAATAGATCCCTTTTAAAATTCAATTCAATTAATTTTTGTAATTCTTTTTAAGTCTTTCATATTTAGATTCATATATTTTTTAGTATAGATTTATGATTAAAAATATATACAAATAAAAGAAACACCTCTTTCAATATGAAAAAAATAAAAAAAAATAATATTTAAAGAATAGAATTATTGAACCTAATTTATTAAAGGAGCTATTGTAGATATATTTGAAATAAAGCATAATATATAACGTATAAAATAAACTAACTTTACGTACCTTAAGTATGACTCCTGAGAATACGCTTATGGGGTAAACGGGAAGAATAGTATATATATACATAGCCACACATTGACCACTTTTTCAAGAAAATTAAATTCAATAAGTCAAGGTATATTTTATTTCAACTTGTTATAAAAGTATGATTCATTAATACACGCAATGGCCTATACGTAAACTTGGCCCTGATAGAAATGTAACTCAATATTGATATAAGACATTTAACTTTTTATATTTTTTAGGAATAAAATTATAATTTTAAAACTATAAGAGACAAAAATAAAAATAACTTGATAGGATTACAAATAAATGCATAATTTTCCTCTCACATAAATGGTGAGTCTCACTAATTAAATTCATGGTAAGACCCACTACTTTGTGAGAGGGGGTTACATATTTAATTTATTTGTAATCCGAAACTGCTGAATAATTTTCCAATGTAATAATATATTTCAACCTAAAACTTAAAAAAAAAAATCATTCTCACTAAAATATCAATTAAAGAAGATAAAATAACAAGAGAAATAAGTTCATTTTGGAACCCATTAAAAACTGACCCGAAATTCATCAGTTTTCTATTTGAAGAATTTATGAATGGACATAAACAAAAACATTAGAAACCCCTATCATCTTTTAACCATTATGAGTGAAAGAAACTCATGGAAATTAAAGTTCATAAACCGATTCTAAATTCAAGACCATCTCACCACCTTTTTTTCACCCATAAAAGGACCCATCACTCATTCTTAAAAACCACCACAAAAATCTTAATCAGATCAATAGGAAAGGAATCTCTAACTAGTACTTCTCAAGCATCATGGCAAAGTTCAACAACATCTTCTTCGTGGTGGCTTTGATCTTAGCAAGCGGAGTCATGGCCTCATTTGCTCAAGAAACGGAGGAGTCTATAAGCCCTTCAACATTGATAGATGACACTGCATTTCCACCCGAGGGTGCGCTGCCACCAGAGGATGAGTATACCAACTACTTGGAGGAATGCTCTAAGAAGGTAGAAGAGGAGTGTGGAAAAGAAATATTCTTTGGAATGTTTGAAAGTTTACCTGTTACTCAAAAATGTTGCCTTCAGCTAGTCAAAATGGGAAAAACTTGCCATGATGATTTGGTGAAGGCAATTATTTTCCTACCTGAATACGCACCAAAGGCTTCTGTGGCTTTGTCCAAGAGTGTGCAGATATGGGATAAGTGTGTTTTGGTTACCGAACAAATCTCACCTGCTCTCTCTCCCTCCTCTTCAATTGAGTAAATTAATTAAGTTCTATTTGGCATTTTAATTTGTACCACTTGCATGTTAACATTGAATAAAATCTTCATGTTTTAGCTTAAGAAATTACTTAATTCCAAATCAATGACCTATAGCACCATGTTATTTGCGGGAACAAACTAACCCCAGACAGTGGGGAATCAATCTTTATTAATATTTTTGGGAATTTTTCTAAACTTGTCAGTGATCATTGCTGTCACTTGGCAATGAGACGATCGACCATGCCACAACGGGTTGGTGAATAATATCATCAACAAAATACCCGACTACAAAACCAACGAAACCATATATAACACGACCAAGAAGTGTGGAAATCTGGAACAAGTGTGCTTTAGTTGCAGAGACACCCTCAGAAGATTAAGCTGATCTATTTGTTTTTGACATCCATGCAACCATCCATTTTTAGATGGAAATAATGTCTTCATTTTTGTATGATCACAATCTTATATGGATTTAGCAAAAAAAAAAAAAACAATCTTATATGGAAGTTTAACTTTAAATTTTTATTGCTTCTGCTTGGTCTTGCCTTTGCCTTGCACAAGAAGGGATCCCATCCCGATCTCAAAAGAGTCTAGTTCGATTCCCAGTCAGTATGGACAAAGAAAAAAAACAGGGGGCAAGTTCTAGGAAAAAAAAAGAAAATAACCAATATTCATTTGACTTAAATCATTTCAAAAAATTGTTTCTGGCCTATTTTTGTGCTTTATACGGTTAAAATCCTATAGAAAACATAATCAGCGAAAAAATTATGGGCAATTATCCGAACAAGAAGTGGCTAAGGGCTTTCAATCAAGATTACTCTTTTATTTCTATAGAAGATAGTTTCTCGCTCTTATATATATATATATTTATTTATTTCATATCATTTTTTTTTCTTCAAAATTTTGATGGGGATGGTATAGTAGATTTGAAACACACATATGTTTTTTGTTTTTCTTATTTCAATTATAATTTTTTTAATTGTGCGATTGGTTGATAAGAATTAGAAGATGCACAACCTACAAAATCTTGTATATATAATCTAAATTATTAAAAGAGCTATTATAGATTCATTCAGAGATAAAGCAATTCGTTAATCTCAATCTTCTCAAGCAAAGATGGATTCATTTAAAATCAAATTAACACTTAATTTTTTCACAAATAATATTTAAAAAATAAAATAAACTAACTTACGTAACTTAAGTATGACTCGTGAGAATAAGCTTATGGGTAAAAAGGGGAAAATAATAGGTTTGATGGTGACTAGATACTTCCAAAGAGAGATATATAAAATTTAAAAAATAAAAGGAGGAATATATTTAGCCACATAGTACCACTTTTCCAAGAAAATTAAAATTTCAATAAATATAAGGTATATTTTATTTTAAGTTGTTATAAAAGTATGATATTGTCGTTTTTACACTTGGAGGCCATAAGCCATTGCCTAAATAGCCTAAATGTAAAATCGATCCTGATATAAATGTAACTCAACATTGATATATAAGACATTTAACTTTTTTATATTTTTTTAGGAATGAAATTATAATTTAATAAATTTGAGAGACAAAAATCAAAATAAAGTGATAGTATATTTCAACGTAAAAGTTAAAACTAAGAAGATAAAAATAAAATTTCATTCTCAATAAAATATTACTTAAAGAGGAAGAGAAAATAACAAGAGAAATAAGTTCATTTTAAGATCCATGTAAATGTAACCACTCCCCCATCATCTTTTACCCATTATAAATAAAAGAAACTCATGGATTAAAGTTTAAAAACCGTTTTCTAATTAAATCCAAGACCATCTCAGCACCTCTTTTTACCCATAAAAGGACCCATCACTCATTCTTGAAAACCATCCTAAAAATCTCAATCCAATCAACAAGCACAAAATATCTAACTAAAAACACCATGGCAAAATTCAACAAAATCTTATTCATGGTGGCTTTGATCTTAGCAAGCGGAGTCATGGCCTCATTTGCTCAAGAAATGGAAGAGTCTATAAGCCCTTCAACATTGATAGATGACACTGCATTTCCACCTGAGGGTGCGATGCCACCAGAGACTGAGCATACCAAGTACTTGGATGAATGCGCCAGGAAGGTAGAAGCGGAGTGTGGAAAGGAAATATTTCTTGGAATGTTTGAGAGTTTACCTATTACTCAAAAATGCTGCCTTCAGCTTGTGAAAATGGGAAAAACTTGCCATGATGATTTGGTGGAGGCAATTATTTCCCTACCTGAATACTCACCAAAGGCTTCTGTGGCTTTGTCCAACAGTGTTCAGATATGGAATAAGTGTGTTTTGGTTATGGAACAAATTTCACCTACTCTTTCTCCCTCCTCTTGAATGGAGTAAATTAATTAAGTTCTATTTGGCATTTTAATTAGTACCACTTGAAATGTTAACATTGAATAAAATCTTCATCTTTTAGCTTAAGAAATTACTTAATTCCAAATCAATGACCTATACCCCATTTTATTGTTGACTCGTTTTGATTGGTTGCTATTTTTCTGTGGCTTTCTATTGATATTTCTTCCAAAAAAGAAAAACTCAAATACAAACTTTATCCTTATCTAATATTGCGTATATAGTAAACACTACGACTAAAACTTGTATATAGAATTATTATAATTGCGCTTAATCTTTAAGTTTCTAATGCAACTATGAAACATAAATAAAATAAAATAAAATAAAGTAAATTAAGTTCTATTTAGAAATTTAATTTGTACCACTTGAATGTTAACATTGAATAAAATCTTCATCTTTTAGCTTAAGAAATACTTAATTCCAAATCAATGACACCTATACCCATGTTGACTTTTTGACTTGTTTCAAATTTCTAATTATTATATATATATATATATATATATATATATATATATAGAGAGAGAGAGAGAGAGAGAGAGAGAGAGAGAGAGAGAAGAGAGGAACATATTTATCACATGTCTATTATGGTTCAAAACTTATAAAAGAAAAACAAATATAAAGGGAAGAAAAAGAAAATAAAGGAACAAGAGTTTTAATCAAAGAGAAAAAAAAAAAACATATTGTTACCTTTTAAAAGTTATAGAAAAAAATTATAATAAGATCACATATTCTTTTTGTAATTATATATTTTCCTTTAACAAAACAGTGTGTACAAACAATAAAATATGGAGATAATTACATAATAAATTTCAAAGTCTAATATTGTTTTCTAGCTAGCTAAACTTAGAAGTTTAAAATACATAAATGTTATACTATAATAAAAATGATAGAGATTTACGTAAACAACACTTTCACGTAATAAAATATCGTAATAGGTAAACACAATATAATGAATATGTTATCTTAAGAATATCTCTTCATTTTCAAATGAGTTTTTATTTTTCAAATTTCTCAAATAATATATATATATATATATTTATATATAGTAAAAGGAAAATATATCCTGTTTGACGGTGATTAGATACTTCTAAAGATTTTAGAGAGATAAAAAAAAATATATATATATATATATCTATCCACACATTGTCACACATTGATCATGTTTCCCAGAAAAAAGTCAATAAATAAAAGATATATTTTTATTTTAAGTTGTTATAAAAGAATGATATTATCGTTTTTACACTTGGAGGCCTTGGGCTATTTCCTAAATGACCTATGTGTAAAGTCGGCACTGATACAAATGTAACTCTACATTGAGGGAGATGCTAAGCTTTGCTTTGAAGCCCTTAATAGTGGATTGGTTAACGCCACTACACCAAGACTCTACTAATACTCTAAAGCTTAGTTTTTGTATCGCTATTTGCACTTTTCATTGGACAAGAAGGAGTTAATAAATTATATTGCACATTTACTGGCAAAGTATGTCTCTACCCAAAAGCCTTTTCTTTTTCTTTTTTTCTCCAATTAATGTTTCATCCCAAGAGATGTTTGGGTTGCATGGAAGAATGATGTTCTTGGTTTCATGTTCTAATGAAGGTTATGTTGTTAAAAAAAAAAAAAAAAAACTACTCAATATTGATGTAAGACATGTAACCTTTTATATATTTTTTAGGGAGAATTTTATAATTTGAGAGACTAGAATCAAACTAAAGTGATAATAGTATATTTCAAAAAAAAAAAAAAGAAAAATTCATCCTCACTAAAATATCAATTAAAGAGGAAGAAAAAATAACAAGAGAAAGAAAGTTCATTTTGGGACCCATGTAAATGTCATCACTCCTTGGGTAAAAACTTACCCCGTTTTCAATAGTTTTCTATTTGAAGAATTTATGAAGGGACATAAACAAAACCATTAGAAACCTCCATCATCTTCTGACTGGTATGAATAAAAGAAACTCATGGAAATTAAAGTTTAAAAACAGTTTTCTAAATCCAAGGTCATCTCACCACCTCTTCTCACCCATAAAAGACCCATCACTCACCATCCCAAAAATCTCATTCCAATCAACAGAAAAGGAATCTCCAATTAGCACTTCTCAAGCACCATGGCAAAGTTCAACAACATCTTCTTCATGGTGGCTTTGGTCTTAGCAGGCGGAGTCTTGGCCTCATTTGCACAAGAACCGGAGGAGAACATAAGCCCTTCAACATTGATAGATGACACTGCGTTTCCACCTGAAGGTGCAATGCCACCAGAGACTGAGTATACCGAGTACTTAGAGGAATGCGCTAGGAAGGTGGAAGCAGAGTGCGGGAAAGAAATATTCATTGGAATGCTTGAGAGTTTACCTATTACTAAAAAATGTTGTCTTCAACTTGTGAAAATGGGAAGAGCATGTCACGATGATTTGGTGAAGGCAATTATTTTCCTACCTGAATACGCACCAAAGGCTTCTGTGGCTTTTTCCAATAGTGTGCAGATATGGGATAAGTGTGTTTTGGTTGCAGAACAAACCTCACCTGCTCCTTCTCCCTCCCCTGATATGGAGTAAATTATTTAAGTTCTATTTGGAAATTTAATTTGTACCACTTGAATGTTAACATTGAATAAAATCTTCATCTTTTAACTTTAGAAACTACTTAATTCCAAATATATGACCTATACCACATGTTACTCTTGACCCGTTTCATAAGGTGGATCATTTGACGGTGGCTTTAGTTTAAAGGTCACAAAATTGTGCAAAAGTTCTTTTCTTTTTTTATGTTTTTTTGTCAAAACATATGGTACAAGACTTTTATTGATATTTCTTTATAAAAAGAAAAAGCAAAGGAAAAAACTCCAATACAAACTTTATCCTGATCTAAGATTGGCTATAACAAATAAGGAGATTTCTCAATCAATATATAAAAATGTTGGCATGTTACCCCCTTACGAGGCTAGTTTGTGTGCAGCTCTATTTCCACTCATTCGCCTCACAAATCTAAAATTCCAGGTCAGCTATTTCATTTATAATTATAAATATATTATCACTCACAATAGGATCCGACACAACTTATTAACAGAGAGTATCATAGTTGTATCATAGCTGTGCTACTAATATCATAGTAACATCTTTGAAGGGTTGCATTTGTGGCATTCTTATAACTAATGTGATGGCTTTGTAGTTTCAACCGAGTCAACTTACCAAGAAGGACAAAAGTCATGTGGTAGTTATAGATACAATTGTTACAAATCGCTAGAAATGCTGGCAGAGTTTAAAAATGTGAATAGCCTTTGTTTCAAACTATATGTGTTTATGTAAAGGATATCATCTACTCTTCCAAGCCTATGAAATTCGATTTGTATTACAATTAGTGATCAATTGCTTCTAAGAAATTTTGTATATGTTACTTTAGGTTTCCATAAATATTGTGGTCAGGTTAAAAATGTGACAAATTATATTATCTATTTGTATGATCAAAGTAGTTAAACAAAAATGGAGAACCTTTGAAGTATGCTGTCAAATGTTGAAAATGTGAGGGGTCTTTGTTTCAAGCTATATGCGCAGGTTATAGGTTAGTTAAGCTTGAATTATAACACTTGTAATGTGAAATTGGTTCCAAAAGGACAATGATGGTCTAATACCACATTTTTCCACACCACTTTAGTGTAGATATTGGTGTCCATAATTTATGAATTTTGATGTTCACAATTTGTGAATGCATGTTCACACCTAGATAGTATATAGTGTAAGTGATCATATGACACAATACATTTCCTATTCCAAAAACCTGCCCTCTAAAGCTACTACTATGAATTGTAGTCATTCAACTACAACCCGTGTTGAATTGAGAAAGACTAATCAACTAAAAAACCAAATTGTTGAGCAAGCATTACAATTATTAATTGTTTCTATTTTTGGTTGATCATCACTTTGACATCTTTGTGTTGCGTAATTTTTGAACAATATAACAACCTTGAGAACTTCACCAGGAGATATCTCGACCTTTTATCATCAATAGTGATGTATTTAGCCTGTAAGAAAAATAAAAATTCTTTAGAGGTGGTGGCGATTTATGCCTAATCACCCTCCGAAGATTAAGTTAGATCTTTTGTTGTTCAAGAAAATAACAGTGTATATGCTCTCTAATGAATCTCGCACATACCTTATTCTCTTTGTTTGCTGTTCTATTTATAGTTTGATTTTGTCCCACTTGGGCTTTACCAGCTGTGTGGCTCTCACTTTGAGGGTGATATGACTTATGACAGCATTTATTAGACTGATTTGACGTTGGTACATGAAGTAGAGGCTGCTGTCTCCGAATTCATTCAATGAATTCGGCTGGGCAGTCACGTGATGAGTGTCTCGAGATATGTGCTCGGCAGGAATCATTAATATCCCACCGACCTCATTTAATGCACCTGGGAGGCTGGCAATATCCGCTCTACTTAAGTTGCCCGGTATCCGTTCAACACAAACTACCCGGCTTATGATCTTTCCTTTTTCTCCGATGAAGCTTTGATGTCTCCGGCTCTTAATGAATCTTCCAATGCCACAAAGGGAATCGATGTTGAGTGCCCGGAGCACGGTTTATGAACCAATTTATGTCATATCAGTGCTTATTAATATTGATTCTAAATGGGCCTCAATCCGTCTAAATACTTGTCTTCTGTTTTCTGAATGGGCCTTTGTTCCCACTGTGGACTCGTTACTTTCCACATTCCATATGGGCCTTTATAAGGAAAATATTCTCTCACACAATCTCTTCCATAGAGTGATTTATATATATATATTTTTTAAATTGTTACTTCAATCACAATTTTATTAGTAAGCATATCTTGAAAAGGATAGTGAGAAAAAGTTCTATGTATTACTCTTTCCATTATTTTTTTTCACTCGGACATATGTTTGGCATAGTGGAAGATTTTATTTTATTTTCTTGATTCATGTAACTAGTAATAAAAAGCAATAAAATGAAACTTCAAAGCTCCATTCAATATTAATAACTAACTGAACAAATTATAAGGGATATGAAGAGAGATAAGTTTCTAAACATTGAAAGTTAAAACCCCCTTTTTTTTCTTTTTCTTTTTTCACTCGGACATCTCTTTTGGAAGTGTTTTTTTTTTTTTTATTTCTGGCTTTATGCAGAGCAAGGGAAGGATTTGGATGAGTTTTTCCAGTCAACAGCTGGTACAACTATCTGACTTATCTGGACTTTTTAAAGAGCTACAATTATCTAAAAATGCATAACTTGATTTCCAATTAATGTGTTGAATTAAATTAATTTGAATCCACTGAGATCATCATATTATGTGAAGCAGCATTGCATTTAACTGTAGGATGTGCCTTGGGCAGAAAACTTGGATTTGGTGAGAGCATATGCAGTTTTCTGTTTCCTTGTCATATGCAGTTTTCTGCTCCTTCTCCCTCCTATTAAATAGAGTAAATTAAGTTCAATTTGACGATTTAATTTGTAACACTTGAATGTTAACCTGGAATAAAATATTCACCTTTTAGCTTAATTAAGAAACTAATTAATTCCAAATCAGTGGCCTATACCCCATGTTATTGTTGACTCATTTCGATTGGTTGCTATTTATCTGTGGCTTTCTATTGATATTTCTTCAAAAGAAGAAAAACTCATATACAAAATTTATTCTTATTTAAGATTTGGTATAACAAATCAAGAGGATCCTTAATCAATATATAAAAATATTGTCAAGAACTTTGTAATCCAGTGACATTGCTTGCTTTTCGTTATGAGAAGAACTAAGGTTCAAATTTCTCTCTCATGACATTTTTAATTAAATAGGTTCAAATTGCTTGCTTACTCTTCCTCCAACCCACTATGTGACGATTAACTAGATCATCTACGTATATTTTTAGTCATATGACATTTTTAATGAGTCGTGTAACCTTTAAAATAATACATGTGGATAGTCTATATAATTGACACGTAGTGGGTTGAAGGAGGATTCCTCCAAATCAGGTTGGAGGTAAACTATTTTTATTATTTTATTGTTTATTACTAGTACCAAATTTATCAATAGATCCCTTTTAAAATTCAATTCAATTAATTTTTATAATTCTTTTTAAGTCTTTCATATTTAGATTCATATATTTTTTAGTATAGATTTATGATTAAAAATATATACAAATAAAAGAAACACCTCTTTCAATATGAAAAAAATAAAAAAATAATATTTAAAGAATAGAATTATTGAACCTAATTTATTAAAGGAGCTATTGTAGATATATTTAAAATAAAGCATAATATATAACGTATAAAATAAACTAACTTTACGTACCTTAAGTATGACTCCTGAGAATACGCTTATGGGGTAAACGGGAAGAATAGTATATATATATAGCCACACATTGACCACTTTTTCAAGAAAATTAAATTCAATAAGTCAAGGTATATTTTATTTTAACTTGTTATAAAAGTATGATTCATTTATACACGCAATGGACTATACGTAAACTTGACCCTGATAGAAATGTAACTCAATATTGATATAAGACATTTAACTTTTTATATTTTTTAGGAATAAAATTATAATTTTAAAACTTTAAGAGACAAAAATAAAACTAACTTGATAGGACTACAAATAAATGCATAGTCCCCCTCTCACATAAATGGTGAGTCTCACTAATTAAATTCATAGTAAGACCCACCACTTTGTGAGGGGGGACTACACATTTAATTTATTTGTAATCCGAAACTACTGAATAATTTTCCACTATGATAGTATATTTCAACCTAAAACTTAAAAATAAATAAATAAATAAAATTCATTCTCACTAAAATATCAATTAAAGAGGAAGATAAAATAACAAGAGAAATAAGTTCATTTTGGAACCCATTAAAAACTGACCTGAAATTCATTAGTTTTCTATTTGAAGAATTTATGAATGGACATAAACAAAAACATTAGAAATCCCCATCATCTTTTAACCATTATGAGTGAAAGAAACTCATGGAAATTAAAGTTCAAAAACCGATTTCTAAATTCAAGACCATCTCACCACCTTTTTTTCACCCATAAAAGGAGCCATCACTCATTCTTAAAAACCACCACAAAAATCTTAATCCAATCAATAAGAAAGGAATCTCTAACTAGTACTTCTCAAGCATAATGACAAAGTTCAACAACATCTTCTTCATGGTGACTTTGATCTTGGCAAGCGGAGTCATTCTCTCATTTGCTCAAGAAACAGAGGAGTCTATAAGCCCTTCAACATTGATAGATGACACTGCATTTCCACCCGAGGGTGCGATGCCACCAGAGGATGAGTATACCAACTACTTGGAGGAATGCTCTAATAAGGTAGAAGAGGAGTGTGGAAAAGAAATATTCCTTGGAATGTTTGAGAGTTTACCTGTTACTCAAAAATGTTGCATTCAGCTTGTCAAAATGGGAAAAACTTGCCATGATGATTTGGTGAAGGCAATTATTTTCCTACCTGAATACGCACCAAAGGCTTCTGTGGCTTTATCCAACAGTGTGCAGATATGGGATAAGTGTGTTTTAGTTACTGAATAAATCTCACCTGCTCTCTCTCCCTCCTCTTCAATGGAGTAAATTAATTAAGTTCTATTTGGTATTTTAATTTGTACCACTTGAATGTTAACATTGAATAAAATCTTCATCTTTTAGCTTAAGAAATTACTTAATTCCAAATCAATGACCTATACCACATTTTATTGTTGACTCGCTTTGATTGGTTGCTATTTTTCTGTGGCTTTCTATTGATATTTCTTCCAAAAAAGAACAACTCAAATACAAACTTTATCCTTATCTAATATTGGGTATATAGTAAACACTACGACTAAAACTTGTATATAGAATTATTATAATTGCGCTTAATCTTTAAGTTTCTAATGCAACTATGAAACATAAATAAAATAAAATAAAATAAAGTAAATTAAGTTCTATTTAGAAATTTAATTTGTACCACTTGAATGTTAACATTGAATAAAATCTTCATCTTTTAGCTTAAGATACTTATTTCCAAATCAATGAGCTACGGCTATCAGGGGCGGAGCCAGGAATCTTTTTTTGGGTGGGCTGAAAATATTAAGTAAATTTTCCTAATAGAAGAAAATTTTATTTAATAATAAAAAAAAAATGTACAACAACAATCAATAGAATATATTTGTTATGTTTATATTCTATAATAATTGGTTGGGCTGATTTTGTGTTAGATTGCTAGGTTAGAGGGCATAAAAGGTGGGTTAATGTCTTATTTTTGGTTGGGCTGAATTAAAAAAGGAAAAAACATATAACTATAAATTTTTTTTTTTTAGAAAAATTAGGCTGGGCTACAGCCCACCCTAACTAAGCTTTGGCTCCGCCCCTAACGGCTATACCCCTATGTTATTTTGACTTGTTTCAATTCGTCTCAAATCATAAATATATATAATATATATATATATATATATATATATATATATATATATATATATAGAGAGAGAGAGAGAGAGAGAGAGAGAGAGAGAGAGAGAGACATATTTATCAAATGTCTATTATGGTTCAAAACCTATAAAAGAGAAACAAATATTAAGGGAAGAAAAAGAAAATAAAGGAACAAGAGTTTTAATCAAAGAGAGAAAAAAAATAACATGATTGTTACCTTTTAAAATTTATAGAAAAAAATTATAATAAGATCACATATTCTTTTTGTAATTATATATTTTCCTTTAACAAAACAGTGTGTACAAACAATAAAATATGGAGATAATCTATACTATAATGTAAAACCGAAGCTTTTTGACTTTTGGTTGACCTCATCATGTTGCGTCACATAAGCTTTTGAAATCTCACAATTTTACACCTCATTATTTTAATATATATTTTCTAATTGAATTTAAATTTTATTCTATTATTAAACCTTCCATTAGAATTTTGACACATCATATTTTCTTTAATATAAGAATATATTATTCCATATATAAAACACAATCATAATTAATGTCTAATACTAACATATATTCTATATATAAACACAATATAAATATCTTTTAATAATAATCATAATTATCAATTTTCATCAAGATTTTTAGAGTTCCTTTTTTTTTTCTTATGTATTTCATTTAATTTTGTAGCTGGCAATGGAGAAAGATGGATGGATTTGTTATAATGAAACCATGTGAGCTTGAAATGAGTTATAAAAATTATTTAGGTTTAATCATATAATCATGTGCCATATATTTATTTGTCCTTCTTCTTATTTTAAGTTTCCTTTATTTTATTTTTGGATGGAAATATGATTCATATGGTAAATATAAACATGAATCACGTTTTATAAAAATTAGACTATATTCAACTTATGCCAAAAGAAAAATTACATTATCTTAAATTTTAATTATCCTATGGTAAATACTTTCTTAGTTATTTTTTTTAAACAAAAAAGTAGAATCTATCCTAAATTCGATTCGTAAAGTTTCTTTATCGATCTTGCCTACAACATTTTGAACTAAAAAAAAAAAAAAAAAAAAACATATTCAACAAAAAAGTAAAAGGAATCAAAATTAATTTAGATTTTATTTTCAATAATTTTCCTGTGCATCGCACAGGTGTGCGACTAGTTACATAATAAATTTCAAAGTCTAATATTGTTTTCTAGCTAGCTAAACTTAGAAGTTTAAAATACATAAATGTTATACTATACTAAAAATAATAGAGATTTACGTAAACAACACTTTCACGTAAAAAAAAATATCGTAATAGGTAAACACAATATAATGAATATGTTATCTTAAGAATATCTCTTAATTTTCAAATGAGTTTTTATTTTTCAAATTTCTCAAATAATATATATATATATATATTTATATATAGTAAAAGGAAAATATATCCTGTTTGACGGTGATTAGTACTTCTAAAGATTTTAGAGAGATAAAAAAAAATATATATATATATATATCTATCCACACATTGTCACACATTGATCATGTTTCCCAAGAAAAATGTCAATAAATAAAAGATATATTTTTATTTTAAGTTGTTATAAAAGTATGATATTATCGTTTTTACACTTGGAGGCCTTGGGCTATTTCCTAAATGACCTATGTGTAAAGTCGGCACTGATACAAATGTAACTTTACATTGAGGGAGATGCTAAGCTTTGCTTTGAAGCCCTTAATAGTGGATTGGTTGATGTTAACCAATAGGGGTGGGTTCGGGTTGGACGGGTCGGGTATTGGGTAAAACCGTTGTCCGTCCGTAGAAAATAAGTTCACAGATAATCCGTCCGTTGATAGGTTCGGGTCGGTTAAGCGGGTTTGGAGGGTGGATGTTGGGCGGGTGGTCGGGTTTAATTGGGCCTGCAAGTGGACTTTAAAAATTTAGTCCATATCATTGTTTTGGATTTTTTTAGGTTATTTTAAAGCCAAATTAGCAACTATATGTAATTGGGCCTACTAATTTAGTTTTTTTAGCCTTTTTTTTTCTATTCATTTAAACCTCCTTATTTGCTAACTTTTTAAACCATGGTTATATATAAAAAACCAAACATAAATGCAAGCATGCAACAATTCCTAAGCACATACAAATACAATTAGGTTTATTTATTTATTATTTAAGTAAATATTGTCCGACCAAAATTTCAAAATCTGTTATCCGTCTGTTATCCAAAAATTTAAAATATCCGTATTCATATTCATCCGTATATATGCTCACGGACGGACGAACGGTTCGGTAAGATTGGTCGGGCGGGTCGGGTTTCATGGTTTTTTGCCCACCCTTGTCACCACTACACCAAGACTCTACTAATACTCTAAAGCTTAGTTTTTGTTTCGCTATTTGCACTTTTCATTGGACAAGAAGGAGTTAATAAATTATATTGCACATTTATTGGCAAAGTATATCTCAACCCAAAAGCCTTTTTTTTTTTTTTTTCTCCAATTAATGTTTCATCCCAAGAGATGTTTGGGTTGCATGGAAGAATGATGTTCTTGGTTTCATGTTTTAATGAAGGTTATGTTGTTAAATAAAAAAAATACTCAATATTGATGTAAGACATGTAACCTTTTATATATTTTTTAGGGAGAATTTTATAATTTGAGAGACTAGAATCAAACTAAAGTGATAATAGTATATTTCAAAAAAAAAAAAATAGAAAGATTCATCCTCACTAAAATATCAATTAAAGAGGAAGAAAAAATAACAAGAGAAAGAAAGTTCATTTTGGGACCCATGTAAATGTCATCACTCCTTGGGTAAAAACTTACCCCGTTTTCAATAGTTTTCTATTTGAAGAATTTATGAAGGGACATAAACAAAACCATTAGAAACCTCCATCATCTTCTGACTGGTATGAATAAAAGAAACTCATGGAAATTAAAGTTTAAAAACAGTTTTCTAAATCCAAGGTCATCTCCCCACCTCTTCTCACCCATAAAAGACCCATTACTCACCATCCCAAAAATCTCATTCCAATCAACAGAAAAGGAATCTCCAATTAGCACTTCTCAAGCACCATGGCAAAATTCAACAACATCTTCTTCATGGTGGCTTTGGTCTTAGCAGGCGGAGTCTTGGCCTCATTTGCACAAGAACCGGAGGAGAACATAAGCCCTTCAACATTGATAGATGACACTGCGTTTCCACCTGAAGGTGCAATGCCACCAGAGACTGAGTATACCGAGTACTTAGAGGAATGCGCTAAGAAGGTGGAAGCAGAGTGCGGGAAAGAAATATTCCTTGGAATGCTTGAGAGTTTACCTATTACTAAAAAATGTTGTCTTCAACTTGTGAAAATGGGAAGAGCATGTCACAATGATTTGGTGAAGGCAATTATTTTCCTACCTGAATACGCACCAAAGGCTTCTGTGGCTTTTTCCAATAGTGTGCAGATATGGGATAAGTGTGTTTTGGTTGCAGAACAAACCTCACCTGCTCCTTCTCCCTCCCCTGATATGGAGTAAATTATTTAAGTTCTATTTGGAAATTTAATTTGTACCACTTGAATGTTAACATTGAATAAAATCTTCATCTTTTAACTTTAGAAACTACTTAATTCCAAATATATGACCTATACCACATGTTACTCTTGACCCGTTTCATAAGGTGGATCATTTGACGGTGGCTTTAGTTTAAAGGTCACAAAATTGTGCAAAAGTTCTTTTCTTTTTTTATGTTTTTTTGTCAAAACATATGGTACAAGACTTTTATTGATATTTCTTTATAAAAAGAAAAAACAAAGGAAAAAACTCCAATACAAACTTTATCCTGATCTAAGATTGGCTATAACAAATAAGGAGATTTCTCAATCAATATATAAAAATGTTGGCATGTTACCCCCTTACGAGGCTAGTTTGTGGGCAGCTCTATTTCCACTCATTCGCCTCACAAATAGGATCCGACACAACTTATTAACAGAGAGTATCATACTTGTATCATAGCTGTGCTACTAATATCATAGTAACATCTTTTAAGGGTTGCATTTGTGGCATTCTTATAACTAATGTGATGGCTTTGTAGTTTCAACCGAGTCAACTTACCAAGAAGGACAAAAGTCATGTGGTAGTTATAGATACAATTGTTACAAATCGCTAGAAATGCTGGCAGAGTTTAAAAATGTGAAGAGCCTTTGTTTCAAACTATATGTGTTTTTGTGAAGGATATCATCTACTCTTCCAAGCCTATGAAATTCTATTTGTATTACAATTAGTGATCAATTGCTTCTAAGAAATTTTGTTTATGTTACTTTAGGTTTCCATAAATATTGTGGGTTAAAAATGTGACAAATTATATTATCTATTTGTATGATCAAAGTAGTTAAACAAAAATAGGAAACCTTTGAAATATGCTGTCAGATGTTGAAAATGTGAAGGGTCTTTGTTTCAAACTATATGCGCGGGTTATAGGTTAGTTAAGCTTGAATTATAACAATTGTAATGTGAAATTAGTTCCAAAAGGGCAATGATGGTCTAATATCACATTTTTTCACACCACTTTAGTGTAGATATTGGTGTCCATAATTTATGGATGTTAATGTTCACAATTTGTGAATGCATGTTCAGACCTATATAATATATTGTGTAAGTGATATGACACAATACATTTCCTATTCCAAAAACCTGCCCTCTAAAGCTACTACTATGAATTGTAGTCATTCAACTACAATCCGTGTTGAATTGAGAAAGACTAATCAACTATAAAAACACATTGTTGAGCAAGCATTATAATTATTAATTGTTTCTATTTTTGGTTGATCATCACTTTGACATCTCTTTCATAAAGTGGTTTTTTTTTATTTTTAATTGTTACTTCAATCACAATTTTATTAGTAAGCATATCTTGAAAAAGATAATGAGAAAAAGTTCAATGTATTACTCTTTCCATTATTTTTTTCACTCGGACATATGTTTGGCATAGTGGAAGATTTTATTTTATTTTCTTGATTCATGTAACTAGTAATAAAAAGCAATAAAATGAAACTTCAAAACTCCATTCAATATTAATAACTAACTGAACAAATTATAAGGGATATGAAGAGAGATAAGTTTCTAAACATTGAAAGTTAAAACCCCCCCTAACAATAAATTATAAGGGATATGAATAAGAGAGATAAGTTTCTAAACATTGAAAGTTGAAACCCCCCCTTTTTTTTTTCACTCGGACATCTCTTTTGGGAGTGTTTTTTTTTTTTTTTCTTTTCCTGTTTCTTGTTATGGGCACAATTAATAGAAAGTAATAAAACGAAACTTCAAAACTCCATTTAAAATTAATAACTGACTGAATAAATTCTAATACAATTGAAGAGAGAGTTTTTTTAAAATTGAAAGTTGAAACCCCTGCATGTATAACCTTAACCACCGTGTATAAATACACATGCATTTTCACTCCATCTAATATTATCCGAACAAAAATATTCCTACAAACTCACACAAGAAAGATCACTTAGCCTTAAACCCCATGGCAAGGATTAACAGCTTCTCAGTCGTGGTGGCTATGTTCTTAGCTCTTGGGTTGGTTGTTCTTTCACCTGGACTTGCATCCAGAGTCATCTTAGAGTCAGAAAGCGAAGCACCTGGTTATTATGATCATGATACTGACTTCGCTCCTGTAGAAGCTTTTGATAATGATGACTTTCCACCAGAGACGCTGCCTAATGATCCAAACGCTGACTTCTTGGAAGCTTGCGCAAGGAAACTAACTGGAGATTGTGGAGAATCAATCTTTACGAATATCTTTGCGAATGATTCTACGCTTGTCAATGATCATTGCTGTCACTTGCTTGTGGCAATGGGACAAGAATGCCACAACAAGTTGGTGAATAATATCATCGACAAAATACCCGAATACAAAACTAACGAAACCATAACACGACCAAGAAGTGTGAAAATCTGGAATAAGTGTGCTTTAGTTGCAGACACTGTTTCACCGGCTTCTTCACCTTCAGAAAATTAAGTTTTGTTCTTTTTTGTCCACCTTTTGTAACCATCGATTTTTAAGGTAGAAATAACGTCTTTCATTTTTGTATGATCACTTTAATTCTCATGGTCTTGCCTTTGCCTTGCCACCATTTTATCTTTCTAGACTCCAAGGAACATAAGAAGGGATCCCATCCCGATCTCAAAAGAGTCTAGTTCGATTCGATAAAGTAAAGAGAACCAAATGCACAACAATTAATTGTCTCCTGCTTATAAAAATAAAAACCAAAATTGATTTTAAAAACCTTTAGACTGGCTATAATTGAGGATTGATAGAATTTGTTCAAACTTATAGAACATCCTCTAGCATATCACAGACCCCCTCACCGTTACATTTACGATTTGTTTGGGGGAAGGGAAGAGGAGAAAAAAAAAAAAAAAAAAAAATTTTTAAGGAATTTTTATTAAACTCCCCATAATACTTTTGTTATTTTTTTTTAAGTGCCTATACCCCTATTTTTATTAGAAAAAAGACATAATGGTAATATTGTTATAAAATGATTCATTTCTATCTGACTAGACCGACTCTCAAATAAAGTTACTTTTTATTCTTTACATTTCTTTCAAGCATTTAAATTAATAAGAGAGCGATGAAAATTTAATTCTTTTCTATGGCTATTTTATTATCTATTCCATTCTTCTCTGTTATATCCATTACATTCCTTCTTTTCCGTAATTATAAACTCTCAAATATGGTGTTAGATCAACAAAATAGTAAGATCCTCACACTATTGGTTAAGCATAAAATCCAATTTATTTTAACCATCATCTTATGTACAACTTTAAAAAATCTTCATTACTCTTTCTAATTACAATTTCCCACTTTTTTTTTTTTTAAGCAAAATGCACTGAATGGACCCTTAATGTCTCATGTGATCATTTTGATTCATAACGTGATGAATTTGAAGTGATTTCTGTAAATAGGTTTGAATTAAAACTTTGTTATTTTATTTCTTTAACTTTCCATATTACCCTTGATCGAAGCCACTTTGTTCATATTTGGACCAACCCTTTTAGGCTCACCAAAGGACACTTCAGATTTTTTATTTTACTTTTTGGCTTATGTATAAAAACCCTCAATTAAGGGTTCGTTTGATGCATTATACTCAAAAGAAGAAAAAAAATAAATAAATAAATAAAAGCCGGGGAATTGTACCTAGAACTGTTTGGTTCATTTTGCATAAGACATTCCATTTGATGCATTTTGCTTAAAAAATATGCTGGGGAACTTTACTTTGAAGAAGTAATTAATTAAGGTTTTATAAAATTATACATAATGAATTGGAAGTGATTTTTCTAAATAAATTTGAATGAAAACTTTGTCAGTTATTTCTTTAACTTTTCATATTAAGCTTAAAACAAACAACCAACAATTATCAGTCAATTTTATATTGTCACACAAGTATTGTTTATCGGATTTTCTATAATGTTGATAATCTGCACAACAATTTTCAACCAAGAACAATTTGGAGAAACTCATCAGTCACGCAAGTTATCGATCAAACAAGTTATGGACTAGGAGCTTTGGGCTAGTTAAGTAGAGGTGTGCATGCATGCATGGCCAGATTGGAAAGTTTTTTCAACCCAACCCATGAACCCAACCTTGTCGGGATGAGAAATTCCCAACCCAACCCACATGGGTCGGTGGGTTGAGCTTAAATGGTTTATGCCTTCTAAAAAACAAATTTCATCATCAACTAATTAAGCCCTTTTTCTATAAATTATTACAATTCACATAATTAATATGCCTAGTTTGTATTCCAAATTTCTAAATTCATCAAAACCAATTCTTAAAATACCAATATAAATCAAATTAAAATAAGGGTAATAAAATAAACTTATATATGTTGGTTTGGGTCAAGTGAGATAGGTTGAAAAAACTATCAACCTGAACCCGATCCAACCCTAAGCTCAAAAAATATTTAAACCCAACCCAACCCACAGAAAATTAACGCGAAACGTCGGTTTGGGTTGAGTCGGTTTCATTGGATTGGTGAGTCGAATGCACACCCTTAGTTTTAAAGGTAGTAAAACATCAAAACCTATAATAACAGAACAAGTTAGATGGCATGCATGACTGTGTTTATAAAGAAAAATAAATAAATTAATATGTATTCGTTACCTAAAAAAGTATGACGACTTTTTAGGGAAATTTCATATGGTATTTAAATTTGGGTAAAATTTAGGTACAGTTCCTTAGGTTAAGTACATTAGGTTCCCCAATTAAATTCGAACACGTGATTGCATTAACCAATGAAACACAAACAATGTTATCTTTTCCAAGAATATTTAAATTCAATGTATTTGAATTAAACTAGGAACTTAATGTACTTGACCTAAGGAACTGTACCTAAGTTTTACTCTTTAAATTAAAAAAAAAAAAAAATTATTAAGAATAAATAATAATTTAATGTCTTTTTTTCTTTGCATTTTTAAATTTATTTTTCTAATTTTAAAACCATTTTTTTTAAATTGGTTCATTTAATTTTTTTTATTCTTTCAAGTGTGATCTTGCTCGTGATAATTATAGCATATTGAACATGCTAAAAATGTCATTTATATTCTTTCTCTTTTCAAGATAAAAAAATCTAAAATCTATAACAATTAACCATATCCTATTTAGTTACTACTTTATAATTCGATAATTATAACAATGAGAGATATAGAGGATTTGAATCGTGATTCTCTATATAAATGAGAGCATGTAATACTATTGAGTTACAAAACTCTTGAAATCTAATTAATTATTACTTCAGCTACGATCTAGAGCCTAAAACTTTAATGACATATATTTTTCTAGTATTTTAATTATTCACTATTGCAATTTAGTACTATTCTTCAATCATCATGTACAAAACTGAAAATTTAAGACAAATTTAGAGAAACTCACTTCATTAATTCTAATAAAAATGGGATTTTAAAAAACTCTCTAAACATTGAAACCTTCACAACTCCTCTCTGTCCTATTAATACACCTATTCTCACTCTAACAGCCTCAAACAATTTAATTCTCTCCCTACAACACAAGAGAGAGCATTAATTAGCCTTAATCACCATGGCCAAATTTACAAGCTTCGCAGCCATTCTGGTCTGGTTCTTGGCTACTGTAATTGGTGTCCTCGTGCCCAAGGTCGCATCAAACTTCAGTGGAGAGTCCATTGCCCCTTCACCCGAATATGGTGTTGAAGATTCACCTGATTTTATAGAATCCGGTGAGTATGAAGCCAACTTCTTGGACACTTGCACAAAGCAAATATCAAATGAATGCGGGACAGCGATCTTTACCAGTATATTTCTAAAAAATGAAGTTATTACCGAAGATTGTTGTCAGCAGCTCGTGAAAATGGGACTACGCTGCCATAATGGATTGGTGAGGAATATTATTTCAATACCCGAGTTCAAGGCAAATCAGTCCATAACTTTGCCTAGGAGTACCAAAATCTGGAATAAATGTACTTTAGTTACGTGATCCTTCTCACCCAGCCCTTCTCCTTCCGATTGATCTGAGATTACGTTGTATTAATTGCATTTGTCTACCATTCATGTTGCGTAGACAATACTAAGATATATATAATAACATCTTCATGAATTCTTTCTTCATTCCTTTTCTTTTTTCCTTTTTTTTCCCCGGCTAGGAGAATATAATATTGCCTACACATTAATTTATCTTAACAAATCTATGCCAAATCAAGGTGATGAGTTGTGAGCTTCTTTCTTTCTTTTTTCTCTTTTTTTTTTTTTACTTAAAACCATATACCATATTGCATTTGTCTACCTACCATTCATTATAAACATAAGCTATGAAGCACAGACACGGCAAAAAGGGCCAGGTGTCGGTGTCGGACACGTTTCGAACACCGATACTCCTCAGACACGGCTGCATGCATGTCCATGGGGTGTCTGGCAAATAAAAAACATTTTTTTAATTCCGACATTGCGTGGACACGGTAACGACACAGTCGCGACATAGCTAAACCAAAAAAAAAAATTTTAAAAAATCACTAATTTGCTTCTTAAAAACAAATTTCTCTCGCTTTCTCACTCTACGTCGCACCATCGGCCATCAATCTGCTCTCTCACGATCACATCGGCAACCAAACAGTCCATTCACACCTCTGCGACAATCCTCCTGATGAGATCGGCAACCCACAAGAGACCGCAATCTGATTTGTAGAAGCTTTGCACATTGTCAACTCCTCTTGCCCCTTTGTGTTCCCTTTGGTTTGTGTTTTTTTCCATTTACTTCTTTGCTTCTAGAGAGTTCTACTCTCTGTGAATGCCAATGGCTTTTATCGGTGGTGTAGTATGTTTTGTTAATTGTAGACCATAGAATTTACCATATTATACTGTCCATATATTTTTTCATTATAAAACTATGTAGTATGTTTACTGTTTAGTGATGTTTTTATTTATTTATTTGTTTATAAACCTATAATTATTACATTATTATCATTTATTATTAAATTATTGTTTAAGGGTTAGTTAACCATAGCATTTATTTGCATTTTAATGATTTTTATTTATTTTTAAAACTTAAAATAAACATACCTTATTCCCAAAAATAAATATTAATTAATTATTTAATTACTGTATCCCCACAATATCGTGTCTTAGTTTTTCAAAAAATATCGTATTACCATATTTTTTATCGTATCATTTCTTATATTATATCGGTATCAGTGCTTCATAAAATACAAGATCTTTAATGGATGAGATTGGTGTAGATATTAGTTAGCTCGTAAATCTACAATGGAATCCACAATCTGAAGGGCATATGCTGACGTGTAGGGCCTAGATTGAACCACACAAAACCGAGTCACCACTCTAGACACACCAAAAAGTTGTAGCATATACCGAATGTTGGACTTGAACCAATAGTCTCCCAACAAAATATAGCGAGGAAACCGGAAATCAGACACCATTACCCAAAACAAATTAAAAAAGAATAAAAAAAAAATGAGTAGCGGAAGCCGAGCCTTGCTCTGTAGATCAACCTCACTCGCTTCTCTTGTAGTTAAACCCTCTCTCTCCACAACTCAGCTCAGTTTCAAATCCCTCACAGCCACACCTCACTCTTCTTCGTCACAGCCACATCCCACCACTTCTAGGGTTTATCGTATGGCCACAGAGGCCTCGTCCTCCTCCTCTTCCGTCACCGCCGGTGACGATCCCTCTTCCTCCGCCAATGCCGAGATAGCTCCTTCTTCTGCTTCCTCCGCCATCGATTTTCTCTTACTCTGCCACCGCCTCAAGGTTCATACTCCGATACTTAATTTCTTTCTTTGAATGATTTGGTTTGGTATTAATCAAAGTGTTTGAATGTGAAAATAATTAGACAACGAAAAGAACTGGATGGATACGGAGAGATATAAAGGATCCAGAATCTATAGCCGATCACATGTATCGAATGGGTTTGATGGCTCTCATTACTTCCGATATTCCTGGTGTTGATCGAGACAAGTTAGGGTTTCTCTTACTTTTTCATTTTTAATGCCATTACAGCTTTCTACTTAATCTTTCTGAGCGTGCTTTTTCTTTTTCTTTTTTTTTCAGGTGTATAAAAATAGCCATTGTTCATGATATTGCAGAAGGTGAGCTTTTTTTTTTTTTTTTTTTCCTTTAATTACATTCCAATAGTTTAAAATGCCACCAATCACAAATTTCATTGTTTGAATATAATGTATATAGAAACTATTGTAAATTCTGTATTTTGGATGTAATAAGAATTTGTAAAATCCTTGTATATATAGCACTGTAGATATCAATGACCCATTAAAAATAATCACATTCATAAAATTATTACAATGACATTATTTCCTGATAATGGAGTTATAGTATGTCCTCATAAGAGTTGAAAATAATACACATTACATAAAATAAAATCCTAAAGTAGATAAGGAAAAGTATGTTATGAGCAACATCAAATGAAATCTATTATTCTCTGTCCCTTGTCTACAAAGTTTGCATTTTTGTCTCTGTTTTTCTCTGTTTCAATAGCAGACTAGACAAAAAAAAAAATTTAAAATTTTAAAATGAGGAAACATTTTTATAAGGGAAAACTTCTCTTTTTTTTTTTTCACAAAATCCTTCAACATGTGGTAATGGCATTAATGTAATGGAAGGTGATGATCATTTAAAATTGAAATGAATTAGAAAAAATAGCGATGACAAATGCTAGTGAAGGTCTTTTTTTGGGGGGATGAGAAGTAGCATTTCCATGTTACAATGATGAAGAGTATATAGCTCCCCCTAAGCTACATTGACAAGTCTGTGTGGCCATCTTGTGATGTCTTTTGCCATCTTGGTTGCTTTTGTTTTCGCTTTCATTTCTTGTAACTTACTTCCCTTTCAACCAAAGAAAATAATTTCAAGGTTTCATATTTTGGTTTGCATGTATGTTTGGAGTGATACCATTTTGGAAAAAGTAGCAAGATTTTAGCGGAAGATACAGAATTTGGCTGATTTTGGACAATGCAGTTCATATAACTTAAACAACTTGAGATTCCAAATTGGTTGATTTTTGGTGTCACGGAATATTGTCATTGCAATCAATCTTTTAACTAGACTTGGTACACTACAATGAGAACACTTGGGTCTTGATAACCCTCCCATTTTTTTTTTTCCTATATTGAATAATGGTCTAAAACCCCACGTGAGGGGATTGGATCCATATGAGATCGCAGTGGATTGAACTAATCCCTTTACATGTATATCTACAATTATCTGACTTTAGTTGTTTATAAGTTTATAAGCAATGATCTATGACAATCAAGGAATATTCTCTACTTATTTGTGTTGTTCTTTAGTCCATTCTCTTATTTACCTTGTGAAATTTTTTTGGATAGCCATTGTTGGGGACATTACACCCTCAGATGGGATTCCAAAGGCAGAGAAGAGTCGACGAGAACAAGAAGCATTAGATCACATGTGCAAATTACTTGGTGGAGGGTCAAGAGGTACTTTATTCTCTAACTCTGTGTGTGTGTGTGTGTGTGTGTGCACATGCACATGTGTTGTTGTCAAATGGCTAGGAAATGAATTTGTTATTCCTCAACCTGAAAGTGATTATTTTTTAACAAATTTTGATTTCATATTTCAAAATTGCAGCCCAGGAAATAAGTGAATTGTGGTTGGAGTACGAGGAGAATTCTTCACCAGAAGCTAAAATTGTTAAGGACCTCGACAAGGTATATAGCATCTGAAGTAATTTCTATTTCTTAATAATGTAAAATTGACACACTACTTGGGGAATTTTCATGATATTTTAATTTTTGAATAGTGGTATTATAGTGATACATAAACTTAATGGATCATATTTGGACTTTTCTTTCCTTTTTTCCCTTGGTAGTGGGAAATCTTATTATGCAAAAGTTCAGTAAAAGAAGTAACAATGCAGATGTAGACAATTAAACCGTAAAGTAGCTCATGACTTATCAAAAACGAAACAAGAAGGAAAAAAAAAATGTGGCTAATAAGCCAGATTCTAATGACAAGTTGACAACACCCTGTAAAGGTAGCATTTAAAGTGGTGTTGATTTGGTGATATAATTGACCAATCATGTTTGTACTTGAAAATAAAAGGTTCTGATTGTTTAATACATGCACTAGATAATCTGATTTTTAAATTCAATGTTTTATCCAGGTGGAGATGATACTTCAAGCCTTAGAATATGAAAAAGGTAAAGCTCTGTTATGTTTATATTTAATTCTCCGTTTTGTATAACTGCATGCTGAATATTTCTCTGTGAGTTGTTTGTAAGAAACTCCAAACCTTTTGAAGAAAAAAAAAAGTTTAGCAATAGGGTAAATTAGTGTTACTCTTTTGCCTTTGATTAATCATCTACCATTTCTGGAATTTATCATGGGAACTGAAGTTATTTCTGGCTTTATGCAGAGCAAGGGAAGGATTTGGATGAGTTTTTCCAGTCAACAGCTGGTACAAATATCTGACTTTTCTGGACTTTTTAAAGAGCTACAATTATCTAAAAATGCATAACTTGATTTCCAATTAATGTGTTGAATTAAATTAATTTGAATCCACTGAGATCATCATATTATGTGAAGCAGCATTGCATTTAACTGTAGGATGTGCCTTGGGCAGAAAACTTGGATTTGGTGAGAGCATATGCAGTTTTCTATTTCCTTGTCATATAGCCCATCCTTAAAGTGGTTTTCTGGCTGATGATAATTGACCCCTTGCAACTGAAATAAAATTTTATTTTGCTGGATAGTCTAGAATGGGTATTTCTTGCTATATCTTGCAGCATTTATATTCATCATTAAATCCTCAAGAAGATAAGTAAATTGCTAATTGCATAGTCATTTTTACCATGCAAACTTAGCTGGTATATGTTGATTCCAATCAGCTTCCGTCTTTTAAGGAATTTAATTAAAATAAAAAAAAATTAAAAATTAAAAATGGAGGAGGTTGTTTAAGAAATCAACTCATGCTAATTGGCTTCTTCTGAATTTTGTTGGATGGATTGTCTCTCTTAACTAGGAAATAATGAGGCATGCATATTTGCTTATTCTGTAGAAAGTGATGCCACAAAACAAGAAAGAATTGTTTTCCATTTATCACGGAATTTTCCTATGATTTCATTGTAGCATTCTTTTATCTGTCTTTATTACCAACCATATCTAACCAACACTCCCTAACCTTTCTGCAGGAAAGTTTCAGACTGAATTGGGCAAAGCTTGGGCCTTAGAGATAGTATCAAGAAGAAGAAAAGAAGGCTGATTATGACCTGAAGTTCCCTTTTTGGTGGCGCCATTGTGCTGGTAGTTGCAGTAGTGGTAGAACAATACACCAATTCTTGACAAGTGTATATTAATCCTAATTACTTTTAGCCATATTATCAAGAACAATGGAGTTTGGAGTATGATTTTATCATGTCAAACCTTCACATATGGGGTTGGTCTTAAAATCTCACCACTGTAATGTCCTATTTTTTTGTCTTATCTTTTCCAACCTTGAAACTTTTGTGCAAAATATATTTTAAACTTATCTTGTGCCATTGTGCATATGTTATTTTCTTAGAAAATGAATTTTATGGTCCTGCTAAAAAATTGGAATGTTAGAATGTGAAGAAACAGAAGAAAGAACAGAGAGGCCCTCTAAAGTGTAATGGGCCTACCGATTTGTTTATCATCCAATATCTAATTGAAAACACCCATCAAAAGCTTGGGGAGGTAATGTTGGGTGGAAATTTGCTTGAGAAAAGCCCAAAGAGATTGTCGGCTGTGAACACTTGGGATGCATAAATAGTAGAAAATAGACAAGGAGAAGAGTTATACGTGTACGCTTGCCCTTCACAAGAGAATGGATGCAATGCTCTGATCAGTTTCGTGGATACGGGTCAACCTTATGGGATTAGAATTCTTCAATGTTCTTATGATAACATATGCCCTTCCTGTCTTTATATTACAGCCTATCTCTGGGACCGCATGTGTCCCATTGGTGGGGCATCTACTAATTTTTGTGGAATATCCTAATTTCTGGTTCTGTAATATATTTTACATACTTTGCACATTCTTGTTTTGTTCATTTTGTTTTAATGAAATTCCTCCCTTTGCACTAATAATAAAAAATAAATAAAAATAAAAATAAAATTCTCTCGCATTTGATAAGTCCAACTCCCAACTGAATAACAACAATTATATAATTATATACATAAGATACATCCACTCATAATAACAAGAAATTTTGAAATTTGAAAACCCTGCTTGTTCCATTTACTAATGTGTACATATAAGAAATCCTTCTTTCACTAACAGGCGGTGCCCTCCACAAGCTTGTTTAACTTCTTAATCCTCAACCTCTCAGCAAAAACCTCACTTCCTTGGCATTCATACCTATGCATAACAAAGCATAAAAAGTCAGTTCACTGTCGTACTTGCATCATTCATTATCCTTCTTGTACATAATAAAAGAAAAATATAAAAAAAATCTAATTAAATCTTACCTAGCTGGTAAGGATATTAAAGGGCTTAAGCTTTGTGCAAGTTTAATTGCTTCTTCCTCAGTATTGACTATCCGATTGAAGCAGAAATACCGTCCACATGTGGATCGATCCTCAAAGACTCGTATATGGACATCAGCTAGAAAGTTCACATCAACGAATGCCAGGACTCCATTTTCATACATTTGAGCAGCCCCTGTTTGAAAATTGAGATTTCATATACAAAGTGAGACGTAGGTTAATTTTGCTTTCATGTAACAAAATGAATAATGTTGCAACATAGATCTCTACCTTGAAGATATGACATTGTGGACCTATGATTCTGTTGAGTGACACCAGGTCCAAGAACTAGTCCAGCATTTATAGAAACCATGTTGAGCATGCGATCCATGGCTAGAGCCCAAGCAGCCTGCTCAGAGAGTGTCTTTGCCAAGGCATACCACAACTGTAATATAGAGGAGGAAGAGCAAAAACAAAGAAAATAAAATTAGTAACGGTATTGTAATTAATGGATGTTTAGATGTATTTGATGATACTAAAATAATAATATATATATGATTAAATTCATTACTTTTTTATCAGCCCCAAATTAGATTACATGATAATTGATCAAAGACTCACTAGTAAATTAGTAATATAAACTTAATTAGGCATTGATCATTGATCAATAATAAGTACCATAATAGTAAGTACTTTTTCCTAGCTTTGGAAAGGAAATGAATTTAAACATAAAGCACAAATCATGAGATGGAGGATGCATGGGTCCAACTGTCGTTTGCAAATAACAATCCCCTCCTAGTTTTACTAGCAAATTGCCACCAGCATTAATTGTGCAGATCACATCTGCCCAATGACGCTTTCATTGTGTGACCACCATAACTATGAATAGTGAGTAATCATCAAACTTTTACAAAAAGTCAACCAGCTAGTAAATTAGTAATAATGCACCAGCTAGTACCGCAATTACTAACACTTGCTCCCATCCCCATCACAGCCCCACTAGCTCCAACAAGGCCAACATTATTTCATTTTTTCTCTTTTCTAGTAAAATTGTAATTTGCACTTCTGACTGAGTCTCTGCTTGCCTTTCAAAAATCCATCTTGGGGGAGAGAATAGATGGGAATTGTTCCTTAACATTACAAAAGGCTAGAATTGGGATAGAATTTGGTTACAAATTAGTTTGTAGTGAGTTTATTACAACCCACTACGTATCAACTAATAAGATCATCTACGTGTACTTTAGTCATATGACATATTTAATAAGTCATGTGACTTCTTTAAATAATACATGTGGATGATCTTATAAGCTGTCACGTAGTGAGTTGTAATAAACCGACTACAAACTGATTTGTAATCAAACCTTGTCCAATAATTGGCTGATCTCAAAACATGGGAGGCAGACCAGTTCATAAAACAAGCTAGCACACCATTGAATGGGTCGGATTACATATAGGATGAGTCCAAATATATTGAGATGACTAGCTTTTATGTGTGATGTATGATTTATTGATGTAACCCTTTCTCTAAGAAAAAGTCGCTAGTACGATATAACAAACCATAAAGTTATTATTATTCTAGATATAGAGCCAATCCTTTTCTACTATTTTACTTTTCTTTAGGTAATGTATAGGGACAAGGGAGACGATGCATGCACCAACATCATGATAAGGGTTTCCAAGATTCTTTTACTAAAAAATAAAAAAGGAAAATACATCAAAATATAAAATATATAGAGATTTTGAATACAAATTATTTATCTAACTTCTTGTTTTTAATTTTATTCTTTACCAATCATAACTTGTTGTATGTCTAGCTTTCTTTATTTATTTTAAACTTTAATTATTTTATAAGAAAAATAAAATAGATATATAACATATTGTAATTGATGAAATACAAATTATAAAATGGAACATAAAAAGTGAAATATAAAATTTTTATTGGTAATTAGTAATTACTATCAACTTAAGAATTAAAAGTCGCTTAGATTAGAGTGCAAGCCCTTAAGCATAAGCTCATATAAGCTTTTCCTACAAGAACATACTTGTAAAAAAAAAAAAAAACTTGAATTCTTGATTTGGTTTGAGAATCAAGTTTTCCTTTGAGATTAAAATGGTTGTTTAGACCTTGTTCAAACAAACAGTAAAAACTATGTATTTTGGACCACATGCACTTCATTTTCCTTTCAGCTCTGATTGTCCTATGCAGATTGCAGACTAGATACGGGCACTACTCTAGAGGGAAAATGCTTTTGACAAATTCAAGGACATTTGCCAAAGCCAAAGTGCATTAACAAGTCACCAAAATTTCTATTCTGCACATGGCAACTAAAGGGTCCCAGAATTTCACTCAATTAAAAAAAAAAATGTAAATAATTGAAAAATACAATACTAAAAACACAAACAAACAAATAAAAAAAAAACATATATCATTTTTTTTTGTTGGTACCAGGTATTCAAAACATTTGTTATAAATTATGGTGGTGCAACGTTACTTTCGCGCATGATCCTACTGTTAATACTATTTTTAAGTCACAATATATTACATCAACTGTGACAAAAAAGTTAAAAAAAAAAAAAAATTGTTTTAAGAATTACTGATTGGAAAAACATATTTTATACCCTATTTATGGTAAGTTAAAAATTAAAATTATATAGAAACGCAAACCTTAGATTTCCTGCAAAATTCTTGATCACTCCATGACCTCTCATCTACATCCTTCTGGGTAGAAATGTTCTCCCTCCAAACTGCTGCAGTCAAACAAGAAGTGAACACAATCTTCTCAATACTCTCAGTTTGTGCGCATGCTTCCACTACATTGATTGCTCCTCTCACCTCCAAATCGACAATTTTATCCTGCTCAAACCATAAAATTTACATACAACTACCAAATATAAAAGCAGAGAACATAATAAATAGACATATAGGTGGGTTTTGTTTCTTCGCTTATAATAAATTTAGTCACATCATAATAATACTATGTAAAAAGGAATAATTACACTTACATCATATCCATCTGAACTGTCCAAAGAGCAGAACAAAGCAGAGCACCCCTTCAAAGCTACAAGAATGCTATGGTAATCCAAAACATCTACAGAAAATACCACCAGTCTCTCCTCCATCCCTTCCATCTCCCTAATTTTCTTCTCTATCTCTGTCACTGTCTCCCCTGCAAGAAACCCAAAACATTAAGCTCATATCATCAATAATTAAACCTCCAAAGCTTCCTTAAAAAAAGTTGAACTACTTTACTGACCATGCTTTTGGATAGCTGCATGAACTTCATACCCTCTACTCAATAATCCCTTTAGAATCCAAAAACCCACATAGCTTGAAGCATCAAGAACACAAACTTTGGTCTTTTCTTGATCCATTCGCGCTCTTTTTGCTTCTTTTTCTTTTATTTTTTCCTTTTCTTTTTCTTTGTGTGTGTAATAGGTTTTGTGAGAGAATAAGGCGTGAAATGGGGTATTATTAATAGAGGACAGGTTGGTGAACTATTTGCGACACGTTCTCAGCTACTCACCCTCTTGTAAAGACCTTTTTTTTTGATAAAACCCTCTTGTAAAGACCTTTTTGGCTTTTTCATGTTCACTTTTATTTTCTAACATTTACATTTAACTTCAATTTAGGAATTAGGAGGAACAATGTATCTGTTTCCCTAAGTTTCTTACATGCATGTGCCAAGAGTGTGTGGAATCATTTCAGATGTGATGTAGCATCAAAAAAAAAAAATTTCAGATGTGATGTGACAGTCTTGTTCAGGAGGAGAATATCCACCAAAAAAATTAAATTAGGTAAAAGGGCGTGCACCTTGTAACTTGTAAGTTGCAGAGGAGAAACTGTTAGGGTTTGGCAAGTAAACAAATGATCTTTCCATACAGGACAAAACTTGTGACAGGCACCTACTAGCATGATTTACAACTGGATTTTGGTTCTGTTCAATTAATGAATCACCAAAAAGCATTAGACACCTATGCTGGTACATAGGCAATAATGGCCCTTTTAAATGGCCGCAATATCATTTTTGGAATATGAAAAAGTTAGGTAGGGCCTTTTTTTTTTTGTTTTTTTTTTTTGATAAGTCGGTAAGGCCCTTTTTTGTTTTGAGTGATGGTAATGATATTATAGATTTAACAACTTAAATTTGATATATCGATCTATCAATAATCACAAAATAATAATTAGGATATTTACTTGTCATGTATTAAAATGAGACCAATCACAATTTAATGTCACGTCAATTTATGATACTTCAGCATTTTTCCTTCTTTTTTATTTTATTTTATGATACTACATGTCAACAAGGCCCTTAAACCATGTGGATACGAAGCAAAGGGTAAATAGAGAAGAAAAAATGAAAATGATTTAAAGAACTATATTTTTGCTTAATTTACTTTGTCTATAGATGCGGCACTAAACCGTGTCAACGAACCATTACATATTATCCGAAGACTAGTAAGTGAAACTTGCTTCATATTTCATTCAACAACCCACACGGCAACTCTAATTAGAGTTGGACTAATAATTCTGAAGATCTCATAAGATCTATGAGATTTTGGGTTCAAAATCTCTAATCAGTATCTTAGGATCACATTTAAGATATTCTTCTCTGTAATTATCAAATATGTGTGGGATGATTAATTACATATATTCAAGAAATAGTCAAATGCTCAAAGAATTCTAAATACCCTCTGTTTTTCTTTACTTAAGATCCCTTTGTCTCAATTATTTTTTTAGTGTGTTAAAATGCATATAAGATTTTCTTATGCTTCTCTCATTTTTAATATAAAAGAAATTGTTAACTCAAAAAAATATATAAAAGAACTTGGGGAGGGCTACAAGGAAACAAAACAAACTTGTTGATACGTGTGGAAGTTAAAATATTATAGGTGCCTATAAGGGACCATTAACGTTGCACCAAGTGTCAAAGAGTAGAAGGTTTCACCCTAGGCAAGATTTAAAAATTATAGATTAGTAGGAAAACCTCAAAGATGATAAAATAAGGAAGAAGACGTTTCAACTTTCAAAGTTTGCCCGAAATTACTTCTCTGGAGGTGTTATGGTTACCAATAACCAAACGGCTTCAGGGAGTTCTATGTGGCTGTTATGTTATTTTATATTTATTCATATTGTTAAGAGTAGGCAATCTACCGTTGATGAACAACTTAGTTTTGGAGATTTGACCCGAACAATGTGTAACAACCTTATTATTTTACACATCTCATCTGCGGGAAGAGGCTTATTTTGGAGTTGGGCACATGTATGTCCCACGTTAGGTTCATATTCTGGGAAAAAAAAATTGCACTCAGAGTTTTAGCATTGGCATAACCAATTTTTTAGTCAAATATTAATTTAAGAAGTTACTTTTTTTTTTCTTTTTTTTTTAACTATTTGTTTATAAATATATCCTAGTATCCTACGTTCAATTAAATATTTTTCTATCTATTCTATTAAAATATTTTTTGATGCACACCGCAAATCAATAATTCAATAACTTGAAACTGGCTCTGGAGTCTGGATCCACATCTTCACTTCACAAAATGGGCTTTACAACCCAAGAATTTCTACTTCAGAAAATAGGCTCTACGACCCATATTCCTCTAATTCAGGAAATAGACTCTACAACCTATGAATTTCTACTTCACGATCCATATTTATTTAGTGCACAAATTGGGCTTTACAACCATATTCTCTTAATACATAGATCCGGGTTATGACTCATTCTCTCCTTACATGGACACTTTGGGCTTTATACTGAATAGGCCTTATTTACACAAAATGGTTGATATATGGAGAATTGCACAAACCCCTGACCACCATGAGTTAAAGACATGGCCAGCTCATCTTCCCTTTAATGGAAATTGAGTAAAGGGTAGAAGTTGCGGTTATACTTGAACACATGTTAGAAACTTGAAACACACAAAGTAAGCAAATTTTTGGAAGAAACACACACATACATGGCCATCTCATGAGAGGTTATTGTAATTTTCCTAAAATAAAGTGGTTATCTTACTGAATTGAGATCGGATACAATAGTTTTAGACAACCGAAATTGAAAGTTGTTTTTCAACTTTTCATTTCGACATCCAATTTAACTTTTTATACTTTTTTAATATATCTGTTTTGACGGCCCAAACAAAAAGTTGAAAAAATAACTTTCAATCTCAACCGTCTAAAACTATAACCCCGGTCTCACTCCCGATTAGGTGGAGAAAAACACATGTTTTAATTTTTAATGGGACATCAAATAACACACGAGCCATACATTTTACCTACCAATCATCATCGGGTATTACTTTCACTCAAGAACTCAAAACACCAACTTTATTATCTTCCTCATAAATACTCTTGAGACCATGAGAATCTTTAGAAAGTTAATTAGGATCCTAGTAAATGTTCTTTTGTGTGATGATCACAAGAGGGGATTAAGTCCATTTACACTCGTGCACCACTAGGTTTACTCTCTCTCTCAATTTAATTTGACAAAAATTTTACTGCTAAAACATGATCAATTTTACTGTTGAAGTTATATTGTTTTTCTGTTGAACAAACATATGTGCCTCTTTTACTATTCGTTCTCTCTTTTTGGACCTTTAAGATTTATTTTGTAGGCTTAAACTGCAATGGTAGCCACCAACAGCTCTGTGGTTGATGTGAGTTTCGGGGTTCACTCCCTTACAAGAACTCGGGTCCAACAAGTTCTTTATGCTAACACATGGTCTTCAGCAGCTCAAAGGATTCCAACCTTTCATCTTGCCAATATATCTTACAAAGGGAATAGCCAAGTTTATGTTTGCAATGCTAAACTCTTGGCATTCATAAGAACTGGTCCACTAATAATAACATAGGAAGCTGAGGCCTGTAGCATTTTGAGGACTCATGATCTTCCTAACCAATCAAATTTAGATAGAAATAGGGAAACTATGGTCACATTAAAATGGCATATGCTCCACGACGCACAGAGATTGGCTCAGAAATTGATGGACAAGGAGGATAGATGGCAGATCATAAGTAGTGTGTGGATGGATGGAGATGCTATCTTATGCAGCAAGTAATTGCCCCATGGATAATTATGCAGATCAGCTTAGGCACGGCATGGGGTTGATCACTCATGTTTGGCTTCTCCTACCCCACAAGACTGATAAATTCTATATCAGTGACTAATATAAGAATTCATATATGCAAATATAATTTTCATTTAATCTATTTACTTACCTAATCGATGTCTAGATATTTTGAAATATTGAGAGAGGAAAAAGTTTCGTTTTTTAAAAGTAAATTCTGTCATTTGGACAGTACTTTTTGTACTTTTATCTTTTTGCTTATTTCAACTAATTTTCTCAACTTTTAACAAATAAGCAAATAAATTAGATTTCTAAGCTTATTTGAAAATAAGCTTCTTCTTTTTTTCTAATTTTTTAGTAAATAAGCTACTGAAAAATAAAATAATACCAAACAAACACCGGTGTGTTTGGCTAGTTGAGGAGGGAAAAAAATAAAAATAAAAATAAGGGTCCCCTTCTTTCTTTCTTTTTTCAGAATAGATGAGATTTGAAGAGAGAATTAGGTACAAGAAATTAAAGATATTAAAAATATATTTTCCTCTCTTTATTATCTTTCAATTTTTTTATAACTAACTAATGAAAAATTATATAAGTTTTTGTTCCTTTCTTTTCTTATCATTTTGGCATAATATCACTTTTCATCTCTATATTTATGGGCGTTTTCATTTTGGTCATTGTATTTTCTACAGTAAGTGAAATGATGACAAGAAAGAAAATGAAATAGTATAAAAGCACCTCATAAATATAGGGAGAGAAAGTGATTTTTTTTCCTATCTTTTCTTATGTTTCCTTTTAATTAATTAAATTTCTAAATTGTGCACTACATAAAGTGTTAAATTACTCGCAAAGGGCTTTCGTAGTCCAATGACATGTCCAGAGCCTAAATCGAATCTAGGGGTTTCATCCCCTACTTACCAAAAACATGTTAAAATACTCTTTTTAGGATGGATTTAAAGATTAGAATCATATAATTATCTCTTTTATTCAATAAATTCCTTAGGGATAAAAAACAAAAGGCAATGGAACTCAATAGGGATGGTAAAATGCCCCAACCCTATCCCAAGTTCCCAACCTAACCACCCCACCCGAAAGAGATGGATCGGGATTGCAGGAATGGCTTTTGGTTTCCCCATATCATCTCCCTTGACCCCGCCCTTGTATGTGTGTATTTAAATTATTTACACACAATCTAATATCATCTCTTTCATTGGTGTTCCCTTACCCTTCTCTCTTATCCCTCTTTCGTTAACAAGTGCCAACGCCACCTCATTACTTTATTAAAGATGACAAAATGCCCTGGTATACACATGCTTCAACCTATCCCACCCAATGTTCCTCACCCTGAAAATGAGACAGGACCACCATGATCTGACTCTACCGCACCCATTGCCATCCCTGACGGTGCTGCCTGCCACTGGGAGACATCATAATGGGAGCGATAGGCTTCCACACCAGCACGGCTTGCATGCCTTGGTTATAGTCCGGCTCATTTTTCCTAGTTCTCTCTAAAAAGGAACATGCGCCAAAATTCAAAGCAAAGTGGCCCAATACAAAATCTCTCGGATATGGAATTATATTATTGGGTAACCAATAGCAGTTCAAGACTTCCAGGGAACAAATTGATCTTAGAAATGGTGCGATATGACAGGTCATCATCAGAAATGGACTTCAGCTATTCAGCTTATGGTCTTCATTATTTCTTTAGGTAAACAAGTCATCATCATCAACTATTTCCAATGCTTTGGGCGAGTTTGAATCATAATATGCAATCAAAGACGATGAGAATGTTTTGTGACATAAACCATTTAAAGAATAAAAGACGATGCACAGCACAGTTACAAAATTAGCGTGCCTTATATTTGTGTCCATTTGGATCCTATCCAAATTATGGAACAAAACATACTACAGCTGAATCCTCAGTGAATGAATAAACTTCACTTGCCGTCTCTGATGACATTTACAATTCCAAAAAATGGTGAGTTGCCCTACCCATATTTGTTTTTATGGAGTAATATCTATCAATTTTTGAACAAAGGTTGGTGGAACCTGAAAGCAAAAGGAACATGTGAAGGAAGCTATTAAGAGAATGTAAGAGGAAAATGATACACACAAAATAGACTATCTTAACAACTTATACTGGCACCTGGATGAATTAAAAAAAAAAAAAAATCCCAATTCTTTTATTCAAGCCAGGTCAAAACAGGCAAAGAGTGTATCAAAGTGTATAGAGCACATTTGGGCTTGTTTGAAACCAACCACTGTTTAATGGCTCAACCATTCGAGGGAAATTCTACGAACCACATGTTTTAAGTCACACAATGCAAAGGCATACATTTTAGATTTAACATAAACAGAGCACACATTTGATGACATGAGATAGACAAAGAGAGTTCATGGACATTGAGAAGAAGAAGAAAAAATGCTAACTCTGTTTGAAACTATCATGTCAATAGGTTGGGAACTTGGCTTTGATGTACTCCCAGTTCATTAGCTGCTTACCACACGCAGCTTAAAATTCAACTACATTGACATGTTAATAGATTCTAGCATAAATGAATTCAATCACAATGTTACTAATGAGATATAAAGGGGAAGAGATACCCCATGCCTCGCCTACAAAGGATGCTGGTAGGAACCAGATGTACTCATTATTTCTAAAAGCAAACATAAGCATGAAGCAAAGAGCCTAAATATGTACCAAGGAAAAAATAAATAAATAAATAAAAACTTTTAAGAAAAGCCATGTCATACCTTCACATGATGTGGCATGATCTTGATATCAAAGGGTACATGAAGCCATGCTTCATGAGGATAAAATAAGAAATTCTCTGGCTTGCTGGTATACACATCTGCATATTGATGAATGTGATAGGCAAAAGCAGATTCTTGGCCAGTGTCAGTGAGGAATGTAGCTCCAAAAGATCTATTAAACATTTTCTTCATCATACTGCGTGTCTTTTGCCTCTCTACATTTAGCTCCTCAAAAAGTGACTTGTATGTTTCACTTCTCTGACTATGAGCTACTGTGGAATGCAATTTACCCAAAAGTTCCTGGATTATATGAAATTTTGCCTGTGTCAAGAGAGAAGGAACAGATTAAGACAGATTTGAAAGCTTTAAAAAGCAGAAAAGAAAACGGTGCTCCAAAGTTTGTCATCTAACAAAGAATTCATCTGTCACTATTGCAAACAAACTAGTTAAAGTGCATGGTTCAAGTCATATCAGGCAAATAAACAATTGCAGAACTTTAATAACTTTCATGGATTTACTAGTTGGCAAGCCAAAACCAAAGGCAACTGTAAACTCTAAATCTGAAACAAACTAGAAGTGAGCCTACATTTCATGAAATGTAAAATCAGCATAATCACATCAGTTATGGAATCTAATTAGCCTTTAAGAATATATGATGAATGTCATGTATCGTTCTAATAATCCCTCCAAAAGTATGTTGTTGAAATGTTTGATCAAGCTAAAGCTTTATAGAATTCATCTACAGATAGGTGCCAATCAATTTTGCAGGTGACATGATGAGATTTAATTATCCACTTGATGATATATTTTTAAACTATCGGTCCAAAAACTTTAATAACTTTTAAATATGAAACTTTGGGAAAGTGATTGAACATAGGTTAAGAGACGAAATAACAATATTGGATAATCAATTTGGTTTTAGAGACGAAATAACAATATCCAATATTGGATAATCAGTTTGGTTTTATGCTAGGGAGGTCTATCACGAAGCAATTTTCTTACTTAAACGTCTAATGAAAAAAATATAGAGAAGCCCGTAAAGAACTCCTATGGTTTTTATTGATCTAGAGAAAACGTTTGATAGAATTTCTAGACTTGAAAGGTTATGTGGTGGGTTTTAGAAAATAAAAGAATTCCTCTAAAGTATATTGAGTTTCCCATCACAATAGATTTGCACAAGAATCTCATCTCTTAGCACTAGTTAAGGATGAACTTACTAAACCGATTCAAGATGAATTCCCTTATATTGCATTTGGATTAGTTATTTTGTTGGCTTATTTGCTTATACACAACTTTTCAAAAGCCTCATTTTTTTCTTGGAACAACTATACTTTTGCCAACTTTCAACAGATAAGTTTTTTTCCATTAGCTTACGTAAGCTTTTTGTAGACAATATAGTAGTTGTGGATGAAACTAGACGTGCAAATTTGGAGGGATGCTTTAGAATTAAAGGTTTTAGGTTAGCTAGGTCTAAAACAGAGTACATGAAGTATAAGTTTAGTACAAGGACAAACAAAAATGAAGGGGTTGTAAAACATGATGGTCAAGAGACACCAAAGAGTAAGTGCTTTTGAAATCTTGGATTAATGATTCATAAGGATGGAAAGATCAAAGAGGGTGTGAATTATAGGATTCGATCAAGATGGACGGAGAGGAGAAGCGCATCAAGATTATTGTGTAATCATAGAATACCTATTAAGTTAAATGGAAAGTTTTACAAGACTGTTACAACACCAGCTATACTATATGGTACTAAATGTGGGTCTATTAGAAGCAACATGTTCATAAAATGAGCGGAGTGAAAATGAAAATGTTAAGATAGATATGTGGAAATATAAGGATAGATAGAATACGAAATAAAGAAATTCATTTAAAGTTAGGGGTGGCTCCTAGTAATGAAAAGATGAGGGAGAGCCGTTTGAGATGGTTTGATCATGTGCAAAGGTGAGCAATTAATGTATCAATAAGGAAGAGTGATTAGATTCAAGTCGAGGGAATGAATAGAGGTAGAGGAAGACCTATAAAAACACTGGTAGGAGTAGTAGAAAATGACATGTTAATTAAAAGAGGTAACAGATAGTATGATTTGGATGGATAGAAGGCGAAGAAGAATAAATGTGGCTAACCTCGATTAATTTAAAAAGGATCCATAGCCAACCCCAAAATTTTGGGACTAAGGCTTTGTTGTTGTTGTATCCAAATTATTAAAAAGTTATATAGTTCTACAAATCTTAGCCTAAAAATTGATTAAAATAAGCTTTACAAGAAATTTGAAATAAGTTTTGGGATGGGGGTAAGAAGATATGGGATTATAAGAAATCTTCACTTAATTTTTGCCACAAAACAACAAATCAACAAATATAAGCACTGAGCACTCTACATGGAACCCTATTCAACTAAACAAATTTTCGACACAAACGGATTAGGTTCAGATACATGAACCTATTATCAACAATGTGAAGAGAAAACAAAAGTATAAGACCACCAACAAAATGCTAAGAAAGATGAACAATGTGCAGAATTATACCTGTTCAAAACGATAGCTATCCTCATTTTGTATGTGTATTTCACTCTGCATTTAATAGCAAAACACCCTCAGAGAGTTTCAAAAAAATATAAAAAGAAATGTGGGGGACAACATGATACAAAACAATAAAGTTCTTATTACTTATAAAAAAAAAAAACATGATACAAAACATAAATGCAATTTAAATTATGCTCAGATATCATTTCTAACGATAGTTTATCAGTACGATAGAAATGCATTCGGGATCAGCTAATCAATATCTTTTGGCATCAATAAGTTCGAATTACAGCATGAGTCAATTCGTAAACAACTTATATCGATTGTATCTTTTTTACTTATTCATGCAGTCCCATTCACCATCAAAATTTGTAGAATTCAGAATGAGCCACTATTTAAAGACTATCTTGATATCTTCACCTATCATAATGCAAAATGCATGCTTTTTTATTTATTTGATATTAGTAAGTTAGACATGCACCCAATAGGTTTTGAATCCAGAACCTCACCGTCCACCTATTCTTATAAGAGGAGGAAGTGCCATTTGAGCCAAAACTCATTGGCAATTAAATAATTCTCCTAAATCTGAGAGGCAAAAAGTATTCCCTTGCAATAGGGAATCACCAGCACCTCCACCAGATTTCCTCCACCGTTAGCAAACAGAAAAAATTGGAGGTTTTACAGGAGGGGCAGTAGTCGCTCAAGTTTTTTTTTCCATTGTAGAGACATGTGGGGTTTGAGACTCATCCAAATTGGATCCAAGTTGTTTGAGATCATAGTGGGGGGGCAACATTTTCTCGTTTAGGATCCATGGAAGGGGGATTACACTTTCGACAAACAGTGTTCATGGGACGAGATACTGTGAGGTGGCTTATCAATACATAGATTGAACTCATGCAAGCAGACCTCTCTAAGGATTTCATAAGGACTAATCTTGAGGCAAACAAAGTTCTTGTGGTTCAACGACGCACCAACGCATTAAGCCATTTCTTGACTATAATAGAGTTTGGAGGTGGTGGTCGGCAAGGGATGGGAGTATCAAACACTGGCTGGAGAAATTTTGGAATGGAAGTGCGGAAACTATAAGAGCCACAATGTTATGCCAAACTGAAAGAGCCCAATCACAAAGTAGGAAAGGAGACTAGAAGGATGGAAGAGATTTAAATCTAAGGGTGTAAGTATCATGCTCCTTAAGAGTACCCTATCTAGTTTACCTACCCACTATCTCTCTATATTTACTATTGCAATTCATAAGGAAAATAGGCTTGAGAAACTCCAAAGGAATTTCTTCTGGGGTAAGGCAAATGAAGAATTTTTAGCTTCATTTAGTGGATTAGGATACAGTGTGTTCCCCTATCAAAAATGGAGGACTAGCAGTGAAAAAACTAAGCACCTTCAATCATGCATTTCTGAGAAAATTGCTATGGCATTATGATGAGGGGATCACAAGGCATATTGTAGGTGTAACATATGGAGATGTTTTTTTTTTATAAGGTAAAATATGAAGATACATGAGATCAATGAACATCATAAACGGTCTGTAGCCCCTCATGGTTGCAGCATTTAGATAAGTATTTGTATAGGCTGGGAAAGATTTTCAGATTTTTTTATTGTCTTCGAGGTTGGGGATGGTAGTAGAATTTGGTTTTGGCATGATATGGGATGGAAGGTAAGGTCACAGGTTTAAGATCCACTGCATGAGTATTAACTTACCAATTAAAAAAAATGATGTGTGATAGCAAGCAGGAAAAAGGGAAGAAAAAAAAAATGTTGTGAACTTAGCACATTGCATAAACAATAGCAACTTCAAAACATAGCAAGCAGAAATAAAGGCAAGTGATAATTGAATTAAAGGGTTAAATAAATTACTCTATCTTGCAGTTTTGAGTCAGCCTCAATTAAGTCCATACAATCCTAATTTGAGCAATCAAGTCAGTACATTCTCCAACTTATGTCAATGTTCTAGATTTTAGATAATTTAATTTCTGAAAAAATTGCTAAAAGCATTTAAGAAACAAGTTCAAAAATGTCTAGCAAAATACATACTTCTAGTTCATGGATGATGGCAGCAGTGCGCCAACCAGCCTTTGAGGGTCCTCTCAGGTCACTAAATAGGTGGTCCCCAAAATATATAACCTAACAAAAGGAACAAAAAAAGAGGAGATTAGTGCTCAATCAGTTCCAGAGAAAAGCTTAGATTTGCCTAAGCAATTATAGCTGTTCAAGTTTCAACTTGTTCAACAAGCATGAAAAAAGAAAATCATGAAATATTATACCTCTGGGCCATTCCACTTGGTTATTTGGAGGAAAGATTTGAGGCATCCATGGTAGTATATTTTATTTGGAAGAAAAGCATCTACCTTCGTGAAAGCCAAAGTGTCCTTTTCCGAATCATAACAACTACATGGCAGATTCAAAAGACGGAGAGCATGAGAGATCAGAAAACAAGATATCAGTATAGCCTTAAGTGCATTGTTAAAGAGATAAAAACGTAAAATTCAAGTCCAAAATGGACATAAAGGAAAAGAAGCTTTCCTTTCTCTTAATAAAATATCTTACTTATCAAAAAAAGATACTTAAAAAAGAAATAGTTGAAATTATCAAAGAAATAATTATCAAAAATAGAAAACAAATTTGGGTCTTATATATATATATATATATATATCAATTATCATTAGGTTGGAAACAAAAAGCATAGTTGAAGTTGTAAACTCGTAAAGTAAATGAATTCACACACTTCAGCAGCATGGACAAATCAAGTCCTTGCACTTATCAGGTAAAAATGTCCAGTCTCTTTATGGAAGTGCTTTATTTTTTTTGTCTTATTTTGTTTCCCAAATGCTTTTTCTTTTTGAGAATAGCAGCATAGCAGAAACCTTGAGCATAAAGTTTCATGCTGACTGTCCCACATCCATCATATCTGTTTTTGAAATGGAAAGGGCATCCAAGTGACCTCATTAATCACGTTAAACCTATTCTTCATAATCATCCCAACAGAAGATTTGATAGAAAGCTTAAAGAAATTATTAACACAATCAAGAACATTTTCAAGGCATTTAATTGTTTTAGAAATTTGAAGCAAAAAGAACAATGACAAAGCACAGATTTCTAACTTATGCTTAAGAATCTGAAAGAGATTTAAAATAAAAATAAAAAGTAGCAAATTGAAAAATACAAACCGGAATGGATGTTCAGATGTATAAAACTCCGGCTTGTTCGCTTTAGCAATCACAACATCAAAAAGTTCCCTCCAGGAGTCTTTGTAACCTAAAGATTCCTAACAAAACAACAATAACACCAATTATATTTACACAAATAGCCAGCAGGAGAGAGAGAGTATACTTAAAATTCATGTCCTTACAAAGAATCTCTTTCACCTTCTTCTGAATGTATATATTTATTTGGCAGATCACTTATCAAAAAAAATATATTTATTGGCAGCCATCCATATTCCATATGCTTTGTATATTTAACTTATTTAGTTGTATTCAACTAAGAAATAATACAAATATTGCTATATTCCTCTTTAGTACTCTCTAACCATTTGGAAGTTATGTAATCAAGGACAACAAAAACAAACATGGAATAGAAGCATTCTGTGAGCTTAGAATATAATAGATTATCTCTTTTTATAAATGTACATATATTACATATTATATATACATATATGCATACATATATATACATACTATGCATACATACATATATATATTAGGGCTGTCCAACCGGATCCTAACCCAGCCAAACCTGGGCTCATCCGAGCAAAAATCAGCCCAATCCTAGCTGTGCGCCGGTCGATGGCAGGTGGAATGTTTCGATATCTGACCCTACCAAGCCGAGTGTCAGTTTACCCCTTTAGAGATCCGATTCCAACCGAGGCAAGTCATTCATACCTCTTTCCCTCTCCGCCGCTGTTCACCATTCGAGATCTTGCCAGATCCAATGAAGATCTCTCCAAATCTGGCAAAGATCTCACCAAATCTTACAAGATCTCCGCCAGATCTAGCTCTTCGTCAATCTAATGAGATCACCATATCCGACGGAGACCTCATGATTTCAGCTGCGCACCACCATCAACAAGAATGCCGACGGGCGTGGGTTTCTGCTACGATTCAGTCGGGTAGGGAGGTGGTTTGATGTGAATCCGACCGAACCCAATCCATGGACACCCCTAATAATATGTGTGTGTTCAAATATAAATGCATAATACAATCACCATTCAAAACTTTTAGAATTTGGATTTGGAAGTTTGCATTCTGAACACAAGGACCAAATAGACATTAAATTGATCATTTTCACTAGCCAGAATGTAGAAAAGTGAACAACATTGAAGAAGCTCTTAATTTTTAGCAACCCCAATGCCAAAGTGAAGGCTAGAATGAAACATAAAATTCTCAAATTTATAATGCAAAAGAGGCTATCATATGACTTCCCCATGAGTAAATTACCTCCAACATAAAACGCATCCCTCCATCCACAAAGTAATATGGAGAATTCGTCAGCAAAAAAATTTTCTTTCCCTTCTCCCTTAGCATCTTGAGAAAGCGTAGTAGCTCCCCCTGAAAAATTCATCCATACAAAGACAAGTATAAAGTCTCAACTATAAGATAAAAAATTCAACTTGATAATAAGAAAGGTTCTAGGATTGCTTTTCACTCATATCATCAAGCCATCAATGTCAGCATGAATTAAACACACTGTGTAGGTCAGAATATATGAGAGTTGAAGAAAAAAGTAGAACTCACATTTTTAACTAGGTATCTATGAGGATCAGCAAGAATTCCCCTGTGAACTAAGCCACTTCGGTGGACATGCTGAATTGCACGATTTACATCTTCATAAACGTAACAAGTATCAAATTCTAGCTTAGCATCTACAAAATGTTGCACGATATCTGCAATAAGGCAGGCCTACAAAGTCACAATGAAAACAAAATATTCAGGGGTTTAATTAGAAGGAAAATAGCCACTGTGCAAACAATCTGAGTAGAAATACAACCCTGTCCACTATACATCCAGATATATGTATCAACTAGAAAGAAGAAAAAGAAAAACAACTAGATGCCACCATCTCTCTAGTTTTTATAGCTGTTTCAGGTTCTATAAGGGAAGAGAAACAAAATTTCTCACCTACATCCAAAAACCCTGTATCTCAAGTATAAATCCCCAACTATAGCTCTCAGATCTAAAAACAAACTTCTGCCTTATTGTGATCTACGTTGTGAACACTTTAAATCCTCTTTGAAGTAGTTATTTTCAGTACATCAAGGCTTGATCATGTGACTGTCACAGTTAATCAAAGTTTCACAGAAACTAAAGAGACACATTCATGGATAAGGTTAATTTCTATAAATTAAGTTTTTTATTCTCCGTTGAAAGTAACATGAACAAGATCATAAAAGAAGATTAAATAATATATTTATCATTATGACATTGAAAGTAACATGAACACAAATATAAGATGCACAAGTAGACATAGTAAATGAAATAAATAAATATTAATTTAACAATTTGCAACCATAGTATATGGATATGGGCACAAAGCAAATACGCCAGGTTTCTGAGAGTTCATAAATTAATATCACATTTCAGGGCTGTTCCCCAATTCCTACCATGTAACCCATGGATGTAATTAATGCACAATCTATGTAATATGGACACAAAGACGGATAAAACAGAGACACAATGCATCTAACAAAGAAAAACATGGGCACTGAAAGTACACAGCAGTAAACATGAGCATGTGCAAATATACACATTGTTGCTTTTTCTAAAATCTTATCTTTGGAAGAAAATGTGCAAGATATTTGTTTAAGAATATGGTAAATGCTTGAAAGGAAGTGAAGTACTTCATATGCAAACTGATTGGCTTCTAAGTTTGTTCAAATAAGCATATTGTTTAAGAAAAGATATAGAACAAGTTTAAGATAAAGTGATATATTGAGGCAGTTATATAAATTAATAATTGGGTTACTATAAGAGGTCTGCTGTTCTAAAAATAATTAAGGAAAAGAATCACTTTTTAAAATTTCAGTAAATATTTTGAAAGAGGGCTTTGGTCAACTGAAACATTCTCCTCTGTTTCAGCCTAAACACTTAACATGTCCTCAGCCAGAAAGAAAATTGTTACAAAGATATTGAACATGTATAGAATGAAGCTTGCTGCTCAATGAGTGTGTCCATGCTGAACACATGCCAGACACTACCATAGCTCCTACGGCCAGTGCATAGTACATTTATAGAAACAATATATAATAATGAAACCAACCTCACTGAGGCAGAAGAAATCCATCAAACCAACAAGCCCACGGGCTTGATCACGGCCAATATGTCGTGTGCCATATATCTCTTCTATTTCATTCTTGCTGAGCTGTACATTCATAGGAAAAGAAAGATATTTAGGTCACAGTTATAAATTCAATATTTTTTAAATAGCCAAACTCTGAAATAACAATCTTGACAAATTGAACCAGTAAGAGGGAGGAACATAATGTTTTGGTTATAAATAAAACTGACCAAGCATACACGGGTCATGGTGCATTATTCTTATTGATGTATCTTTCTATATGACGGAAGTAAGAGGTATACAGGAAAGCTAAGCAGAAGAGAGTTTTTGAAACACAACCCCCCCCCCCCCCTCCTCTGCCAAAAACAAAAGAAGAAGAAAAAACAAGAATTACCTGGAAAACTAAAAGAAAGCTAATCAATAAAAAAATAAAAAAAAATACTGAAGGTTGATACCAAAGAGATAGGCAAGAAGATTCTTTTTCCTCTCTTTGTTAAAAGATCCATAAAAAATAAACTCAGTCATTAGTTATTAATCATCAAAGTAGAGGCGGATGGATGAGATGTAGATGTGAAGTACATTGTCATTATAGTAAAATGAAAAAGAAAAGAACGAAAATAGCATCTTTGTCATAATAATTATTGAGAATTACCTTGCGATGACCATAGTAGCACCCGTCTGGCTCAATTGACCCAAAGAAATCCAACTTCAAAAGACACCCTTTCGACTTATCGTAGGATAAGCCTCTAATGGGAAAAGTCGGATCATATTTGAATTCCATGCATACTTCAGGGTACCTAAGCTGAAAGAACCACGATAAACATAATCAATATAACAACAGTTCTATATACAGCATACCCAATAAAATATACTAGCTTCACTTAAATAGGATAAACCTGACCTCATTAACCATATGCTCCTTTGCAAGATCATAAATCAAACTCTGCAAATTGGCAGAGTAATGTGCCAATGTGTAATCATAGTCGAAACCATAAACTTGTATGGTGTCCAATCGTATGTTCTTATTTACATATATTCCTAATTCCAAAATAAATTACAACTCATCAATATCACAAATGGTGAATCAAATCAAACTTTAAGTTTCAACACAAGTAAGCATAACAGACCGTTTGGATTCATCTTAGGCATTTCCTTCAGCGCCTCGGGAATCTTGTGAAAGCTCTTTCTCGCAGCATCAAACTCACATCTAATCTTCGTAAGCTCATCATCATCGATTGCCAAAGTATCTGCCGCAACGCTCCCAACTTCATCATGTGGTCTCAAAACAGTTTGCTCGCACGAAGCAATCACACTATAGCCCCGAATAAAGCTTCCCCCAAACCCTTAATTCAAGTATACCTCAAGTCAAATTCAATTAAAGAAATAAAATTCTGATTCAAATACCAATAAAGAGTAATTGTATGCATTTGACACTTACGTAATGATCATATTATATACAAACACATACATATATGCACTTCCAACACAAATATATGTAATTATATATATATATATATATATATATATATATATATATAATATATTATATATATATATTATATTTTTTTTTTTTTTTTTTGCTTCGAAGAAAAATAGAGAGGAAGCAAGAAAACCTTCTCGAGCACCAGAAGCTGAAAATGTCGTTCTCTGCAACAACAACAACAAAAAAGTAATTGTTAGAATGCCACAATAACAAACAAGATTTGAAGCTATAAAAAGAGCGAGAGAGAAAGAGAAATATACGTTAATGGAGGAAGAGCAGAGAGGGAAAAGCCTACGAAGGGAGGCCATGGAAGAAGAGGTCGGTTCAGGTTATGAGCTAAAAATGATTAAAAAGCATTTCCAAGTTTTTAGGGTATTTGTGTGTGAATTGAGAGTCTGGGAATGGAATTGAAAATTCCAGGTCTCGTTGTAGTGCTTGTACTTGTTGTAGTTGAGTCATGTGTCATGTGTGCGTGAAAATAGGGATTTTGTTTTGTAAAGATTCTTTGAGTTTCAACCTCTGCTGGGTCATTGCTTCGCTATTGCCTATTGGTGATAAAATCGGATACGAAAATGAATCGCAACTTTACACCCGACTTTCTATTGGGGGAGCCGCTCGTTTGGGAAATGCTATGCTCCAACTAGTTATGAATAATCTATGCATTAATAAATTTCTTTGTGTACTACACTCCAAAGACCAACCAACGGTTCGTTTTGTTTTGACTTTTGACTTGTTTAACTATCTTAATCTTACAATTAAAAAAAAAACTATCTTAATTTTAATCTAATTATTAGTATCTACCTCCGCGCATGCTTAAAAGGTTTTTTAAAAATCTTATCAAAAAAAAAAAAAAGGTTTTTTAAAAAGTTTAATTTTAAAGCTTTTTTTTAAGTAAAAATTACTTTGCCTAATTATTATAGCGTCACCACTCATTGCCCCTTTTTTTTCCTCACTTTCATACATTTAAGTTTTTATTTTTTATTTTTATTTTTCTAAATAACTTCAACGATTTAATCTCATCATATTATATACTCTAAATTATCTCTCAACTATTTAATGAATACTTTTTTTTTCTTTTTTTTTTTTGAGAAATCAAACATTACAACCATCCATTCATGCTATAAGTAAGTATAAAAGGTAAATTACACTGACATCCCGATATTTGGTGAAACAAGATTTGTTACATCATATTTTCAACAAATGACACTCCACTCTAAAATTCTCAAAATAATTCACATTCCACTCCAAAAATGGAGTGGAGTGTGAATTATTTTGGAGCCGAATATCAATTATTTTAGGAATTTTGGAGTATAGTGTCATTTGTTGAAAGTAAGGTGTATCGAATTTAGTTTCACCAAACATCGAAGGTGTCAATATAATTTACCCAAGCATAAATTATTATATTATGGAATAACAATAAACTTTAAATTTAAGCCGAAATTACTATCCATAACACAATATTCTGTCTTTTTAAAAAAAAAAAAAATTTTACCGAACCTCTAACTAGATGAGATAGTGAGTCTTTTAAAAAAAAAAAAAAAAAGGATAAATTACACTGACACCCTATTCTTTTGGGGAAACTAGACTTGCTACACTTTAGTTTGAGAAAATAACACTCCACTCCCAAATTTGCAAAATAATTAACACTCAATACCAAATATCGGGGGTGTCAGTATAATTTACCCAAGCATAAATTACTATATTTATGGAATAACAATAAACTTTAAATTTAAGCCGAAATTACTATTCTTAATATAATATTTCCTTTTTTTTTTTTTATTAAAAAAAACTTTACCAAACCTCTAACTAACTAGATAAGAGAGGGTCTAAAAAAAAAAAAAAAAAAAAAAAGGTAAATTATACTGACACCCCATTCTTTTGGGGAAACTAGACTCGCTACACCTTAATTTGAGAAATGACACTCCACTCCCAAATTTGCAAAATAATTAACACTCAGCCCCATTTTCTCCGATTTTTAAAGGAATATTCCCCACTTAAACTTAAAATAATTGGAATATAATTTTTCTTTTTAACTTTGATTAGTTAGGCATTAGTTAAAAAAATTAATAAAAAATAAACAAAAAAAAAAAGGGGGGAGTTTTAATTATTTTGTAAATATGGGAGCACAATATCATTTCCCCAAACTAGGGTGTAACGAGTCTAGTTTCTTCAAAAGAAGGGGTGCTAGTGTAATTTACCCAAAACAAAATCTGAACAAAAATAAATGAAATATTTCATTAAGATTAGTAATGGAAAGACCGATAACAGTTTTATATAAATTAGGAGTGGAAACGTTTGTTAATTTCTCTAGAACATGATTTTGTTGTTTGAATGGAAGATGGTCCTACCCAAAGTCAATCATGTTTTCAAGTGGACAACCTTTCTTGTTTTTCCTGAATAAATTACTCCTTTATCTCAAAAAAAAAAAAAAAAAAAAAGAAAAAAAAAGAAAGAAAGAGAATTTGTTGGAGTACCCATTTGGATTCACAGAGTTTCAGAGGAGAAAGAAAGAGCAAAGTGTGAAGATCAAGAGGCCAAAATGAGTAGTTGTGGGACAAATGGGGCGGTGAGGTAGTATAAATATCAAAGGTTGAAACTTGGAAGCCGCTGTCAGATATCATCGCCTGTGTAAGTGGTTGTGGCGTGCCGGAGAGGTTAAAATCCACCGCCTTAGTTCCGCCGTTCGACTAAGTAGCTTGTGATGAATGTATTTGGAATTTGGTGGGGGTTGTTTGGTCTTTTAACTTTGTTTGTTGTGTGACTATGTAGTTGACTCATTAAATTAAATTACATGGCATTTTTTTATTAAAGTGATGGATGGATGATGTGGTTCACCTAGTGGACTGAATAATTTCTCCCAAACTTCGGGTTTGAAATTCAGATCATAATGTGTCTTTTGCTGTTATGGATAACATCCCATGATAATAGTGATAAATCCATGAAATCTCGATGATTAGTGGGGTTTTGAATACTTTTTCATATGGGTAGCTAATAGACTAGCTTCTAGTCCTTTTTCAGTCAAGGTGAGCTCGATTATGCCAAGCCCTCTCCACCTTGATCTACCATATCATCATTTTATGTCGAGGTATCATATCAACTCATGATCACCACCCATCAATTTGTTTTAATTAAAAAAATAAATAAAATTGTGTTCGTTAGTTTATATACAAAATTTTAAAATATTGTTGTATAATTTAAATAACTTTTAAAACTCTCATATTTTCTAAGTACATTACTTTTACTGAAATTAAACAAGATAAGCTAATAAAAATAGGTTAATCCATCTTGCTTCTTATATTCCTCTTATTTTCATATAGGTGACACCATCACATGTATTCAAAAAGTTAACATTACAAATTTACAAGCTTGAGGCAGGAAGTTGTTGGAGAACTCCATAAGATGCCTCACAAAGACCCATAAATGTATACATCCTATCTTTAAAAAATGACGAGGGATTGAAACTCCAAATCTCATCAAGACATTCATGGGCAAGCTTCAGAGCAACCAAAATCTGATTGCTAGCGTCTATATAATGTCCATCTTGCCAGCCAACGAGTGCATTATTCACTGCCCCTTTGGCAGAGTGAAACTTTAATGAGCAATCCACGATTGCCGTCTTAGCTGCCCGGCCTGTGCTATTAGTATTAAATAAGGTGTTGGCGACAACGCTACGCTGGTAGATTGCACAATCAATGGATGTTCGTCCCAGGGCTATAAGATTCTCTTGGGCGCTTCGTTTGTACCAGTCAAAACACAGGTGGCAATAATAAGGGCTTGTGGTTTTGCTACAGACAGTGTTTATTAGTGCGGCATCTCCATTCACAAGGTGTGGTTCTGCAATGAGACTCAGGAACATAGGTACAAGTAGAACCAAGATTTTTGATGTGCAAGCCATTTCACAGTGAGGAATTAAATGAAATAAACCTGCAGGGGAAAACAATGAAAAGTTATCTTATATATAATAATGTTATTCCTGGACTTAGTGGACTAGACTTACATTAAAGGTTATGCATCATTAATGGTAATTATTAAATTTTATTGCCCTGGGCATCATTAATGTGAAATAAGCAATGAATGGTTGAAACTTTTTTTTTTTTTTAATATTGAATATAAATGATTCCTTTTACTTTTTTTGTTGAAACTTTTTCCTTAATAATGCATGTCAAACAAAAAAAATATTAAGGTCCATTTAATGCTTTATTAAATGATATTTTTCCAAGGTGCATTTTTTTTTTTGATAACCTTGGATGTCTTTTTATAAAACACGGACCATGCGTTCCATACATGTTAAAGAATAAAAAAATATTCAATTATGAGCTACAATCCTTTTTAAAAAAAAATATAAAATTGATACTTGTTAGTAATTCACTAATTTGCAGATTGCACGCACAAATTTATAGAAAATTATTCAGTAGTCTCGGATTACAAATAAATGCGTAGTCCCTGGTCTTTTATAGAGTAGTGAGTTCCACTATGAATTTAATTAACAAGACTCACCATTCATGTGAGAAGGGAACTACGTAGTTATTTATAGTCCAAAACTACTAAATAATCACTCCAAATTCAATGTGGTTATTTGTACGTGATTTATGTGCACAATTTGACTTTATGTTTTAAAAGCTAGTGCGTCCGAGCCTCCCAGGGCTATAAGACCCTCTTAGGTGCTTTGTGTGAAGCACTAGTGGCAAAAGTCAGGGCTCGTGGTTTTGCTACAAAACATTGTTTATTAGTGTGGCACCTCCATTCACAAGGTGTGGTTCTGCAATGAGACCCAGAAACATAGGTACAAGTAGAACCAAAAAAATTTATGTGCAAACCATTTCATAGTGAGGAATTATAAAATGAAATAAACCTGTAAGGAAAAACATGAATGAATGGTTGAAACATTTTTTTATTTAATAATTTATGTGAAAAGCATTTTTTATTTAAAATGAAATAATAATGTTATTCCTTGGCTAGACATACATGAAGGGTTGGGCATCATTAATGGTAATATTACATTTTATTGCCTTGGGCATCATTAGTGTGAAACAATAAATGAATGGTTGAAACATTTTTTATTTAATAATGAATGTGAAACAAAAAAATTTAAGTGCATTTAATACTTCATTAAATGATATTTTTCTAAGGTGCATTTAAGGTTAAAGGTTATGCTCTATACATGTTAAATAATAATAAATATTCAATTAAGAGCTACAATCCATTTTTAAAAAAAATAAAAACAATACTTATTAATAATTCATTGGTTTGCAGTTTGCACGCACAAATTCATTGTGGTTATTTGTACGTGATTTGTGTGCACAATTTGACTATATGTTTTAAAAATGTATGTTTAATGATTGCCCTAAGGACATATATTAAGGTGCATTTAAAAATATATAAAACATCATTTAAAGAATATTTAATACACCTCAACTTATACTCTTTCAAAAAATTAAGGCATTTGTTAACAAAAACCTTCCAAAAAATAAAGTTAAATTATACGCGCATAGCAAGAAAATTACAAACAACCACAATCAAATCAAGTTATACTTGTAAAACTAATGAAACTTAAATAAAGTATAAGTTTTAGTATGATTTATCTCATGTTTTTTTCTAAGTACATTTGCACTTTAACCGAATTTAAACAAGATAAGCTAATAAAAATCGGTTAATCCATCTTGCTTATTATATTCCTTTTTTTTTTTTCAAAAACAAGAAACAATTAATTCTGTTGCATAAAGTTAACATTAAAAATTTACAAGCTTGATCCAGCAATTTGTTTGAGAACTCCATCAGATGCCTCACAGAAAGCCTCAAATGTATTAATCCCATCTGCAAGAGCTGGCGATGGATTGTACCCTTGAAGCTAAGCACCACAATCACGACTATACTGCACAGCAACCGTTATTTGATTGCTAGCGTTTGTATAATGTGCATCCTGCCAATCAAAAAGTGCATTAGTCACTGCCTCGTTGGCAGAGTGGTATTTGGATGCGCAATCCATGAATGCACTCTTAAGTTCTTGGCTTGTGGTATTACCCAAAAAGTCCATTAGGCTGCTGAGGACATGGTCACACTAGTAGCTTCCACAATCAATGATGTGCGTCCCAAGGCTATAAGACCTTCTTGGGCGCTTGGTCTGTACATGTCAAAGCACTTGTGGCAATAGTCAGGGCTTATGGTTTTGCTGCAGACATCGTTTATTAGTGTTGCATCTCCATTCACAAGGTTTGGTTTTGCAATGAGACCCAAAAACATAGGTACAAGTAGAACCAAAATTTTCGATGTGCAAGCCATTTCACAGTGAGGAATTATAAATGAAATAAACCTGCATGAGAAAACAATGAAAAATTACATTATATATAATAATGTTTTTTTATGAGGAATTATAATAATGTTATTCCTAGGCTAAACTTACATTATCGGGCATCATTAATGGTAATTATTAATTTAATTTTTATTTCACTGGGTATCACTAATGTGAAATAATCAATGAATGGTTGAAACTAATATTCAATTATGAGTTACAATCCAGATTTTTTTTTTTTTTAAATAAAGATAATATTTATTAATAATTCATTGGTTTGTACTCATAAATTTATTGTAGTTATTTGTACATGATTTGTGTGCACAATTTGACTTTATTTTTTTAAATGGTCGGACTAATGAATATTCTAAGGACACATGTTAATATACATTTAAAAGTATATATAAATTATAAAATATCATATTAAAGGATAAAAAAAAAAAAAAAAACACCTTAACCTATACTCTTATGGACTATGGTCAGTAACAAAAACCTTTCAAAATATGAAGTCAAATTATACAAACATAACAAGAAAACTACAAACTATAAGTTTTAGTATGCATTATAGAACTTAAATAGAGAAAGGAGACAGATGAGTAGAGTAATAAATTTGAATAATACCAGGACTTCGAATAATACTAGTGTTGGGGAGATAACATATTGGGGAGCCTTTAATTGAGGAATTCATATAACATATAGGGGGACATCACTTTACCCAAAAGCTTAAGCTCTTGGGTTTGGGCCCAGTTATGTTATATTAATTGTTTAACATCTTGACTCCTTCTCCATGTGAGACTTCCACTCACACGTGTATACACACTATCTCTCTCTAGGTTTCTCTCCATTTGCGAAAGGAATTTTTTTAACCTTGCTGAAATGAACTTTTTTAACCTTGTCACCTTATCGCACACCACCATGGGCTCTGATACCATTTGTTGGGGAGATAACACCTTGGAGATCCTTTAATTAAGGAATTAATATAATATATAGGGACACTATTTTACCTAAAAGCTTAAGCCTATGGGTTTAGGCCCAGTTATGTTATATTAATTGCTAACATCTTTACCTTCACTCACATGTATATACCAACAACCAGGACTTCTATGTGCCGGAGTTACTCCCAATATCTAGTCTCTGTGTGTGTTATATATAAAAAAATTGCCATGTGAAGTTGATGTAAACTTTACCACAAACAACCCACCTCTCTGAAAGTGGTGGGTCAGGCCATAGCTAGGCACAAAGCCCAGTGGGTCAAGGACTCAAGGGCTTCTCTCATTAGCATGGAGATTCAAGAAAAATAATTTTGCAAACAAGGTCATCAAATGGATTCTCATTGTCCACCATGATCCCTTGTAAAAGCTCAGTGAGAAACATCATAAAATTAATAACATCATGCTAGATAATTATATAGAGTAGGCCTAGAAAACTATTCAAGAAAAATAATTCTCTCGTGCAAGAGAATGAAACTAATGGCGTCACACACATGATACCCTTATTTTAAGAATTGCCTATTTCAAGTCTCAAGTGAATATCATATAATATTCAATAAAAGAGAATTTTAGGCAAAAAAATTATGGAGAATGAGAGAGAGAATGGCAAAGAGTCTAACCTGAATACTGAATCACCGATCAAAGTGACGTAATTCTGAAGGAGCGGGAGTCTTTTATAGGAAAGAAAGGATTTTTTTTTTTTTAAAAGGAAGGAAGGGTTTAAAGGTGAGAAAGGAAATGTTTTTTATTTATTTTTAGATTACAGGGAAGAACCAGTATTTTTTACCATAACAGGAGTATTATTCAAAAATACATATTTCATTCTCTTACATGAATGATAGGTTCCCTAAAGGTCCTAATTACATTCATGGTGGGTCATATCATTCATATGAGAATAAAAACTCTGCATTTTTTTTTGTTTTTTTTTTTTTTTTTGTCTGTAAAAAAACTAGTCGCAAACCTGTGCGATGCACAAAAAATGAATTAAAATTAAATCTAAAAAATTATTGGTCTAACTATGATTTTTATTGTCTTTTATATTTTATCTAAATATGAAAATTGATGATTATTAAAAGACATTTATTATTATTGTATTTATATATAAAATATATTATAGTATTAGGCATTTATTATGATTTTAAATATATATATATATATATATATTAAAATAATGAATGTAAAATTGTGAGAACTCAAAAGCTTATGTGGCGCAATATTATGAGGTCAACGAAAAGTCAAAAAGCTTCAGTTTTACATTATAATGTAATTGGATCTAGTCGCAAACCTGTGCAATGCACAGGAAAATTATTGAAAATAAAATCTAAATTAATTTAGATTCCTTTTACTTTTTTTGTTGATTTTTTTCTTTCTTTCTTTCTTTCTTTTTTGTAATTCAAAATGTTGTAGGCAAGATCAATAAAGAAATTTTACGAATCGGATTTAGGATAGATTCTACTTTTTGGTTTAAAAAAATAACTAAAAAAGTATTTGTCATAGGATAATTAAAATTTAATATAATGTAATTTTTCTTTTAGCATAAGTTGAATATATTCCAATTTGTATAAAACACGATTCATGTTTATATTTACCATATGGATCATGTTTCTATCCAAAAATAAAATAAAGATACTTAAAATAAGAAGAAAGGATAAATAAATACATGGGCACATGATTATATGATCAAACCTAAATAATTTTCATAACTCATTTCAAGTTCACATGGTTTCATTATAACAAATCCATCTATCTTTCTCCATTGCCAGCAACAAAATTAAATGAAATACATAAGAAAAAAAAAAAAGGAACTCTAAAAATCTTGATGAAAATTGATAATTATGATTATTATTAAAAGATATTTATATTGTGTTTATATATGGAATATATGTTAGTATTAGACATTAATTATGATTGTGTTTTATATATGGAATAATATATTCTTATATTAAAGAAAATATGATGTGTCAAAATTCTAATGGAAGGTTTAATAATAGAATAAAATTTAAATTCAATTAGAAAATATATATTAAAATAATGAGGTGTAAAATTGTGAGATTTCAAAAGTTTATGTGGCGCAACATGATGAGGTCAACCAAAAGTCAAAAAGCTTCGATTTTACATTATAATATAGATTTTCTCTAAAAGGTTCCTAACAATGGAGTGATTATTTAGTAGAGTACAATAAATTTGTACTCCCTACTCTCACATGAATGATGGGTCCTATTAATTAAATTTATATTTGGATCTATCATTCATGTGAAAGAAGGAAGTACATATTTATTATGTTTCGAAAAAAAAAAGTACTTAAATGTTTTTCCTAGAAATGATACTCAAGTATTGTTAACATATATATAAGTATTTGGTGTCAATTTATCTGAAATCTAAAAAAGTAACCCTTTAATATAGTTTACAATTTTCTACTTACAAAATAGAAACGAAGGTCATATAATTGGTTTAAAATAGTAAAAACAAAATAAAATTAAAATCCTTAATTATAGTCATATTTCTCTCTCATACATGTTAACAATTTCTTAATTTTATCTATATTTCTCTCTTATTTATCCTTCACTTACATATATGTTAACAAACAAGAACACTTATTCAAATATATAAATACCGAATCCAATAAAATATAAATATCCTAATTTAAGAACATCCAAGTTTTGAAATTTATACTAAAAAAAATCTAAAGCACTACAAAAGTTAATTTTAAAAAATTAATTAAGGGGGAAAGCCTCTGATCACACACGAAGTGCATGTGAAGAGGCTAATCATCATTATTGAGTTGCAGGAGATAGCACATTGATTCAAAGGCATACATGTATTGTGGAGATATTCTAAACAATTTTGCTAAGGATATATCTTATTTCACAATATGTTAAGATGACAAATTGCAGCGGTATAGGTGGGTAGGGGCCATGCCCCCCTAGGTTTTTAAAATTAATGTCTCCTCCTATATTTTATTTAATAAAACATACAAATATATATATATATATATATATATATATATAAATTTATATATAAAATTAAACTAATGCCCCCTTACATTAAAAAATATATAAAAATTTATACACATAATTAATATATAATTTCCCTCACTTATTACTCTTATTTCATATATAGATCATTAAATCAAATACCATATATAGCTTATTAAATTATCAAAAAAAAAAAAATATATATATCATATATAGCTTATTAAATCAAATACCATATATAGCTCATTAAATCAAAGTGTATTTAATGTATAACATAAGTAACTCATTGAATCAAAGTATATTCAACATATATGTTAATTTTCTTTAATAAAAGACTTATTCATTTTCAAAAACATAACATTTTTCTTTAAAAAAAATAAATGGGAGAATTAGAGATATAGGACACTAATTTTACTTTTTAAAGAAGAGAATTAAATTACACTTGAAAATATTAAAGAACTAAAATGAAACATTTTAAAAATTTTGAAGTAAATTACACTAACACACTTGAGGTATAACAAAATTTGACTCACTTATACCCAATTTTCAAAAAATGACATTGCACCCCCAAATTATCAAAATAATTGACATGCACTATGTCATTCTTAGCCTCATCTTAACCAATGCCACACAAAACTAACCCATTTATTAATCATGTCAAAGGATCGACCTGATTTGACATGAACTCATATACACTCAACACTAACCCATAAAAAATAAAAATTACATTCGTATCATGTTCACTATCAAATATTGATTTTGTCAAATATTGTGGCACCCTATTTAAACTAATAATATCAAATGCCACGTCACTAATAATGTCAAATATTGTCACCCAAAAAAAACGACACGCTGTAAACTCAACCTCATTACCCGTTCTGATTCCCTCCAAAAAAAAACACACTCTCACTCTCTCTCTCTCTCTAGCCAGAATGACGAGAAACGAAGATATTCAAGAAATTGACATTGACGAATTGCCAGAGGATCCATGGGACGAAATAACCCTCCATCTTATTCACGATTCCAAAATCGATCAAGGTACTTACTACTTCTCTCTTTCTCAACCCAAACCTTTTTTTTTCATGTCTTATTTTTCATTCCAAAGATTTTGCAAATGCCAACGCCCAAAAATGTGGAAGAAAGAAGCGCAAGGATCGGTGGATGAGCATAGCAAATGAAATACCGAATCTCATTCTCCAACTCCAACAACAACACCTCAGAGAACGCTCTCTCAAATTGCTCAGTGATTTCCTACTCCAGGTAACCATATCCTCTTCTCTTCCATTCATTTTGTCAGTTTTCTTTTCTGGCTTCTTTTCCTTTTTGCTGAGAAAAAAACGAGTCAATTGGGATTTTTACGAGGTGGGTTTGAGTCAACTCTGGCAAAATTTCAAATGTCAGAGACACTTGCTAGTTGCTAGTCCCACCCAACTCTTTGTTACAAAAAAAACTGTTCTTTTCTTTTTTCCTTGATGATTTCTCAGCAGCCAAATAGAACGGAAGGACTTGTTTGGTTTATGGTTTCTTGTTTAATTTATCATATGGGTTATTATCTAATTCAATTGTAAAGGTGGTTACTGAACAGGATTTTCTGTTGCTAGTTAACTTAAAATATTTTTGCATTTTACTGATTTTGGGTTGTTCTATTCTCATATTGACAGAAAAGAAAAGAAGATCCAGAAAATTACCATAGCACTGCGTATTTGTTGTACAATTCCTTCTCTACAATGACCATATTGCTTCAGGTTTGCAGATTATCAAATTTGGTCATGTAAATTAATGAGTACACAGGGTGTTGAGAAAATTTAGGAGGGAAGAGCTTAAAGTGTTTATTTTTTAAGCTTTCATTTGTTCAAATGGTGCTAGGGCAAATGCTTGGCTTAATTGTGGTGATTTTTCCATTTCTCAGTACTAAGAGAATTCAAAATGAATATTTCTTGTCTTTTTGTTAATGAAAAAGGAGATGTTGGCAATATTCAGAATGATGGTTGATGGAAGTCTAACTGCAAGAGCATCCATGCGTGTCGTCAATTTTCTGACTTTATTTCAGGTAATCAATTTAATCTCTATCAGATCCTTTCTTTTTGGCAACATTTACTATTTGAGCTTCGTCATATCTTTTTTTGGTTTTTTGTTTTGGGTTTTGTGGCTCATTTAATTGCAGTGCATTGCAGCTAACAAAGAAACGCGCCACAAATTTGTTAACTGTATTACTCATATGGGTACTGTTAACGAATGCCCTTATGGCAATGGTTAAGGAAGAATTTAATATTTACATTTTCTGAAAAGTAGTAAAATTTTAATATTAAAATAATACAAAAACAATTTTTAAGGGTATTTTAGTCTATCTATTTATTATTTTAATATTAAAAATTTGTTATTTCCTGTAAAGTATAAGCATTTAATGCTCCTTAACCATTACCCTAAAGGCACTAGTTAACAAAATCCTTACTCATATGCTCAGAGTTTGGCTTCAGTGACAATAATTTTCCATAATGATGTACTTTTTTACATTATCTGTGCTCCTTTACCAATGCAGCCTCTGTGCCCTACTTTTTGGTTCTTCTGATATTGTTTGAGTGCCCACTTGATGTATTTGAGAATGTTCAAGCTGTTACCTTATCTCTGGTAGGCATTTTATGCCAAGTATATTTTGTTTTGATATTGAAACCACTTTGTGTGATGTCTCAAAATCTGATTAGTGTATGTGCGTTGAGTCACACATTGGGCATATATTGAATCGAACTAGATTTTATTAACAATTGCAAGGAGCCCCAATTATAATTTGACTAGTCCTTTTGGTGTATAAGCGTAGATGTGGCTAATGTTTTCCTTGGATTTTTACAAATGATATCAGAACCAACCCAATAATCCCGTGTGGACTCGGATATATAGGCCCTAACGAGGACGTTAGAGATTTAAGTGGGGAAGATTGTGATGCCCCAAAATCTGATAAGTGTATGTGCTCTGAGTCCCACATTGGGCATATACTAGGTCGAACTGGGCTTTATTAATAATTACAAGGAGTCCCAATTGTAACTTGACTAGTCCTTTTAGGGTATAAGCGCAGATGTGATTAGCTCTTTCCTTGGGTTGTTACACTTTGTATCTCTTATCTTGTTACAATGAAGTTGAATAATATGGTTTTCTGATACTCTTTATTTCTTCTGAAGGCTCAAGAATCCAATGTCATTCAGTGGGCTGTTGAAAGTAATTTTGTTGAAGTATGCCATATCAGCATAGAGATCGGAAATGAACTATCCAAAGTGGTCAGAGTTTGGTTGCCTTTATTGTTTTGACTTCTTATACACCCATTGAAAAAATAGGGCGGAATATGCAATATTGCATAATTGATAATTCTCCAGACTTCTCCAATCACTTTGTATGAAATTGTAGTCAAAGTTGTAGTCACATGTACATATGCATAAAATTTTCTTGGTTTTAATTGGTATAAGAATGAGCTGGGCATTAAAACATCCAAAGGCCAAATGCTTCTAGTCTTGTGTCATGATGACCAAGTCCCTTGGTCCTTCATTTATGAAATGATCAAAGACATGGAACATTCAACTGTGCTAAAATGATGTAGATTAAAAAACAATTCAAACATTTTTCACTTGCATTTATTTTCATCCACAACATAAAACATAAGAGGCAACATTTGTTGCCAATTTGCCATCTATAGTGATCTTGGATTCTAAAAGATTGAAGAACTTAGTTCCGTTTCTTAGTCCTACCAACAAAAGTTGACATTACATGTTATTAGTTAAAAATCTCAGTCCTGGAGGATTTTTTTATTATTAAATCTCTCCCTTTCCTGTGTTTAAATCCTCTTTGGAGGTAGTTATTTTCAGTACATCAAGGCTTGATCATGTGACTGTCACAGTTAATCAAAGTTTCACAGAAACTAAAGAGACACATTCATGGATAAGGTTAATTTCTATAAATTAAGTTTTTTATTCTCCGTTGACTATTCAGATAAGCTTGGCCCGAATGTTTGCTAAAAGAACTCACAAATCATATACAAGATCATAAAAGACGATTAAATAATATATTTATCATTATGACATTGAAAGTAACATGAACACAAATATAAGATGCACAAGTAGACATAGTAAATGAAATAAATAAATATTAATTTAAAAATTTACAACCATAGTATATGGATATGGGCACAAAGCAAATACGCTAAGTTTCTGAGAGTTCATAAATTAATATCACATTTCAGGGCTGTTCCCCAATTCCTACCATGTAAACCATGGATGTAATTAATGCACAATCTATGTAATATGGACACAAAGACGGATACAACAGAGACACAATGCATCTAACAAAGAAAAACATGGGCACTGAAAGTACACAGCAGTAAACATGAGCATGTGCAAATATACACATTGATGCTTTTTCTAAAATTTCATCTTTGGAAGAAAATGTGCAAGATATTTGTTTAAGAATATGGTAAATGCTTGAAAGGAAGTGAAGTACTTCATATGCAAACTGATTGGTTTCTAAGTTTGTTCAAATAAGCATATTGTTTAAGAAAAGATATAGAACAAGTTTAAGATAAAGTGATATATTGAGGCAGTTATATAAATTAATAATTGGGTTACTATAAGAGGTCTGCTGTTCTAAAAATAATTAAGGAAAAGAATCACTTTTTAAAATTTCAGTAAATATTTTGAAAGAGGGCTTTGGTCAACTGAAACATTCTCCTCTGTTTCAGCCTAAACACTTAACATGTCCTCAGCCAGAAAGAAAATTGTTACAAAGATATTGAACATGTATAGAATGAAGCTCGTTGCTCAATGAGTGTGTCCATGCTGAACACATGCCAGACACTACCATAGCTCCTACGGCCAGTGCATGGTACATTTATAGAAACAATATATAATAATGAAACCAACCACACTGAAGCAGAAGAAATCCATCAAACCAACAAGCCCACGGGCTTGATCACGGCCAATATGTCGTCTGCTATATATCTCTTCTATTTCATTCTTGCTGAGCTGTACATTCATAGGAAAAGAAAGATATTTAGGTCACAGTTATAAATTCAATATTTTTTAAATAACCAAACTCTGAAATAACAATCTTGACAAATTGAACCAGTAAGAGGGAAGAACATAACGTTTTGGTTATAAATAAAACTGACCAAGCATACACGGGTCATGGTGCATTATTCTTATTGATGTATCTTTCTATATGACGGAAGTAAGAGGTATACAGGAAAGCTAAGCAGAAGAGAGTTTTTGAAACACAACACCCCTCCCCCCCCTCTGCCAAAAACAAAAGAAGAAGAAAAAACAAGAATTACCTGGAAAACTAAAAGAAAGCTAAGCAATAAAAATAAAAAATAAAAAATACTGAAGGTTGATACCGAAGAGATAGGCAAGAAGATTCTTTTTCCTCTCTTTGTTAAAAGATCCATATAAAATAAACTCAGTCCTTAGTTATTAATCATCAAAGTAGAGGCGGATGGATGAGATGTAGATGTGAAGTACATTGTCATTATAGTAAAATGAAAAAGAAAAGAACGAAAATAGCATCTTTGTCATAATAATTATTGAGAATTACCTTGCGATGACCATAGTAGCACCCGTCTGGCTCAATTGACCCAAAGAAATCCAACTTCAAAAGACACCCTTTCGACTTATCGTAGGATAAGCCTCTAATGGGAAAAGTCGGATCATATTTGAATTCCATGCATACTTCAGGGTACCTAAGCTGAAAGAACCACGATAAACATAATCAATATAACAACAGTTCTATATACAGCATACCCAATAAAATATACTAGCTTCACTTAAATAGGATAAACCTGACCTCATTAACCATATGCTCCTTTGCAAGATCATAAATCAAACTCTGCAAATTGGCAGAGTAATGTGCCAATGTGTAATCATAGTCGAAACCATAAACTTGTATGGTGTCCAATCGTACGTTCTTATTTACATATATTCCTAATTCCAAAATAAATTACAACTCATCAATATCACAAATGGTGAATCAAATCAAACTTTAAGTTTCAACACAAGTAAGCATAACAGACCTTCCGGATTCATCTTAGGCATTTCCTTCAGCGCCTCGGGAATCTTGTGAAAGCTCTTTCTCGCAGCATCAAACTCACATCTAATCTTCGTAAGCTCATCATCATCGATTGCCAAAGTATCTGCCGCAACGCTCCCAACTTCATCATGTGGTCTCAAAACAGTTTGCTCGGACGAAGCAATCTCACTATAGCCCCGAATAAAGCTTCCTCCCAAACCCTTAATTCAAGTATACCTCAAGTCAAATTCAATTAAAGAAATAAAATTCTGATTCAAATACCAATAAAGAGTAATTGTATGCATTTGACACTTACGTAATGATCATATTATGTACAAACACATACATATATGCACTTCCAACACAAATATATGTAATTATATGATTTATTTATTTATTATATATTTTGCTTCGAAGAAAAATAGAGAGGAAGCAAGAAAACCTTCTCGAGCACCAGAAGCTGAAAATGTCCGTTCTCTGCAACAACAACAACAAAAAAGTAATTGTTAGAATGCCACAATAACAAACAAGATTTGAAGCTATAAAAAGAGCGAGAGAGAAAGAGAAATATACGTTAATGGAGGAAGAGCAGAGAGGGAAAAGCCTACGAAGGGAGGCCATGGAAGAAGAGGTCGGTTCAGGTTATGAGCTAAAAATGATTAAAAAGCATTTCCAAGTTTTTAGGGTATTTGTGTGTGAAACTGTGAATTGAGAGTCTGGGAATGGAATTGAAAATTCCAGGTCTGGTTGTAGTGCTTGTACTTGTTGTAGTTGGGTCATGTGTTATGTGTGCGTGAAAATAGGGATTTTGTTTTGTAAAGATTCTTTGAGTTTCAACCTCTGCTAGGTCATTGCTTTGCTATTGCCTATTGGTGATAAAGTCGGATACGAAAATGAATCGCAACTTTACACCGGCTTTCTATTGGGGGAGCCGCTCTTTTGGGAAATGCTATGCTCCAACTAATTATGAATAATCTATGCATTAATAAATTTCTTTGTAGTGTGTACTACACTCCAACGACCAACCAACGGTTTGTTTTGTTTTGACTTGTTTAACTATCTTAATCTTACAATTAAAAAAAAGCTATCTTAATCTTAGGGTAAAACTTAGGTACAGTTCCATAGGTCAAGTACATTAAGTTTCTACTTGAATTCAAATACATTGAATTTAAATATTCTTGGAAAAGATAACATTGTTTGTGTTTAATTGGTTAATGCAAGTATGCGTTTGAATTCAATTGGAGAACCTAATGCACCTAATCTAAGGAATTGTACCTAAGTTTTACCCTTAATCTTAATCTAATTATTAGTATCTACCCCCGCGCATGCTTAAAAGGTTTTTTAAAAAGTTTAATTTTAAAGCTTTTTTTTAAGTAAAAATTACTTTGCCTAATTATTATAGCGTCACCACTCATTGCCCCTTTTTTTTTCCTCACTTTCATACATTTAAGTTTTTATTTTTTATTTTTATTTTTCTAAATAACTTCAACGATTTAATCTCATCATATTATATACTCTAAATTATCTCTCAACTATTTAATGAATACTTTTTTTTTCTTTTTTTTTTTTTCAAATTATTACAACCATCCATTCATGCTATAAGTAAGTATAAAAGGTAAATTACACTGACGTCCCAATGTTTGGTGAAATAAGATTTGTTACACCTTATTTTCAACAAATAACACTCCACTCCAAAATTCTCAAAATAATTCACATTTCACTCCAAAAATGGAGTAAAGTGTGAATTATTTTGGAGCTGAATATCAATTATTTTGGAGTAGAATGTGAATTATTTTGGGAATTTTGGAGCATAGTGTCATTTGTTGAAAATAGGGTATACCGAATCTAGTTTCACCAAACATCGAGGGTGTTAGTATAATTTATCCAAGCATAAATTATTATATTATGGAATAATAATAAACTTTAAATTTAAGCTGAAATTACTATCCTTAAAACAATATTCAGTTTTTTTTTTTTCTTAAAAAAATAAATAAATAAATTACACTGATAGCCTATTCTTTTGGAGAAACTAGACTCGCTACATCTTAGTTTGGAGAAATGACACTTCACTCCCAAATTTGCAAAATAATAAACATTCAGCACCAAACATCAGGGGTGTCAGTATAATTTACCCAAGCATAAATTACTATATTTATGGAATAACAATAAACTTTAAATTTAAGCCGAAATTACTATCCTTAATACAATATTTCCTTTAAAAATAAATAAATAAAATAAGTAAAAAATAAAACAACTTTTACCAAACCTCTAAGTCTTTAACTAGATAAGAGAAAGGGTCTTTTAAAAAAAAAAACAAAAAAGTAAATTATACTGACACCCTATTCTTTTGGGGAAACCAGCTCATTACACCCTAGTTTGTAGAAATAACACTCCATTCCCAAATTTGAAAAATAATTATCACTCAACCTCATTTTCTCCAAATTTTAAAGGAATATTCCCCACTTAAACTTAAAATAATTGGAATATAATTTTTCTTTCTAACTTTGATTAGTTAGGCATTAGTTAAAAAAAATTAATAAAAAATCAACAAAAAAAGGGGGGGAATTTTAATTATTTTGCAAATTTGGGAGCGGAATGTCATTTTCCCAAACTAGGGTGTAGCGAGTCTAATTTCCTCAAAAGAAAGGGTGCCAGTGTAATTTACCCAAAACAAAATTTGAACAAAAAAAAAATGGAATATTTCATTAAGATCAGTAATGGAAAGACCGATAACAGTTTTATAAAAAACCTAAAGGGTGAGACTTTGATTTCGACACAAGTTTTGGAGGATAATGTAATTTACCCTATATTTTATTGCAAAAAAATACCTCAAATTTGAAATTCAATTACTTATTTCTCTTAAATTTAAATCATAACAACCCAATTCCCTAATTTCCCGGGATACATGCATGTCCATATTGAAATGTTCTTTCTCTTGCCCACTAGGCATTTGGCCTAGTGGTGCAAGGGAAAAATTCCCTCCCATTTGGTAGAGGTTCGAATCCCCTCTGCCCTCTCCAAACAGTGTGTGCGTGTGTGTAGTGTAGATTGCTATCGTCAAATCAAAAAAAAAAAAAAATGTTCTTTCTCTTTCCTGTTTTCTTTGCCAATCTTTCACTTACCTTTTTTACATTCCTACCAAACATACTGTAAAGTACAAATTTGCATTCATTCAGCAAAATAAAATTAAATAGACTAAAATCCATTTTTGGCCCCTTATCTTAGGTGGTGTTTTCATTTTGGCCCCCTAACTTCAAAAGTTTTCATTTGAACCCTATAAGTTTGTTTAACTTTCAAACAAACCCTTCCGTCCATCTCAATTAGTCTCCCCTCCGTTAAGTGCCAAGTAAGTATCTAATCACATATCCACGTTATTAATTTTTTTGCCACGTAGTCTTGCCACGTCATAATTATTATTAAAAAATATATTAATAATAAAATTAAAATTAACAAAAAAAATTAAAAAAATCTGACCGTCTCTCTCATTTTAGAAAATGAAATACAAATGTTTTTTCTTCTCTTCATTCGGTTCCCGTCCATTTTCTTGAGAAACAAACACCAACATCATCGATTCAGCAATCAGTTATCAAACTCAGAAACCCGGCAAGTGAAAACAACTTACATCAACCCAAAAATATTCACAGTAAGCAAAAACAAGAGTAAATACCAAATGGCACTTACATACATTGAATACAAAAATTAAATCTTTATAAAATTGGGTTTGGATCACAAACTCACCCAGATTCCGCTTTCAAGCCCCATCAACAAAAACTCATTTTAAAAAAAAAACCATAATTTGTCATTCCAATAACGTGCATAATGTAGGGCCTATGTCTTTATTAACTCAAAATTCTGTAAAGTCATGTAAATTTATAAGCAATTTCATGTAAATTTCGCATATATTTCCTGTAGGGGTGTCAAATGGGTGGGTTTTGGTAGGTTTGGGTAGGTAATAAATGGGTTGGGTTCTTAAAAACCCAATGGCCCATTTAGGCCCATTTAACAAAGTATGTAAGGCCCATACCCAACCCAACCCATTAAAACCCAACTCACCCATTTACCCAATTATTTTATGTATGTAAATGGTCAAAATATCTTACAACTTCTAAAATGATAAAAATGCCCATAAAAATAACAAAAATACCCCCAAATGATCAATAAGTGGGTTTGGGTAAATTTGTTAAATGCCCAATAAGCAACCCAATTAAAGCCCAATTAAACTCAACTTAATTGGGTCTAATTGGGCTAGCACCCATTTGTCCATTTATTAAATAAGTGGGTTTAGTTAGGCAATTAGTGAGTGGGTTTGGGTGGGCTAATGGGTTTGAGTTTTTTTTACCACCCCTAATTTCCTGGTAGATGGAAAAAAGCCAATTTTGGTAGTGATGGTTGTCCTTGGTCTTTAATTGTGCTATGTCTGAGAAAATGCATGCAAGGTGTTTTGTTATGTCCTGATTAAAGCCCACATGTGATAAATCCTTGACTTGCACAAGCTGCTAACTTCTGAAGTGCTGCTGTGTTGGTTTGAAAATGGGTTGGGTTCGGCCTCCTCTTTTGTGAGACCCTTCTTCAAAACAATTGGAACTTTCTCGACCAAATCTTTGGCCTCCTTGAACCTCAAATCCGTGAACGTGTCCTCACCTCCTTTATGATTTTGATCTTTGCTGCCGCCTCGTACTCCAGCTTTATATTGAACGCAGTCTTCTCCGTGGCTTTGGCCTCCTTGCCCAACCCGGATTCGCTCTATGCCATTTGGTTGATTCCGTGAGAGAGAGAGAGAGAGAGATCATAGAACTGGAGAAAGAGAAAGGGTTATTTTATTTTCTATTTTTAATAATTAAAAAGAAAAATAAATTACATTAAAAAAATACTGATTTGGCATGCTGAGGTGGCATTTAACGGAGGGAAACTAATTGAGATGGATGGAAGGGTTTGTTTGTAAGTTAAACGAACTTAGAGGGCTCAAATGAAAACATTTGAAATTAGGGGGCCAAAATGAAAACAGCCCATAAGTTAGGGGGCCAAAAGTGGACTTTAGTCAATTAAAAATATACACATATCATGTTCGATTAACCAACGATGAAGATTGAAGACTAACATTTGGTAGTTCCATTTATGAAATTACTTTGTCCTCCAAGCTTCGGGCTTGAAATTCAGATCATAATGCGTCTTTTGCTGTTATGGATAACACCCCATGATAATAGTGATAAATCCATGAAATCTCGATGATTGGTTGGGTTTTGAATACTTTTTATATGGGTAGCTAATAGACTTCTAGTCGTTTTTCAGTCAAGGTGAGCTCAACTATGCCAAGCCCTTTCCACCTTGATCTACCACATCATCATTTTATGTCGAGGTATCACATCAACTCATGATCACCACCCATCAATTTGTTTTAATTAAAAAATAAATAAAAATTGTGATCGTTAGTTTATATACAAATTTTTAAAATATTGTTGTATAATTTAAATAACTTTTAAAACTCTCATATTTTCTTAGTACATTACTTTTACTGAAATTAAACAAGATAAGCTAATAAAAATAGGTTAATCCATCTTGCTTCTTATATTCCTCTTATTTTCATATAGGTGACACCACCACATGTATTCAAAAAGTTAACATTACAAATTTACAAGCTTGAGGCAGGAAGTTGTTGGAGAACACCATAAGATGCCTCACAAATACCCATAAATGTATAAATCCTATCTGAAAGAAATTTCGGGGGATTGTAACTCGAAATCTCATCAAGACAATCATGGCCAAGCTTCAGAGCAACCAAAATCTGATTGCTAGCGTCTATATAATGTCCATCTTGCCAGCCAACGAGTGCATTAGTCACTGCCTCGTTGGCAGAGTGAAACTTGAATGAGCAATCCACGACTGCCCTCCTAGATGCCCGGCTTGTGCTATTAGTATTAAATAAGGTGCTGGCGACAACGCTACACTCGTAGTTTGCACAATCAATGGATGTTCGTCCCAGGGCTATAAGATTCTCTTGGGCGCTTCGTTTGTACCAGTTAAAACACAGGTGGCAATAATTAGGGCTTGTGGTTTTGCTACAGACAGTGTTTATTAGTGCGGCATCACCATTCACAAGGTGTGGTCCTGCAATGAGACTCAGAAACATAGGTACAAGTAGAACCAAAATTTTTGATGTGCAAGCCATTTCACAGTGAGGAATTAAATGAAATAAACCTGCAGGGGAAAACAATGAAAAGTTATCTTATATATAATAATGTTATTCCTGGACTTAGTGGACTAGACTTACATTAAAGGTTATGCATCATTAATGGTAATTATTAAATTTTATTGCCCTGGGCATCATTAATGTGAAATAAGCAATGAATGGTTGAAACTTTTTTTTTTTTTTTTAATATAAATGGTTGAAACTTTTTCCTTAATAATGCATGTCAAACAAAAAATATTAAGGTCCATTTAATGCTTTATTAAATGATATTTTTTCAAGGTGCATTTAAGGTTAAAAGGTAGCATAGAAGATTTTCATTTGTCATGCTCCATACATGTTAAAGAATAAAAAAATATTCAATTATGAGCTACAATCCTTTTAAAAAAAAAATTGATACTTGTTAGTAATTCACTAATTTGCAAATTGCACGCACAGATTCATAGAAAATTATTCAGTAGTCTCGAACTAAAAATAAATGCGTAGTCCCCGATCTCTTATAGAGTAGTGAGTTTCACAATGAATTTAATTAACAAGACTTACTATTCATGTGAAAAGGGAACTATGCAGTTATTTGTAGTCCAAAACTACTAAATAATCACTCCAAATTCAATGTGGTTATTTGTATGTGATTTATGTGCACAATATGACTTTACATTTTAAAAGCTAGTGCATCCAAGCCTCCCAAGGCTATAAGACCCTCTTAGGTGCTTTGTGTGAAGCACTTGTGGCAAAAGTCAAGGCTCATGGTTTTGCTACAAACATTGTTTATTAGTGTGGCACCTCCATTCACAAGGTGTGGTTCTGCAATGAGACCCAGAAACATAGGTACAAGTAGAACCAAAAAAATTTATGTGCAAACCATTTCACAGTGAGGAATTATAAAATGAAATAAACCTGCAAGGAAAAACATGAATGAATGGTTGAAACATTTTTTATTTAATAATTTATGTGAAAAACATTTTTTATTTAAAATGAAATAATAATTTTATTCCTTGGCTAGACATACATGAAGGGTTGGGCATCATTAATGGTAATATTAAATTTTATTGCCTTGGGCATCATTAGTGTGAAACAATAAATGAATGGTTGAAACATTTTTTATTTAATAATGAATGTGAAACAAAAAAATTTAAGTGCATTTAATACTTCATTAAATGATATTTTTCTAAGGTGCATTTAAGGTTAAAGGTTATGCTCTATACATGTTAAATAATAATAAATATTCAATTAAGAGCTACAATCCATTTTTAAAAAAAATAAAAACAATACTTATTAATAATTCATTGGTTTGCAGTTTGCCCGCACAAATTCATTGTGGTTATTAGTACGTGATTTGTGTGCACAATTTGACTTTATTTTTTAAAAACGACAAACTATAAGTTTTAGTATGCATTATAGAACTTAAATAGAGAAAGGAGACAGATGAGAAGAATAATAAATTTGAATAATACTAGGACTTTAAATAATACCAGTGTTGGGGAGATAACACATTGGAGAACTTTTAATTAAAGAATTAATATAACATACAGGGGGACACTATTTTACCCAAAAGATTAACCAACGAAGAAGATTGAAGACTAACATTTGGAAGTTCCATTTATGAAATTATCCATTGTGCAGAGTCTGCAAACTATTCAATGAATGCACTATTTTGGTAGTTCCATTTATAAAATTACTTTGTCCTCCAAGCTTCGGGCTTGAAATTCAGATCATAATGCGTCTTTTGCTGTTATGGACAACATCCCATGATAATAGTGATAAATCCATGAAATCTCGATGATTGGTTGGGTTTTGAATACTTTTTCATATGGGTAGTTAATAGACTTCTAGTCGTTTTTCAGTCAAGGTGAGCTCGACCATGCCAAGCCTTTTCCACCTTGATCTACCGCATCATCATTTTATGTCGAGGTATCATATCAACTCATGATCACCACCCATCAATTTGTTTTAATTAAAAAATAAATAAAAATTGTGTTCGTTAGATTATATACAAATTTTTAAAATATTGTTGTATAATTTAAATAACTTTTAAAACTCTCATATTTTCTAAGTACATTACTTTTACTGAAATTAAACAAGATAAGCTAATAAAAATAGGTTAATCCATCTTGCTTCTTATATTCCTCTTATTTTCATATAGGTGACACCACCACATGTATTCAAAAAGTTAACATTACAAATTTACAAGCTTGAGGCAGGAAGTTGTTGGAGAACTCCATAAGATGCCTCACAAAGACCCATAAATGTATAAATCCTATCTGAAAGAAATGACGGGGGATTGTAACTCGAAATCTTATCAAGACAATCATGGCCAAGCTTCAGAGCAACCAAAATCTGATTGCTAGCGTCTATATAATGTCCATCTTGCCAGCCAACGAGTGCATTAGTCACTGCCTCGCTGGCAGAGTGAAACTTGAATGAGCAAACCTCTTCTGCCCCCCTAGCTGCCCAGGTTCTGGTTTTATAATGAAAGAAGGTGCCGGCGACAACGCTACACTGGAAGTTTGCACAATCAATGGATGTTCGTCCCAGGGCTATAAGATTCTCTTGGGCGCTTCGTTTGTACCAGTTAAAACACAGGTGGCAATAATTAGGGCTTGTGGTTTTGCTACAGACAGTGTTTATTAGTGCGGCATCTCCATTCACAAGGTGTGGTTCTGCAATGAGACTCAGAAACATAGGTACAAGTAGAACCAAGATTTTTGATGTGCAAGCCATTTCACAGTGAGGAATTAAATGAAATAAACCTGCAGGGGAAAACAATGAAAAGTTATCTTATATATAATAATGTTATTCCTGGACTTAGTGGACTAGACTTACATTAAAGGTTATGCATCATTAATGGTAATTATTAAATTTTATTGCCCTGGGCATCATTAATGTGAAATAAGCAATGAATGGTTGAAACCTTTTTTTTTTTAATATAAATGGTTGAAACTTTTTCCTTAATAATGCATGTCAAACAAAAAAAAAATTTAAGGCCCATTTAATACTTTTTTTTTTTTTTTGATAATCTTGAGCGTCTGGGCTAACGTTCCATAGATACGCGCATCTCGACTAATCTCAGGGGGACACGCAACACTAGCACGTGTACCACGATAGACGCAAGGCTTTGCCTTGGGTAGGTGGCCCTGAGGAGACTCGAACTAGTGATCATTGGGGAGTACACCCAAAACCGGACCAGTTGAGCTATCCCTCAGGGTTGGTTTATTTAATGCTTTATTAAATGATATTTTTCCAAGGTGCATTTAAGGTTAAAAGGTAGCATAGAAGATTTTCATCGGTCATGCTCCATGCATGTTAAAGAATAAAAAAATATTCAATTATGAGCTACAATCCTTTAAAAAAAAATAAAAAAAATTGATACTTGTTAGTAATTCACTAATTTGCAGATTGCACGCACAAATTCATAGAAAATTATTCAGTAGTCTCAGACTACAAATAAATGCATAGTCCCCGATCTTTTACAGAGTAGTGAGTTCCACTATAAATTTAATTAACAGGACTCACCATTAATGTGAGAAGAGAACTACATAGTTATTTGTAGTCCAAAACTACTAAATAATCACTCCAAATTCAACGTGGTTATTTGTAGGTGATTTATGTGCACAATTTGACTTTATGTTTTAAAAGCTAGTGCGTCAAAGCCTCCCAGGGCTATAAGACCCTCTTAGGTGCTTTGTGTGAAGCACTTGTGGCAAAAGTCAGGGCTTGTGGTTTTGCTACAAACATTGTTTATTAGTATGGCACCTCCATTCACAACGTGTAGTTCTGCAATGAGACCCAGAAACATAGGTACAAGTAGAACCAAAAAAATTTATGTGCAAACCATTTCACAGTGAGGAATTATAAAATGAAATAAACCTGTAAGGAAAAACATGAATGAATGGTTGAAACATTTTTTATTTAATAATTTATGTGAAAAACATTTTTTATTTAAAATGAAATAATAATTTTATTCCTTGGCTAGACATACATGAAGGGTTGGGCATCATTAATGATAATATTACATTTTATTGCCTTGGGCATCATTAGTGTGAAACAATAAATGAATGGTTGAAACATTTTTTATTTAATAATGAATGTGAAACAAAAAAATTTAAGTGCATTTAATACTTCATTAAATGATATTTTTCTAAGGTGCATTTAAGGTTAAAGGTTATGCTCTATACATGTTAAATAATAATAAATATTCAATTAAGAGCTACAATCCATTTTTAAAAAAAATAAAAACAATACTTATTAATAATTCATTGGTTTGCAGTTTGCACGCACAAATTCATTGTGATTATTTGTATGTGATTTGTGTGCACAATTTGACTTTATGTTTTAAAAATGTATGTTTAACAATTGCCCTAAGGACATATATTAAGGTGCATTTAAAAATATATAAAACATCATTTAAAGAATATTTAATACATCTCAACTTATACTCTTTCAAAAAATTAAGGCATTTGTTAACAAAAACCTTCCAAAAAATAAAGTTAAATTATACGCGCATAGCAAGAAAATTACAAACAACCACAATCAAGTTATACTTGTAAAACCAATGAAACTTAAATAAAGTATAAGTTTTAGTATGATTTATCTCATGTTTTTTCTAAGTACATTTGCACTTTAACCGAATTTAAACAAGATAAGCTAATAAAAATCGGTTAATCCATCTTGCTTATTATATTCCTTTTTTTTTTTTTTTTTTTTTTTTTTTTTTTTCAAATACAAGAAACAATTAATTCTGTTGCATAAAGTTAACATTAAAAATTTACAAGCTTGATCCAGCAATTTGTTTGAGAACTCCATCAGATGCCTCGCAGAAACCCTCAAATGTATTAATCCCATCTGCAAGAGCTGGCGATGGATTGTACCCTTGAAGCTCAACACCACAATCATGACTATACTGCAGAGCAACCGTTATTTGATTGCTAGCGTTTGTATAACTTGCATCCTGCCAGTCAAAAAGTGCATTAGTCACTGCCTCGTTGGCAGAGTGGTATTTGGATGCGCAATCCATGAATGCACTCTTAAGTTCTTGGTTTGTGGTATTACCCACAAAGTCGATTAGGCTACTGAGGACATGGTCACACTGATAGCTTCCATAATTAATGGATGTGCGTCCCAGGGCTATAAGACCTTCTTGGGCGCTTGGTCCATACATGTCAAAGCACTTGTAGCAATAGTCAAGGCTTATGGTTTTGTTGCAGACATCGTTTATTAGTGTTGCATCTCCATTCACAAGGTTTGGTTCTGCAATGAGACCCAAAAACATAGGTACAAGTAGAACCAAAATTTTCGATGTGCAAGCCATTTCACAGTGAGGAATTATAAATGAAATAAACCTGCATGAGAAAACAATGAAAAATTACATTATATATAATAATGTTTTTTTATGAGGAATTATAATAATGTTATTCCTAGGCTAAACTTACATTATCGGGCATCATTAATGGTAATTATTAATTTAATTTTTATTTCACTGGGTATCACTAATGTGATAATAATCAATGAATGGTTGAAACTAATATTCAATTATGAGTTACAATCCAGATTTTTTTTTTTTAAATAAAGATAATATTTATTAATAATTCATTGGTTTGTACTCATAAATTTATTGTAGCTTATTTGTACATGATTTGTGTGCACAATTTGACTTTATTTTTTTAAATGGTCGGGCTAATGAATGCCATAAGGACACAGGTTAATATGCATTTAAAAGTATATATAAATATAAAATATCATTTAAAGGATATAAAAAAAAAAAAAAAAACACCTTAACCTATACTCTTATGGTATTCAGTAACAAAAACCTTTCAAAATATGAAGTCAAATTATACAAACATAGCAAGAAAACTACAAACTATAAGTTTTAGTATGCGTTATAGAACTTAAATAGAGAAAGGAGACAGATGAGTAGAGTAATAAATTTGAATAATACCAGGACTTCGAATAATACTAGTGTTGGAGAGATAACATATTGGGGAGCCTTTAATTGAGGAATTAATATAACATATAGGGGGACATCACTTTACCCAAAAGCTTAAGCTCTTGGGTTTGGGCCCAGTTATATTATATTAATTGTTTAACATCTTGACTCCTTCTCCATGTGAGACTTCCACTCGCACGTGTATACACACTATCTCTCTCTAGGTTTCTCTCCATTTGCGAAAGGAATTTTTTTAACCTTGCTGAAATGAACTTTTTTAACCTTGTCACCTTATTGCGCACCACCATGGGCTCTGATACCATTTGTTGGGGAGATAACACCTTGGAGAGCCTTTAATTAAGGAATTAATATAATATATAGGGACACTATTTTACCTAAAAGCTTAAGCCTATGGGTTTAGGCCCAGTTATGTTATATTAATTGCTAACATCTTTACCTTTACTCACACGTATATACCAACAACCAGGACTTCTATGTGCCGGAGTTACTCCCAATATCTAGAGTCTCTATGTGTGTTATATAAAAAAAAAATTGCCATGTGAAGTTGATGTAAACTTTACCACAAACAACCCACCTCTCTGAAAGTGGTGGGTCAGGCCATAGCTAGGCACAAAGCCCAGTGGGTCAAGGACTCAAGGGCTTCTCTCATTAGCATGGAGATTCAAGAAAAATAATTTTGCAAACAAGGTCATCAAATGGATTCTCATTGTCCACCATGATCCCTTGTAAAAGCTCAGTGAGAAACATCATAAAATTAATAACATCATGCTAGAGAATTATATAGAGGCCTAGAAAACTATTCAAGAAAAATAATTAAGAGAATGAAACTAATGGCGTCACACACATGATACCCTTATTTTAAGAATTGCCTATTTCAAGTCTCAAGTGAATATCATGATAATTATGGAGAATGAGAGAGAGAATGGCAAAGAGTCTAACCTGAATACTGAATCACCGATCAAAGTGACGTAATTCTGAAGGAGCGGGAGTCTTTTATAGGAAAGAAAGGATTTTTTTTTTTTTAATGAATGGAAGGGTTTAAAGGTGAGAAAGGAAATGTTTTTTATTTATTTTTAGATTACAGTGAAGAACCAGTATTTTTTACCATAAAAGAAGTATTATCCAAAAATACATATTTCATTCTCTTACATGAATGATAGGTTCCCTAAAGGTCCTAATTACATTCATGGTAGGGTCCTATCATTCATATAAGAATAAAAACTGCATTTTTTTTTTTTTTTTTTTTTTTTTTTTTTTTTTTTTTTTTTTTTTTTTGTTCCTAAAATTAACTAGTCGCAAACCTGTGCGATGCACAAAAAATGAATTAAAATTAAATCTAAAAAATTATTGGTCTAACTATGATTTTTATTGTCTTTTATATTTTATCTAAATATGAAAATTGATGATTATTAAAAGACATTTATTATTATTGTGTTTATATATAAAATATATTATAGTATTAGGCATTTATTATGATCATTAAAATTTATATTTATATATATATATTAAAATAATGAGATGTAAAATTGTGAGAACTCAAAAGCTTATGTGGCGCAATATTATGAGGTCAACGAAAAGTCAAAAAGCTTCGGTTTTACATTATAATGTAATTGGATCTAGTCGCAAACCTGTGCGATGCACAGGAAAATTATTGAAAATAAAATCTAAATTAATTTAGATTCCTTTTACTTTTTTTGTTGATTTTTTTCTTTCTTTCTTTCTTTCTTTTTTGTAATTCAAAATGTTGTAGGCAAGATCAATAAAGAAACTTTACGAATCGGATTTAGGATAGATTCTACTTTTTGGTTTAAAAAAATAACTAAAAAAGTATTTGTCATAGAATAATTAAAATTTAATATAATGTAATTTTTCTTTTAGCATAAGTTGAATATATTCCAATTTGTATAAAACACGATTCATGTTTATATTTACCATATGGATCATGTTTCTATCCAAAAATAAAATAAAGGATACTTAAAATAAGAAAAAGGATAAATAAATACATGGGCACATGATTATATGATCAAACCTAAATAATTTTCATAACTCATTTCAAATTCACATGGTTTCATTATAACAAATTCATCTATCTTTCTCCATTGCCTGCAACAAAATTAAATGAAATACATAAGAAAAAAAAAAAAAGGAACTCTAAAAATCTTGATGAAAATTGATAATTATGATTATTATTAAAAGATATTTATATTGTGTTTATATATGGAATATATGTTAGTATTAGACATTAATTATGATTGTGTTTTATATATGGAATAATATATTCTTATATTAAAGAAAATATGATGTGTCAAAATTCTAATGGAAGGTTTAATAATAGAATAAAATTTAAATTCAATTAGAAAATATATATTAAAATAATGAGGTGTAAAATTGTGAGATTTCAAAAGCTTATGTGGCGCAACATGATGAGGTCAACCAAAAGTCAAAAAGCTTCGATTTTACATTATAATATAGATTTTCTCTAAAAGGTTCCTAACAATGGAGTGATTATTTAGTAGAGTACAATAAATTTGTACTCCCTACTCTCACATGAATGATGGGTCCTATTAATTAAATTTATATTTAGATCTATCATTCATGTGAAAGAAGGAAGTACATATTTATTATGTTTCGAAAGTACTTAAATGTTTTTCCTAGAAATGATACTCAAGTATTGTTAACATATATATAAGTATTTGGTGTCAATTTATCTGAAATCTAAAAAAGTAACCCTTTAATATAGTTTACAATTTTCTACTTACAAAATAGAAACGAAGGTCATATAATTGGTTTAAAATAGTAAAAACAAAATAAAATTAAAATCCTTAATTATAGTCATATTTCTCTCTCATACATGTTAACAATTTCTTAATTTTATCTATATTTCTCTCTTATTTATCCTTCACTTACATATATGTTAACAAACAAGAACACTTATTCAAATATATAAATTCCGAATCCAATAATATAAATATCTAATTTAAGAACATCGAGTTTTGAAATTTATACTAAAAAAAAAAAAATCTAAAGCACTACAAAAGTTAATTTTAAAAAATTAATTAAGGGGGAAAGCCTCTGATCACACACGAAGTGCATGTGAAGAGGCTAATCATCATTATTGAGTTGCAGGAGATAGCACATTGATTCAAAGGCATACATGTATTGTGGAGATATTCTAAACAATTTTGCTAAGGATATATCTTATTTCACAATATGTTAAGATGACAAATTGCAGCGGTATAGGTGGGTAGGGGCCATGCCCCCTAGGTTTTTAAAATTAATGTCTCCTCCTATATTTTATTTAATAAAACATAAAAAATACAAATATATATATATAAAATTAAACTAATGCCCCCTTACATTAAAAAATATATAAAAATTTATACACATAATTAATATATAATTTCCCTCACTTATTAGTTATTACTCTTATTTCATATATAGATCATTAAATCAAATACCATATATAGCTTATTAAATCAAATACCATATATAGCTCATTAAATCAAAGTGTATTTAATGTATAACATAAGTAACTCATTGAATCAAAGTATATTCAACATATATGTTAATTTTCTTTAATAAAAGACTTATTCATTTTCAAAAACATAACATTTTTCTTTAAAAAAATAAATGGGAGAATTAGAGATATAGACACTATTTTTACTTTTAAAGACGAGAATTAAATTACACTTGAAAAGATTAAAGACTAAAATGAAACATTTTAAAAATTTTAAGTAAATTACACTAACACACTTGAGGTATAACAAAATTTGACTCACTATACCCAATTTTCAAAAAATGACATTGCACCCCCAAATTATCAAAATAATTGACATGCACTATGTCATTCTTAGCCTCATCTTAACCAATGCAACACAAAACTAACCCAGTTATTAATCATGTCAAAGGATCGACCTGATTTGACATGAACTCATATACACTCAACACTAACCCATAAAAAATAAAAATTACATTCGTATCATGTTCACAGATTTTGTCAAATATTGTCACCCTATTTAAACTAATAATATCAAATGCCACGTCACTAATAATGTCAAATATTGTCACCCAAAAAAAACGACACGCTGTAAACTCAACCTCATTACCCGTTCTGATTCCCTCCAAAAAAAAACACACTCTCACTCTCTCTCTCTGTCTAGCCAGAATGACGAGAAACGAAGATATTCAAGAAATTGACATTGACAAATTGCCAGAGGATCCATGGGACGAAATAACCCTCCATCTTATTCACGATTCCAAAATCGATCAAGGTACTTACTACTTCTCTCTTTCTCAACCCAAACCTTTTTTTTTCATGTCTTATTTTTCATTCCAAAGATTTTGCAAATGCCAACGCCCAAAAATGTGGAAGAAAGAAGCGCAAGGATCGGTGGATGAGCATAGCAAATGAAATACCGAATCTCATTCTCCAACTCCAACAACAACACCTCAGAGAACGCTCTCTCAAATTGCTCAGTGATTTCCTACTCCAGGTAACCATATCCTCTTCTCTTCCATTCATTTTGTCAGTTTTCTTTTCTGGCTTCTTTTCCTTTTTGCTGAGAAAAAAACGAGTCAATTGGGATTTTTACGAGGTGGGTTTGAGTCAACTCTGGCAAAATTTCAAATGTCAGAGACACTTGCTAGTTGCTAGTCCCACCCAACTCTTTGTTACAAAAAAAACTGTTCTTTTCTTTTTTCCTTGATGATTTCTCAGCAGCCAAATAGAACGGAAGGACTTGTTTGGTTTATGGTTTCTTGTTTAATTTATCATATGGGTTATTATCTAATTCAATTGTAAAGGTGGTTACTGAACAGGATTTTCTGTTGCTAGTTAACTTAAAATATTTTTGCATTTTACTGATTTTGGGTTGTTCTATTCTCATATTGACAGAAAAGAGAAGAAGATCCAGACAATTACCATAGCACTGCGTATTTGTTGTACAATTCCTGCTCTACAATGACCATATTGCTTCAGGTTTGCAGATTATCAAATTTGGTCATGTAAATTAATGAGTACACACAGGGTGTTGAGAAAATTTAGGAGGGAAGAGCTTAACGTGTTTATTTTTTAAGCTTTCATTTGTTCAAATGGTGCTAGCGCAAATGCTTGGCTTAATTGTGGTGATTTTTCCATTTCTCAGTACTAAGAGAATTCAAAATGAATATTTCTTCTCTTTTTGTTAATGAAACAGGAGATGTTGGCAATATTCAGAATGATGGTTGATGGAAGTCTAACTGCAAGAGCATCCATGCGTGTCGTCAATGTTCTGACTTTATTTCAGGTAATCAATTTAATCTCTATCAGATCCTTTCTTTTTGGCAACACTTACTATTTGAGCTTCGTCATATCTTTTTTTTGTTTTTTGTTTTGGGTTTTGTGGCTCATTTAATTGCTGTGCATTGCAGCTAACAAAGAAACGCGCCACAAATTTGTTAACTGTATTACTCATATGGGTACTGTTAACGAATGCCCTTAGGGCAATGGTTAAGGAAGCATTTAATACTTCCACTTTATGGAAAATAGTAAAATTTTAATATTAAAATAATACAAAAATAATTTTTAAGGATATTTTAGTCTATCTATTTATTATTTTAATATTAAAATTTTTTTATTTCCTGTAAAGTATAAGCATTTAATGCTCCTTAACCATTACCCTAAGGGCACTAGTTAACAAAATCTTTACTCATATGCTCAGAGTTTGGCTTCAGTGACAATAATTTTCCATAATGATGTACTTTTTTACATTATCTGTGCTCCTTTACCAATGCAGCCTTTGTGCCCTACTTTTTGGTTCTTCTGATATTGTTTGAGTGCCCACTTGATGTATTTGAGAATGTTCAAGCTGTTACCTTATCTGTGGTAGGCATTTTATGCCAAGTATATTTTGTTTTGATATTGAAACCACTTTGTGTGATGTCTCAAAATCTGATTAGTGTATGTGCATTAAGTCACACATTGGGCATATATTGGATCGAACTAGGTTTTATTAACAATTGTAAGGAGCCCCAATTATAATTTGACTAGTCCTTTTGGGGCATAAGCGCAGATGTGACTAGCACTTTCCTTGGATTTTTACAAATGATATTAAAGCCAACCCAGTAATCCCGTGTGGGCTCGAATATATAGGCCCTAACGAGGACGTTAGAGATTTAAGTGAGGGAGATTGTGATGCCCCAAAATCTGATAAGTGTATATGCGCTGAGTCCCACATTGGGCATATACTGGGTCGAACTGAGCTTTATTAACAATTGCAAGGAGTTCCAATTGTAACTTAACTAGTCCTTTTGGGGTATAAGCGCAGATGTGACTAGCTCTTTCCTTGGGTTGTTACACTTTGTATCTCTTATCTTGTTACAATGAAGTTGAATAATATGGTTTTCTGATACTCTTTATTTCTTCTGAAGGCTCAAGAATCCAATGTCATTCAGTGGGCTGTTGAAAGTAATTTTGTTGAAGTATGCCATATCAGCATAGAGATCGGAAATGAACTATCCAAAATGGTCAGAGTTTGGTTGCCTTTATTGTTTTGACTTCTTTTACACCCATTGAAAATGTTGAGTTTGAAATGAATAAATTCAAAGAAAACACTTTACAAATATTTATGTTCACTCAAATACACCAGCTTACAACACATCACTCTTATATAGAGCACTTACACACACCTCACTCTTTAGACACCTAAGCACTCACACTAAGACTTTACTGCTTCACACTTCTCTTCACTTCACTTCACACTTACTTTCACACTTCACTTGACTTCACTCTACTTCACACTTACTTCACACTAATACTTCACTCATACTTCACTCTATAATACAAAATGGGATCCATTGCTCCCTATTTATACTAGCTTGAGAGCTTCTAGGACATTCTTGCATAATGGCAAAATCAACTATTCACCAAGCTTCTAGGACATTCTTGTGTGTGGAAGTCTCTAGATAGTGGTATTTTGTAGAGACTTCTAGAGAGATAGAGAAATTTCTAGAGAGAAGGAGAAAACTCTAGAAAGCTCTAGAGAAAAGCTTCTAGAAAGACTTAGAGAAATTTCTAGAAATCTCTAGATAGAGAGAGAAATTTCTAGAAAACTCTAGAGAAGATTCTAGAGAGAGAGAGGCGGTGCTTGATTTTTAACACTCCCCCTCAACACTGACTCTCTCTCAATTCCGCCTGGGTCGAAATTCCAAGTTGCTTTCTGAAACTTAGCTATACTGAGGACTTTAGTGAGTATGTCTGCAACTTGGTCCTTTGTAAGGATTGCATTTGCATACCTATGATTAGCTTTATGATGTCTCATCGACCTTCTAAGTTGTGGTTGTGGACTTTCTTCTTTTTCTATAACTTCTTCTAGCCTTGGTCGATCCTCCTTTGGTTTCCATTGGTGAACATTGGTCTGGCAAGGACTTTGAGTTATTCCTCTAGACTCTGGCTCACCTTCATTTTCAAAAATTTGTATTTCTTCCATCGCTTTGGATGAGTGGACCAACTCTAGTGGCTCCTTGACACTAAACTTTGATTCCTCATATGGTAGTTAATGTGCCTTCCCATATTGACATCCAGCACAAACTGTATCTTCTCGACACTCCAATTGAGGTAATTCTTTGACCAAAGACTTGTTCATCATTACCTTCAGTTTATGATAGCTAACGTGCCCCAATCTTGCATGCCAAAGATCCACAGTTTCGTTCTTTCGTGTCTTATCCACATATGCTGACTCTGCTGACATTACGTATATAGATTCCATTTGTTGGCCCTCCATCATTGGTGTACCGATAACTACTATTTCCTTGTACACCTTAACATATTTTAGACCAAACAGTACCCAGTTACCTAAATCCACTAGTTGTGCAACTGAAAGCAGGTTTTTCTTTACTTCATGCACATGATATACTTGCTCTAGAGGCACTTGCTCAGCATTGAAGCGAGGCGAAATCAACGTTTCACCAATGTGAGCTATTGGCAACTTTGTATTGTTAGCCGTCACTACTACTCTCTTACCTTTATATTTGGACATGTTCTGCAATTTTTCCTTGTCACCAGTCATATGGTTTGAGCATCTTGAGTCAACGATCCAATCTTCTCTATAATTGACTTGTTCTGGATTGGTCACTGCAAGCGCCATCTCTTCGTCTTCTTTCACGATGGAAGTTGCTGCCATCTCTTCTTCTTCAATAGGCTCTATGATGGAAAATGACGCTTCGGCATCCCATTCTTCTTCACTATCACCTTCTTGGTTTGTGAATGCTGTCGTGTTTCCTTGAGCTGTTCTCCTCTTGAATCGACAATCTCGAGCAAAGTGGCCCATTTTTCCACAATTGAAACACTTAAGATTGCTATTTTTGTATCTAGTGGATCGTCACTCGTTATTGTCGCAACATTCTTGAGCTCCTTGTTCTTGAGGGCTCTTTTCATATTTTCTATTTATATTTTCATTATTTCTTTTCTTAGATCCTACATTAAATCTTCCCTTGGGTCGACTTATGTTTTTGCCGCTAAAGAGTGCTTCCTCTTCACTCTTTAGTGAGACCCCAACCATTTGCTTGACCATCGCTTCTTGGTCAGCTAACAAATTTTCTAATTCTACTAATGATGGTTGGACTGGCCAACCTTGTACAACAGCTATAAAACTTCTATATTCGGGTCTCAACCCATGAATGATTATTCTTCTTATTCTTGATTCAGAAATATTTGATGCAGGATCTAATTTAGAGATTTCACGACAAAGAGACTTTACCTTGGTGAAGTATTGAGTAATAGCCATATTCCGCTGCGCTATTGGCATTAGCTCATTCTCGAGCAGCTGTAGTCTCACATTATTCTTCTTTGAGAACAATGTTGCAAAGGTGTCCCATACTGCCTTTGGTGTGTCTGCACACCTGATGTGCTCCAACATTTCTTCCTCGATACTTGTCTTAATCGCAAACATAGCTTTCCCAGCTTTAACCTTCCATTTCCGTAAAGCCTGATCATTGTCAGGAGGTGTGGTTTCACTGCCAGCCACAATCTCCCACAAATCTTGCCCCTACAAGTCTGACTCCATGCAAGTTGACCATGTGTTGTAATTCTGGTTGTTGAGCTTTTTAATGTTACCAACGGCTTGGAGTTCTGCCATCGCGACTTGGTGAAAACTCTCACACCACCAAGTAAGCTTGGTCCCAGACCACAAGCTTCACAGTCCCAGACTATGCACGAGCAAAAAAGCACCTCCAAAAATATTGCTGTAGACACCACAGAAACGGTCCCTGACCGTCTAGCTCTGATACCAAATTGTTGAGTTTGAAGTGAATAAATTCACTAAGAAAACACTTTACAAATATTTATGTTCACTCAAATACACCAACTTACAACACATCACTCTTATATAGAGCACTTACACACACCTCACTCTTTAGACACCTAAGCACTCACACTAAGACTTTACTACTTCACACTTCTCTTCACTTCACTTCACACTTACTTTCACACTTCACTTGACTTCACTCTACTTCACACTTACTTCACACTAATACTTCACTCTATAATACAAAATGGGATCCATTGCTCCGTATTTATACTAGCTTGAGAGCTTCTAGGACATTCTTGCATAATGGCAAAATCAACTCTTCACCAAGCTTCTAGGACATTCTTGTGTGTGGAAGTCTCTAGATAGTGGTATCTTGTAGAGACTTCTAGAGAGATAGAGAAATTTCTAGAGAGGGTTCTAGAAATTTCTAGAGAGAAGGAGAAAACTCTAGAAAGCTCTAGAGAAAAGCTTCTAGAAAGACTTAGAGAAATTTCTAGAAATCTCTAGATAGAGAGAGAAATTTCTAGAAAACTCTAGAGAGAGAGAGGCGGTGCTTGATTTTTAACAGAAAAAATAGGGCGGAATATGCATAGTTGATAATTAGACTTCTCCAATCACTTATGAAATTTGTAAAATTGTAGTCACATGTACATATGCATAAAATTTTCTTGGTTTTAATTGGTATAAGAATGAGCTGGGCATTAAAACATCCAAAGGCCAAATGCTTCTAGTCTTGTGTCATGATGACCAAGTCCCTTGGTCCTTCATTTATGAAATGATCAAAGACATGGAACATTCAACTGTGCTAAAATGATGTAGATTAAAAAACAATTCAAACATTTTTCACTTGCATTTATTTTCATCCACAACATAAAACATAAGAGGCAACATTTGTTGCCAATTTGCCATCTATAGTGATCTTGGATTCTAAAAGATTGAAGAACTTAGTTCCGTTTCTTAGTCCTACCAACAAAAGTTGACATTACATGTTATTAGTTAAAAATCTCAGTCCTGGAGGATTTTTTTATTATTAAATCTCTCCCTTTCCTGTGTTTAAATCCTCTTTGGAGGTAGTTATTTTCAGTACATCAAGGCTTGATCATGTGACTGTCACAGTTAATCAAAGTTTCACAGAAACTAAAGAGACACATTCATGGATAAGGTTAATTTCTATAAATTAAGTTTTTTATTCTCCGTTGACTATTCAGATAAGCTTGGCCCGAATGTTTGCTAAAAGAACTCACAAATCATATACAAGATCATAAAAGACGATTAAATAATATATTTATCATTATGACATTGAAAGTAATATGAACACAAATATAAGATGCACAAGTAGACATAGTAAATGAAATAAATAAATATTAATTTAAAAATTTACAACCATAGTATATGGATATGGGCACAAAGCAAATATGCTAAGTTTCTGAGAGTTCATAAATTAATATCACATTTCAGGGCTGTTCCCCAATTCCTACCATGTAACCCATGGATGTAATTAATGCACAATCTATGTAATATGGACACAAAGACGGATACAACAGAGACACAATGCATCTAACAAATATACACATTGTTGCTTTTTCTAAAATCTTATCTTTGGAAGAAAATGTGCAAGATATTTGTTTAAGAATATGGTAAATGCTTGAAAGGAAGTGAAGTACTTCATATGCAAACTGATTGGCTTCTAAGTTTGTTCAAATAAGCATATT